>OY728139.1:1257657875-1258897880 GCA_963277665.1 Viscum album
ACAAAGTCGTGGTGCCGTCGCGTCTCTTGGAGAACCATGAAGAGGTCGCGGATGGAGTGATGCCGCGGTGGAGGGGCGTGGCGCCGTCACGCCCTACCGGTCGGACAAGTTCACGGCGGTTCAAGGCGGGGTGGTCGGAACCTCCGGCCACCGACACCTTAGAGGTGTGGGACCGCGGCGTCCCACGGTGGTGGCGCCGGCCGGCCGGACCGGGCCAGACGTTTCGGAAGGAATAACGGGGGTCGTAACCCCCGGCTGGCAAAGGAGCGGCCCCACGTGGGGCCGTGGTTTCAATCAAGGGGGTAGCCCCCCCCCCCTGTTCCGCTCGACTCGGCGAGCGCCGAGCTGGCCACACCGGGCCGCGCTCGTGCCAGGCCAACCGGCCGCCCAGACCAGACGGCCCACATCGGGTCGGGCCACCCAGGCCAGGCCGGGCTACGCCGGGCCGCACCGGTCAGTCCGGGCCATGCCGTCCGGGTCGGGCCGTGGCCTGACGGGCCGACCCAGTGGGTCTCGGGTCAGGTCGGTCCGGGCCCCAAACCCCCTAAAACCATTCAGGTTCGTTCTTTTGCTCATATCATGGGCTATAGAACTCCGATAGATGCACCATCAGTTGAGATGCAATCCTTGGATCGAGGTGGTAGTTTTGGGATATTACACTCAAGGTTTCTGAGATCTTTGGGTACGTCCGGGTTGGTTTGAGCATGAAACCAATCGGGCCCTCGGAGCCGAAACACATATAACTTGAGCTCCGGACGTCCGATTGACTTGTCGTTTACTTTGTTGTATTACTCTTAGTGAGACATACCTTTTGGATTACTCTGCTCAAGGTTTGGACGCAGTTGGAGTGCAGTCGGATTGGTTTTGACATAAAAACCAACCAGGCCCCTGGAACGAAAAAGCCAATAACTCTCAGACCGGGCATCTGATTGAAGCGTCGTCTTTCACGTTGAGTTCCCTTTATCGAGATGGATCTTTGGGATACATCAACTCCGATATACATTTCAGTTGATGTATCGACCTCTTGGATCATGGAGCGGACCCTCCCGGAACGAGCATGCTGTGTGCAGAAACCCTAGAGCTGGCTGAGACTTGACGACTGCTGATCGATCGACTCAGAGTGTTTCGATAGCCCAGTGGGGAGAGTTTGGTTATAGTGGCAGAACCACGATGGAGGAGTGCTCGGTTGTAGTGGAAGACCCGCGGTACTCAACAGAAGGAGTACCTCTGTAGGCTATAAGGGGGAGCGCTTGGTTGTAGTGGCAAACACATGGTGTGAAGCGCTTGGTTGTAGGAGCAGGCCCACAGTACATGAAGGGGGAGCGCTTGGTTTTAGCGGCAGACCCATGGTGGGAAGCACTTGGTTGTAGTATCTGGCCCACAGTACTCGACAGGTGTAGTAATACAGTAGTCCAACTTTAGTGGGAAGCGCTTGGTTTTAGCGGCAGACCCAGTGTACTCGATAGAGGAGGTGTTCCCCAGCAGCTATGGGTTCGACAGTGAAGAATTTCGTATTGAAATACTCCGTGGGTTCGACGGTGAAGACTTTCGTATTGGAATCCTCCGTGGGTTGGACGGTAAAGAATTTCGTACTGGAATCCTCTGTGGGTTCGGTAGTGAAGACTATAGTACTTGTATCCTACGTGGGTCCGACAGTATTGACCACTGTTGTAGTATCCTATGTGGGTCTGACAGCTTAGCTCATCTAGTATCCAACGTAGGTCCCAGCTAGATGAATTAGTAACTACATCTAATCATCTCCTTTTTCATTACAAATGATGTATACCTGTGTGATCTGAGTCTTGACTTTCAATCAATATCTTCGATATGATTGACTTGCTTTCCTATGTGGATTGGGTTGTGTTATCCTGTGTGGATTGGGTTGTACTATCCTAGGTTGACGTGATCGTACTTGAGCTCGAATGTTGGAGCCGAACAAGAATTGATGGCTTAGGTATATGAATGGTCATATACCTAATTAGTGTTGGTTGTTACTTCGTGATTTTATATTTCCTTGAGGATTATCCTTTGTGGATTCTGGGAGACGTTCGGGGGTCTCGGGGTCCCTACTAAGTAGCGTATACTTACCCCTGCACGGGCTTCGCCCGCACTAAGTTGTGTTGGTTGCAGATGACGGAAATCACTAATCGTGGTTGAGGATTTTAGATCTAGTCGGTACCCTGAGGAGAATCTCGCATCGAGTCAGTGCCTGGAGGTGGATTTCACGACGAGTCGGTACTCGGAGGAGACGGACGGACGCAGAGTGCTGAGGAAGAGATCTGTACCTACCCTTCAGGTAGGAAGCTGGAGTATGATCCAGGAGCGGCTTGTCACCTTTCAGCTATCGTCCTTTGAGTTGTACTTTACATTCAGTTGTAGATGTACCTTTCTTTTGGTCTTGTATTTCTGGCCCCTTGTACTTTCATCATGTTTGATTTATATTTTACTTAGTGTTTACTCATGTTTGCTCACTCTATGGTGTTTTTTTACTTTATAAGGCAATGCCTTCCCTTTTTATCAGGCTTTAAGCCTTTGTTGCTAGTCGCCAGCCCATGGCCTATGGAAGGCGGGCTTGGGGTAGTCACGGCACGAGCCCCGAGGACAGGTCATGAAAGTTTTTAAAAGAGGATGTGGAAAATTTGTAAAACATTGAAATTTTGAAAATAATTTTAAATAATGGATCCATGAAAAAATATATAAATGTAATAAAAAATAACTATGGAGTGAAATGTAAATCATTTTATTTTGAAAGGATTAAAAACCATTTTATTATTTTGAAATACCTTTTTTGAAAATTCACATTTTAAATGAGTTAAAATACATCAAATTTAAATGATTAGAAAGGAAATATGAATGAAAAATGAGATATTACTGAATTAGGCTTCTAAATGTAAAGGAAATTTTTTTTATGAAAGGTAAATATGTATACGGATGGGAAACCATATTTAAGGTGGATATAAAATATTTTCATCAATAATCTACTTTTGATAATGGAATTCATAAATTTAGAATATTTTAATTAAAATATCATATTCCACAAATAGGGATAGAATTTATCCTAAAATAAATTCATAGGGTGGAAGAAGAAACTCATGTAAGAAGAAGTATTATAACATAAGGAATATAGTTAAGTAAAAAACTTGTTACAACAACATTATCTTTAGAATATGAGTCAATTTAAATAGAGAACATGAAATTTCTCTTAAGACTCCATGAAAATGTGAATATGGTAAAATAAATTCATTATACAGTAACTAAAGCTTGTTAAGGATATCATAGTTCCTGATTAGAAACATTTCTCAAGAAATTAAATTTGAAACAAAGAACCCCTTACCATGAATTCTAGTTTAGTTGATCACACTCTATCCTCCTGTTTAAGAAGAATAATGATATTAATAAAATATTTCATTATGTTATTCATGTCTATAATCATTTAGAAATTTTATTTATAATTATTTTCTTCATCTATATTAGTAATTTATTATATATTTTGGATATTGTGTTTGAGTAATATTGATTATTTTGAAATATTTTATGCTAACAATGTTGTTATTTATTATTGTCTCAAATTTCATCAATCCAAGATAAAATAGGGTATAATAATTAATGTTTTATAATTATTTATATTAATATAATTTCATTATATGGTATTTTTAGTTATTATCCTTAAAGATGAATTTGGCAGCGATGATTTTGAGACTATTCATATCGAACAAAGGGTTTTTTATTAAATAATAAGTTGTGTTTTTATATTACCATTATAGAAAAAATGTAATTTCCCAAGTTTTTATAAATAAAAATAATGTTTCCTATTTAATTAAATGTATTATTATATAATATGGTTATAAAAAGCACTTGCACTTATTTTGTTTTATTATATCCTATCATATTTAATTGGTCATTAGTAATATTTACTATTGATAATATATCTGTTAAAAATTGATCATATGATATGCATAAATATAGTGTTTTAACATAACTAATTGACACAGAAAAAGGAATTTATGGAATCAACCGATATTATTGTACCCTATGAAGCCCATTTATCGGATCTTTTGAGAGAGATGGAATCTCTGGGATATTCCCCTGATGAATCCTAAATATGAGATCCAGTAACTTAAGCATGACTAAAATGGTTTATATAATTAGTTCAAGTTCATCGAGACCATGAATCAAACCATGTACACCAAACCACCCCATAAATGTCTAACATCCCACACCTTGCTCTTAGGGATTTTTCCAATGTATTAAAAGGATATTTATTAAAAGACCATAATTTTAAGTATTTACATTATTTTGAGTATAATAATTAATATATTTTCATCATATTATGGATAATTTATAAATGAAATTTATACCGATATAATAAAACAAAAATAGTAATTTTTGGTAATACTAATTAATGAATCTATATTGGAAAATTAATGTATTTATGAAATAAAAATTAGTTTAATAAAATATTATAATCAAATAATTATTTTTGAATAAAACGGTCATATCAGGTTTTGAAGTCAAATGTAATATTTATAAGTGTTCGAAAACTGTTATTGTCAAAAAAAACCCCAACATTTTCTTAACAAATTTATTTTTCATTTTAAAAGTGAATATTAAAATATCTATAAAATTTCTTTATATAAAATAAATATTATTTTTTGAATAAGAACATCTAAATTATCGAATAGTTATTTTTTCATAATTTTTTGAGACACTGGATTTTTCATTTAAAAATTAAATATTGTATAAAGATACTTAGTGTATTATGGCCTCATAATGACCCAAAGATGATGTACAAAATACTATAAAAGGTATAAAAGAAAAAATATATGTTTCCCTTGAATATGATGTAATTTTATTTTTATTTGATTAATTTTATAAATCCATTATAAATTCTCCAATAATTTTAATAAATTTTGAGGTTATAAAATCTTTTCATTAAGAGTATGAATCATATACACATAACAAAGTGAATTATTTTATTAATTTCGTCCATTATAATTATAAAATAATTAAAACAAATACCATTTGGAAAAAACCATAGGAATAATCATGGGAAGGTTTGTTTTTTTTTTGGTTATTTTATTATGTAGAGTCCAGAACCTAAATAATAATGAAATCCCACTCTTTTCCCTTTTCCTATATAAACCAACCCACAGTCCCATTTCTATTAACTAAAACTCAAAGGAAAAAATTAATACTCTAACCTAAACTCTCTATAGTCCTCCAATGGTGCCTGTTTGCTCTCAATAATCCCCCACCAATCATTTATAGTCACACTCTCTAGAAAGGGACCTTCCTCTCCTCCTTTCAACTCCTGTACTTATTCGGAATTTTCTTTCTAAATTGTAGTTGTTTATAATTTAATTTATTTATAATAATTCCATTACAATCCAATTTAGGTTATTTTAATGTTATACCATTTATCGTATCTCATTTTGACACATACCCAAGATGTTAACATGACTAAATGTAATAAGGAATTTATCTCTTCTCATTTCAATTCAAGCACTTATTTTATGTTATGTATCTTAAATTCTATTTTCTTATGTTGGGATATGTTAATAATTATTCTTATTACTGTCCATTTAATTTATAAATTATTATATCCCCCTTAAACTCTCATTAATCCTCTCGTTATCTTTTATGTTTCCCCATTACCAAGCCGAAATATAGTTAGGATTAATTTCATTATTCAAGTCTCTTCATTACATTAGACATTCTGTATTACAATTTATAATGTTGGTATTGGATTGTCCATGTCCCTACTAAATACCATTTTATTTATATGTGATGAGATAACCATTTATATTTTATCAATGCATTTTTCTAAATCATTATGTGATAATGTTATGCAGTCAAAATCTCTCCCTGATTTACCCTACCAAAAAATTATATAGTGAATAACTATAACCATTTACTATAATGTTTATGAATATTTATGCACATATACATTTTATTGGGTACATACATTTATTATTTCACACTTATTTATCTTCTAATAAATTATAATGATGAATGGACTCATTTTGTATGATCAATATGGAACACTTAAGAAAAATAATTAAATGAATGTGATAGGTGTAGCTAGAATTATATATTTCTCAAATGCATTGAGTAATGTTTAGTATCATGATAAGTAATGTTGGGATATTTAGGTAACCTTATTCCTTTAAGGTAATTTTTCCACCATGATATCTTGTTAGTTTAGTTGTGTCCTATGTTTACGATTCAATGTTTTAAGTTATTTCCACTATTCCCTTTTTATGATTATCATGTCATATCATGTCTCATTGTTAATATTTATGATTAAAAATATTTTTATGCCCCATTGATATTCCTATTTCCTAAATTTTATAACCTTATTCCTTTTTTATTTCCTTACTGACTTTTATTGCACACCCATTTCTTATGTTTTTCCCTATGTTATCCCATGCAGTTTTACAATCCATGGGATTTCAAATGCATATTAACGAAGTTTCAAAAATATTGTTGTATCTCATGTTGATTAAGCGTGAATTGTTTATCTTCTATTCTATAATATATATAATTTTAAACCCATTATAGTACTATTTTATGGGAAATTACCACTTTCTTTAGTTTTTTGGGAATTTTGAGCTTAAAATAAAAAATCTCTGAATTTTGGATTTTTATTGTTTTTTATTTATTTCGATCATAATTTTTTATACAAATAATGTAATTGTGAAATTATTTTTTTATGAATTATTACACATTGGGCCTCATTTAATCCTTGTATATAAAAATCTCAATCCATCTTTTTGAGTCCCAAAATCCATTCACCATCAGTGATTTGAGAACTATGCACTGATCTGGATACGTTTTATATTGAGCTTATATGTCGAAGTGAGACAGCCCAAAAGATATGAACTTCTAAATATATATTTATAAGAATTTAATTAAGAACTTTAATTAATGATTTAATGTTATAATATTCTTATGTAAAGGTCATAATGTTGTTTTAATTTGGAAAGGAGGAATATGAAGATTAACCTGGCCAGACTAAATGTTCTTGCCTAAAATAAACATAACTCTCTCCATACATGTCCATTGAATCTGAACATTTATGAGTGGAAATAGTAGATATATACCAACACCTTTAATAAATTACGGATACCAATATTATTCCATTTAATAGGACATACATGCGAATATGTTTGGAGATTATATTTCAGATCGAAAATGTCTCACCCCATCTCTATAAATTATCACATCCACTCCCATGAAAAATGAAATCCATTTCAATAAGATAAGGTGGAGTTTTCATACTATAATATTTAATTATACATTTATTATTTATTATTTTATATCTTTTTTTCTTATATTTATGTATTTCCTTCTTCTTTTTCATTTCATTTTTTTTCTCCCAATGTGCTTCTTTCTAACTCCATGCTTGTGGAGAGGTAACCTTCATTATTGTTCAGGGGGGAGTTGTGGTATTTGAGTTTATTTTTATTTTATGTTTTATATTGTGTAATTATATGAATTTATTTGTGTTCAAAATTGTTTTGTTGAGTGGTCGCTGCACTTTAACTAATATTCTGTTCTTCTCCTCATTTACTCATTTTACTTATTGTTGAAATCTAATTCCCTCAAATGGGGGAGTTTAGATTGGGTATTAACAAGTAAGAGATTAATACTACATGTAGAGGTCTCATTTTAAGGTAATATGATTCAAACTAGAGGGTGTGGAGTAACAATTATTGATCTCCACATTGAATAGTACATTGATATATATTTTGAATAACATGGATAATAGCACCATGAAACCTCGAGAACAATATTATTCTTCAGATGAATTTTTTCTGGTATTATTATTTTATATATTTATGTCTAATATTTTTAATAATATATATATATATATATCTGTGTGTGTGTGTTGTGTTTCTTGTATTTTTATAATCTTCCACAATATATATTAGTTTATTATTATTACATTCGATAGTTTTAAATAGTGAAAATAAGAAAGCAATGTGTGTGAGTGGCCTCCTAAAGAGATCAACCCTTGGGTGTGCACTCTATATTTCACTCTTATGTAATGAAAATTTGTTGGTGAGGGATCTTCAAAAAATTCCTTTTATCTCATTTTCATGTTGTTATGTTATTTACCTAATTCTAAAAGACATTAGGTTTCTCGATCATTAGGTTTGTATTAAGTTTAATCTTATGTAATAAATCAGAAATTAATTTATAATAAAGAGTAGAGTTGTTATAGTTGTCATAGGATGAATAATTTATTTATTTTTGGGATTAGGATTCGGAAAATATAGAAAATTATTTAAGGGTATGACTATGTATAAGAAAACATCCAAAATTTTTGTTATTATAGAGTAATTGGATAGAGACCAAAAATTTTACCAATGTAAATTCCCTATTTATAATTATTTCATATAGTATAATCACCTATAATCACAAGTATACAATAAAAACACTATAAATGAAAAATGAATAAAAAAAGGGGAAATTATATAAGTTAAGGAACATTTATTGATGAAATAGTAACTTGACCTTTGAAATAGTAATACGAACCTTATGAATAGTTAACCAACCAATAGAATAGTATCCTCACCCATGACAGTATAAATAAAACATTGGTATCTTATAAATTAATATATTAAATAATTATATCATAGTATAAGTAAAGAAATGCTTTGAAAAATTATTAATAATGTGCAGGCATTTTTGTAAGTGATAAATATTTAAATATTTTTTTTAATTTACTAATTTAAATGAAAAATTATTTAAATAAAATTATTTTATAAATTAATATTTTTTTGTCTAATGGTTTTATGATAACATTATGAGAACTTAATTAATGTTCCAAAGTGTTATATAATTAGTTATAATTTTAAAATATGTATTTTCCAAGTAAATGAAGATTTTAATTAGAAAATAAATTTATCATATTTAGAAAATTATTTTCATAAAATGAATTTCATTCATTAATTATAAATGTTGAAAATTGATTAGGGTGAATTTTTTGTTTTTTTTCAGAAATACTTGAATTTTTGGTGAATTGTAAAATACTGTAATTTACTATATATATTAATTATAAGTTAAATACACTCTTCCTTGATTTATGACTAATTTAAGAACCAGTAGATTGAAATAACATTATATAATTACAATATTTAGTCTCTTCAGTTAACACTATTTCTTGTCTTGAAAAAAATAATAAACTAATGAATAAAATAATGAGAAAATAAACATCTCCTCCACTATAAATATCACCCCTCACCACCTCATCTTTTCAAACCATGCATGCATTGAGGCTTGTCAAAATTATGAACAATAATCTTCCCAAACCTCTCCCCCACATCCAAGTGCTCTTGGTATCATAAAAATACCTAAACCTTTTTCTTAAGGATGTTTTCAAGGAGGATAAATTCAAGAGATAAATACCTCTTTCCTTTTCTTTTAATTTATTTTCAAGTTAATTTCTTATTCAATATTCACCTCATATCATAAAAATGGTATAAGAACTCCATTACCTCAAATGTACTATAATATTGTTATGATAATGTAATAATCCATCATTAAACTCCTCTCCTCTCACTTTTCTTCTAAAAATGAAAACATCATTCGTGTGGTGTTAATTTATTAACTTCATGGATTGAAAATTTTCATTTTTTATTAATGCCTTCAATTATAGTCATAAAAAATATATTTATTGTTAAAAAAATTATATATGTATTATAGCATATTCCCTGTTCTTGAATATTTATATACACATTGTGTTAAAAAAAATAAGTTCGTTGTGATCGAAAACCACCCAAAATAATCCAATCAATTATCACCAACATCTTATCTAATGATTCATACTCATCCAAAATAACCAAATGAATTATATGAAAATTTAACCTTTTATATCTTAATTAATAACGTGTAACTTCAGTTCTATCTTTATTTTTGAATTTTACATAAATGGGCACACTCTTATGCAAGCAAACTGATTATGAAAACTAATAAAACGCTACTCCCGAACGATGAAATTGAACTCTATAACTCATCAAAAAAAATAACTTGATAAATTTATAATAAATAAATTAAATGTATAAATGATCATTTAAATATCAATGAATGGATTTAATTTTATTATTTATAATATTAAGATGAAGTGCATAATTGTTTTGGACATAAGGTAACAGATTCTACCTAAACCTCCAATTTTCAATCAGGATTCTCTATATCTCTTTCTACCCAAATGTATTGATTATTTAATTTCGTATATTTATAATAAACTCAATTTATATTTTATATACTCATGTATCTATATCAGATCATCCCAATTTGACTTGGTGATATGTGTTTTAGGAAGGTTCCCTTTTTAATTCTTCCAAATAAGACAACCTGATTCAATAGAACATCTCGATTGCTTACTCGCTTCCATGTGCACTCCATAATCTGTTTTAGTCCACAATTAATTTTCTAAAATTCCTTAATTTATCATGAAAAACCATTTTGGTTCATTTCTGTTTTTTTTAAATAAAAAACACATATTTCTATTTTAATTCTCTTTAATATTTTACATAAACCTAACTAAAATGATTCATTTATAATGTTTCTTAAACAATTCTTTTTCATGTTTCCACTCCAATTGGAAATAAATTATTATGAACCATTCCTATTTTACATTATTTGTGTCCATATATGTTTTTAATCCATTCATTCAAGGAAACATTTATTTCATTCTCGTTTTTTATAACTTGTGACATGATTATGATACCCATTTCTTTCCATGGGTAACCCTTATTTTTATTCTTCATATGGAATATATATTCAGGAACATGTTATGAGGGGTGTTCCTAGATAGAACTTAATTTAATTTGGTAATTTTTAGTATCTTTAGATTTTATATTGGGATATTGAGTGAACCTGATTCCTTTAGGGGACTTTCCCACCATGACGTCATGGTTATCCATGACATATGTTATATGTTGTTTCCACATTCCTAAAATGAAATGATTATATGTTCCCATTTATACATGTAATTATTACTTATGTTTATTAATTTTCCATTCCTTTCATGTCATCATTTTATTCTTTCTAACAAATTTGTTATGTTTTATTCCTATGATTATTTCTTTACTGGGCTTTTTAGAACATCCATTTTGTTCATGTATTCCCCAGGTTATCCTATGCAGTTAGAAGAGTTTAATGGAAGTTAGGATCTCTTTTTAGAGATTAAATAAAAGATTTTTTCATGATGTATAATTATTTACCTAATATTATAAATAAATTAGTCCTTATGATCCTTGTATTGTAATTTTATATTTATTTATTCTTAAAATTATTTAAAAATATGTGTAAAAGGATAGGGTACCTATAGTTGGTATCAGAGGCTGGTTTAGTTATTTTTGGATTAGGAATAGAAAATCCATAAAAAATTTTAGGGATAAGACTATGTATAATATAAAATTAATAAAAAAAATTATGTATAGAGTAAGTGGTTTATTGAGAGAATATATCTTTTTCTAGAAACTACAAGTGGATATGGTTTTGGAACATATGTACCTAAGAGTAAAAACTCCAACAAGGTGTTCCAGGCTAACTCGGGAAAACCTGTTACACGATAATAGGCCTAACTATACACCTTTTTTCACTCCTAGGGGATATTTCATGGTAAATTAATAATCTCATTATAAACAATTATCAAAGCAATAAAAATATTCCCATAATAATATATGATAGTAAATAGATAATGGTTAAGCAAGATTGAAACCTACCAAATTAGAAGTCATGATATCCTTTTCATTTGAAAGCTTATCCTTCTAAGTTCAATGTTCCATTTTTATATGCATATTGACTAAGTATTAAATCCCCATAATTGTCCTTTATTTTTCTTTGTTAATGGCACAAAATTGAAAAGAACTCATTCCAAAAACTCGATATGATGGGAAATGTGATGATTTCTTTAATGATATGCCGGATATGAAGGGAATGGGTGCTCAAAACATTATGACAACACTTTATCAGATATCTCATGTTATGAATAATAAAATTAATCATTTTGAATTCCCTATTTATCCAATGAAATAAATATTTTCCATTGAATACTTCATGCGGAAAAGGTCTCTCATGTTTTGTGGATCTTCTCATACTCTTATTGTATAGAAATGGATTAACTCCATTGAAAATATATTCTATGTCATCTAGTGATCAGAATTAGAGAATTTATATTGGTTGTATATCATTTTTATGGGGAAGCTAATCAATGGTGGACACTGATGATGAACAAAAAGTCAAAGGAGGGAGTTGATTCCATGGAATTGGAATATTTCAAGACAATATTTTTCCATAAATAATTTTTGAACTCCCTATCCCAATATTGAAAGGGAATTCCTTCGAATAAAGGTAAAGGAAGAATAATGTATCAGGTAATATGAGGAAAACATCATAGGGCTTTCAAGATACATCTTTGTATTTTTCATGAACACCGAAACCAAGGTGGATCTCTTATTTAGTAGAATAAATTCCATTCTACAAAATGTGTTGGTGATTCCAGACCACATTTATGAGGATATTGTTCATTGTTCCATCAAGGATGAAATGGAGATCAAATAATCGTATTATTCTTATGGTCCTAGTGACAAAAGAGGAAAATGTATTTTAATATGGGTGATAAATCCCTTGATGGAAATAAGACACTACATCCCGTGTGTCAAAAGACTTGGAAGAAGTATCCTGGAAACTGCATAAAGGAAACAAAGAGATGCTTCAAATGTAGAAGAGAGGGGAATGTGGATAATAACTACTGAAGATATATAAAGAATTCCACTAATGTTGAAAAATAAATAATGGTTTATATCAACACTCAGTATGTAGTGCAGTGTTTCAACAATAAGAAACATGGGCATTATGCAAACCACATATCTAATCCAAGGGTTGTTGGAGGAAATCAATAACAATTACCTCCAAGATAGAAAATAATGGCATATTATATCTCTATTTCTAATATGGATTCAAAAAATGATGTGGTGATATGTATACTAGATATTCATTCAATAATTGTAACTTTTTATTTGATTCTGGTTCTACACATTATTTCATATCATGCAATTTTAGTAAAATTATTTAAACACCACCTCAAAATTTGGAGGTTGAGTTATCTGTAAGAACCAATAAATGGTAAAATTATTGCATCCAAAGATTATAACTCCTCCCCAATTAATGTTTTTGGACTAAAACTCCAACCAAATATTGTCATACTCACTTTGGTAGAGTTTTATGCAATTTTGGTCATGGATTTGATATCATTATATAAATCAAACATCAACTATTGATAATGGGAGATCACTCTAAACATATCAAAGAATCCATCTATTCTATATAATTTTAAGGAGGATGATGAATCTACTACAGATTCATCATCTAAATTGTGAATAATGGTTCCTTGTAGGGAATCATATCAATCTAAAATTCTAGATACAAGGAAGAAAATCTTGCTTGAATACATGACCATTGTAAGGAACCACACTGATGCATTCCCCAATGAATGTCATCGTATTACTCCAAATTGAGAGGTTGAGTTCTCAATTGAACTGATTCTTAGATCTTTTCCTGTATCAAAGAAAATTTATAGAATCACCACAATTGAGCTTAAAGAACCAAATAGGCAGATATAAGAAAATCTATAAAAGTGTTTTATATGACCGAGTTATTTACCATAGGTTTTTCTAGTCCTATTTACCAATAAGAAGGATGGATCATTGCATATTTTCATTAATAATCATTATTCTGACCAAATCATGATATAGAACTAGTATCCCCTGCCACATATAGAGGACTTTTTCGATCTGCTATGTGGGGCTAGTTATTTCTCTAAGGTAGACCTTCAGTTGAGGTATCACCAATTGAAGTTGAGGAAGGAATATTTTCCCTATAATACCTTTAGAATGAGGTAAAAACACTATGAGTTCATAGAGATGGACTTTTAAAAAACTAATTCTCTAGTATTTCACATGGACATAATGAATAGAGTCTTTAGATATTACCTCAATAAAATTGGTAGCTTTTATTGATGATACTATGAAATAATCCATGAGAAAGGAGGAACTTGAGAATCATTTGAATATTGTGATAAAGAATTTGAAAAGTGATAAACTTCATGCAATTTATAGTAAATGTGAGTTCTGGATGGAAGAAGTTTCATTCTTAGGGAATGTATTCACCAATAATGTGATATCTGTGGACCATGAAAAGACAAAGTCAATCGAGGAGTGGCATAGGCCAACATCTATAACGGAGATCTATAGTTTACTTAGTATATTTAGGTATTAACATAGATTTTTGAATAACTTATCATGATTTTAAAACCCATAAACAAATCTAAATCAGAAGGGAGAATAGTTTTTCTAGACTAGTGAATATTAATACTGCTTTAAAGGGATGAAAATGTGGCTTATCACATCCCTAGTGCATACAATAACAATAAGTGGGAACACTTTTTAGTGTAAAATGATTCATAAAAAAATTATTAGGTTGTGTACTGATTCATGATTATAAATTATAGTGTATGCCTCAAGGTAGTTGAAAATTCATGAGCAAAACTATCCCATGCATGATTTGAAGTTCATATGTGAGATATTTGCATTTAAAATCTAGTGACATTGTCTATATGGGGATAAGTGTGAGATATATAATAATAATATTAGACCAAAAAATATATTCACATATAAGTATACTCAAATGCGCTAGTGAATATAGTTAGATCTCATTAAGGATTATGGATGCTCAATCCACTTCCATTCTGGTAATGAAAATAATGTGGCAGATTCTCTAAGTAGAAAGGTTCCTACATCTTTAACAATGCTGAGAATTCATAAGGACCCAATATTCTTAGACTATAAAAGGATGTACTTTGAAATTATTAAGGACAAAATATCATCAATCCTTTCCCAAATTATTTTTCATCCATCCCTTATGAAGAAAATAATGGAAACGCAAAGAATGATCTGGAAATTTAGAAGAATGAATAATCCATGAGAAATGGGAAATACTCATTGTTCAAGTAGATCAGGAAGGAGTCATGATATTTGGTCCAGTAATATGTGTACTATCCAATTTAGACATAAATAATGATCTTCTGAATGATGCACGTAGCTCAACCTTCTTTATTCACCTAGGGAGCACAATGATATATCGAGATCTCGGTGAGAACCATTACTGGGACAATATGAAAAAGGCGATCATTGAATATACATCAATGTTCCTGGTATGTCAGCAAGTGAAGGATGAATGAAAAAAGTATAAGGGGATGATGTAACCACAACCCTTACCAACATGGTAGTGGGAGAACATTACTATGGACTTTGTCACTGGACTTCTAAGACATCTAGAGGAAACAATGTTATATGGGTTTTTGTGGATAGTCTTACAAAATTAGATCACATTAACTCAATTAAAGGGTACTTATCATTAGATAATATTGAACAAATATACATCAAATAAGTGGTAAGTATTCATGGAATACCACTATCAATTTTATCCAATTGAGATTTGTGATTCACCACAATGTTTTTGAAAAGTATGTAACATGCTCTTATAACTGATCATAACATTAGTATTACCGATCATCCTCGATCTGATAGCCAATCAGATCAAACTATTTAGACACTATAAGAAATTTTGTGATTATGTTCTATAGAAATGAAAGGAGGATGGGACTAACATCTACCCCTAGTCGAATTATCTTATAAAAAAGTTTTCAATCCAGCATCCAAATAGCTTCATATGAAGCCTTTTTTGGAAGAATATGTTGAACACCAGTATGCTGGGATGAAGTCGGTGAATGTAAGCTACTAAGACCTGAAATGGTTGATGAAATAGTGGAGAATGTGAAAACCATATAGAAGCACATCAAGGTATCCCAATGTCAAAAAATTATATATGAAAAAAACTGTTGATGAGATATTGAGTTTATGGTTGGAGACAAGGTATTCCTCTACATATCTAAATGAAATAGGATAATGAGATTTGGGAAGAAAGGAAAGAAAAGTCCCAGGTACATTGGCCCCTTCGAGATTATTGACTGTGTCGGAGCTGCGGCCTATCAAATAGAACTTCCAACAACCATTTCTCATGTATAAGATGTATTCCCAAATCCCTCTTAAATAATTATATACTCGATCCTTCACATGTACTAAATTTAGTGGTGGTATAGTTGGAAACCGATCTCTCATATGAGAAGCAGGCAGTGAAGATCTTGGATCATAGAGATAATGCAACACCCCGAGATTTTTTGAAAAATATTCTTTTTAATTTCATTACTGTCTTGTGTTGTACGCTACACCAAAAGGATCTTGGACAAAACACATCCTTTACTTGCCTTGCATTACACGCAATCGTGACCTTCCTCGATAGCGTGTGTAGTACGCAATACCGAGTTTCACTAAACAACGATATGCTATTAAAATATTATTAAAACTCGCTGTTATGAATAGTAATAACCACTTTTTGAAATTTTGTAAATTTTATATTTCAAACTGGACTTCATTTTTGGATTCGGAATATCGAAATTAGCTTAGGGTGAAATTTTTGTACTTTTCGGATAACTTTCATATTCGGATGAATAGTGAAAATTACTAAATTTTAATTAAAAACAACATTTTTAATCAAAATAATTAATAGTGATAAATTATTAATTTGAGTGGTTTTAAATTATAAATAGAAGATATTTTTACAATTTAATACAATGTTGGTCATTGGATGTAATTTCACATTTAAACCAGTTATAAACAAGTGTCAATCTTTTGATAGTTATTATCTCTAAAAAACACGCTATTTGTTTTGATGACGGAAATTAATTTTTAAATTAGTTAATGTAGCTGATATGTTTTTAATTTGATAAAATAGACATCATTTTTGAATTCATAATATCAAATATAGCTTAGGCCTAATTTTTGGTATTTTTCTAGAAGCTTTCATTTTTTGATGAATAGTGAAACCACTAAGTGGTAGTTAAAAAAACTGAATTTTTCATAAAACATAATTTTACCTCTTCTGAGAGTGGAATTTCAAAAATCCAAGAGACACGGTTGATGTCAGTAAGTAAAATGTGGTTCAATGAGATGAAAATAATTTTTGGTGAATAGTAACTTTTTACTTTTTTTACCACGGTTAAAAGTAAATAGGGTAATTAAGGGTAAAAATGATATTATTATTACCCTAACACATGTCCTAATTCTATTGGATAAGTTTAATTCGACAAAAAATAACCTTAGGAATAAAATATGACCATTTAGGCCCACTTGGATTAGATTAGGACATTTATTATTAATTTATTCAAAGAAGGGTTAAAATAGTTAAAATCAAAGTTTAATAAGTAAATAATTTTTAATATAGGGTTATACATAAGCTAAATTCGACTATAAATATTCATTAGAAAGATACAAAGAGTTCCTACATAAGGATATTTAATTTGTAATTTTTAGACATTAAATAATTTAATTTATTTATGACACAATGATGATGGAGTAATTATTTTATTAATGAAATATTGACATAATTGATGTTATAAATACAAAAATAAATATAATTTGAGACTTTTTTTGCATTCCACTAATTTTCTAGGTTAATATGATATGTTATTAGTTATTTAATTAACGTTTTTCGAACTAATCATTCTGTTATGATTTTCACAAAAATCAATTACTAAATAGTGTCAAAATTGACATAAAATAGTTTTTAAAACAAATATTATATTATTAATTGTTATTTTATTCCTAAAAATCTAAGGATCGGCCAAATAACTTAGATAAGGTAATATATATTAATAATAAACAACTTTGGGTTCGTTTGGCTTATTATAGTATGTTTATTAACATTATAGTGTAAGAACACAAAAAGACACGGTAAAAGTAAAATTATCTAACTTAAAGTTAAATATAAATTATATGGTTAAAATAGGAAGCTAAACTTGTCCAAATTCAATTAGATGAAAGTATTTCGACCCATAGCCACTTTATATTCTAAATAAATCAATTTGGATTTATTTAAAACCGAATATTACTTTATAATAAAATAATATTTTTAGTTATTCCAAAGGTGCCCCTCTCCTCCCTTATAAAAGGGCACCTCCTCCCTCTCTTCCTCACACCACTTTGAGCCTTCAAGCTCAGCCAACCACTGCCAAATTCTCTTCTCCACTTCCCTAGAAACATTTTAGATGTCCTGGTCTTCTTCAAAGACCAATTGTAGTGCCCTAAGAGGAGGAATCAAAGAGGCGCCTCAAAGAAGAGGTAATGTCTGTTTCCGATTCTTTCAACTTTATTTCTTCTTCCACTTCTTCTTCTTAGGTTGTTTCATTATGAAGTAATAACATCAGTATCACTCATATACTGATATGTTATTATAAGTATGAAACAACCCTATTTAACCATCTATCCATCCTACGGAAAATGAAATCACCGCACGTGCATACGTACGGAATATCGTCTCCACACCGTGGTGTAATCTATTTTCCACCACCACCTTACTTGGATGGGTATAATGGTGTAAATAATAACTATATATGATTATTGTAAAGTGATATTGATTCTGAAATTGTATACATACACTCCAATACAATTCCATGATCATGATAATGATATCATCGCTCGTGCGTACGTACGGAATACCGTCTCCACGACGTGATGAGATTCATTATCCACGTTAACCATTCATGAATGATTATAAAGTATATATAATAGGTAATCATGAAATATATGACATAATAATGATACTGGATTTATGTGTATATATATGTATTTCATCTACTTAATTCCATTCAACTCAATAAGGAAACAAAAACAGCCTTCATGCATACGTAAGGCCTACCGGCTCCATGAACGGTGTATTTCTTTCCATTTAATGATCTATTATATATATGTATATTATGAAAATATATTATATATAAATCAGGTTTTATATTCTTTAATTAAGTAATCATGATCTATGTAATCATATGAATAATTACAAGTCAAAAGACGGATGACAAATGAAACGATTTTACCCAAAACGCTCTTTAACATGGAATTTACAAAAGAACAGGTAATATAAAGTCACAAGTGAACCATATATGATATCATAACAATGAGTATGATTCTGGAATAATTAAATGACATTATTTAAATCATTATACATGATGTTCGGACACTTATGAAGCAAATCGGACCAAAGGTAAAGGAAATATCACAATCTCTTTTTTATCCGAGATTGTTTATACTTTGGTATTTACTGTGGTGTATTTTATCATCCACATCCATGTTTCCTCAATATGTAATAATTATATCCTTATACAATAGTTTATATCCAATTTTACACTTCGATGAGTTTTTAGTAAAAGATATGAAAGGAATATTTCGTCTTTTTTCGTACGAGGTACTTTTTTTAATTTTCCGACAAAAGTACGAGAAGAATGTTTTTTTTAACTTATACGGCATGAATGGATTTTTAAAACATTATTTCCAAGAAGCTTCCTTTACAAGTTTTCATGTTTATTTTTAATCACCTTCTTTTAGTTTAAAATTGTTTGAAATGTTAAGAAAGGAAAAATATTTTTGAAGTAGAAAGGATATTTTCCTCAAGAATGGAGTTCAAGAGTTTTTTCAAAATTATTTTCCATCTAAGATAATATAGGGTTCTGTTTCTATCTCTATTATTACATTGATTTGATTATGTTTTGATGGAAATGTTTTTATGAATTCCTTTATCTTATATGAATTGTTTTATGATGTCACGATGTTTAAGATTCCCATTTTTATTACATGGGTTATGCTATGATGTATGGTTTATGATTTTGTGGCACACATAAGAATGGTATCATTATGAGATGGGTGGGACCTATATCTCTCTCCAATGCATTGGGTAAAGATTTATATCTCATTAGATAGACATGGCTGGAATGGTAAGTTTAACCGGTTCAGTAATACAGGACTGGAACGAGGAGTGAACTCGATTCAGAAAGGGACTTTGTCCACTAAGATAGTCTTGGCAGCAATGCCTTGGCTACTATGGAAATCATATCATGTGCTTAATGGTTGCCACAATTACATTTTTTAAAACCATGCTATTTTATCATGCTTAATTTTTCTTTATGATCTATGCCTTACGTACTTCCATGTTTTATGTCATTTCTCAAGCTTTTGATGTTTAAACATTATGTTCATGTTTTTAAGTTCAAATGTATATGGTATGTTTTATTTTATCCATGCTTACCCTTACTGAGAATTTGAGCTCGCCCTATTTATGTTTTCTTTTCCCCAGGATATAAAGAAAGGTTTTAGGTAAGAAAAAAAGGGGAAGATCTTTATGGGAGATGTTGAGGATCTTTCACCATGATTAGAAGATTATGTTCCGTGTTTCCAAAGACACTAAACTATTATAGTCCTTATGTGTGTGTTTTTTTATGTACTAAGTATTCCGTAAAAGTAATGTAATGTCCATGTATGTCAAACTTCTGGTCTCTACAGTTGGTATCAGAGGAAAGGTTTAGTCAACCTTTGGAAACTAGGATGCACGAACATTAGTGATATCCCTATAGATATTTCTAAGGTATGTCTAGGGATGTCCTTAAGGTTAAGTATAAGTATAGGTTATAGTACTAGAATTACGGTAACCCAAGATGTTAGATATTGAAGTTACTCCCCCTTTATTATATTGTTTTCCCTAGCATGATTTTCTCCTCTCACACTATTCTTTTTGGGTTTTAGACGATGGCTGGAACCCGAAGGAACCGTGTTGATCAATGTAATGGACAATGCAATGATTTTCCTCCTGAACAAACAAATGTTATGGGAGATGGAGTGAAAAATATTATTGCTATACTTACACAAGCTATGAATCATTCTAGACTTCTAAATGAGCAGAGAAGGGAACAATATTCTATTGAGTCTTTCATGAGGCAATGTCCACCTTCTTTCAGTGGGTCTTCTGATCCACTTGTTGCTGAACAATGGATCAGTACTGTTGAAAGCATATTTTCAATTCTTCAATGTTCTGAACATGATAAAGTCATCTTAGCAGTGTATCGTTTGTAAGGTGATGTTGATCAATGGTGGAATCTTATCAAGAATACGAGGCCAAGAGTTGAAATTGAGTCCATGGAATGGGACGAGTTCAAGAACTTATTTTTCAATAAGTACTTCCCTCGTATTCTTCGAAAAAAGAAGGAGAAGGAGTTTCTTGAACTAAAGCAAAAGGATGATGAATCTATTGGTATATACGAAGCGAATTTTAGAAGACTTGCAAGGTATGCATCTGGATTTATCATCCAACCTGAATGAAAAGTTGATCGATTATTCATTGGCTTAAAACCAAATCTTCGAAGGGCATTAGCTATAAGAGACTTCAGTAGCTATGAAGAAATTGTGCGTTGTGCTATCAAGGTAGAAATGGAAGTTGGTGTTACTTATCCATCTCATAGTTTTGACAAGAAACGAAAGATGGAGTTCAAGGAGAAATCTCAGAATAATGGTGAAAAGAAGATGAATGTTTCCTTATGCTCAATGTGTGGAAAGAAGCATGGTGGAGATTGTCTTAAAGGGACTAGAAAATGTTTTAAGTGTGGAAAAGAAGGTCATCGAGCAGCTGAGTATCGAAGTAGTGGAAAAAGGGTTTCTAATGATGTGAATAAAGAAAAGACTGCAGAGAACGCACCACCAACACTTCAATTCTTCAAGTGTAATGAAATGGGGCATTATGCTAATAAATTCCCTAATATAAGGGTTAGTGATGATCGACATGATCAACCACTTAAGTCAAAGGACAAAGGGAAGTCACATGCGATCACTATTGGCAATGTTGAATATGACAACAATGTGGTGGAATTATTAAGTTCTTATGTAATAGGATTCCAAAATAATGTTGTATATAGTATCGTAGAATATTGGAATATTTATGTATTGGTCTATTGTGGTTTTCAATGGTACCAGTAACCATAGAATGTGATTGATATATTTTTGGAAAAAAAGATGATATGCGCATAATGAAAGGAAAACGAGAAAATGAAATGTTTGACCATATTCATGAGCTCATGACTGATATAAGGAGAAGGTTATATCATGGTTTGAGTATATAGAATTTTTGGATTTTGGTATGTGGAAAGAGTTAACTTTTGACTGCATTCATGTTTTCACTACGGTTCAATGGGTATTCATTCTTCAAGAGAATACATGATTAAGGTATTCACATGTTTGTAATTTGACCAACAAGATATATCTTATGATATATGGGGGATAAATGATGGCATTCACGTGATTGTTATGTGACATTTCAAGTAATAATTTTCTTTATACTATGAGCTTGGACTGAAGTATTTTAGATAAGCCTAAAGATTGGAATGGGTTATGTTGGATATAAGTTAGGATAGAACTTTTTTCGATATTATTGATGGGATGTTATAGTAATATAGCTTTAGAAAAAGAACAACCTGCAGGATGGGTGATAGCCCATTGCGTCGGACAAGACTATGGGAATCGAACCCACAACCGAAGTGCGACTGGCCTTTATCACCTACTACTAGCCTACAGGAAGTCCCTGGTTGGTAGAAACTAGTTTTATTTTATTACACGGTATGATATATGAAGTTTAAGTTCATTTTTTGAATCGTATAGGATTAACCTCAAAATAGATGGATTTTTGTATATTTGATAACTTTTTCTAACCTTTTGTTTGAAACAGATGGAATGGCCCATCATTCTATCACATGATCTATTAACACTTCATGAATAACAAATTCAACTTCATTTCTTTAAGAGATGAAGTGGAAATTGTTCAAAGCACGAACAACAGTGAGATTGTACCAAAATAAATTATTTATTCTAATTCAAAATCTTTAACTTTAGGGAAATGATCTTGAAAACCAAATAAATGTTGTCCTAGTGCCCTTATATCCGATGAATCAGATGGTACCCTTGATCATCACAAATTTATGGCTTTGTGATTGCTGGCTTTTCCATAGCCATGTTCTCTACCACTCTCCATCATAACATGATGATTAGATTTCTCTTCCATATCCATATTTTCACCTATGTAGAAACCCAGTGATTAGTTTATATGGGTAACCGTTACATTTCATACTTTTGTTTTTAAATATTGGTTTTGGTATTCCTTTTACGATGTGGGTTTCTATTAAAGAATCTTTTGAGTAGTAAACCATTTATAACCCCAACAAATTTCGAGGGCGAAATTCATTTTAAGGGGGGTAGAATGTAACACCCCGAGATTTTATAAAAAATATTCTTTTTAATTTCATTAATGTCTTGTGTTGTACGCTACACCAAAAAAGCTTGCACAACACGCATCCTTGACTTGCCTTGCATTACACGCAATCGCGACCTTCCTCGATAGCTTGTGTAGTACGCAATACCGAGTTTCACTAAACAACGATATGCTATTAAAATATTATTAAAACTAGCTGTTATGAATAGTAATAACCACTTTTTGAAGTTTGTAATTTTTATTTTTCAAAATGGACTTCATTTTCGGATTCGGAATATCGAAATTAGCTTAGGGTGAAATTTTGGTACTTTTCGGAAAACTTTTATATTCTGATGAATAGTGAAAATTACTAAATTTTAATTAAAAACAACTTTTTAAATTGAAATAATTAATAGTGATAAATTATTAATTTGAGTGGTTTTAATGTATATTTAGAATATATTTTTACAATTTAATACAATTTTGGTCATTGGATGTAATTTCACATTTAAACCAGTTATAAACAATTGTCAATCTTTTGATAGTTATTATCTCTTAAAAACACGCTATTTGTTTTGATGACGGGAATTAATTTTTAAATTAGTTAATGTAGCTGATATGTTTTGAATTTGATAAAATAGACATCATTTTTTAATTCATAATATCAAATATATCTTAGGCCTAATTTTAGGTATTTTTCTGGAAACTTTCATTTTTTGATGAATAGTGAAACCACTAAGTGGTAGTTAAAAAAACAGAATTTTTCATAAAACTTAATTTTACCATTTCTGTAAGTTGAATTTCAAAAATCCGAGAGACACTGTTGAAGTCAGTAAGTAAAATGTGGTTCAATGAGATGAAAATAATTTTTGGTGAATAGTATCTTTTTACTTTTTTTTTCACGGTTAAAAGTAAATAGGGTAATTAAGGGTAAAAATGATATTATTATTACCCTCAAACATGTCCTAATTCAATTGGATAAGTTTAATTCGACCAAAAACAACCTTAGGAATAAAATATTACCATTTAGGCCCACTTGGATTAGATTAGGACATTTATTATTAATTTATTCAAAGAAGGGTTAAAATAGTTAAAATCAAAGTTTAATAAGTAAAGAATTTTTAATATAGGGTTATTCATAAGATAAATTCGACTATAAATATTAATTAAAAATCTAAAAAGATTTCCTACATAATGATATTTAATTTGAAATTTTTATACATTAAATAATTTAATTTATTTATGACACAATGATGATGCAGTAATTATTTTATTAATGAAATATTGACATAATTGATGTTATAAATACCCAAATAAATGTAATTTGAGACTTTTTATGAATTCCACTAATTTTCTAGTTTAATATGACATGTTATTATTGATTTAATTAACTTTTTTTGAACTAATCATTCTGTTATGAGTTTCACAAAAATCAATTACTAAATAGTGTCAAAATTGACATAAAATAGTTTTTAAAACAAATATTATATTATTAATTGTTATTTTATTCCTAAAAATCTAAGGTTCGGCCAAATGACTTATATAAAGTTAAATATATTAATAATAAACAACTTGGGGTTCGTTTGGCTTGTTATAGTAAGTTTATTAACCTTATAGTGTAAGAACACAAAAAGACAAGGTAAAAGTAAAATTATATAACTTAAAGTTAAATATAAATGATAAGGTTAAAATAGGAACCTAAACTTGTCTAAATTCTATTGGATGAGATTATTTCGACCCATATCCACATTATATTCTAAATAAATCTATTTTGAGCTATTTAAAACCGAATATGACTTTATAATAAAATAATATTTTTATTTATTCCAAAGGTGCCCCTCTCCTCCCTTATAAAAGGGCACATCCTCCCTCTCTTCCTCACACCACTTTGAGCCTTCATGCTCAGCCAAACCCTGATAAATTCTCTTCTCCACTTCCCTAGAAACATCCTAGAGGTCCTGGTATTCTTCAAAGACCAAATTTAGTTCCCTAAGAGGAGGACTCAAAGAGGCGCTTCAAAGAAGATGTAATGTCCGTTACCGATTCTATCAACTTTATTTCTTCTTCCACTTCTTCTTCTTAGGTTGTTTCATTATGAAGTAAGAACATCAGTATCACTCATATACTGATATGTTATTATAAGTATGAAACAACCCTATTTAACCATCTATCCATCCTATGGAAAACGAAATGACCGCACGTGCATACGTACGAAATACCGTCTCCACGCCGTGGTGTAATCTATTTTCCACCACCACCTTACTTGGATGGGTAAAATGGTGTACATAATAACAATATATGATTATTGTAAAGTTATATAGATTCTAAAATTGTATACATACACTCCAATACAATTCCACGATCATGAGAACGATATCATCGCTCGTGCGTACATACGGAATACCATCTCCACGACGCGATGAGATTCATTCTCCACATTAACCATTCATGAATTATTATAAAGTATATATAATAGGTAATCATGAAATATATGACATAATAATGGTACTGGATTTAAGTGTATATATATTTATTTCATCTACTTAATTCCATTAAACGCAATAAGGAAACGAAAACAGCGTTCATGCGTACGTACGGCCTACCATCTCCACGAACGGTGTATTTCTTTCCATTTACTGATCTATTATATATATATATGTATATTCTGAATATATTATATATATATATATATATTGGTTTATATTCTGGAATTAAGTAATCATGATATAAGTAATCATATGAATAATTACAAGTCAAAACACGGACGACAAATGAAACGATTTTACCCAAAACGCTCTTTAACATGGAATTTACAAAAGAACGGTTAATATAAATTCATAATTGAACCATATATGATATCATAACAATGATTATGATTCTGTAATAAGTCAATGACATTATTTAAATCATTATACAGGAGGTTCGGACACTTACGAAGCAAATCGGACCTAAGGTAAGGGAAATATCACAATCTCATTTTTATCCGAGATTGTTTATACTTTGGTATTTACTGGGGTGTATTTTATCATCCACATCCATGTTTCCTCAATATGTAATATTTATATCCTTCTACAATAGTTTATATCAAATTTTACCCTTCGCTGTGTTTTTAGTAAAATATATGAAAGGAAACTTTCGTTGTTTTTCGTACGAGGTACTTTTTTTAACTTTTCCGACAACAGTATGAGAAGAATGATTTTTTAACTTATACGGCATGAATGGATTTTTAAAACATTATTTCCAAGTAGCTTCCTTTACAAGTTTTCATGTTTATTTTTAATCAACTTCTTTTAGTTTAAAATTGTTTGACATGTTAGGAAAGGAAAAATGTTTTTGAAGTAGAAAGGATATTTTCTACAAGAATGGAGTTCAAGAGTTTTATCAAAATTATTTTCCATCTAAGATAATATAGGGTTCTGTTTCTATCCCTATTATTACATTGATTTGATTACGTTGTGATGGAAATATTTTTATGAATTCCTTTATCTTATATGAATTTTTTTATGATGTCACGATGTTTAAGATTCCCATTTTTATTACATGGGTTATGCTATGATGTATGGTTTATGATTTTGTGGCACACATAAGAATGGTATCATTATGAGATGGGTGGGACCTATATCTCCCTCCAATGAATTGGGTAAAGATTTATATCTCATGAGATAGACATGGATGGAACAGTAAGTTAAACCGGTTCAGTAATACAGGACTGGAACGAGGGGTGAACTCAATTCAGAAAGGGACTTTGTCCACTAAGATGGTCTTGGAAGCAATGCCTTGGCAACTATGGAAATCATATCATGTGCTTAATGGTTTCCACAATTACATGTTTTATTCCAATGCTATTTTATCATGCTTAATGTTTCTTTATGATCTATACCTTACGTACTTCCATGTTTTATGTCATTGCTCAAGCTTTTGATGTTTAAACATTATGTTCATGTTTTTAAGTTCAAATGTATATGGTATGTTTTATTTTATCCATGCATACCCTTACTGAGCATTTGAGATCACCCTATTTATGTTTTCATTTCCCCAGGATATAATGAAAGATTTTAGGTATGAAAAAAAGGGGATGTCTTTATGGGAGATGTTGAGGATCTTTCACCATGATTAGAAGAATACGTTCCAAGTTTCCAAAGACACTAAACTATTACGGTCCTTGTGTGTGTGTTTTTTTTATATACTAAGTATTTTTCAAAAGTAATTTAATGTCCATGTACGTCAAGCTTCGAGTCTCTATAGATAATGTTCTACGCAATAAGACTACTCACCAGGTCAAAGTACTACGGAGAAACCATAAGTATAAAGAGGAAAAATGGTAACCTGAGGAAGCGATGAATGAGAAGTACCCATTCATGTTTTCAACTTGAAATATAAAACACAATCTTGAAGATAATATTTCATAAGGGGAATGAATACAACGAACCATAATTTTATAAATGTAAATTCCTTTATTATAATTATTTCATATAGTATAATAAAATAAATTCACATTAAGAATACAATACAAACATTATAAATAAATAATAAAAAAATAATAGGTATTTCAATAAGATAAAGAAGCTTTACTGAAGAACTAGTAACATGACCATTGAAATAGTAATATGAATCTTATGAATAGTAAATCAACCAGTAGAATAGTAACCTCACCCATGAAAAGGTAAATAAAATTTAGGTATCTTATAAATAAAATTATTATATAATTATATCATAGTATAAGTAAATAAATGTTTTTAGAAACTATTGATTAATTGTAATATTTATATAAGTCATAAATATTTAATTACGGTTTTATGATTAATTAAATATTTTAAAAGAAAACATATTTTAATAAATTAAATTCATAAATTAATATTTTTTTGTCTTTTTATCTTAAGATAATTTTATGAGACCTTAATTAATAATCCAAAGTGTTATAATATTACTTATAATTTCAAAAGCTGTATTTCTAAAGTAAATGATAATTTCAACTAAAAATTTAATTTATCATATTTATAAAATCACTTTCATATAAAGAAGATCATTTTTTTATTCAAAAAATTGAAAAATTGTAGGGTGAAATTTTGAGTTTTTTTTAAATACTTGGATTTTTGGTTGATAGTAAAATAAGGTAATTTACGGTATGTATACATTATAAGTTAAATAATCTATTACATGTGTCATGGAATAAGTAAGAACCATTGGTTCAAACTCACATGATCTAATTACTCCATTTATTCTCAATAATCAATACTGTTTTTTTCTTGAGATAAATGAAAAACTAACGAATAAAATAATGAAAAAAAACACCTTGTCTCCTCCACTATAAATACCACCCCTCACCACCTTTTCTCCTCACACCAACCAAGATTTGATATTTGACAAAATTATACCCAATAAACTTCCCAAGACTCTCCCAAATTATAGGAGATCTTGGTACCATCGAGAAATGAAAAAAACTCCCTAAAGAGGTTTTCAAGGAGGATAAATTCAAGAGGTAAATTTCTCTTTCCATTTATTTTAATTTCATTTTAATTTCTTTTCTTATTCATTCCTCACCTCCTCTAATCCAAATGGTATGATAAATCATATACCTAACATATAATATAATTTTATTATTATAATGTAACAATCAATAATTAATACCCTATCCTCAGACATTTATTCTAAAAATGGAAACGCCATTCTTGAGGTGTTAATTTATAGGCTTCAAGGGAGAAAATTTTTCATTTTCCATTAACGACATCAATTCTGATCATAAGATAGTTTTATGGTTAAAAAAATTATAATATATGTATTATAACCAATTTACTATTCTAGAATAATTATATACACATTATGATAAATAATAAAACAAACCAAGTTCTTTGTGAGCGAAAACATCCCAAAATAATCCAAATGATTATTACCAACATCTTATCGAATGATTCATACACACCCAAAATAACCAAATTAACCATATGACCCCTTAAATTAATAGATATTAATTAATAAGTTATAAATTCAATTCTAGATTTATATTTCCATTTTGCATGAACTTTCATACTCTTATATAAAAAAACTAATTATGATAACTAAGAAAATGAGTACCTCCGAATGATGAAATTGAACACTATAACTCATAAAAAAGGAATTAAATGAACTTAATAAAATTATAATAAATTAATTACATTTATAAATAGTTTTTTAAATTTTAAATAATGAATTTAATGTGATTATTAAAGAAATTAAGGTCACGTTTAGAACTGCTTCGGACATAAGATAAGGTATTCTTCCTAAACCTCCAATTGTTTCTTTGGGTTACTATTTCCCCATATTACCCTAATGTAATGCTTCTTTATTTTTGTATAATTCTAATAAAATTTTCTTATATGGTCAAAAATCAAGTAAACATATTAGACCATCCAACTTTTATTGGGTAATACATGTTTTAGAATTGTTTCTTTTAAATTATTCCTAATAACCAAATGAGATTAAAGAGAGCTTCCTGATTTCGTACCCTCTTCGAAGTGCACTACATAATCTATATTAATCCGCCCTTAGTTTTATAAAATCATTAAAAAATTCATTAAAAAATATCATTGTTCATTTCTATTTTTATGAAAAAAAATATTTCATTTCCTCTTTAAATTCTCTTTAATAATTTCTTTAAACTACACTAAAATGTTTCATTTATAAGGTTTATTAGAAACTATTTTTTCATGTTCCCACTTAAATTGGTCACTAATATTTATGATCCATGTCTATTTTACATTGTGAATTTCCATGTATGTTTTTAATCTATTATTTCATTGGAAATTCACATTTTTTATTCCATGGGACATGTTTATGACACCCATTTATTTCCATGGATAACCATTATGTTTATTATTCATCTAGCACATGTGTTCTTGAAAATATTATCATGTGTGTGACCATATTTCACTGAATGTTTTTGTGTAATGTTTAGTCTCATGATATTGCATGAGGGGATATGGAGTGAACATGATTCCTTTAGGGGAATATTTCCACAAAGTCTTAGTAGTTAGCCTTGACTGATGTTTATATCATGTTATAGGTTGTTTCCACATTCCTAAGTTTCCAGGATTATATTTTCCCATGTTATACACATTTTTATTCCTTATGTTTATTCATGTTTCATTCCTTTTATTTCCTCATCTTATTCTTTCTAACCCATGTGATATTATTTATTCATATTCTTATTTCCTTTTTGTGATTTTTATCTCATCCCTTTTGTTCATGTAATCCCAAAGTTATCCTATAAAGTTATTGGAGATAAATGGATGTTATGATATCATTATGGTGATTAAATAATATATGTTTTCAGGATTTTTAATTTTGTACCTAATCTTCCAAATACACTAGACTTTATAATCCACAGTTTTCAGTTTGATGCTTGATTATGATTAAAATAATGTAATAATATGTGTAAAAGGAGAGGGTTACTATAAATTTGTTTATCAAGAAAATATATCTCTGTGTGGATTAAAAAACTGGATGTAGTTCTGGCATATATGTATCTAGGGGTAAAGACTCTAACAAGGTGTGTTGGGACTAACTCGGTGTAACCTGGAATATGAAAATGAGTCTTACTACACACATTGTTTGACACTCTCAGGGGACATGCTTGGGTAAATTCATAATCTCATTTTGAACCATTATTAAGGGAACAAACACTTAATACTACATTTTAGGAAATAGATCATGTATAACATATATTTATTCCTAGATGATCAAAAGGTAATGAAATATGTGTAATTAATAAGTTATCTCTTTAATGTCATTGGATTCCTTTCTATGTGTTTAACATTTAAACACATATCTTCAATATTTCTGTAATAGATTAATTAAATGATTAGACCTAGAATAAAATAAGAAAAGGTAGGGTTATGATTCATAGTTCAACGCATTCCTTCATATCATGAATGTTTAGAAGAACTATTCCAACACCACCACAATTCTTGGAAGCAGAGTTGTCGGTGAAAATGAAAAATGTGGAAATTATAGTGTCCCGGGTATATAACTTATCCTATATCTCAATTTTTGAGATGAACTTCCCATTGAACCTTTTAATGCTTCCTTTAGTGGAATTTGATACAATTTGGGGCGTGGATTGGATTTCCCCTTATAGAGCAAGCATAAATTTATACGTAAAGGAAATAACTCTCCATATTGTGAATCAACCCCCAATTATATACAAGTGAAAATTGTGAATGAATATTCTTTAACCACAAAATCAAATGAATGTATAGTTTTTTCCTACGAACAATAGTATCTAGCTCAAATTATGGATTCTATGTAAATAAGTATCCTCCCAGATGCGGCTGTTGTGTGGGAACACACTGATGTGTTTCTCAATGAATTTTTGGGTCTTCCTATTTGCTGAGAGGTTGAATATTTAGTCGATCTTATACCTAGAGAGTTACCATTACCCAATACTCTATATAGAATGGTTGTTATAGAACTTGAGTAGCTGAATAAAAAACAATAGGACAATCTAGATAAAGGGTTCATAATCCCAAGTGCTTCACCATGGGATGAATTATTCATCTTCTTCAAGAATAATGATGTATCAATGCGCCTTTACCTTGATTATCGTGAAATCAAAAATATTATGATAAAGATCAAGTATCCTCTACCATATATTGATGACTTGTTCGATCAGTTACATAGAGAACAATAATTTTCTAAGGTGCATATTCAATTAGGATATTATCAATTAAGGGTGAAAGAGGAAGAAATCACCAAGACCTATTTTTGTATAAGGTACAAGCACTATGAGTTTATATTAATTCCATCTGGGGTGAGGAATTCTCTATAAATCTTCATTGACATGATGAATTGAGTATGTAGAGATTACCTCGACCAATTTTTGGTAGTCTCTTTTGATGAAAATATAATATACTCCAAAAACAAGGATGAGTATGAGGAGTATCTAAGCACTATGCTAAAGACCCTATGAAAGGATAATATTTATGGAAAGAACATCAAATGTGAGTTTTGGATTAATTGAGTCTCTATATTGGAGAATATCATCATAAGAAATGTGATATATGTGGGCCCTTCAAAGCCAAAATCAATTGAAGGATGACTGAGGCTAGCATCTGTGAAAGATATACCTCGTTTTTTAGGTTAGCTTGGTATTATCACCAATTTTTGTGAAATTTCTCATAATTTTAAGACTCTAAAACTAAGATTACTTAGAAGGGAGTAATTGTTTTATAGATGTAAGAATGCAGGGAATTATTTAAGGATCCAAAAATTTTCTTACTAATGTGTCATTTCTCTCAATACAAATAAGTGGGGAACTCTTTGTGGTATATAGTTACTCTTCGATTAATAGATTATGATGTATACTAATGAAAATGATAAAGTGATAGCTTATACCTCAAGGTAGTAGAAAATTATTGAGAAATACTATCCCACTCATGATCTAGAGTTAGAAACTTTGATATTTTTATTGAAAATATGGAGGCATTATCTCTATTGGAAGAATAATGAGATATATACTGATCACAAGAGCCTCAAATATATATTAATATAGAAATAGAATATTATGCACCAATGTAGATGGTTACAACTCATCAAGGATTATGACTTCTCAATCCACTACCATCAAGGTATTGAAAATAAAGTGGTGGATGCTCTAAGTAGAAAAGAATCAGCATATTTATCAATGATGATAATTTATAAGGATCCAATGTACTTAGATATATAAAGGACGAACATTAGAATCATTTAGTAATGAACATCATCAAACATTTATCAAATTACTTCTCAACAATCCCTCATGGAGAAAATAAAGGATGCTCAAACAAATGATGTAGAAATTCAGAAGAAGATGGATGTCATATAAAGGGAAAATAATCATAGTTTAATACTGATTAATATGGAATTGTGATTTTTGGGTTAAAACTATGTGGGACATAAAATTATAAGTTAAAGAAGGAAATATTGGATGATTCAACTAGTTAATCTTTCTCCATTCACCAAGGAAGAAAAAAAGTTGTATTAAGATCTTTTTGAGAACTATTGGTGGGAAAATATGAATAAGGAGATCACAAAATATACATCAATGTTCCTAGAATGCTATAAATTGAATGATGAAAGGAGTAAGTCTATGGAGATTCTAAAACTATTACCCATACTAACATGGAAATGGGAGAACATCACTATATATGTGTTCACTGGACTTCTGATTACATTCATAAGAAACAACGTTATATGGGTTATTGTGTATTTTCATAAAAATGCATTTCTCATTATCACAATTAAAGAGGAATTCTCATTGTATGAACATACATGGATATAAATTAAAGAAGTGGTATGGATTCATGTAGTACCATTATAGATTGTATCTGATCGAGATCAGAGATTCACCTTCATGTTCTGGAAAATCTACAACATTCTCTAAACACTGAGCTGAACTTCAGTATCGCCTATCATTATCAAATTATTGGAAAATATTATCTGACTATTTAGACATTTTAATACATTTTTTGAGCATTTTCTATGTATTGAAAAGGATGATGGGAATTATATATTGTTTTGGTCAAGTTATCTTACAACAAAAATTTCCACATGAGTGTCTAAATGGGTCCCTATAAAAGCCTTTATGGGAAGAGGTTATGAACACTTTCATATTGGGATTATGTTGGGGTATTAATACTACAACATACTAAAATGGTAGAATATATTAATACCATTCAAGTGCACATCAAGGATACTCAAAGTCAACAAAAGTTATATGCTGACAATCTTTGATGAGACCTAGAGTTTGGTGTTGGATACATGGTATTCGTCTAAAAATCACTATGGAAGAAAGTGAATAGATTTCGAAAGATGGAAAATCTTAGTCCAAGATACATATTCCCCTTTATTATCCTTGATCTCATCAAAGAAGTGGCCCACCGACTTGCACTCCCACCTAAAATATTTAAACTAAATGATGAATTCCACATATCCCTCTTGATAAAGTACTTAAAATATCCCTCACATGTACTAAATCTAGATATGGTACCATTGGAGAATGACCTTTCCTACGAGGAGTAGCTGGTGAAGATATTATATCACAGAGACAATGTTCTATGAAATAATTCAATGCCCCTTTACAAAGTGTTGTAGAGAAACCAAAAGTTTATGGATGTAATTTGGGAACAATAAAAGTTGATGAAACATAGTTACCCTCATATATTTTAGTGTGGGAAATAAAAAATTTTAAGGTGAAAATTTTTAAGGGGGAATATTGTAATGAACCAAATTTTTATAAATAAAATAACCCATTTGATTTAATTAAGTGTATTATTATATAATATGGATATAGAAAACACATGCACTTATTTGGTTTTATTATATCCTATCAGATTTAGTTGACCATTAAGAATCATTACCATGGATAATATAAATATTTAACAATGATCATATGATTAGTATAAATATAGGGTTTTAACAAATCCAATTGAAGTAGACAAAGGAACGAATGGCCTAAACCAGTATAATAATACCCTAGAATCAAATTTATCAGAGCATACTAGGGATATGGAATATCTATAAATTATCCATGACTAATCCATATATGAGATCCAGTAACATAAGAATGAATGAAACTAATTATGGGAGAAGTTCAAGATCATCGAGATCCCAACCCAAACCATGTATGTCGAACCACCCCATGAAAGTATCACCATTGTGCACCTTACTCTTAATGAATTTTTTAATGTATGAAAGAGATATGTATCAAGAGCTTTGAATTTTTTCTATGTATGTTATTTAGTATAGAATGATGAATAAGCTTTCATCCTATTATGGTTACTATAAAAATGATTTTTATTTCAATATAAAAAAAGAAATATTATTTTTGGGTAATATTAAAATTCAACTAAGGAATTTATTTTAAGGAATTAATGTATATTAAAAATAAAAAAAATTGTAACATAATATTATAATTAAATAATTTTAATTAAATGTATATTATCATAAAAAATTTATGAAGTCAAATGTCAGTTTTATATGAGTTTGAAAATTGTTATTGTTATGAAAACCAATATTTTCTCAAAAAATATTGATTTTATTTTAAAATTGAACACTAAAATATGTAGAAAATTATTTATATAAAATGACTATTATTTTTGAAATTAGAATGTGAAAATTATCCAATGGTGAATTTTTTATTATTTTCTGAGACAGTCAAATATTTGGTTAAAAATTAAATACCATATAAACATACTTTGGAAATTATGACATTATAATGACCCAAAGTTAGTGTAATAAATATTATAAGAGATATTCAAGACAAAATATATTATTTAAAATTAAAATAATTTCATTTTAAGTTAATTTTATTAATTTTATATATCCATTATGAATCATCCAAAACCATTGATATATTTTAAAATTATAAAATAATTTCTTTAAAATTATGACTCACCTCCACACAAGTAAGGGAATTATTTTATTAATTTAATCCCTTGGAATTATTAAATAATGAAAAATAATCTCATTTAGAAGAAATTATGGGATAAAAATGGGAAGATTTTTATTTTTTTATTTTATTATGTAGATTCCAAAACCAAAATAATAATGATATCCCCCTATTTTGCTACATAAACCCACCTAATCTCCCATTTATATTTATAGAAACTCCAAGGATCATGTTAATACTCTTCAATAAACTCTATAGAGTCCTCTAAAGGTACATAGAAGCTCTTAATAAGCCCCTATGAAGAATTTTGAGTCACACACTAAAGTAAGGGACCTTTCTCTCATACTTTCAATTCAAGCACCTTCTTTGTAATTTTTCATCTTAATATCAAAGTTTTAAAATATAACCTTTTTATAAAAATTCCCTTAATATAAAATTGATGTTATTTTAATGAAATTACAACTACCCCTCTCATTATGAACCTTATCCATGACTTTACCATGCCAAAATTTAGTAAGTGATTTCTCTCATTTTAACTATATTCAAACAATTATTTAACATTATATCTATTAAATTCAATTTTCATATGTTTGGATATTATATTTTATATTAACCACACTTTGAATTTAAATTATAAATTATTAGATCCCCATTCACTCTAATTAATCCTCCCATGATCATTTATATTTACCCATTACCTTACTAAAATATAGTTAGGATTCTTTTTTAACTCAAGTTTCTTTATTATCTTATGCCTTATATTTCCCAATTTATAATTTTGGGATATAATTTTTGATGTCTTTATTAATTCCCATTTTATGTATATGTGATGAGATACCCATTTCCCTCTCATAAAACCATTTTTATGAATCTTAAAGGGACACAATTATGCTGTCAAAATTTCGCCAAGATTTTCCATTCCCAAACAATTGTGTATGGAATACCGTAACCATTTACTATCAAGGGAATTATAATTTATGTAAATATAAATTTTGATTATGTAATTAAAATTATGTATTCTAAACTCCTTTATCATGGAATAAATCATGATTATAAATTAACTCATGTTGTATGATTTATGTTGAACACTTAAGCATGACAATGAAATGAATGCTACTAGTGCGCTTGAAATTACATAGCACCCCCCAAGCATTGGGTAACGTTTAGTATCATGATATATAATTTTGTGGAAGGGATTGAAACTAATTATTTTGTGGGACCATTTCCCCAGTGATATCTTGTTGTTTTAGCCTTGACCTATGTCTATGATACAATGTATTAAGTTGTTTCCATATTTCTTATGTTTTTTATATCATGCTATATCAATTCCCGTTGTTCATGATTATGATAAATACTATTTTTATGCCCCATTTATATGTTTATTTCCAAAACATTATCACACTAATCCATGTTTATTAATTTAATGGAATTTATAATTCATATATCTTTTATATTTTTCTCTAGGTTATCTCATACAGTTTTAAAATTCATGGAATCTTAGAATAATGGTAATGATTTTTTCAATAATTTTGTTGTATGCCATGTTTATGATGTTATTCTATATACCTAATTCCTAAATACAATACGATTCTCAATATTTTGTTTTCAATTAACTATAATCTTATATAAAAAATAGATAATTAATGTGTAAAAAGAGCAGGATTGTTATTTAAAAAATAATAATTATTTAATTATTTCAATCATATATTATCGTGAATTGAATATCTATAATTATCCATGATATAAATTTATAGAGTTGTTCAAGAAAGTTATTAAACCAATCCCACTAAGATCATACCATAATTAATTGATCATTATTAATTGATTAATTTAAAATATCAATATAATTGATGAATAATGATATTTTTATAATTTATTAGTATGGAATATCCGTATTATAAGTAAGTGGAAGTATAATATCACTTTTATAATTTTATTTATTATCATAAAGAAATATATTATTTCCCTAAGAACACTATTTTGGATGGTTGAATTTATGATTCATTTTTTCATATTATTGTTTCTAGATTATCCAATTCATATTTCCAAAACATTAATTTTTTCATAAAAAATATTTATCTATTATACCCATTCTCATTAATAGACATACAATGTTGTCCTGAAAAGTAATATGTAAATCAATCAGTCCATTGGGGTGGGGTCAATATGTTTTCATGGTTAGAGATTTCATTTTCCATTGAATGGTAAAAATAGTAATATGGATTATAAATTTAGAATATAAAATATTTAAAAATATTACACTTATATATATTAAATTTCCTATTAGTAATATACTTGTAATCAAATGAAAGAATACAGAACATGTTGCGTCCTGGAAGATGCAGTTGGCATGCCACACGAATGATGATTTCATTTTTATTAATAAAAAATAGAAATGTTGTTAATTATTGTACAATAATTATAATAAAATACCAATATAATAATGATACTAATTTTATTATTTTAATATAGTGTAATGGAACTTCAGGAAGAATATGTTAACATATTGAAATTGAAATGAGAAAGAAGAGGTTATAAATTTTTACAACACTTATTGGATTGAATATTTTGAAAATAGGGTAAATTATTTGAGGGATGGTTTTTAGATAAGGAGAGAACATATTGAAGGTCGATAGGAATCTGTACAAGTTGTTTAGATAGATTTGGGGGTAAAATTATTGGGTTTTTGTGTGAGAGTCATTAAGGAGAAGAGATCCACATTTATAAGTGAAAAGAGATGGTATTTTTTTTAAATACCCTTAACATCTTAATATTGAGAAGTTAATTTATAGAAAAGTGGATAAAAATTAGAAAATAAAGGATTGGTGGAATAGATATATTCTATAAATTTCTCAAGAACCAAATGACACAAATGTTTTAAACATGTTTTCTTCTATTTCTCATTAAAGTTTTTTAATTTTACTTTATTATATTTTACCATAGTAACTTGTTTTTACCAAAGATAACTTATATTTTATGAATAAAAACTAAATATTCCATATTACATAATTTTGAATTAATGAATCAGAATTTTAATTAAATTTTATAATATTAAATTTATTAATGTCATAAAAATCAGTTTTAATATAATAAATGTATAAAGTATTAAACAAATTATAAAAAATATTGAGTATTTTATGAAATGTATAATATAGGCTTTTGAAATAAAATAAATATTTATTATGTCACTAATAAAATAAATATTTTATCAATAAAAAGGTTTCAAAATTTCTTATATCCTGCTTATAGACTAATAATGGCATAAAAGTTACGATATTCTTAAAAATTGTATTTTGCACTATTAACCAAAAAGCATATATTATTATAAAATTATTGAGAATTAATCTTGATAATATATTATTATTACTAATAAAAAATGATATTTATTGTTTAAAATTAAATTTTTAATATTTTATATTTCATTATTTAATGAAATTGAAAAATATAGTGAAAACATTTTCATATAGGAAAATATTTTTCATAATTGTAAATATTATTTATTATTATTTATTATAAATTTCTAATTAATTTACTATTGATATATTTTTAATATCATCAATACATCTTATTATCGTGATATAAATTATTTCTTTCAATAAAAATATAATTTCATAAAAATATATTTGTAAGCATTAATTGATTTTATTAGCTGCTTAAATATACAAAATGAATTTCATTTGTATTTAAATTATCCTTTATATAATTTATAATAAGATATCATAATGTTGTTACTCTTTTTTATACCTGTAAATATTTTGACTAGGTTTTAATAGTGATATTTAATAGTTATATTTTTATTTTAATGTATTTTGGTCTTCATTTGAGTTTATAATTTCTTGTAGAGAAATTCATTGAGAAAAAAATTTATTTAAAGAAAATACATTGTGAATTATTGGGGAATAACATGGAGAATTGGAAGTAGGAATAATAAGGCACAAACAATTGATGTGCTTCCTGAGAAAATAACTAAGCTAATAATGATCAAAATATAAAAGATCAACTCTGAGTAGGATTAATGAAAAAATAACTGGATGTCATGATGTTTAGTAATATTTATAAAATTCAATTTATGTGAATATTAATTATTAAAGGTAATAAAAGTACCAATAAACTTTCTTAAAATTAAATAGCTAAGGAATCATGGATTTATATAATCTAAATGTATTCTATGATGGAATCTAAGTCGATCAGAAGATTTTATGATTGAATGATAAGAAATCCTTAATGCATAGAAGATAAATGTATCATATGTTGGAAGGTAATTATGATCAGAAGATATAAATATTAGAAAATTATTTTATCTAATTTATGTAGAATTTTAAAACAAGAGAATTGAGTGTCTGGGTAAATGATAATCATGTTGAGTTGACTTTATAAGAAGAAGATGGTTCAAGCCCAGTTCAAACTAAATTAAGATGCATTGGATGGAATCCACTAAAAGAACATGGATCAAGATAAAAAATATTTCTGGTACTAAAATATGAAAAATATTTAGTTGGGTAATATGTATAACAATAAAGAGTTGAATGGATTTTATAGTTGAAAATTTATCATAGAATGAAATAAGAATTTTATTTTGTTATAAAGTCAAGTATTCTGATGATGTTGTGATGGTTGTTCAAATTATATTATTCAAAAAGTATTAATTCATGATTCATTTTTTGTTTTGAAGAATAATCAACAATTTATTCAATATAGGGTTTACCGAACATTGATAGAATCAAATCAAAAAATCATCAGAAGATATTTAATATGGTCACATCAAGATATGAGAAGGTAGGGATTTCAAATTAAATCATATATGTTCCATACTTTTATTAGAGGAATATTGGATATATAAATGGGGAAAAAACACGAGTTTATAACAAAGAGTGTGAGAAGGAAATAGATAATTTGTTATCATAAAATAGAGGATGAATCCTACCAAGAAATTCTACCAGAAGATTAGAGGAGTCGATGTTTGACATGATTTGAACTATTTGTATGGAAGTACTAACTGAGTTCTTTAAATATAGTTGTCTGGAAGGAGGAAATTCATAAAAACATCAACCACTCACCTGTAGATTCTTTCGAAATTTACTTTAAAGGCATTGAGATATATAAGTTATTAGGATTCTAGAAGGGGGGTAGATCCAATGTTCATGTTTGGTACAAGGGAAGATTAAGAGGAATTCAAAGTTCCATCCATGTGGATGTTTGTAAAGAATATTTAAATACTTGGGGTTCTTGAATAAAACATTAAAACATTCCTTCTGGGATGTAAAATGATCAATTTTGGAGATAGATTGGCCTTTTTTATATCGTTATATAGTAATTTAAGGATATAAACTTCCCATACAACTTGTAATTGTTTAAATTACTATTAGTGGTAAATTAGTGACTCGATATGAGTCGACATGATAGCTAGTAGGTTCTAAAATTGAGGATGAACATTATAAAAATATCTATATGATTTTTTTGACTTATATTATCTTCATTGAATAATGGAAATGTTTTGAGGGAGTATTATAAAATATCAATACAACCTAGTCAGTGGAATAAGTTTCATAAACCTAATGGAAGCAATAATCTATGTAAATATTAATCAGTAAATGTTGGCCACACCTAATTCACCCCTAGGCCAAATTCATGAACATTGAGAATATAAATTATAAAATATTAATAACCACATGAAATATCAATTGGGATTGATTTTTTCTAGGTAAGATGAAATATTTTATTATATGGAAGCAGAAAATATTAAAGATGCTAATAAAAGGATTATAAATTCAAGGTACTTTAAAAATAAATATTTATGGGTTGTAAGTGGAAGAAATATACTAAGGTGAGAAAGTGTTGAATCTATTTTTTCTAGAACTAAAATTATTGAAATTAAATTATTTACAACCTACAATAAATTATTCCAACCATGTGAACAAAAATACTTTTCTTATCATTATTTCACTTGAATTAGGGGATGAATGGGAAGATAAAACTTTAGAAGATTTAATGAAACCCAACACTTAAATTGCATGGAAAATATCTGACATAAGGGTAATACATATTGTATATGACCTCTAAATCCGTTTTTTTTATTTTCTAAATAAACCAATTTTTGGACAAGTGGGAACCTCACATTCAAATTCAAACATAGAAAACCATCCCAAAAGCTGAAGCCACAGTTCATACATATAACAAGACAAGGGAAAATCCATGATCCCACAGAAAAGAAAAATCATCGAACCATGAACCACCTTTGAAGATTCAAAATTCAAATTGAAATTTTCAAATAGAGAACAAATGCACCGCCTCAGAAAGCAGAACCTCAAACCTTGAGAGCAGCAGGAACCTCGAAAAGCATAACCTCAAACCTTGAGAGTAGCAGGAACCTTGAGTCGTGCAAGAAATAGGAACAACCCTCTCGTTACAACCTCAACATAGTTACAGGTCATGGTCCCGAAACATATCCTCCATGATAGAATCAACATCACCATTGTTGTACCTCTACTACAGAAGAAGTTCTCACTTACTAGAAAAAACACATAGCACCACTGACGTCGATGCCAAAGAAGAACTGAAATCACCTTGCACAGAATCAACAAAAATCTCTAACCAGCACCAAATGAACCCAGAAAAGGGAGAAGACAATTGCAGTCATGCCTCCTTGAATACCCACACACTCACACAAACACATCCCAAAGCCACCACAGAATCCATCTCACCCAACTGACCTCGAAAGGATCAAAGAACCTGGAAGCCATAGTAGCATGAGAGTGGAAAAGATCTTCACACTGAGCCACGATGAACCATATTATATATGAATTCATATGATTCTGATTGAAGAAGATATCAATCATTCTGTTGAATGTAAGATGAGGTTGAATCCAAATACGAAGTATGTTTTTTAAAATGAGGTTAATAATGTTTTGGTTTTAGGGATCATACACCCAAAGTAATACAATCCATGGGTTAGTCCATTCATGTTATCCTAAATAAGGGAGTAATTTTTCTTGTAACAAATAAAAAAGAATTATCCTATTTAAAAAAATAGTAACATTATGGAGGGTTTGTATTTATCACATTAAACATAATTCTGTAACAATAAAATACCACTTCCATATACAGTTTATTAATTTTATACTTGAAATTATCAAATGATATCCACATTTTTTTGTTTCTTGATTGATACTCATTAACATGATAATTCCATTTAAGATATGTGGTTTTCAAAAAAACATTCAAAATTTATATGATGTATATATATCCTAATATGTTGGGGGAAATAATTGAAATGTTGACAGATGATTTATATATCAAGGTTTTATCATCACATGAAATCTTAAGAAATCAATCTGAGGTGTTTGAGATGTGTGAAGAAAACGATAATATTAAACTAGGAAAAATTACAAATTATAGTGAGTCAGGGCATAGTCTTGGGTCACATGATTTCAAAATTTGGAATTTAGTTGTACAAAGACAATATAGAAGTGATAATGACACTACCACCTATAAATTTAGAAAATTAAGTGATTAGTTTTATTGAGAATACACAATTTTAAAAACTATTGATAATATATTTCTAAAGGATAGTAGTATAATTGTTTTTCCTAAGGTATTACACAAAGTCTCACGAGAGGGTATTGGATTCTTAAATTTATACAAACTTCAAACCACCCAATTAAAACCATATAAAAAAAATTTATTAACTCTTATATTAGATTTTCAATGAAATAAGAAATGAAATGAAAGTGTAGTTCATAATGAATTTTTATTATTTTTCACTGAAAGAATGTTCCCCTAATCAACTCCACCAACACTCAATGTGGTTTTTATGCTTTTTAATCAAATAGCCCTTTTCCTAGGAGACTCTTCAGTGAGTAAAACAATATCTCTAGGTTAAAAGTAACCAAGATATTTCAAACAGAATCCCAACTACATGACCTATGTATGACCATCAATACAATCAGTAAAGGGTGTGTTCACTTTTATAATGACTGAGAAACGAAAGGGTTCATCATAGAGTTTCATGACACTAATGATATTAGATGAAGAAAATTCAGATGATGAATACATCTCTATTGTATAAATTTGAAAAATTATTCAGTTGTAGTAGATGTGTAGAATAAATATAATTAATAGGAAGTTTTATTTTTCTTCTTCTCTGAGAATATAAAAAATAACAAGAGAATAAGAAGAAGAGACACAAATGTTTTATGGATTAATAAAGTGTCATATTATTATTCTATAAAAAACAATGTATATATTTAAATGATTAATAGAAAAATAATAATTATTTTCTCCATGTTATCAACTCCATGAATATGTGTTTAGTGTAGCCATATTTTATCTTGGAAATAAATAATATTATCTTCATTGTAATTAATTGATCGCATTAACTCATCATATACTCATTTAATATAATCCACTTTTTAAAAATTTAAATTTGGAGTGGTATTTTATATTTTTCTTTTGTGGAATAAAAATTCTCAAACAACTACATGTAAAAAAATGTGGAAGCAAATAATCTACCTTTTAATTAAAATCCACCATAAAAATTTACAAAATAAGATCAATAATATTAAATATCTTATTTTTTCATATAATAATAATGAAATAGATTAATGATTTGAAATAAACTAATTTCAGAACTCAAAAATGCTTTGTAAGGCATGTTTTCTTATTATAGGAATTCACTTGCTTCCATATAATTACTCTCCTTTAGATAAAATTTTCAAATTTGTAAGAAATTATTAAGCATAGAAATACTTTAATTCTAGGTAGGATATTCATCAACATATGATATTTTTACTCCATGTATGTAATATTGCATGATATGATCTAGAAATAATACTTTGGTAGACTAATTTTCTCAATAATGGGATATTTCAAGAGTGTGTATGAGATTTCAAGCATCCATAGTTTATTTTAAACATTTTTAAGTTATAATATGAATTCACATATACATTTTGGATACATTTTTAAAGGATTAATTACCCTATATTCGATAATACATTGGGGTTTCAAGTGTTTTTATTTGAAATATATACTCAAAACTCAAATGAAGGGATATTGGAAAAACAAAAAATATGGGCATTACACATCATGCATATGAAGTACATAATGTTTATTACTTGAGAAATGAACTAGTGAGCATAATTCCAAACTGTGAATCCAATTTTAAATATTTGAACCAAATTATACGAACTGAATTCCATTTACACATCATTAATGACTTGAATCTAAAACCAAATGGAAATAAACATTTTGAACATCATACATGAAATGAAAAGTTTAAACTATGAATCCTTATAAAGATACAAGCTGTGAAATCTACAAGATCCAATATCCTTATAGAGCTTTACAAATCTAAATTATGTAATGTGAATCCCAATTACACATCATTAATTTCTAGATAAATAATACACATAAAACATGCTGGTGATGTGAATCATATACAAATCACGATCCTCTTGGGCATATACATATCTGATATTCCCTAACAAGACAAAAAAATGGGATGTCGCATGAACTATTTTCTTTCATTCTCAATTTCATTATTTTTTTATTCCAAACTTAATTATATCAAATTTTATCCATTTTAATCATTTCATTTTAATATACTATTTCAATACATGTTAATTTCTTATTATATATTTCTATGTTTGAATGCAATTCTTATTTTCGTTCAACATCAACCATTGTAGAGTTCTTCATTGTTTCTTCATTAAAGTTTGTATTTTATTTATTTTATATCATTTAACTAGTGTAATTATTTATTATGAATTTTTTTTATTATGTCAAGAATGTTTCATGTTTCTCGTCTTTCTTTTAATACATTCATGTGTGGTTAATCCTCTTAGGGTTAGGGGTTGAGTTAAAGTGTGATTAAATGTAATAAATCCCTATATAGAAACTTACTATCACTGTGGCTAGTAATTACGTTAAAAATTTATCTAAGTCTGCTATTTTTCACTACCCTAATCATGAGAGATATAATAGAAGGACCCTAACATAGTTGGAGTTAAGAAATGAAGGACCAATTTGTTGTGAATATTTCTTCCTTAAATACAAGCTTATTACACATAAGTTGTTAATTATCTCAAGACTAAATAATATTTTTATCTTTCATAGATATAATTAGTTGGATGTAAACCAACTAGTAACCTTTTAATCACTTTTCATTCTAGACCATAAGATTATACCGTGATATATTTAGGACTACCATTTACCTAAACCCTAAAATTGACCTTGATCCCTTATTTTAATATGGAGTAAAACAAAAGAAATAAAGTTTTAGTAAAACCCAAGCATGATCAAGATATTTTGAGTAAACCTAACCAATGTTTCATAACTTTATGTTTATTTCCTAGTAATTTTCCATGTGTATTCGACCCTGCACCGACTCTAAGTTACACCTTAGTAGATTATTGTGGTTTGGGAAATATAAATTTTAATCTGATCAATGACCATGCATAATCAATAACATCATATAGGCCAACCAAATTTTGGAACCTTTACTAGGGATTTTTATGTTTAGGTATAGTAACCTTTGGTGTGAACCAATGATTACCTAAACCCTTCCCTTTATCCATTTTTCTTTTTAAAATTTTTGTCTATGGACTAGCACATGTGTATGCACTTCTTCGGCTGAGTTCATGTGTCAGGGATCACTGAATCGATGAAAAATCATTGTGGCTCAAGAACATATTTATTTTTATCTCATGATAGAAGAGATATTTATCTACATGAAGACACTCAAAAATTTCTAAACATGACAACATTTCACGGTCACATCCCCAAAACATCCAATATGCTCCACCTGAACATTAGAGAGACTTAGCTGCAATGTGGTAGCAAATTATCAAGGACTATTGATTTCCATTCATCAGTGGTGCTAAGCCCAACATTATATCCTGTAATATTCAATGACATTAATTTGAAAATTATAATGTAGTCATCCATATAATCAATAATATAGAGAATTTTTTAGGACATTAAAGAAATACCACCATGAATAATAATGAAATTTTCTAGAAGTCTCCAACACCTACCGCAATCACAAGGTACCATCTAATTCCATTAGACATAGTGTAACTCCCTACTCCTTTCATGATAAATAAAATGATTTTCATAAAAATCAACCTATCAAGCCTATAAAAACTTAGGATGATTTAGAAAATAAAATTATGGACAAATATTTCCCAGCAATAAAAATTTGATGACTCTAGGATAAGACCAAAAACTTCATCCAGGTATACAAAGAATCAGATTATGGAGAATAAGATCATTTTTAAGTGAAAACTGATAAGTTCCAAAATTACAGACTCAATGTGTTGCAACAATTTCAAACATCATATAAATGAATCTAACCATCTACATGTACTGTTTTAGATTCCAATGAAAATGTAAGACTTATGATAGGATGCTAGAATTCAAAAGAGCACTCTTGGATATGGTCTCCCAATAATATAGTCTTTGTAAAATATTTCTTAGGACCTCTTCAATGTTGATTTTACTAGGCGGAAGGGATTACTCACCTCACTAAATATTTGAAAGCCCTTAGGGAAAAGATCGAATCTTTTTAACTGCCTATTACTCAAATTCCCAATTGTTCCCCATTATAGAGATCCAAGAATGAAAAATTTGTAGAGGATCAAACCCATATCAAGATAGAATGTTTCTAATGGTGGATCCTTAATTCTAGGATTTCAATAAAAAATTAACAGTATCAGCAATCCCAATGATACTAGCACTGATATTATTGTAAGATTCTAGATTAGTAGCCAGAATAACCATCTAAACGTTTTATAATTGGAGGTGTGTTTAGGAGGTAACATGGAATTAGGTACCACCTTGGTACCCATTGTATATTACAGCTTCTTAACCGCAATAATAATTTCAACAACAACATTTTCCCACCGAGTGCTTAGAAATTTCTATCGGCTCAGTAATAGTAATTTTAGCAAGTTCCGTAAATGTATAAACATCCATCTCCACATCCCTAATAAAATATATAGGACATTTTCACTTCCTTCATGATGAAATTATATCATTGGATGTCTACCCAAGAGACTAACATGAAAAACAAAATTTCAACCCTGTGAATCATTGAAAACTAGGTTGGGAAAATATCTAGAACATTATTTTATTGATTATAGGGTAACTTTTCTTAGTAATACAGAGATTAGTATGATATATGAGGATAAGGTTGTGTTTCATAGATTTGTAAAAATGTTGGACAATTAGTAGCCATGCATATGTGAGGGCAGGATGTTTGAAGGACCTATCAAACATGTGACAATCATCATTAAGTATGAAGATGATAACACACAAACAACTGGTCAAGAAACAAATATAGAAGAAAATATAAGTAAAATATCTATTTCAAAAGTATCCTAAAAAATAATAATTTTATTTTTCACATATACCAAAGAAATACTCTTTACACTTTCCAAAGAGGATGATATAAGGTAAAATGGGGGGTAGACATAAAATGTTTCTTGAAATGTTTTAACAATTTCACATCATTATCCCCATTTCAAGATCAGTTTCTCAAATTCCGACTCATTACATGTTTCTAAATGATCCTTTTTCTAGTAAAAGGAAAATGAAAGATATAAGATGTATCTATATAAATGATGAAAACTATATAGTTGTTTAGTAGGAGATTACTCCAAATATAAAAGACTTATAAAGTTTCCCTTTTCCCTACACTGTCGACAAAGGGAATATTGGAAGATATTTGTGTAATATAGGTTAAGGTATCAATCTCCTTTCTACAAGTTTATTTCAAAATATGGGGATTGAAAACTAAAAAAATAAATAACTGGAAGACCGATCAGTCAATTACCTTCGAGGAATTCTCATGGATGTTTTGGTCAAAGTTAGTAAATTTGTATTTTCCATTACTTTCATTATCATTGATATAGAGGAAGAAGGAGAAAATACCATAATTTTATAAAGACTACTTCTCTCCATAAGGAAGGTGTTGATTGATATTAGAAAAATAATGATATTTGGACATAGTGAATAATAAGTTTGTTTCGATTTAGTGAACAACTCTAATGAAAGTGGTGAGTCAAAGGATTGTCAATACATATTTAATATAGATAAGAAATATTATTTTATGACTAGTGAGGAAAATAGAGTAACCTTCTATCCTAATAAAAATTAATCTAATGATCCCAAGGATTTTAATTACACTAAACCTATAATGAGGGAGACCATTCCACCATTCTTACCCTCTGTATCCTAATAAAAATTAATCTAACGATCCCAAGGATTTTAATTACACTAAAACTATAATGAGGGAGATCATTCCACCATCCTTAATTTTAAATTAATCCAAACAAAATAAATTCTATATCTTCAAAATTAACACATTGATGGTTAGGAGGAAATTCATGATAGGTATAATAAATTAGATTTGAGTGTAGAGAGGCTCAACTGAATTGTAGATGATTTAAGAGTGTACTTCAAAAATACATTAAATTTAAAATTTAAAAGTTAAAATAAAAAAACAACTCACATAATGTAAATAAATACATGATAGGAAACTTATTAATCAAAAAAATAAAAAATATTTTTTAAAGATCATGTATATTTTAAATGATGTTAATCTAATAGGTAATATTTAAAAGCTATGAACTTACAATTCACAGCCACAACTTGTTCATTTTCTCACAACCTCCATGTTCTCAACCTCTATCCTCCCCTGTTGTAGCACTTCCATCTATCACCACCATCCATCATACTCCATTCCTCTCATTCTCACTCTCATAGTCGATCCTCAAGCACCTTCCGTCCAGGCTTGTTCTCTACTTATCAATGCAATGGCCACCATGAAAACCATGAAACATATAGCCCAAGTCAGTGATCCTCTACCATGCAATAGGTCAACCCTTAAACCTCTACCTCCAACCATAGATCCACCCCCTAAAATTCCACATCATGTTATTCCAATCCCTCAAAATCTAATGATTCCTTGTCCCCATCCATCCTTTCCTAGGTTGTTACCACATGCCCGCACCCACACCCATGCCTTCCTTTCTCTACCCCTGATCAGCATCAATGCTTGATCCACTTACATTCCAAGCTGATGATGCCCAAAAAGACTCTAGACATGTAAATTTTCGATAATATACTTGTTTTCAAGGATATACTTAACCTTTTAGGTTGGTAGAAACTTTTCATCATCACCGAGGTATGTGAGGAGATATAATGAGATATATTTATTGAGTTTTTTTCCATTTTTTAGCTCGATGTGGCACATATCACCTTCCAACTTAGTGGTGGGTCATGAGTGATCAACTTGGTAGATTGTTGCATTTGGTTTAGTATCTATGCTAAGGACTTTTTTCATTTAAATTTTCTTCTATTTCATGTTGGTGTAATTAGGCAAGGTGGATTTTGGTAGGATCTCGACATTGATCACCATAGACCCCCAGATCAACCATAGTCCTTGTACGATGAAGTGCACCCAGTTGCATGGTTTCACCTTATGGTTTTTCACCAAGTTCTAACTCATTCCTTGTTAGGAGATCATATGATTATGGTAGTATCATCTAGATTATGGTATTCATACTAGCTTGTATTATGGGTGTCCCTTCCATCAACATGGACTGATAGTTTGCGCTTTACTATGAGACCTAGGTGTAGTGGGATATTTGTATTCTTATGGGATATATCTTCATCACTCACCTCACCAACCATATCAGCGTCATTGATGTCACTCAGCCACTTTCCTCTCCTATGAAGATGGGGTAGATTGAAATTATCATTATACAAAAGATATGGCTAACGGGAAATATTGAGTGGGAACTACCAATGGGCCCCTGAGTAACTGGAGGATCTTGTCGTGGCTCCAACATAGGCTTCCCTAGCCCTTGTCCCCATTCATAAGCCCCCTACCCCTAATAACCCATCATTAACTCCTATTTCAAAAACAACTCCTATTTCCACCTCTTCACCACCTACCACCACTTCACCGCCACCCCTACCACATATTCACCCTATCACCCATTCCTATCCAATGTTTGGTCTGTTCTAAAGTGTATACTGGTGAACTAGATACATATATGCCTCTATTTACATACCATGTTCACCTTAAAATCCATATTTTCCACCCTCCCAGACCACAAGCCCCTATATCTTCCCACTCACCACCACATGCATACCCCACTATTACCTCCATCCCTACCACACTTCTTACATAGGTTGGTCTACTTACAGAGCTTACAGACCCTATATACCTATTGGAGTATCTTACAGAGTAGGCCTGACGGAGAGGGGACCCCACAATTAATTCTATATATGGGGAGCCCTTGATTGATCAAGCAACTATATGTATGACCCAAGTATTGATCAGAACCTCCGGACCACATATCATGATTAACCCCACTTCCAGCACTAAGACACCTCATAGGGTTGTCATTTAACCTATCTCTTCAACCATTGCTACATAAATAGGGAAGATATTTTCTAGAATCTCACTATTTGGGTGGGGAAAACCTTTGTTGATTGTGGTGACAAGGACTAAAATATTTAGTTTTTTTCTTTTTTACCCCTTACCTATTGTACACTATTTCTGGGTGTCTTTTTTTATTCTCATTATATTCCATGTTCCATGATTTTTCATTTTCCATATTTATGGATGATATAAAATTTTGAGTACATTTCTTTCATTCTTAATTTCATTTTTACATCTATTTTAATTTTAATTTCCAGACCTACTATATCATCCATGGTCATTGAATAGTCTATCTTACCACCATACAATCTCCCACATCAGATATATCATTGTCTAGATGACCTATAGTTCCATCTTGAGAAGCTCATACTGAGTATTTTGTAGGAGCCTCCTCCATGGTTTTCACAAAATTTACTGTGTACACATGAGTGTTTTATTAAATCCATTCCTGAGATGGTAAACCCCAACAAGTGATCCTATGAGATCGACAAAACTGCCCACAGTTTCTATAATAGGAAGAGGACATCTGAGCTGATGGACTTAAATGGATGATCTTTTTTCCATCCATCTTGATGATGTTGTTATAGTTAACTATTTATGGGATAAAAATAATATGTTTTGTTTTCTATTTTTACATTTTGTTTCTTAGGGCCTGTTTTTTTCTTTTCTACTAATTTATTTTCATTGGCTATCAAAAAAATCATTATATAAAATTATTACATTTATTTTAACCCCTTTATCCTAATATTTAATGTGTTCAACTAATTTTGTTTCTACTTACATAATGACTAAAAATTTTGTACTAATGGTTCATCTAGTGCATATATTTTCCTTCTAACAATTTCTATTAGTACAGAAATTTCCAATCATTATCCAACTATTTCCCCTATGGAAAGAATTTGACAACAGATATCAATCAATTCCCTATAATAAAATTCATAAAATTCCATTTTATTTTTATCTATGATTCTATTGATATCTATCCCATAATTATTTCTATAATAGTGATAACACAATGTCATTTTATGTGTGGGGTAGTCATTATTTCGATTGATTGTTGATAGATTTGGATTTATTCATATTTTAATTATTCTAGGAGACCTTTAATTTTGATATCATGCTTAAAATTGAAATCTCATTATACCCATTAAAATAAAAGACAATGTTAGGTTGAAATATCCTAATATCCATTTTTATTCCTGTTCGTATTTTTAGTATGATTATACAGAATATTAATTTAATTACTGTTATATTTTATTGTAATTTCTTTTTATTGAACTGTTACATGATGTGATACCCAAAGTGATTTCCATTTATTTTCTATACTCTTGATACTGAGATTATTATAGACCTACAATGTCATATTATTTTCTAATCGTTTTTTTTAGACATACTTGGGGCATGTAAACATATAATAACATTAATTTGGATCTTATCAAGGATATGATTAAAAAAACACAATGTTTAAAAGATTGAAGTAATATTTTTTGATATAGTATTCCTGAAACCCACTTGTACATCTACCCTTCTTTAGAGCTTATTATCCATGAATAACCTTGTTTGGATAGAAATTTTGGTAGGCTATTTTCAATTCCTACCCTACATTTTGTGTTATGAATAATTATTTTAACAAGTGTGGTGTATTTTTCTTTTCTTACATACATGATATGTTGATCTTGAGGAGAATTGTGGCCAAATTCTCACCATATATATTTGACATGGTTAATAATTACACTTGATGGTTTCTACACATACCTTGATCCTTAAAAAATGGATTGTGTAGTTGGAAGGGGAAAAATCACCAGTTTCATACAAATTTTTATTATGAAATAACATATGTGGTTAGGATCTGGATGTGAGTTCTATCCAAAGCATGATTTTCAAAAAATAAATTAAATAAAAAAAATAAAGGAATATAGAACATTATTTATGCTTTCTTGACATATTCGTGGACCCACATTGATCTACTAGGAATAAAAAGACTTCATTTTTTATCTAGGAGGAGTTTCTTTACTTCACTATTCAAAATTATCATGAATTATATTATAGTGTTTACCCTCTTTTTGAGATTTACTTTTATTATCTACCCATATCCCTTGGTCTTAGAGTCACTTAAACCATTTTGGTTAATCCCTTATGATTATTTTTTTATTTTTCTTTACAGAGTGGAGATATTAAAAAATGAAAGCATACACTTATGGACATGTATTTGGGGTTTGACCATAAATTTGGATTTATTTTACCTATATTTATTAGAGAAAAATCATTGCGAGGTAAATTCAAGAATGGGTATAGCTTACAAGGAACTGTTGAGGAATTGTAATTAAAGAAATAATGAATCATAACAAAGAACTTAATCATGAGGCTGAATAGGCCTAAACAGAATCAATGAAATCAGTGAGTAGTGGAGGGGTTTATTTGGTTATATATGATTAAGTTATGTTATATTTATTTCAAAAAAACCTTGGCATCCTGTTGAAAATTTATCAGTTTTCTGAAAACCAAACATTCACACATCCAAAATAACACAAGTATTTACATGGTTCAATACTCAATAAGAGTATTTAGTGCTAATCAAGGTTTTAAAAAAGTCTAATACCACTAAATACAATATAAGACAATCCTTATGTGTGGATATAGAAATTATGAGATAACCATGCACTTTTTTAGCACTATGATCAATACAACAGTGCATGTAATTGTTCTAGTATGAATAATGAAAATAATTTTCTATAACTAGTTTAAAATCCTTCACTAATTGTTCCAAAACAATTCACTATGTTTCTTGGAAAAAATCCAATTTTGTACCTATTCAAAAAAATAAATCATCACTTTCTTACCTAGCAGTAGACATGGACAACTTCTCTTGAATTCATAAAAATAATCATTTTGATCACCCACTCTGATTATTTATTATAGTTATTCAATCCAAAAACAAGTCTAATTCACTTTTCTAGAAATAATTTTGATTCAATTCATTCTTTCAAATGAGTCTATTTTTCTGATTTCTTGATCAGATCTAATAAATCATGTCCAGAACTTCTTCTGAAAACATCTTTTATCCGAAAACAATTCTTAGGATATTATCTTGAGAAACCAAAACCCGAGAACTATCACTACCTCTCACATGTGAACACTGTTAATTTCCTTTTTTACATTAACCTATTTATATAGAGTCAATATATACAGAAAAGGTGGGAATATAGAATTTTTTTCTGGCTAAAAAAATAACACTTTAGAATAATTTTGGAAATTGAAACTTCATTTAACCATTTCTCAATTCTTATCAAATATAATGGATTACTATTGAATGTATTTTAATTCTAAATAACTCCTTACTTTTGTATCTCTGTTGGAAAATAACTTCTCATGTTCTCATTATAAAAATAGATTGTCCAGAACATCTCAATATGAAACATGCCTATCATTCTGGTTCCCTTCACTTGAGTAAAACAAAAACTTTCTCACTCGGATTCTTCTAAACAACTTAAAATATTTTTTCTTAAAAATAATTTCAACTTATAAGGACTTTATGAGAGTTTTCATATCATTTATTTTTTTATTCAAAAACTACTCCGACCTATGACTCATCGGTGTTGAAATTCCACCCAATGGATCAGTGAAACACTTCTATAAAGAATATTGAACCAAATTAAAATGATTTACTACATTTTTGTGTTTTTTCTAACTAATTAGTCTCTAATTTCCATCTAATAGATCAATATTTGAAGTTAATTCAAATCATTAGTTTAAAAAACCCAACTGATTGATCCGTTTCCATAACAACGCTTCTCAACCACTCTTAAAAACTTTGGTTCATTTGATACAATTTTAGTAGTCCAATGTTTTTCCTGAAATGGAAATCTTCATTTGATTCCTTATTGGAGACAAATAATAATCTGAAGGATTAGTGTCTGAACCCATCTAATAGACTAGTTTCTACATCCATTCCAATAGAACACTCTCTTCATCAATATATTTATTTATGAAACAAAGAAATTGATGATTCATTTGATGACTTTTTTCATTTGATGGATCCGATCATTCGATGGATTAGGCGATCAACAGATTTGAAAACTTTCATACAATATAAATTTGAAACTCCCAACCTTAGAACAATTTATTTATTTCGTGATTCTCAATATTTTCTCTATGACTGTAAAACATTGACTCTATAAAAACAATAAAGATTCAAAATCATTTATTCATCACCAAAACAAATGTTTCTCCCCTTTCCTTATCAAAGAATGGATTTAAGATTTTTATTTAACTTTTGATTTTGAGAAAAAATTTCATAGAAATATATCATCATATTTTTTGTTAAATATTTCTAAAGACATCATGTATTTGAAAAAACATCCAAATCCATTATAAGAAACTAATTCTAAAAATCCACATTAGAAAATAACATATCCAGGAAAACAATATTTAAAACAGAATACATAAAATGAAGGTATTTATTATGAAAAATGCATATGATATTTTAAGTCTCAAATAAATTAATTCAATCACTACAACATAAAATGTAATTTTATTTTCATAATGAAAAAAATGAAAAAAATCTGCAAACAACATATTTGAGCATCTGAAAACCATCTCTAGCCAACATTGTCTCAAAAATATCCCCCTATCAATTTTTTTCAACCAACCATCCAAAATCAATAAAACCTTGTAACACAAGATATGGATTACTAATCGATAATTCTTAATCTATGTGAGAAAACTCATTGTTGGAAACAAGAATCATTTAATATTAAAATGATTTTTTCCATATGAAGTGTCTTATAAAACTTGTTCTTAAACTTCAAACTTAAAAAATTTCCACATCTTTACAAATTATTACCTTCTATAAGAAAACGTTTCCTATAAACACATAATAATTAATTAGAATAGTTCGCACATTTACACACTGATTTCATAGATAATTTTTTAAAAAAAACTCTCCCTAAATATATGATTCATTAAAAGTTGTATCACATTCCAATGGATAGATTTATAATTCATAAATGTTTTCCCATTAAAATCACTACACAAAGAACATATGGGAAAGGGTATAGAAGAAAAAACCACAACATTATATTTAAATAGGTCATACCCCCATTTTTAACCTTAGTTTGTAAAATACATCATTCGGTAAATGTTTTGTTAATATATCATCCAATTTTTCTATTTAATGAACATATTCCAACATGTTTTCATTCTTCTCCACATGCTCTTTGACGGGGTGATATCGATAGCACATTGATTATAATAACCCAATATATTCTAACTGAGTCATCATCCATATAAATTATGTTTGATATTGAGTAATGTAAACATATTTCTCATAATCTAAGGTGATATTTAGATAATTATACTTTTTAGTATTCCAACTCACACAATGTTCTCCCAGAAAGAAAATCCACCATATTTAGATCTTCTATCATCAACACTTCCTACCAAACAGTACTTGTACAATCAAATAAATCAGTTTTCCTAGGCTTTCATATTTTAAATTGAAATCTATTATGCTTTTGATATATCATAGATATCATTTCCCTATAAATAAATGAGATTCCCTTTAATCACTTTTTAATCTTGCGCATAAGGTAAAAACATATATAATATATGGTTTTGAAGCAGTCAAATATAACAAAATTCTAATAATCTTTCTGAATAATTTACAAGACATTTCCTTTCCTTATCTATATTTTGATAACTTAGTCCCCACAAAAATTGATGTGGATACTAGTTTTGAATTCTCTATTCTAAAATTTGTAAGAATTTCAATATCATACTTCTCTTAAAAAATGTATTCCCACTTTTGTGATATTTATAGGCCAACAAAAAAATTTATTTCACTAAGCATGAACATTTAAAATAGTTTCTCTCCCTCTTCAGCAATACTTTTCACAAGCTAATTCATATTTCCCAAAAAAGAAAATATCATCAATATAAACAATTAAAATGAGATAGATTATGTGATTTTTATTGATGTAGATATTAGTTTCATCTCTTTCATTCTTGAAAATAAACATCCTTAAGAAGGTATCCAATTTAGAATACCAAGCCCTCATATCTTTCTTTAGCTCAGAAAAAATCTTATTCGACTTTCACAAATAACAGTAATCTATTATAATTATGAAGACACCTGGTTTTTCAATATTTAATTATTCATAAATATTTCCAATCATAAAATCCAAACTAACATACATCAAAAAAAATTGTAACTTATTTTTTCCGTAATTACAAGAAAAATTATGATTGTTTATAACATTGAAACCAGACAAAATGTCTCATCAAAATCAATGCATTCAATACATGAGTAACCATTTCAAACCTGCCATGGTTTTTTTATTGTCACTTCACCATCTTCATTCAACATTTTTCAAAATACCCACATTATACAAATAATTTTTTTATTATTTGGAATGGGTACATGTTCCTAAGTATCATTATTCTAAATCTAGTCCAACTCTTCATTCATTGCATGAATCAATTTCAGACACTCAAACTCTTCATTAACATCTTCAAGATCAACTTTTGACTACAAAGAATTATCTAAAATAAAATTTTATGTCCTTATTTTTTAGAATATTTTTATCAACAATGATATTTTGTAATTCCACTGGTCACGACCTGGCCCAACAGGGCTCGTGCCACGACTCCCCAGGCCTGCCTCCAATAGGCCAGGGGCTGGCATCTAGCGCTGAGTAGGCTATCACACACAAGGGAGGAATTAGCCTAAGGTACATGTACACACGCACACACATACACCTCCATGCAATAGTGTAGAGATATATAAAAATGAAAATAAAATGCATGCATACATCTATCCCAAACTAGAGTGCAATAGCAGTACAAAAAGAGAAAAACAGGGCCCACCAATGGAAAACTACAAAGGCGTCCAACCTACTCGGACGAAGGGGTACGCAGCTAAAAGCACCACCGGAAAGCTCCTCGGCACAACTACGGTAAGACTTTGCGGTCAGTCCCACTAACTCATCTCTGCTTTCTCCAGGTCCTCTTGGGACACCGTCGAATGGTCTATGGTCTACACAAGACACAAATAAGTGCGGGCAAAGCCCGTGCAGGGGTGAGTATAACAATACTTAGTAGGCACCCCAAAAACCCAAAAAAAGAGAGAAACTGAAAGGAAACAGTCCACTCATCCAAGCCATAGGGAACCCATACGAGAGAGAAACTTCATCTCATGGCCATCCTTGGATAAACACAACTAGTCAGCTTATCTCAGGTTAATTCCCATACATACACCATGAAGAGTCCTGATATACTCATCTCACTCACTAATCCACATGAGGTACTAACCTCATCACCTGAAATGGATCAAAACTAGGAGAACACACTCCATGATCACTGCCATCATAAGTGACACTCATCTAAGAGATAAACTCCATCGGTTCCCACACAAACACCTCAGACGCTCACTCGAGAGATCACACTCGTCGGATATCGCCACTGAGGAAACCTATCAGAAACAACATAAACACTAAACTACTCGGATAGGGGATCGCTCCTAGGGTCTGCTAGGGGATACGAGAACCCACACCAGTATACAAAAATCTCACATATAGGGTATCACTCCTAGGGTCCACCGGGGGATACCATAACCCGATCTGGCATTCGTAGATCTCACAGATAGAGGATCACTCCCATTATCCGCTGGGGGATACCACAACCTGATCTGGTATTCGACAGAAACACGTTACTCAGATAGAATATTTCCACCCATGCCACGATGGTCACGACGATACCGAAACCCTATATGGTACATCTCATGCTGTAGGGGATCGAACTGATGATGCCGCAACCCTATAGAAACCACGCGCTGAGTAGGGGATTGTATAACCAACGATACTACAACCCTACTATTATCCTCATGCTGAGTTTATCTGGATTATTCATGGCATATGTATGGGAATACACCTGAGCTGATCTGACTAGTTATGTTTATCCAAGGATGGTAACGAGATGGAGTTTCTCTCTCGTCTAATTTCCCTCTAGCTAGGATGAGCGGATTGTTGCCTTTTAGTTGCTCTCTTTTTTTGGATTTTTGGGGTGCCTACTGAGTATTTTTATACTCACCCCTAAACGGGATTTACTCACATATGTTTGTGTCTAGTGTAGACCATAGACCTTTTGACGGTGTCCCAGGAGGACCCGGAGTAGGGAGAGTTGAGTGAGCGGGACTGACTATAGACTCTTACCAGAACTGTGCTGAGGAACATTCCAGTGGTTCTTTTGGCTGTGTACCCCTTCTTTCGAGCAGGTTGGAAGCCTTTGTAGTTTTCCATTGGTGGGCCATGTTTTCCCCTTTTTGTACTCTTGTTGCACTCTGGTTTGGGATAGATATATGCATGCATTTTCTTTTCAGTTTTATATATCTCTGCAATGTTGCATTGAGGTGTATGTGGGTGTGTGGTACAATTACCGTACTCTAATGGCTATTTTGTGTGTGATAGCCTACTCGGCTCTAGATGCTAGCCCCTGGCCTATTGGAGGCAGGTTTGGGGAGTCACAGCACGAGCCCTGTTGGGTCGGGTTGTGACAGGGTGGTATCAGAGGAGGTTCCACCTTTGGGATCTCAGAGCATTGCTGGTCTAGCTGTGAGCTTGGTTTGGGATTCCTAGCGGCAATTTTAGGGTGTTTTGAGTTCGGCTTTCAGGCCACGGACTCCAGTGTTGGTGCGGCAGCCAGCATATCCATACACCATGACTCTGATAACCTGCCTTTCGACTCGGGACATTTGGACACTATTCATAGAGACATAATGGTACATGCGTAATATAGGACTGGGTTTTGGGTTTTTCATTATCCTTCTTGAGTCAGCTCTCTAGATATACTCGTTGACTATGGGGCATCTTGACTATATTTCAAGACGGTTCTATGATGACAGCCAGTGAGGGTTCCGCAGTGGGATTGTGGTAATGATCTGTCCCATGTAGAGGCTATAGACCAAGGCGTAGGTTCTGAGGATGGACCTCCAGGTGGTCCACCAGTTGATCCACCACTTGTCGAGCAGTAGGTTGTGCCGGAAGTGCAGGATGATGTTGCACACAGGCTAAGTGCACTGCATGAGTTCTAGAGGCATCAAACTCTGAGGTTTCGAGGTGATCCAGACCCTCAGGTAGCTGAGTACTGCCTCAAAGCAGTCACCCGAGTTTTTTTCCTGGTGAGGACAACCCCAGATCAGATGGTGGTCCTTGCGGCAGGCCTTCTACATGGTTCGGCTGGGCGATGGTGGAGTTTAGTGATGCAGTCCCACAATGAGGAGACGCTCACGTAGACAGAGTATGAGCAGATCTTCAGAGAGTAGTTCTATCTGGTGACGCTGATGTCAGTACAGATTCAAGAGCTTCTACAGCTTCGGCATGAAAACATTACCGTGTTAGAGTACTCAGAGAGGCTTAAAAACCTTTTTTTATACTCCCTGGATATGGTTCGAGACCCATTCTTTAGGGATCGGACCCTCGAGCAGGGCCTATGCAGGGACATCCGGGAAAGTGTGGTTTCCTTGTGTCTGTCCACCTATGCTGGATCGTTAGAGAAAGCCCTAGTGGTGGAGAGCTTTCTGGCCAAGTAGACCCCGCCTGTTAGTGCTGGGCATGCGAGAGATGTGCCATCATCAGTCGGATCGGCATTTTGTAGTCGACGACAGACTTATGGGCCCGGACGTGGGCGACGTTTCAGGAGGTGACCCCAGGATGGAGGATCTGAGTCCCGGGGCTCACAGGGCTCGCATGCCAGTTTTGGTCAGCCGCAGGAGAGGCGATGTTACGCTTCTGACGGTCGGGGACATCATTCTAGAGATGGTCTGACCCATCGTGCTACTGAGAGGGAGCTGGTTGATCGACCGCCTTGGCAGAGGTAGCATCTCAAGCAAGGAGATCCGCAGGGCAGTGGATATGGCGGTGGAGCTGGTGCAGCAGCATGAGGTGGTAGGTGGTATCAGTTTCCACCACCCCCACCAATAGGTTTTCCACGCCGGGCTCAGGGAGCTTATGGCTAAGGGTGAGGACAACTGCAACCCTTAGAGGATGTTGACCCAGAGGCTCCGCCGATTGATAGAGGTACGCCTTGTGTCCTTTCTACATTCTACAGTAGGTTGATAGACACTATTTAGCGGTAACCTTCTTCTTCGTTGATTTCTCATGTTTTGTTAAGGGCATTGGTAATACCCTATGTGGGTGTTGTTCAATGTGTTCTGAATGCGTGGGGAAGTGAGATACTTCCCCCACCGAGATGCGTTTTTGTGACACAATTAAAATTGTGTGGGTGTGTCAGTGCCGCCAAAAACGGATAGTGTTGAGGTGTGGTAGATGATTCCTTGTGACTTATGTGTTCGGGCATGGGTGTTTGTTGGCGAACTTGCTGGCATGGGAGACCCAGTTGAAAGTCCAGTTTCTTTCCTTGTTCTTATGGATTTTCAGGGACGAAAAGTTCTAAGGTGGGGAGGATGTAGCGACTCAGGTTTTTGCCTTGTCAGACTTTGGAATATTCCTATAAATAATTCCAGAGCTAGGTGGGAAGACGGCGTGCGATTCCGAGACATGGTGTACCCGGAATTAATTTTATAAAAATATTAAGTATTTTTATACTATGCACGTGGAGGGGGTTTCCTATCTCCTAAACGGTAGCTCAGAATGGGAATCTGCAGGCACTGTTACGTTCGAAGCATGCCTTTTACCCTAGGTGTGGTGTAAACATTGGGGGCACGGGCCTGCTGTGAGAAAAGCCACTAGGGGATTTTTTGTAAATATATGGAAAGGTTTCTTTATGAGCGTTGGCTCGAATAATATCTGAACAGAGTCTCGGATCAGAAATCCAAGTCCTCCATTTCGTTCATAATACCGTGTTTACCCTAGGTGCGACATAAGTTTAGTCAGCATCAGGTGCGGGGTTGGAGGCGTGATGGCAGGGAGATGAAATGGGGTTTTTATTTAAAAATAATAATAATAACTAAATCAATCATCCCCCCAACTCCCTCTCTACGCAGGAGATGAACCCCTCCCCCTCTCCCATCGTTCTTCAATGAATTGAGACCCGAGTATCCATTTTTAGTGCCAATCATCAGCAGATCGAGCTTCTGGGTGTCGCATGCATCGATCTGCACCCGAAGCATCGGCGATCTGCCAACAGGTAGGTGTTTTATGTTTTGAAATCCCAAATCCTTTTTGGTTTGGTTTTTCTCAGTTTAGAGCCTGAAGATGTGTAGATATGGTCCCTAGGGGCACGTAGATGGCTTCAGAAGTGTGTTTGGACCCCTGGGGTGCCCCCGACGAACCTCGGAAGGTCCGCCGGCGTGGCTCTGGCGAATCTGCGCCACGGCGGCGGCCGGCGGTGGGCCACAGGAGACAACCGGGAACGTCGCACCGTGGCGGTCTGACAGCAATTAGCGGTGACCCCGCTTCGGGGGTCGGTCGCACGCGGGCTGCGCTGTGCTGCAGTGGCATGGTCCGCCGGTCAGAGTGTCCGGCGGCGGCGTCGGCCGGCATAGTACGGCCCAACCAGTCGGTCCGACCCTCTTGGTACACGGGGGTTTTAAAACCAACTATTTCATGCAATCCAGGGATCAGATTCACATGCTGTCTGTGGCGACGTGACCCTGGAAATAAGGAGAACCCTTTGAGGAGGGTTTGAGGGTTTTGTAGTTTTGGGATCGTGGCCCAGGAGCTTGAAACGTCGAATAAAATAATAATATGTTATTATTATTCAGATTCGAGTCATTGTATCTCATACCCGAAGCATCCGATTGAAGTTTCATATGTGGTGTTGAGGCCCTGATGGTGCGACGGACTTTTCTTGTTTGTTTTTGGGTGTTGGGGCCGAGTTTGGGGTGTGGGCCTCACGAGGCAGGGTTTGGGCGTTTACGGAGAAATGCAACATTCTCACCAGGAGTCTGATTTTGGTGGATGAATAGTCGATCCTGTGCGTTTTTTTTAGAGGATCACAATGGTGTGATTCGTTCAATGATTTTTGAGATTGAGGCATGGGTCCCACCCTTGCTGGCTTCAGTAAATAGAACCTTTTTCAGCGAGTGTCCATTTGGGACGATCGAGTAGTGGATCCTGTGTATTTTTCTGAGGGGATCACAGTGGTATGATCCGCTTGATGAGTTTTGGGATCATTGTGTGGGCCCCACACAGGCTAGCTAAGGTGAATGTTGCATTTTATTTCACCGGTTGTCTTTTTTGGGTGAGTAAACATCCTATCCTGCATGTTTTTTCAAGTGGATCATGATGGTGGCCTCAGTATCGGCCCGGGAGGTGCACGGGGCGGCGTTGTGGCAGGTCGCTCGGGTTAGCGATGTTTGGACCAGAAGTGGTTGAGGGTAATCCCATGGTTTGTTCCTACGAGGTTCTGCGCGGTATCACAACCTTAGTATAGGTTTTTGATCCTCTCAAGGTGATGTTTAATCTGTTAGAGTTGTGGCATCCCTCCGGTGGACCCGGAGCGGAATCTGCTAGCATTGTTTCCCTATATTGGGTTCTTGGTATCTATGTGACCACTTATCCACGGGTGGTGATCCCCTATCTATTTGGTTAGCCTTGTAGGGTTTTGGGCATCATCTAGAATATGATCCCCTAAGCGATGGGCCGTGAACAATAGGGTTGTGGCATCATCAGTTATATGATCCCCTACTCAGCATGGGGATTATATTAGGGTTGTAGTATCATTGGTTATATGATCCCCTACTTAGCGTGTGGTTTTTGTAGGGTTGTGTCATCTCCAGTTCTATCCCTTACAGCACGGGATGTACCAGATAGGGTTTCGGTATCTTCGTGACCATCGTGACATGGGTGACAATCCTCTATCTGAGTGATGTGTTTTTGTCGAATTCCAAATCCAGGAGTGGTATCCCCAAGCGAATATTGGGAGTGATCCCCTATCTGTGAGATCTATGAATGCCGAATCAGGTTACGGTATCCCCCAGAGGACCCTGGGAGTGATCCCCTATCTGTGAGATCTTCGTATATAGGTGTGCGTTCCGGTATCCCCTACAAGACCCTATGAGAGATCCCCTATCTGAGGAGTTTGGTGTTTTTGTTGTTTCAGTGAGGCTTCCTCAGTGACGATATCCAAAAAGCATGATCTCTCATGTGGGCATATGAGGTGTTTGTGTGGGAACTAATGGAGTGTTTCTCTCGGACGAGTGACATCTGGGATGACAGTGATTGTGGAGTGTGTTCTCCTGGTTGTGAACCGTTGCTGGTGATGAGGATGGTACCTCATGTGACTTGGTGTGTGAGATGAGTATATCTGAATTATTCATGGTGTATGTATGGGCATACAACTGATTTGTACTGTCTAGTTGTGTTTAGCCAAGGATGGTCATGAGATGGAGTTTCTCTCTCGTCTGGATTGCCTTTAGCTGGGATGAGCGGACTGTTTCCTTTGAGTTGTTCTATTTTGTTTTGGGTTTTTGGGGTGACTACTGAGTATTGTTATACTCACCCCTACACGAGCATTGCCTGCATATGTTTGTGTATTATGCAGACCATAGACCATTCAATGGTGTTCCAGGAGGACCTGGAGCAGGCGAAGCTGAGTGAGCGGGACTGACCGCGGAGTCTTACCGGAGCTGTGCCGAGGAGCATTCCAGTGGTACTTTTGGCTGCGTACCCCTTCTTTAGAGCTGGTTGGATGCCTTTGTAGTTTTCCTTTGGTGGGACCTATTTTTCCCTTTTTGTATTTCTATTGAACTCTAGTTTGGGATAGATGTATGCTTGCATTTTTTTTAGTTTTATATATCTCTGAACTGTTTCATTGAGGTGTATGTGGGTGCATGTGTACAGGTGCCTTAGGCTAATGCCTCCCTTGTGTATGATAGCCTACTCGGCACTAGACTCCAGCCCCTAGCCTAATAAAGGCTGGCCTGGGGAGTCGTGTCACGAGCCCCATTGGGTCGGGTCAGGACACCACTTGTCCCCATAGCCTAGGATGAGATATAGAAGTTTCTTCCTTGTCTCTAGAAATAGTTAAGCCCAATTTTTTCATTTCTAGGAAATCACTATTTTAGTAATTATGTTCATGTTTCCCAAAAAAAACTATTTCATCTCATTCATCTTTGTCATCATCATGTGTTTATAAAACTTATTCTTTAGCCTTCTTAGGAACTATTGCATCAGTAGAATAAACTAACTTCTATATTTCCTTGCTAATAATAACTAAGAACAATTCCATCCTCACCTCTTGGATTAATTTTTAAAATATTTCCACTTTTTTTAATGATTCAGGGATTTCAAAAAACCCTTAAGTGTTTCAAACTTAGAATTTCATTATAGAACATTTCACAAGTAATCATATCATAACATGGTTTCTAGAAACACGAATTCTTAATATAAACTATTTTACTCATTGCACACCGTCAAAAGTATGAGAAATACCATGTTCAATCATAATTCTACAGCTCATATCCAGAAAAATTCTATTATTATTTTCAGCAGTTCCATTCTACTTTATTGAGTATGATGCACTAAAATCATGAAGAATTTTATGTTTTCCAAGATAACTTCAAAATTATTAATTTTGGTATTCACCTCCATTATCAGTTCACAACTTCATCAGATAATATCAACATTCAAATTATTATCTTCCCATGAAAATCTCCAACATTTTTAAATTTTTTGATTTATTTTTTAAACACATAATGCAAGTAATGAACGTAAAATCATAAATGAATAAATATAAAATACTTATATATAAACGTTGATTGTTTACTCATTTTCCCAAAAATATCATTATAAACTAGTTATAGGATACCAGTTGAAATAATTTCAACAATCTTAGACACTAAGTTAACAATCTTACCTTTCTAAAAAATTGAACAACATATGTCATTTCTTCTTTTCATAGTAGGAATATCACGAACACAATATCTTATTGTTAACTTTCATATATTCCTATAACACATATTTCCAAACCTTTTATTCCACAATTTATTATCTTTCATCTTTCTTATATAACATGAATTTTGTTTATCACCAACATAAAACAAGTTTACCTTAGTATGTTGTAATTTTACTAAAGCATTTCCATATTAAAATTTTTTCACAAAAAAACCATATTTTCTGAAAATAACATTATTAACTTCATCAAAAAATTGTGAAACACTTACCAAGTTTTGTTTCATCCCATCAACAAATAAGGGCCTTTAACATTTTAGTTTTTCCTCCCCTTAATAGGAGATCTACCACCTTGGATTAATAGTGATTCACCATTGAAAAACATTACTATTATTTTGTTAAAATATTTCACATTCTTTATTAGTTTCAAATGTCCTATCATATGTGAAGAGCACCCACTATCAAATATCTATGGCCATTATCCATTTATATCTTTGAGAGAAGTTCCTATAAACATAGAATTTTCTTTCCCTTAAATATTCCTTCACATCCTTATTTTGATAATTTATATAAACATGTTGTTTCACTAGTAACAAAACAAGACATACTTTTACAAGATATCAATGACGTTCAAATATTTAAAAAATATTTTTCAAAGATTGGAATCTAGTATCAAATTTCATAACAACTTTCTCATAATTCCCTCTTTGAGAGGATTGAATCCCCATAAAAATTTTCCTCTTGTCACTCAAGGGATAATTGTAGCATTATTGATTAAACTAATGCATATTTTTTGTATCCCAAAATCCTCCACAACAATAGAATTAACCTTAGAAATAATATTTTCCTCCATAACCTCCATATTGTTTGGGGTTGTAAATTTGATTATATACACACTCTTTACATTCCACATCAGAAATGTTTTGAGTCCCAAAATTTCTGTTATCAGCAAAAATATTCTCTTTCAATCCATATTTCTTCTTAATATTAATAGAATCGACAAAATTACCAACATTTGATTTAAACTTTGAAATTTTTGAAAGTTATAAATTTTAAACATTGTTGGTGTTGGAAACATACATGATTTTCCCATATTTAATAATCTTATTAATATCTTTACATATCTTTTTAACCTTTTAAGTGAACTTTTTTTTATATTTCTCCAGATCACATTTTCTAGAATATTCACCAATTTCAGAAATATTGTTTCTAAAAAAATATATCCCTTCACAATTTTAGATAATTTTTTTTAAAGAAGTTCTTATTCATCCTCCATCACTTTTTTCATTATTTCAATCTATTAATTGTTATTCTTTCTTTTTTCAAGATACTTCTTTAAAAATCAATCTCTTCTAAAAACATAGATTTATCCTCAAGAAACTTTTCTTGATAGTTTGTTTCATAAAATTAAATTTTCAACTTCTTTATTTCCCTTTCAAGTATTATAATATTCCAAAGAAATTAATTAAACTCTATTTTGAAGGAAAACACTAACTCAGCCCCTAATTCAACTTTAGAACTACATTTTTCATCTTTGTATTTTTCATCATTTAATTTTTAGTAAACATGTTTTCTCTAACAACTTTAGTAAATATTGAAGCCTTAACTTCACTAACATCATCTTTACAATCTTAATAAAAAAGGTTGCCTAATATATTTGGATAAATTAATATCTTCCCACATATAATAAGATTTTTTTTCTCAACAAGTTTATTAAATGATCTTGTTGGACTTATATCATCTTCATAACTTTATTCTATGTCATTTATTTGAAGGAAATATACCAAAAAAATTCACAACAGCTCCACAACCAAAACATTTTAGAGGTAGTTCCATTTGTAATTTCTTTTAATGATTATAAAATGATTCAAAACAAGGAGAATAATTGATTAATATTTTTACTATCTTCATCTTTGGTGTCATATTAACTAACTTCTTCATCTTCACTTATCTTCTTAGATTTTCTTTTCGTGTCATCATTGAATGAAATTTATAAATGAATTTTTTATTTTCTTTCCATAACTTTATCTCTTCTCATTAAATATGTAAGGAGAGTGAAATAATGCTCATCCAATGATAGAGTTTCATGATCAATATCTTCTAAAGATGAGACTTTGGTATCAAAATTGTCATTAAGAATTTGTAAGATCTTTTCAAGAAGTGTATAATATTCCAACTCCACAATAAGGATTTTTATGATTCTAACAATACAATTTAACCTTGTAAAAAAGTACCCTGTAGATTTATACTCACCCATTATGAGACATTAAAACTTCATCCTCTATATTTGAATCTTTTTCTTCTTCACCTTTATATTTCCATCATAGATATTCTTCAACTTATCCTAGATACCTTTATATGTTCAGGCTCCCTTCACTTATAAAATTTCAGTTTCATAGAGTGATGAGTTTAAATAATTTTTAGTCCTTATATAAGTTTCTAGATTTATATTATCAACCAATGTAAGAGGAATTATTTCAACAACATGGAAAAATCTATCTGTATTGTCTCCCAAAACATCATAAACAAGACACATCGAATACACAATGTAACACCCCGGCCCCAGTTACCCAGAGTCAGTGCATTATTGCGTAACATTGGCATGATCACAAAAGATCAAGTCTCAAAATACCGATTAGTTTAGTAGCCTTGGGAACACTAGTTACATTCATAAGTCTTACATTACATCATAAAGTAAAACAAAACTACAACAATATCTTTTCTTCATTTCCCCTCATATTATCCCTGCAGATTATTCTTAATATACTTCTTCACATCCTGGAAAAATTAAAACATTGGAAGGGGTGAGCTTAGATGCTCAGTAAGGATAACAATATAGCGGAAGCATTCATAAATAAAAATTAACATTTAAGGAAATGTATAACTAAAAAAAGCCTTTTAAACTTGAAATTCATCATAATATGGAAAAAATAAAATGAAATAATTCCATTTACTTATTCACATGGACATTATACTAGTTGAATAATCACATGAAATATCAATAACCACTTTCATAATGATGGAATGTAGAATGCCAGACTATCATTAACATGTATCCAAGGCCTCGTGCCAAGACTACAAATAAGATTTTGTCAAGGCCTCGTGCCAAGACACTAGTTTGTCTCATGAGACCTACCGATGCATCGAGGAGCTATAGAAGGCTCCACCCATCACTTATTAAGTCCAATTCATTCCTCATATGAACAGGTTTAAACATATAATAAACCATAACATAATTGTATCACATAAAACATGCGTAAAGTAAACATAACATTTCCACATTTCAATCATAAGATATCAATAAAACACATTGATATAAAAAAACACTTTCAAAACCATTTTCAATACCAAAATAAAATAAAATTAAAACTTCGTAATTATTTTTCATTTAAAAAAGTTATGGCTTGTAGAGGAAGCCGAAACTCAAATAATGGTCACGGCGGTGGAGAAGTCGTTGTTGCCGCATATGTACGACAAGAAAAAAACATTCCCTTTTTTCGTTTAGTAAAATGCTTCATATAAAAAATATTCCTCTTGAATAAATGTAAAATTCAAAGGGGTTTATACACTGTATAAAAGAAAGTTATGTATAAAACAAATATGCCTCAATGAAAGGAGATTGAGACGAAGTCCCTTACAAATATCATTTTTTTAAAATTAAATAAATCTATTATGTGTAGTCAATATAAGTACACATAAAGAAATTACAAATACAAGATAGTACATAATAATATCATGACATAATTTGGAAGTTGGAGATTAACCCAAAGAATAGAAATTGGGTTAAGAAGTTCCCTTACCTCGTGTCCGACTTGACTCGATCGTTCTTTAACCTCATTAATAAAAAACTAGAGTTAATTTATAATTGATTAAGAAAAATTTTAAAGTTAATTATTCCTTTTATATCACTTATTACCATGATATTAACATTGTGTAATTATTTAAGTTAATAACGGTCGTTTTGTTGATCTTTGGTACTTGAGTCAAAAATAAACTTCTTATAATTACAGGTTGTTTATGTGATAGAATATCCATTATCTCCAGAATTATATTCATGATTTAGATATCATATATATAATATATATCCATTACATACATTCATTTAAAATATTACGTAAAATTTAGAGGTAAGAAATCAAATGCACCGTTCATGGAGACGGTAAGCCGTACGTACGCATGAACGCTACTTTCATTTCTATTTCACATTTAATGAAATGAAATTATAATTATATAAAGGTATAATATAATTCCATTATAATATAATTTATAGTACCATTTACTCTATCCTTTATACATCTCACATATGGCATTAACGATTCAAATCACTTTAAGGGGGCGGTAGTCTGCACTTCCTAAAATGAAATTATCGCGTCTACCCATAATGGAAATCATAAAGGTATGACATAAATGGGAAATACAGAAGAATAAGGAAAAAACATAATATATATCATATTTAAAAATATAGTCATCATAATGTCCACCATGAGAGGTGCTAAAAAAATATTGAACAATCATCAGCTCGTGAGACAGTAATTCACCACCTATAGAAACAGTATGTTCATTAGCCATTAGACGAAGGTGTGTGTAAGTTTAAAAAAAATAATTCTCATAAAAACATCCAAGTATATTTAAGATACTGGTGTTGTTACAAAATAATGGAATAAAAAGAGTTTACGGGGTTGGATAAACAAAATAAAACAAAATAATATAAGAGAAGACATTAACTTAAAATCGAGTAACTCTTTTTGATTTGAGCCAAAGGCTTCCTTGGGAATAATTAAACCCAAAGTGAGGCTTCTAGGAGTAATATAGGTAAGTTAAGAGATTATTTGGGCAGATTTTGTCTGATCCAAATTGCTTGATGGTGTGAATAGGGTGGTAGTGGTGGGGGCCTTTTATAAGAGGAGAAGAGGGGAACACTTGGAAAGTCAAGAAATATTACATTATTATGAAATGATTTTAGGATTTTAGAGGTCCCACAATTATATTTCTAGGATAAGGTGATAAGGGTTCGAAATATACTCATCCAATAGTTTTTTGACATGTTTAATTCTTATATTTTACATTATCTTTTCATTTTATTTAAATCGTTAATTAATGAGGTAATCGCTGCATCATCATGGTTTCATAAAAAATTTAATTTATATAATTTATAAAAATTATATATAAAATATCCTGATGTAGGAAGTCTATTTAGATTTCCAATGAATATTTATAGTCGAAACTGTAACTTATATAACCCCATGTAACAATTTTTTTAGTAAAACAACACATGTTTGGGACAATTTTATTTTTACTTTAAATAAAACGTTATTAATGTAATTTTCTTACCCAAGTGGCTCCATGGGGTCCCCAAGTTGACCCATGGATTGTCTTGGTTGGCTATGACTCACCCAAAAATAGTATTACAAGTGTAATGATATTTTCATATTTTTATAATATCATTTTTACCTTAAATTTCACTAATTACCTTTAATCGCGATTAATAAAACTTAAAAGTTACTATTCACAAAAAAAATTATTTTAATCCCATTGAACCACATTTTTCCTCCTAATAAAAACCATGTATGTAAGATTTTTGAAAATAAAATCCCAGAAGTGGTAATTTTTCATTTACAAGAAAAATTAGTTTTTAAACTACCACTTAGTGGTTTCACTATTCATCAAAAATTGATGATTTTCATAACAACACCAAAAATTAACCCTAAGATATATTTGATATTCCTAATTCAAAAATTATGTCTATTTTAAAAAATTAAAAACATATAAGTTGAATTAATTAATGTAATAATTAATTCCTACTGTCACAACAAATAGCGTGTTTTTAAGAAACAATATATATCAAAAGATTGACAATTGTTTACGTCCAATTTCAAAGTGAAAATAATTATAATGACCAAAATTGGATAAAACGGTAAAAATATATTCAAATTATACTTTAAAACCACTCAATAGTATAATTTATCATTATAAATTATTTTTATTAAAAAAGTTGTTTTTAAGTATTTTTCACTATTCATAAAAAAATTAGAAGTTCTCAGAAAAATACCAAAAATTCAACATAGGCTAATTTCGATATTCCGAATACAAAAATGAAGTCCATTTTGAAATATAAAATATATATAATTTCAAAAAGTGGGTATTACTATTCATAATGGCAATTTTAATTGGTCGCGGTGTGTTGGGATCTCGAACTTGCGTACAATGTAAGCTATTTCATTATTAAAAGAGAAGCGTATCGTGGAAGCTCAGGGTGTTACATTCTCCCCTCCTTCAAAAAATTGAGTCCTTGCAATTTGAAATTTTTCTTTGAAAATAAAAGGTTTAAAATAGAAAATACCTTTGTGGAAAACCCACATCGGAAATAAGGTTAACAAAATTTAGCCTTAATAAGAGGAAAAGGGAAATGAAAAAGTCACCACAAAATTATGATCTCAATAATGAGAACATTGGTGGAAATTAGAGACATATAATTAGAGGAAAAACGTAAATATTTTTAGGGAGTGATTGAGGTCATCAATCACAAACAAGTGTAAAATTGAGGGCCTCAAAGCCTTCAATCTATGTTGATTTAAAAAACTATCAGTTCAACAAGACATAAGGTATTAGGATAACACATTTTTTGTTTTAATATCCCTTTACTAAAGTTTAAGAATTAATTTATTCATAGCATAAAAGATAGGTATACATATATTTAAGCTTGACAAGTATAGTTTCAACCTTCAACTAATTTCTACCACAAACTCATTTTTCACTCAAAAAGATAATAGAACTCAAAAATATTATATTTATCCTAACCATACAAGGTTAAAAATATTAACACATACCATTTAGATTAGGAAAACTATTTTTTAATAACCAGGGACTTCCTGTAGGCTAGTGGTAGTTAATAAAGGCCTGTCTCACTATGGTTTTGGGTTCGATTCCTAAAGCTTCGTCCGACACGACTGGTTATCCCCCGACCTACAGGTTGTCCTTTTCCTAAAACTATAATATTATAATATTCCAAAAATAGTATTTATAAATGTTTTAACCTTAAACAATACTATCCAAGGTTCAAATTAATCCATTCCAACCTTTATAGTTATCCAAAATACTTTTGTCCAACTCACAGTCCAAATTTTATAAGGAAGGTAAATATAATGAAGATCCTTTTTTTCCGCGTAACAACATGTGAACACCTTCATCATGTATTCTTTTAAAACACTGAAACATCATGAATTACCATAAATCCTTATTTATTACATTCATGATCCCTTATTCCTTATAGAATACTAGATATACTCCTTCTATCCAAAAATGTATACAAATCATTAACCAGTTTCAAGGAAGTTAAGAATATCCAATATAATTTATCCAAATCAATCATGTATTATTCCAAAATCACTATCTCGGTATCAGAACCATATTATGGTTTATCTTTCTCTCAACCATATATTTTCCACAAATTTAACCTGTTGTGGAGTCACTTTTCTTGGTTCCACGCAATCTCAAGTTCTTGATGAAATAGTACTGCAGTACAATCCTTATATACTCTATAATTATTATAACAAGTACATCATTGATACAACACTCAAATGACAAAATTCTTTAATAACATCATAAGAACTCTAATCATTCCTACTCATCAGTGGTAGTATCATAACTTGATTATTATCCAATAACAATATTTGGGGCATACTCTGATGATTTGGACATTAGTTAGCGTGGCGTCCCCACTCCTTGCAGATGAAGCATTGTACATTTGAAACCTTTTTATTACCCTTGCAGTCACGCACTTGGTGTCCTTTTTCTCCACCCTTATAAAAAAACTCTCATTCCCTTCAGGCAAGTTCCAGGGTGATTCTTCTCACAGTTATCACATATTGGAAAATTCTTCTTTTCCCTCTTCCCTTTATCCATCATTCTCTCTTCCATCCTTTTCTTCTCTTTCTTCCCTTCAAAGCCATAAGACTCAAATAATTCTTTACTTATCTTACTAACACATGATACAATTTCTTCATATGTTGAGAACACATGGGAGACTATTTCTCTTCTAAATTTTGTCTTAATACCGTGAAAGATATTATCCTTCTTACTCTTTGGATCATACGTATTGATGGAGTCTACAATCCTTCTACTGGGCGCCATTTCTATACAATGGCATAAACTAGGTTAGTTTATGAATTACAATGAATAATTCCAAACTTGTAAAATACCTAATGTAAATTGAACGGTTTATGGATATAATCCTTAATAATAAAAAAAATGTTTTCTTTGAGGAAGTATATACTCATAAACCCTTCATAATGGTTTGTAAAAAAATGAGAATTATCCCAAGCATATCCCCCGGGAGTGTTGTAACCAAGAGTGCAGCAAGGCCCATTGTCGTGCAGCAGTTCCCGTCTGAGTCTAGCTCAAAGCGGTGTTTTTGGGTTTTACCCCTAGGTACATTTGTGCCAGATCCGCCTCTACTTGCTCATATCCAGACAGGGATGTATTACTCTGAAAACTCACAAAATCTCTATAATATCAAAATTCTAGGAAGTTATTATATACTAATCCTCAAAGTCTAACTTTGGTCTATATGCTCTCATCAGAGTTTATCTAAATATAGCTTCCAAGGTTAGTACTAAACTACCTTTGATAACAACTGTAACGCCCCGACCCCAGTTACCCAGAGTCGGTGCATTATTGCGTAACATTGGCATGATCACAAAAGATCAAGTATCGAAAGACCGAATAGTTATAGTAGCCTTGGAAACACTAGATACATTCATAAGTCTTACATTACATCACAAAGTAAAACAAAACTACAACAACATCTTGTCTTCATATCCCCTCATACTATCCCTGCAGGTCATTCTTAATATACTTATTCACATCCTGGAAAAATTAAAACATTGGAAGGGGTGAGCTCAGATGCTCAGTAAGGATAACAATATAGCGGAAGCTTTCATAAATAAACATTAACATTTAAGGAAATGTATAACTAAAACAAAATCCTTTTAAACTTGAACTTCAGCATAATATTGAAAAAATAAAATGAAATAATTCCATTTACTTATTCACATGGACATTCTACTAGTCGAATAATCACATGCAATATCAATAACCTCTTTCATAATGATGGAATACATAATTCCAGACTATCATAACCACGTAGTCAAGGCCTCGTGCCAAGACTACAAATAAGATTTTTTCAAGGCCTCGTGCCAAGAAACTAGTTTGTCTCATGAGACCTACTGATGCATCGAGGAGCTATAGCGGGCTCCACCCGTCACTTATTAAGTCCAATTCATTCTTTATATGAACAGGTTTAAACATATCATAAACCATAACATAATTGTATCACATAAAACATGCATAAAGGAAACATAACATTTCCACATATCAATCAAAAGATATGAATACAACACATTGATATAAAAAAACACTTTCAATACCATTTTCAATACCAAAATAATAGAAAATTAAAACTTTGTAATTATTTTTCATTTAAAAAATATGTGGCTTGTAGAGGAAGCAGAAACTCAAATAATGGCCACGGTGGCGGAGAAGTCGTTGTTTCCGCATACGTACGACAAGAAACAAAACATTCCCTTTTGTACTTTAGTAAAATGCTTCGTATAAAAAAGATTCCTCTTGAATAAATGTAAAATTCAAAGGGTTTTATACACTGTATAAAAGAAAGTTGTGTATAAAACAAAATATGCCTCAATGAAAAGAGATTGAGGCGAAGTCCCTTACAAAGATCATTTTTTAAAATAAAATAAATCTATTATGTGTATTCACTATAAGTACACATAAATAAAGTACAAATACAAGATAGTACATAATAATATCATGACATAATTTTAAAGTAGGAGATTAACGCAAAGAATAGAAATTGGGTTAAGAAGTTCCCTTACCTCGTGTCCGACATTACTCGATCATTCTTTAACCTCCTGAATAATAAACTAGAGTTAATTTCTAATTGATTCAGAACCATTTTCAAGTTCATTATTCCTTTTATATCACTTATTACCATGTTATGAACATTATGTAATTATTTATGTTAATAACGGTCGTTTTGTCGATCTTTGGTACTAGAGTCAAAAATAAAGTTCTTATAATTACAAGTTGTTTATGTGGTAGAATATCCATTATCTCCAGAATTATATTCATGATATAGATGTAATATATATCATATATATCCATTATATACATTCATTCATAATATTAGGTAACATTTAGAGGTAAGAAATGAAATGCACCATTCATGGAGACGGTAAGCCATACGTACGCATGAACGCTACTTTCATTTCTATTTCGTATTTAATGGAATGAAATTATAATTATATAAAGTTAAACTATAATTCCAGTATAATTTAATGTATAGTACCATTTACTCTATCTTTTATACATCTCACATATGGCATTAATGATTCAAATCACTTTGAGGAGGCGGTAGTCCGCACTTCCTAAAATTAAATTATCGCGTTTACACATAATGGAAATCATAAAGGTATGACATAAATGGTAAATGCAGAAGAATAAGGAAAAAAATAATATATATCATATATAAAAATATTTTCATCATAATGGCCACCATGAGAGGTGTTAAAAGAATATTGAACAATCATCATTTCGTGAGGCAGTAATTAGCCACCCACATAAATAGTATGTTCTTTAGCCATTAGACGAAGGTGTGTGTAAGTTTAAATAAAATCCTTCTCATAAAAACATCCAATTATATTGAAGATACTGGTTTTGTTACAAAAGTGAGGAATAAAAAGAGTTTAAGGGGTTGGAGAAACAGAATAAAACAAAATAACATAAGAGAAGACATTACCTTAAAATCGGGTAACTATTTTTGATTTGATCGAAAGGCTTACTTGGGAAAACTTATACCCAAATTGAGGCTTCTAGGAGTAAGAGAGGGAATTTGAGAGATTATTTTGGCAGAGTTTGGCCAAGACAAATGGCTTTATGGTGTGAATAAGGTGGTAGTGGTTGGGGCCTTTTATAAGAGGAGAAGAGGGGCACTCTTGGAAAGTCATGAAATATTACATTATTATGAAATGCTTTTCGGATTTTAGACGTCCCACAATTATATATTTCGAGGATAAGGTGATAAGGGTTCTAAATATACTCATCAAATAGTTCTTTGAAATGTGTATGTCTTAGATTTTACATTATCTTTTCATTTTATTTAAATCATGAATTAATGAGGTAATCGCTGCATCATCATGATGTCATAAAAAATTTAATTTATTTAATGTCAAAAAATTATATAAAAAATATAATGATGTAGGAAATATTTTTATCTTTCCAATAAATATTTATAGTTGAAATGTTAACTTATATAACCCCATGTAATAATTGTTTTAGTAAAACAACACATGTTTGTGACAATTTTATTTTTACTTTAAATAAAAAGTTATTAATGTCATTTTCTTACCCAAGTGGCTCCATGGGAACCCCAAGTTGACCCATGGATTGTCTCGGTCTTCCCTGGCTCACCCAATAAGGGTAGTACAAGTGTCAAGATATTTTCATATTTTTATAATATCATTTTTACCTTAAATTTCACTAATTACCTTTAATTGCGATAAATAAAACTTAAAAGTTTCTATTCACCAAAAAATTATTTTAATCCCATTTAACCATATTTTAATTCCTAATGACAACCATATATGTCATATTTTTTAAAATAAAATCACAGAAGTGGTAATTCTTCATTTACAGGAAAAATTAGTTTTTAAACTACCACTTAGTGGTTTCACTATTCATCAAAAATTGATGTTTTTCAGAACAACACCAAAAATTAACCCTAAGCTATATTTGATATTCCTAATTCAAAAATGATGTCTAATTTACAAAATAAAAAACATATAAGTTGAATTAATTAATTTAATAATTAATTCCCGCTGTCACAACAAAGAGCGTGTTTTTAAGAAACAATATATATCAAAAGATTGACAATTGTTTATGTCCAATTTCAAAGTGAAATTAATTATAATGACAACCATTGGATAAACTGGTAAAAATATATTCTAATTATACTTTAAAACCACTCAAATGTATAATTTATCACTATAAATTATTTTGATTAAAAAAGTTGTTTTTAAGTATTTTTCCTTATTCATAAAAAATTAGAAGTTCTCAGAAAAATACCAAAACTTCAACATAGGCTAATTTCAATATTCTGAATCCAAAAATGAAGTCCATTTTGAAACATAAAATATATATAATTTCAAAACGTGGGTATTACTCTTCATAATGGCTATTTTGATTGGTCGTGGTGTGTCATAATCTCGAACTTGCATACAAAGCAAGCTATTTCAATATTGAAAGAGAAGCGTATCATGGAAGCTCGGGGTGTTACACACAAAAATTATATATTTTTATATATGTTAGTTCATTTGATAAAAAACAAGAATCCCCTTACTATTCACAAAATTCAAATTCTCCATAAAACTTCTCTTCAAAGACTTTATTAATGTAGTAAATGAAAGAAACTTTTTCTCAACTACCAATTTAAAAGGGCCAATCTACATCAATGAAATCATCGAGAGGGGGAGGGGTGAATATGCGATATATTTTTCTTTATGTTATCTTTGTTTTAAAAAACCATCAAATCATGTTAAAGATTAATCACTTTCTCAAAACCAAAATTTCAAACATCCATAAGAACAAATGTATTTACAAGGTTCAATACTCAATATATGTTTCTAGTCCTTGGGATGTTTTTTAAATAATCCAATACAACATAATCAATTATAATACAATCCTTTTATATGGATACAACATGTTTTAAATACACTTAAACTTGTGTGGATCAATGATAAAGAAAATAGTGAATAATTTTATTCTAGAATAAAAAATATAACAATGTTTTAGTAAGAAGTTTATAATCCTTAAAACATTTCTTATTAACATTTCATTATGATTCTTCAAAAAATTCCAATATTGTAATTTTTTAGAAAACAAATATTCACTTTTATACCAAGTAGTGTGTATGAAAAACTTATATGGTCTTTGTAAAAACACAATGTATGATCACTCACTCTAATAATTTAGTCAAATTATTCATTCAACTGAAAATTTTGATTCACATGTCTAAAAACAAGTCTGATTCCCTTGTTTCTATTTCTGAAGTCTATCTGTATGATTGCTCAGTCTGATCTAGTAACTCTAAACCATAACATCTTCTTAACACTTCTTTTATCAAAAAACTATTTTCATGAAATTCTTTCCAGAAATCCAAACACCTTATCTATCTCCCCCAATACGTGAACAATGTCAGGGCCCTATTTTAAATTCAACATTTTATCTTGGTGCACCAGAAATAGAAAAGGCAGGAAACCATAATTAATTTCCCTCTCAAATGATTTTACACTTTAAATTAAATTCTGAAACTGAAACTTCATTTGGTCGTTTCCCAACACACCTCAACTATTATGGATTCCCCTAAATTCATCTCTAATTTTATTGAACTTATTACTTTATAATTTATTTTGAAAAATAACTTATCATGTGATCAGTTGGGAAATAGATGGTCCAGAACATTTTAATCTAAAATATGTTTGTCATTATGGTTCTCTTGACTTGATTAAAACACAAAACTTCTCACTCACATTCTTCAAAACAACTAAAAAATATTTTCCACAAAAATAAATGCAACTTATAATGACTTCAGAACCCATTTAATATTCTTTATTTTTTTTAACGACTTCTTATACTGATGACTTATCGATGTTGAAAGTTAATCTAATGGATTCGTGAAATCACTTGTCTTAATAATCTTGACCCAAATGAAAGTGGTTAACTACATTGTTGTGTTTAACATGATTGATCAGTCTCTGATTCCCATCCAATGGATCCATCTCTGAATATCATTATATTCAAAATAGTTAACATATTAATAGATTGATTGATGTTAACACATTTTCTTTTCAATCAAACTCAAAAACATTGGATCATCTGATAAAATTGGGGTAGTTTGATGTTTTTCCTCTGATGGAACTCTAAATCTAGTGCCTTATAGGTTAAAAACATCTGTCTGTTAGATCAAGTTATAAACCCATCTGATATACAATTATCTATTTCTAGTTTTATTGATAACTATTTCCATTGACTAATTTCTTCCAGAAACATAGAATCTAATGATTCATTCGAAGAATTTTTTCTTTCGATGCATAGCTTCATCATATGGATAAAATAATATGATTGATTGGACAATTAGAACATTTAAAAACATTCTAACTTTAGAAAATTAAAACTTATATCCATAAAAAAAGTTCTTCATTCATTGATTAACAATATGATGTACTATTACTGAAAAAATTCCACTCCATAAAAACACCATCGATTCCCAAATACGCTTTTCACCAAAAAAAAATTTCTCCCCCTTTATTTCTCAATATATGTATCTTATGTTTTTAATTGAATTTGGATATTTAGAACATTTTTTACAGAAAATCATCCTCTAATTTTGTGTCAAATGCCTCTAAAAAGACTTTGTACCTAATACAACTACCCAATATGTTCCCAAAAAAATCATTCTATAAATTCAAGATTAAAGAAAAATATCTCTCAAAAAATAAGTAGAACAGAACACACCAAATAGAGAAAATTGTTAAAAAGATTATTACTGGTCTTTTGATTCTAAAACAACTCCATCTGATTACCAAAACATACAATGTAAGGTTATTTCCATAAAGATAACTTAATACAAAACATTCAGCAAAAAAATTCATCTCGAATACTAAAATCAATGATAGATAATATTAAAATCAATATATATATATATGATTCAATCCCTACCAATTTAACAATTTGATTTTATTTTCCTCATTTTTTGATTTTTGTTGTGTTTTGGGCTAAAATATGAAAATTTATTAGTTCTTGAATTTGGACATATTTTTTTCACTTTGATATTTCAATCATAACTTTTAAAATTTTGATCCAATTTGAGTGATTTTTTTGGGTTCCTTTATTTTTGGGATTCAAATTTTTATTCTGGACCAGGAAATAATTTGAACATCTTTAGGCCTGAAAAAATCAATCAATTGGAAAAATTATTCTTGCTAATAGGGTTTTTCCAACCTCAGAAAATGAGAAATAACATAGGCTTCACACCTCCAATTGAGGTTATTATAGCTGGATTTTAAAGAAAATTCAAAGGGGTATTTTACCTTTAAAAAACATTGAGATATTATCTCACTAAATCATCAATTGAATGATACAAATTGAAGGAAGAATTAGGGAATCCTCATCTAGAAAAATATGTGTCATTATTAGGTCATAAATAATATTATACATTTTCAATGACTTTGAGATGCTAGGGGCTGATATAAAATAAAAGTTTGATCATATTATAAGAAGGAACATTGAGTATTATTAGCCATCTTTTGGTTATTGGAGTATCACTCTTTTATGGACAGATTCTTGAGGATAAATTTTTATCTTTTCTTTTTTCAATATTTTCTTTTTATTTGTTTTGTAATAAATTCTTCTTCCCTATTCCTATAGGTTAAACTTATCATGTTGGGGTAAAATTATGAGTTATTGAGTATTTATATGATTTCTATTTTTTAATTATTCAGTTCATGTGCTTTATTGAATAAAATTTGTCTCTCTCTTCTGTGAAGTCTCTTTAAATTTTATGTATCAATTTTTATTATCATGTATGATCATATTTGGTTTTGGATTATATCATTGATTTTACTTTAGTTAATTATCATTATCTTATTCATCCAGGTTCTTGATTATATATAATATAATAGATGAGGTATTAGTGGTGAAGTAATCAATGACTATTAGTATGTGTACGAGGTGTAGTGGATATTTTTTATTATTTGGGATAAAGAATAACTTGTTGAGTTTTGATAAGTAAAATGAGGATATTTGAGGAAAAGTTATCATACAAGAATGTAGAGTATACCAAAATAAGATCATAGAAATGTATTATCTCACCAATCAATTAATTATACTACCCAGCACCACTAAATCTGAAATTATATACAACGACCCACTGAATGATCACATTCTAGGAGAGTAGTTGTACTTGATTGAAGGAGAAGTGTCTTGTTATGCTGACGTACTCAATTATATGGTAAAAAATCAGATTCTATATAATTTAAATCCCTAAAAATTTAGAAATAGACATCTAAATCTACATATTAAACTTCGGAATATCCATTTTTTAGAAAATTTGCCAAGATCAAGTTGTATGAAGATGTTATTTTGAAGGTGAAATTGAATCTGTCTTTGTGATTCCTTCATTATTTGGATTGTTTATGTAAATTTAGAAATTAAATTATTGTAATTAAGGGTCTATAATCATGAATTTACAAGCCCAACCTTTTTAAATATCCCCATGAATTTTGAAAAAGATGTAAATAAATTAAATTTTCTACAAATATTTTTGAGAGACAAGAAATTTCATAAATTCAACATAATTTTTGTGATATTTATTATATATGTGGGATATATTTTAAAGACCCTTTACCAATTTCATATTTAAATTGTTATATTTTTCTTTTAGTTAATTATGTTTCAGAATGTGTGGAATAAAAATCCACCAGAACTGATGATGTTAATGTTTGTGATTTTTTCAAGTCTAGCATATTTGAAGGTTTGGAGTTCCCAAATCCATTATTAAAAATCAAGGGACTCAATTTCACAACAGGACAATGGATTATTTTATGAATATGTATGGGTCTCTTCATAAAACATCAAATACTTATCATCCAAATACTATTTGTCATGCCGAAGTGTCCCATAGAGAAATAAGATTAATTTGGGAAAAGACTATTAAATATAATTGGAAGGATTACAGCAAAAGGATTGGAGAAATGTTGTGGGATTATAATAAAACCTAAAAAAACCCAATAAGAATGAGTCCATATAAGTTTATTTTTGGGAAAATATGTCACCTTCCTATAGGATTGAAGCATAAGTAATATTAGGCTTTATGAATAATGAATTTGGATAATAAAAGTTCTTGAAAAGGGAGAATATAATAATTGTAGGAGTGAGAAGAAATTAGAAAAATAATATTTTAAAAATTACAATATTTACAAATAGAAGAGAAAAGTGTCTCAGGTAAAGCTGATCAAATTGAAATACATCCACTCTGGTGACACAAACCTATTATTAAACTCAAGACTCATGCTTATTACAGGTAAAATCATTCCACATGGGAAGATCCATTTATAGTTACTACTTTATATCCTTTCAGTGTTGTTAATATTTTAAATGAATAATATTAGTATCCAATAAATGTTATTAGAAATATGCACAATAAATTTCATGGTAACTTTCCATCAGATTTAGTAGAGTATATTTCACTCTTCTAACCTATTTATCAATAAAATCCATTAGGTTGTACCTCCTCATATAACATTATTTCATGTTTTTATGAAATAAAAAATATTATTAAATGTTAAAATCTACATTAATTCATTGATTATACATAATTATTTACATGTGGGTGATGGAACCTTTGTAGTTAAGTATGTTCAATTGTTTTTAATTTTCTATTTTTTTAATGTGTGTTTTTCAATATTTGTGTATTTTATTTTCAATATTTCTGTTTTTTTGAAACTTGTGAGAAAAAATGATTATGTTTTGCATTTTTTAAACCCATTTATATGATTGAAACAATTTATTCCTTAAAATTTTTCTAAAATTAATACCGAAAATGTATTTTTTAAAAGTTAAAATCTTTGGATAATTTGACAAAAATTCTTCTTCTATTTGCATTTTAGGCCACAATTAACTATCTTTATCTTTGAAATAACTTTACCATTAGGATTATGAACACTTTATTTATATTATTTACATTCACCCCACTTCTTGAAATAACCATTACATGATTTTTTTAACCATAATTTGATTTATTCCAATCAAAATTTAGGGGTTTGATGTTCTTTTGATTTAAATGATTATGAATTTTGATTGGTTTTAAAGATACCTTATCAATAGAATAGTTTTTTTGTGATTTCCTTGTATAATTAATCTTGTTATACCTTATAATATATAAAAAACTATTAGTTAATCCATATTACAGACCATGTTACTCAATCCAATCTGGTCTTGGAGTGAAATTGCATGATCTTATTGAACCAAAGTTTTGGGTAGAGTTGTCTTGTATTAAGATACCTCATTTGGTGATACAGTGGGTAGAAAATAAAATATTATACAGATGATATTATATCTAAAAAAGTAATTATATTTAATTTTGTTCCTTTATGGATCATTCATGATAAAATAAGATGTGCCTTTCTAGAACTTCCAAATGAGAAATAAGTGTTTTCCTATCTAGAGCTTTAAAAAAATACCTATAATTTTGGGAAGAGTTTTTGTGATAAATATGAAGAATTAGATAATGTTCGGGATATCCATGAAACAAAATTTCATATTATTGTTAGCTTATTTGATGTTATGGTGAGTGAGGGGGAGGCCATACTTGAGTGAAAGTTATAATCATGAAATTTTTCTTCAAAAAATACTTAATCCATACAAATTCAGCCTTAGATGATTTTACATCTAAATCATACCAACTAAAATCAAAAGAACAAATTTTCAAGGTACTCATGATAATCACGTGTTATTGACTAATATCGAGTGGATATTTATGAATTTATCAAGCCTATGGTGACTCTTTCATGGGTTTGGAAAAGATAAGTGTTGTTTTATAATTGAAATTTGTGATATCTGAAAAGATTAAGGTGAGGAAGGTATTTTTTGTGCATGGGATGATAAATGAAATGGAAATATATTGTATTATATGAAGGGAGAAAATGAATTTTTTTAGTCAATATATCTTTTATCAAAAAAATTGATCGATCTTATAGGTATATGTTTTGAATTTTCATTTATTTGATTTTGAGGTTTACTTATCTTGGAGTCTAGGAGCTACATTTGGAGAAATTGATGGATCGAATTTTTAAATAATTTTTAATATGTATATCAATTATTTTATCCATAATAATTTAACTAGTTTAATTTATTTTCATCATTTTTTTATTTTTTGATGTGTTTGGACTAAAATAAAAAAATTTATTAATTCAGTGATTTGAACATATTTTTATCAATTTGGTATTTCAAGAATAAATTTTAAAATATTGATCCAATTTGAGTAACTATTTTTTTGGATTCCTTTATTTTTGGGATTCATTATATTCTTTTGGACTAAGATCTGATGAAAAAATACATAGGCCCAAAAAAATGGATCAATTTAAAAAATAGTTTTGGTCAAAAAATCGGTCCCCACCTCAGTAAATGAAAAATAATGTAAGATACAGACCTCTAAATAAGGTGATTCCAATTGTTTTTAAACTATAATTCAAATATGAGTCTTAAAATTAAATATCATGATGATATTATCTCATTAATGTTGCAATTAGAAGCTCCAAATTAGAGAATGATTTAGGGAACCCTCATCCAAAAAAATTTGAACCATTAATTATGTCATAACATCTAGTATACATATATAAAGACTTTTATATATTGAGGTTAGTTAGAGAATTAAATTTAAATAATCTTATAAGAAGGAACCATGAATTGATTTGGTAATATGGTGTTCATAATAAGAGAAAACGTTTAGAAGAATGATTCTAGATGATAAATTTTCTTCATTACTTTTTTTCTCTCTTATCTTTTTGCTAGTGTTTTAATCCTTTATTATTCCACATTATTCTCAGTTACCCTAACCTTGATGGGGTAAAATTTTGAGATATTTTGGATGTGGAGGATTTCTATTTCTTAATTCTATAGTTATTTTACTTTATGAAATACAAATACATCATCTCTTTTGTGAAGTTGCATTCAATTTCATACAGTGGTTTTTATTATCTAGTATGTTCATATTTAGTTTTTTATTATGTTGTTCATTTTTTCTCCATCTAATGATAATTATGTCTCACTTCTAGGTTTTAGTGTATATATGATGGAATAGACCAGTTCTAAGTGGTCAAGTCCTCGATGAACATCAGTATATGTGGGATGGGTAGTGGATATTCTTGACTGTTTTGGAAAAAAAGTCCCAATCAGGTATTTCCTAAGTCAATTAAGGATATTTAATCCAACTCTCTTATACAAAGTGGGAGAGTAGACCAAACTATGATAGTGGAAATCTGTTCTTACACTATAACCATTTTACTGATGAAGTGAGAGTAAGTGATCATGGAATCATAGATTAATTGACTTAATTAATGAGAATAGGATAAAATGATACTAGGATAGAATTTCAATTGAAAAAATAACCCCGACCTAATCACCCTTTTCACATTATTTTATTCAATCTCTTTAATTTACAAAAAAAATCTAATTTTTTTTAATTTAATTATTTTATTGGTGTGTTTTGTTTGTTTTCAAAACCAAATAAATTTCAAAAACACCACATTTTACTTCTAATTAAAAGTGAAAACTAATTTTTTTTTCACTCCCCTTCTAGCGACTAACTATTGTTAATCACTAGACTATACATAGTTAATATATAAATTATTTTTCATGACCCACGATAAGCATGCGCTAACCATCTCTATCCCACATGGTCCCAACAACAACATAACTAATTTTCTCTTCAGGATTGATTCTGGAGTACTTTATTTTTCCACATGAAAATAATTTTGTATTCTGGGTTGTTATACATGTTTCCTATTTAAAAATTGTTTTATTTGGAATCCCTATATAGATTCATTTTTCTTAATTATAAGAAATTGTTCATGTGTGGTGGAATTTGTTATGCAGAATTCATATATACATTATGGACACATTTATTTGAGGATTAATCATGATTTATTCAATAATACACTGGGTATTGATGTGTTTTTACTAGGAAAAGGTAATCAAGACCCAAATGAAGAGATTTTGGAAAACAAATAAATGTATATTACAAGTTGTAAATCTAAAGTACATAATGTGTATTACTCTAAAAGGGAATTTTCAAGTTAAAGTCCATCCCGTGAATCCTATTTACATGATGTGAAACAAGTAACATGATATAAATTCTATTATCACATCATGAAATGATTTATTCTAAAATAGGATGAAGATATATGACTTAAACATCATACATAATGAGAAAAGTTTGAATTTTGAATCCTATTAAATATATAAGCTATGAAATCTGTGAGATCAGATATCTTTATAGAACATTGTGGATTTTATGTCCATGATATGAGTCTTATTTACACGTTATGAATGTATCAATTCATAATTCAATTAAAAAAATTTTATTATGTGAATCATTTAAACATCATGAACCTCTCTGGCCTAAATAAATTTAATAACTATCAATGAAAAAATAGAGTTGGGATTCCACCTGAACTCATTTCCTTTATTCTTCATTTCTTTCTTATTTTATTCCAAACTACATTAAAACACTTTATTTTACTATTTTAACCATTTTTATTACCTCTTACCATTTCTAAACTCATTTCTTGATTGTTTACTTCTATGATGTTTGGATGCAATTCTAATTTTTGTTCAACTTCCACCATTGTTGCGTTTTTAATTATTGATTTATTCAAGCTAGTATTTGATTATTTTTCTATGATTTTAATTATGTATTACATTATTTTGAACTATTTATTTTTTAAGTAAACCATAATTCTTATTTCCATACAATTGGTTAATACTATCATGCTTGGATAATCCACTTAGTGTTAGGGGTCATGAGTAAGGCTGAATTTAAATGTAACGAATCTCTTGATTCAAATATTAATCCCATTAGGTTTATACAAATATTAATCCCATTATATTTGACTACCTTGATCATGTGACATATAATCGAGGGACCTAAACCTAGTTGGACTTGAAAAAGCTAGGAACAAAAACTCATGATACATTCTGCCTTGAAATCAAGATTACTACAACTAGGTTTCTGAATATATCTAAACTAAATTATAGTTTCACCTCAGGTAGATCCAACTAGTTGGACCAAAACCAATTGGTGGAATTGTTACCACTTTTCATCCTATACCATTAGATCATACCATGCTAGATTTAGGATCATCATTTTTTCATAACCATGAAATTGACCCTGGTCCCTTATTTAAATCTAAATTGAAACACAAGATATAAACTATTAATAAATCACAATAAATGATAGATATCATGAGGAAACCCACAATAACATTCTTAACACTAACTTTATTTCCTACTAGTTGTCCAATTAGGTTAGACCTCAAACTGCCACAATGTTTTTCCTTAGTAGTTGAGAGTGTTTTGGGAAATATAAATTTTAATAAGATCAATGCATGCTCTTAATCAATGATGGCATGTGTTTAAGTCAATAAGATATTTGATCTGTGTGAAATATTAATATATTCTGTAAGATAATTAACTTTTCTAAATATTCATAATGTTTTCCTTTCTAAGCATGTATGACATTTCTCATATGAAGATTTCTTATGTAGAATAATTTTTCATCATAAGAAATTTATTTTATAGAAGGATACATTTTTTTATGAAATAAGTCAACTCAGACAACCAATAGGATAATTTAGTTTTCTAAAAGATTATAAATTCTATCCTATGAAATATGAGACTTCGCATATGATTTTTTTAGGAATGTAGGATGAATTATTTAGGTAAAATTCAATAATCATGAATATTTCTATATGGAACTAAAATATTATAAATGAAACAATAAAATATAATATATAAATTTGTAACTGAAAATCACTATATATAAATTAATTAGAAAAATTGGGGATTTTGTGGGCCTTAAAAACTGTGATATATTAGGATATCTTAGTTCAAAATTAGTATGAACAATAATCTCCCCTTATTTAATATATATAAAAACCCATAATAATTTACTTTTTTTACATATTTAGAAAGATGAAAAAATTATCCTCTCCACCATTGTTTTTAATGCATTACTTTATTAGAAATACTAATATGGGATATAGATATTTTAATTTATGAGTTAAATTTTTTGTACTAATATCTTCAACCCATTTTGTGATATCAAAAGATAGGTAATGTAATTCAATAAAAATAATTTAATTTATCACACTAAACAAATAAAATAATATAATATATATGACAAAAATAATTAAGGTTTTGGAATTTAGTTCAAATAATAAAGAATCGTAATTATATTGAATCAAATAATTGTAAAATCAAAATAAAATAGTAAGTAGAAGATAATATTGAAATACTATATTTGTAAAGAATACGTAATGATATAATTTCATCAAGAGGAAAAAATCATAATTAAAATAAAATTAGAAAAAAATTAAAATATATTAATATTTTGACTCCAAAGTGGGGTTTTTTAACATTTGGGATAGGTAGGTATTGGATAAAATGTTTAATTTAACTTATTTTGGTATATAGAATTATTATTAATAGGAGTAGTACTAAGAGATAATCTATCTCTAATCCAAAATAGTGCATCAGTACACTTGTTCATCATCATGATGATAACTTCTCTAGAGAAGCCTTTGATGAAACTGTTTTCTTACGAAAATATTTTTGATAACCCTGAAGAGAAACTTGAATGTTAGACTTATGAGAATATATGGTAATAAAAATCATTATAACTTTTATCTAAAACTTTAAACATCCATAATAATCAGTTAGAGATGAAAAAAGGATAATTAGGAGATTCTCTAATAACTAAAAATTCTTTTCATTTGGATGTTTCATTCTCATCTGTAGTTTCTTTCATATTAGAATTCTCAAAATATAGTTTAAATTTTTAAGACCCAGATTCAATAAGACTCTTTTATATATTTATGGATATTTCTTCCAATAATTTTAAATTCTATAAATTAGACACTTCTACACCTTTCATACCTCTCAAAATAAATTGAGATCCATAAAAAAATTTACTTGGTATTTTTAAGGATATGACATTATTGTGAATATAGTAAAAAGAATAATTTAGTGTTTTTCAAGTCTATGAATAAAAAAATTGATTGCTTTGAGCTCTAAAATTTTAGAACTCATGTGCTTGTAACTTCTTGAATAATTTATTGGGAGAAAACTTCACATTGTATGGGTGAAAATATCTTAGTCAATGAGTATAAGATGATGAAGCAACCACCAATTTACCATAAATAGATTCTAAAAATAAATAATGTTCCTACTCACCTAATAGAATATGTTGTATAACTCTAGGAACTTTTGATTAATCTTGTTATAAAGAATTTAACTCTTCAAAGTCAGAATTGGAGATATGATATCATTGAGTGAGATAACTATATTTAATGAAATCAAAATGAAATTTCATCAATTTCTTCATTGAATTATAATATATTTTATACATGAACTCAATATTTACAAAGTAATAATAAAACATATAAATTGAGAAAACTTTTTGCAATTTCACTTCCTATTTTTATTCTATAATAACTTAATTTAAACCAACCAACAATTATTTCTAATGTTGAGCATATAATATATTATACAAAAAATATGACTTTGTTCATTAAATTTATGGATTTACCCCTCTTTTTATTATGAGGATTCTTCTCTTGTGTATTCTTCAGTATGAGATGGATAGATTCCCAGTACTCCCCTTTTTTTCTTTCAAAACCAAATGGGTTTCATCAATATCTTAATCTTCTAAACTAAATAATAATTTTTATAATATTTTATAGGTTCAATTTACACTCTCTTAGTGGTATGAGGTACAATAAATTTTTCACATTTAGTTGAAAATATATCAACTACTACACTGACTCAATATCTGTCTATATTAGCATAAAAATCACCTATAAAGGTAAGAGTAAACTTTTCACCACTTTTAAAAGACATAATCTTTATTAGAGGATAAAACCAAGATAAATGGGATGGAGATCATTAATAATAAACAATAGAAATCAATTATTTATGAATATCATGATCCGATGACATAGATTGATCATAAATAATTGTCTCTCTATGAGAAACCACTTTTATTGGCCATGTTTTGGCTTCATCAACAGCAGAAATAATCTGCTAAAAACTACATCTTAGCTTTTCTATAGGATAGGGAATTCATCTTCCTTTATATGGCCTTCAAGATCATCAATTCCTTTACCAGAAGGTTTATTTTTAGGAATTTTAACCCTTATAGCTTCTATATAAGGTTGTTTCAATATAGTAGATTCTCACACAACATCATGTTTACCTTTTGTACAATGAATAGTGGATATGTGAACCAGTATCATCATCAGCTTTCATAGAGTGATCCCATTCAAAATTAAAAGGGTCCTCCTTAATTATTTCATTAGAACTATATGAAATAAACATCATTATTGAATATATCTTCAAATTGAAAATTTTATATACCAATAAAACTCACAAATAGTTTAAACAACATCCTTTAGACACCATAACATCACTTTTTTGGCATGTATTCACTCAAAAACAAACTATTAATCTTATTGATTTTTATTCTCACAAATACCCTTGATTGTTTTTGTAATTCAATTAATTTAATTATTTTTCAGGAATATATTTATTATTAAATTTAACTTATTTACGGGTTAAAATACTTGTTCAAGTATTCTAGATGTTCTTAAGATTATTCTATAAAAATCATGCATAACCTACATTTTATGTATAATTTTTAGATAATCACCACTACTTTTAGAATAAAATGTATAGATCATATACACTACACTATTGGAAATATATGCATCATCAACCATACATTTAAAAGAAACCCAATGTTTAAAGGAACAAATGTATGGTTCAAAAACCCTAAATTTGTAAGAAACCCTATGTTTAAAAAAACATATGGTTCAGTAACTAAAATTTTGTAAAAAACCATATTTTTCAACCTTACTTTTAGATTTTGTTGAAACAAAAAGGAACCCTATGTTTTAATGTTCAATGATGATGTTTTGAATTAAATATATTATATTTATTTTCATCAAGGTTCGCTCCGGAAATAAATATATATTTAAATATATTTTTTGACTAATTCAAATTCTTGTATTCAACAGGCTAAATCTTCTTTATTTCTAAGGGAATTGATGACTCACATGCATGAATTAAAACTCAAATGATAAGGATTTTTCATATGATATTCATGGATATGTTCAATAGTAATCCATGTTTCTCATGAAATAATGAAAGAGTATTTTGATTTTAAAAATATATGTTGTTTGATATATTTTTGAATACCGAACTTCTCAAAAAGAAAAATGATCAGATATCTCTATTATTGTGAATAATCTACACGTTGCAGACATACATGTTTCAATCTTGTGTTGTATTATTACTTTTATTGGACTGTTACTATTATTATTGATGATCATTTACAATCGGGATCTCTTCAATGCTTTTATGTATTTAATACATTTATCATAGAATAAAACAGATCGAATTTATGTCATTTTATGTCACAACTATGAACAAGATTATGTATATCGAATCAAATAAATAATTATTGATTTATTAGAGCATCGGCTGCTCGGACATAGTCATGGAGATAAAGGGTTTATTAGACTAAGATACTGATTTTTTTTCCCTATAAAAGAACCATATGGCACAGTCCTTTTTGTAAAGGTTTTAACTTCTTATACAATGCTTTTATGGTCTTGTGATAAGAGGTAATATTAAGTAAAAGTCGTCAAGATTGATGAGTGAGTGTTTGTGGAGAGGACAAGGGGATCTTATTACCCTGAACTACTATCAAATTTTTTGTTTTACCCTTCCCTATTTATCCCCAACTCAACATACCTAAATAAGAGAACATTGCTTGTCAACATAAATCATTAAGAAGGATTAAAGTCAGTATCTATGTAGGATTATTAAAAAGGAACGATTCACCCCTCTCTTGTGTATCTTAGTATTATTCACACCTGACGATTGGTATCATTGGAGTGATTTTGAAAGAAAGCAGATATGCTATAGAAATCTCAATGCACAAGGCTTATACAAAGGTAAATGTCAATGATAGAACTAAAATAAAGTATATAAATGGTTTATGATCCTTAATTTAATGGTGTTAATTATGGATGATGTAAGTCACACATAGTTATTTATTTGGAAAATATTATATTAAAAGTATAAATAAATATTTTCACTCCTCCTGAAGTCCCTAAAAAACTAAAAACATTAGATACCACAACAGAAGAAGATTATGATATTAAATAAGGTGAAATAATCACTATTATATATGGCATTGATCAAGAATAATTAAACTAAGTATATCAATGTTTTACTACTTATGAAGTATGGAAAAATATTAACATTTTTTATGAAGGAATTGAAAATATTTTTAAATTAATGTACAATACTACAAAGATGAAATTTGATACACTCAGAATTAATGATGGTGAAAGCATTACCCAGATTAATAAAAGATTAATAGAGATATCCAATGGTGTTGTCGCTTTTGGAACTTCAATTTCACAATAATATTATATGTCGAAATTACATAGAGTACTTCCATCAAAGTGGAATTGAATATATCTTGTTATTTGATAATCATCACATGGAATATATTTGATAATTAATTAATTAATCAGAAACATGATGATGTATGAAGCATAGATGCATTCTGATTATGAGTATCACAAGATGATAAATAGGTAAAAAACATCCCATATATTTACTTCTTAGAAACACTAAAATAAATCAAAATAAGATTAAATATTCTCAAATGATTTAATGTGTTTAGATAATAAAATGGAGTTTGCCCAATTAACGAGAAGGTTCACAACATTTCACAAGAAAACGAGTCTTAATGAATACCTTCAAAAAATATGAAAGATGAACTAAAGAATCAAAATTCGATCAATGTAAATAGATGAGATGTATCAAATTTTATTTTCCATGGTTAAAGGAAATAAAAGAAAGATGTAATAGAAAGAAAAGAAAAATCAAATGAGAGCTGATAATGAACAAAATGTCAAGAAAGATATGAAAGATACTTTGAGTGTACCTAAAGATTCAAATATATCTTCAAAATATGAAGATTCAAGGGTCATAAAATCTGAAATAAAATGTGTTCTTTATGGATAAGGAATAAGATGAGGTAATATCCTATTATTCTTCTACCTCTGATTATTAAATCTATTGTAATGTAAAATTAGATACTTACTATTCCATGCTTGAAGAAAGATATGAACTATTAGTAAAAAAGAATAATTACCTATATAATATTTAAAATGATGTTTTAAATGAAAAAGGTTATATGTTATAACAAAATAAATAATTAAAATATAAATTTAACAAATACACTTTAAATTGTATGGATCATGAAAATAGAAGAAAATAATTACAAGATTAGGTGGAGTAATTTAAAAGTGTTGGTAGCATATTAACTAAAGGTGAATAATCATTAAATAAAATTCTTGGGAAAAACTATTATCAAAAAGTGAAAATATTGTATAGGAAGAAATGGTGGTAAATACAAATTATATAGAAATTAATTTTTACCAAGTTCTATAAAAAGGTATGATGGGTTACTTGTTTTTATTGTCAAATTAAGGTTCATTTCTCCCATGAATAATATTTATGAAATCCATTAATTAGTTGAATTAAAAAGATTTTATTTCCAAAAAATATATCTGATGTAAGTAATGTATGTTTTGGGAAAATAATGCAATCTGGTTACCTAGAAATTTTCATGCTGACATGGCTAGACCCAAGAAACTATAGGCACCAAAACAAATTTTTTTCAATTATTTGTAAAATAATATCATTGAAACAAAAATGATGTATGGTATATGGATATTGTATTGTCAAAACATATGAGTCAAGACTTGTCCAATATTCATACATTAGAAAAATAAGATGGAGGGTTAGTTACTTTCAGAGACAATTATAAATGTGAGATAGTTGGAGTTATATTAGATGGAGATCCAAAATCAATTTAAATAAACAACTTGTTATATGTTCAAGACAATGAAAAAATATAATAATAATCACTCAACTATATTATGATGGTTTTTATATTGATTTATCAAATAATTCATGATCATTTTTTAAAGTTAATTTGTTTGAATTTAGAGTATCCATAACTACAAGTGTTGATACCTTGGATCTTAATTCCTTGGGTAAACAAAAAATTGATTAGTTTAACTGTTGAGAAAAATGAATCTATGATCCGAAATATGATACCGACACACTACATTGTACTTAATTTATATAAATTTTATTAGAAACATTTAGTATTTGATTTTACTTGCCTTATGTTTGATAAAGATATATTCCATGATGTATGCTAAATTGGAAAGAAACAAAAGTCATCCTTCAAATCAATTAACAATGTTTCTACATCCAAACCACTTGAACTTATCCACATGGGTTTCTTAGACAATTAGGAGTAGCATTCATGGCTAGAAGTTAATATTTTTTTGTTGATGATTTTTCAAAATTTACATGGGTTTATTTTCTAAAACATAAAAGTGTATTTTTATATCTTTTTGAAATATTTTGTAAAATAGTCCAAATGAATCATATTTTAAAATAATATCTCTATGAAGTGATCATGGTGGAGAATTTGAGAATCACGAATTTAATTATTTTCCCAAACATAGGTATTATACACACCTTCTATACACCATGAACACCTCGAAAAAATGGAATTGTAGAAAGAAAAAATAAAACAATTCTAGAAATGAAATGAACTATATTAAATGAATATACTCTTCCTACTTATTTTTTGGGAAAAAGATATATTCATATCCTTTAATATTATGAATAAAGTTATAATAAGACCACTAATTAAAATGACATCCTATAAACTATGTAATTACAAAAAAATATAAAGTCAGATACTTTAAAATGTTTGGATTCAAGGTGTATATATTGAATACTAAGAAAAACCTTGGTAAAATTGATCCAAAGGATAATAAAGTAATCATTCTAGCATAGTATTCTACCTATAAATCTTATTGGGTGTATAATAAAAATATCAAGTATTATTGAATAATATATTCATATAATTTTTTATAAAAGAATTCCTCTTAATAAAAGGAAAAAACAAACAAACGAAGTTGATAAATCTCTAGACAATATGAGAATTAAATCACCCCAATAGATTTTGAAAAAAATAAATAAATTAAATTCAATATATTTCATATGAACATGAATAGGTGAACCTGAAGGTGTATTACCTAGAAAAACTATAACCTTACAGAATAAACCCTTAAACTATAATAGGATATCTAGATAATCAAGTTAGAATAAGAACGAATTTAGGCAACTCAACTGAATTATCTAAGTTTATATCTTAATTAGAACCTACAATTATAGAATAAGCATTAAAAGACAAAAATTTTCTTATAGGTATGAAAGAAAAACATAACTAATTTATTTGGATTAATGTTTGGGAATTTATTGACAGACCATCAGATCATCCAGTAATAGTATCTAATTTTTTCTTTATAAATAAAAAATATGACAAAGGAATAATTACTAGAAAAAAACATAGATTAGTAGCTAAAGGATACAATCTGGAAGATGGAATAAATCATGATGAAAAATTTTCTCATTTTTTTATATTAGAATAATTTATAATAATTCTAGCTTATAAATATCATATGATTATTAAGTTATATAATATAGCTATAAAATATTCTTTTTTAAAAGTATATTTAGTAGAGGATATTTATAATGAACAACCACTAGTTTTTTAAATTCCTCTTCTACCAAATTTAGTTTTTAAACATAATGAATCACTTTATGTCCTCAAAAATAACCTAGAACATGATATGATAGATTTTTCTCTATTTTATTTGAAAATGGATTTTTAATAGGCTTATATAATCAAACTCTCCTTCAGAATTTTTTTTACAATATATCATTAGAAAATATTTATGTATATGATTTTATTTCTGGTTCAACAAATAAAAATATTTGTAATGATTTTTCAAATATTATCAAAAAATAATTTGAAATGAGTATAATGGGAGAATTAAATTTATTTTTTAGATTTAAAATCTATTTAACCATTTTTTGAATTTTTTTAAATCCAAGATAACATATTATTGATTGATTGCCAAATTTTATACTGGAAAATAATAAGATATATACAACAACCATGTGAACCAATAAAAAGTTTTTTTTAGATGAAGATGGAAAACCACTTGAATACAATTTATATGGAGGTATGATTTTTACTTTACTATATTATTCTGAAATCATCCTAGAAATTAGGTTTTCTATTTTTCTAGGTTCTAGATTTCAATAAAATCTAAAATAATCACATCTTTCTTCTGTTAAAAGAATTTTCAGATATTTAAAAGGAAGTTTTTTCAATCATTACTATACCCAAAAACTTATGATTTTAATTCAATTAGAAATTAATATTATGATTTTGGAGGTTGTAGGTTTGATAGAAAATATAAATCTGGAACCTATCACTTTTTAGGGAATTCCATAGTTTCATGGTCAAGCTACAAACAACATTCATTTTCTCTGCCATCTGCTAAGGCATAATATATATCTACTGGAAGTTATTATGCACAAGTGTTGTAGATAAAACATGCCTTTCTAGAATTTGGACATAATTTCAATAATATTTCTATTTTAAGTAATAATAAAAGGGTAATTAAGATATTATAAAATCCTATAAGAATATATGAACTAAGAATATTGATATAATACATCATTTCATAAGATATCATGTTCGTAAAAAGGATATAACATTAAAATTTGAAAATATTTAATATCAACATGATGATGTTTTCACTATATCACTTCCCACCTAAAAATTTAAATTGATTCAAGGGGGGTTATGATTATTTAATTTTAAATATTTTTTTTCGTTTCTTAAATTTTTTATTATCTCTTTACCTGTTTTTATTTTTAAATTATTTTTACTAATTTTAAAAATATTATTATATTTTATTATTCTTTTTAAAACAACATCTTTACAAAAATTAAATAATGATTAAACTGTGTATTTGGATCGAGAAAACAAAATCTATGTCACCCAAATCTATCAAAACTATCTCTCACTCTCACTTTTATCGTATGTATTATATCCATTTATACATCTAGAGGTCTCATTATCCCTTCAAAATCTATGATTCAAACCCTCATACCATTATATTTTCAGCAATGTTGAAGATAAAAAAGGACAGATGAAAAAAAATTAAGTGAATCAAAGTTTTAACGCATCACCTTTGAAAAAAATCATCAAGGGAATGTTGTATATTTAAAATGACTATATATAAATAACAATCTATTGAAAAAAGATCTATAATTTAAAGGTTTATATTTCCATTATAATGGAGAAAGTAATGAATTTTTGTCTAACATAGAAGTAAATGAATTTTATAAAAATATTCTGTTCAATTTTTGAAAAATAGAGGATATTATCCTTTCCAAGGTAAATGATAACGAATTTCCATTACATTTGTAGTTTTTTAAAATATTTTTTAGTGAACCTTAGAAGGGTTTTTTCACTTAAATAATCAATTCATTTGGAAGGAAGAACATAAATTTAAAGATCTTTTTTCTTTCCTATTTAAATACATTCTGATTTGAACTTTTTTTAATGGATATTGAGGTTGACCAGAAGTTGTTGGTCAAAGTCCTTTAGTCAGCAATACATCTAAGAATTGATGAGTTAGAAAATATTATTTATATTGATATATATATAATTTTTTTTATGATGATTGATATAAAGTTTAATTTCCACATATATATTCTCTGATATTGGAATCATTGTCTTGTGGAATACACAAGAACATATTTTATCCATATAGAAGGCTTGCTTCTCTTATTTTTTATAAAAATTAAAATATTTGATTTGTTAAGATCCAAACTAGGTGTTATCATAGTAAAATTATAAATAATGAACCATTTAGGAAGATATATTTCTTGTAAAGTATAATAAATGAAACAATGATGCCTATTGGCGTGTAATACCAACATTAATCTAGTCCTATTACTCAAGGGGAGCAAGGAAATATAAAATAAATGATTTCAGTTTGCGTGCATGAAAAAGAAGTTGGTGAATCAAGAATACAGAATTTCATTAAGACGTCAAATCAAAGATTAATGTATGATTACCATGATCCATAAGTAATAAGATATAATTATCCATATCTTGAAGTACATTGGGAAGAAGAAAACAATGAGTCCCTTGTCACTTGGCCTAGAAAAACAGAGGAACCTGAAAATTAGGATCCTTAACATTGTGATGCAACAATAGAAGAGGATAACCAACCAATGTTTTTTAGAGTCACAATCAATCCTATAGAACAAAAACCTATGAATAAAGTAGAAAATATATATAAGACTGAATCAATATAAAAATATCATGTTTATGAAAATGCTCAAGGAGGGGAGATTGAAAAACAATAAGTAGTTGGAACTATTAATTAGATTGAGAATCCAATAGTATATGTTGTTTTATATTCTTAGGATAGTATTGTTTTTTATCTAGTTAGAATATATTTGTTCTTTATAATTTATCTTCCTCTTCCAGTGATAAGAATAAAGGAAATTCCTTAGACTTGGCAGAAAGATTACAACCATCATGAAATCCAGAAGAATCTTCAAATTATCTGATCATTAAATAGAATAATTAGTTATCAAATTCAATAGGATAAAGGATGAAAATTAAAATTTTCCAAGTCATCTTGATTATACAAATATATCCTAATAAGAATTTAGAAAATACACTCTTCCAAGAGAATAATTAGAATCAGTAAAAATTTGACTACAAACACTCGGAATGATTTCAATTTCTAGAAGATATTTTGATGTATTTCAATGAGAGATGGAAGATTATTTTGGAAATCTAAATTCCTAGTCAGTCTCAAAAATATATTCTAGAGATCTAAGAATATATTTGGGTAGTCAGTTTCAATCATTATGGGTTCGTAATATTCAGTCTACAGTATCTACATCTACCACAAATACTTCTCTATATTCAATCAGAATATTTGAAACCATTAATGTAGTTCTTTTTTCTTTGAATGATCTGGTTCGTTCTATTCAATGTGAATTAGAACCTTTGAATATTTTTTTTGGAAAATCAAATAGAAATTATTGAGAAGTTTACATGAGGAGATACTTGTATAATAAATATTCTAAACTAATTAGGTGAAATTATCTCACATTTTGTATGGTTATAAGATAATGTTCATGAGTTTTTTAAAGTCAAATTATTTGAAATTTTAATAGTGGGACAAGATTCAATAATTTTGATGTTAGAGTAGATTGATAACTTTAATGAATGTTTCAGAGGATATATAGAAGTGCTAAACGATGTTCATATGTATTTTCATGATTCTCAAGATTCAAAAACCTCTTCAAAACAAGGCTTTTAACCCTCAACCAGTCCTTATTTTTGAATTTTCTTAGCCAAATGTTTATTGTGATAAAAAAAATATTATAAAAAATATTCATTTATTTACAATTTTTGTATCTATTAGTTTATAACATTAATTTTATTTTATACTACCATATCATATCTCATTTTTTATAAGAATAATATAACATTCATTTACATTTATATGCTACATTGGAAGTGTTTTAAACCATTTTTTCTATTAATTTATTTTTCATATAAAAAATGGGGAGAAAATTGGGTAAATAAAACATTATTAAATTTTTATTGTTTTTATATTAAATTAAGATAATGGGATTACTATATATATATAATTTACATTCCATCTATAATTTTTATCTATATCTTTAAATATATTATTTCATTTGTGTTTAAATTTCATATATTTCCTATAAGTTATGTTATATGGGTTCTGTTGACATAAAAAAGGGAGAGATTGTTGGGCATGCATTGTCACAAAAATACGCTAATAGTATTATTGATTTTGATGCTCACATATAACCTTTTTTATATTAATAATGAAAATAATTTAAGTATTTTTTCGGAATATATTTCTTGAGAAGTTTATCTTATTTGTGGGTTAAAATATTTGTTCAATAATTCTGGAAGTTTTTAAAAGTAATACAGAAACACCTTCCACACCATATGTTTTAAGCGAATTGTATAGATCATGAACCCTAAATTTTGAATAAATCATATAGATCATATACCTTAATCTTTTGAAATTGTATGGATTATGAACCCTATATTTAGAAGAAAACATGCATTTAAAGGAACAAATGTATGTCTCATCAACAATACATTTGGAAGAAACTCTTTTCTTAAAGGAAAAAATTCATGGTTCATCATCCCTAATTTTGTAAATAGTCATACGTTGGAAACCATAATTTCTAATTTTATTGATACATAAAAGAAAAACTATATTTGATTGGTCAATGATAGAGTTTTAAATTAAAGATATTATCCATGTTTTATGAAATAGTCTCACAAAACAATAAATAACTTTTTCATGTTGTTTATGACCGATCAAAATGATATTATTAAATGGATTAAATCATATCAATTTATAAGGGAAGCTACAACTATATTTAGGGTTTAAAATCAAAATAATTGTGATCTTTCAAGTGATATTCTTGGATTTTTTAAACTAAAATCTAGACATATTTACCTTGATAATGAGAAAGAGTATTTTGGTCTCCACAGTTTATAGTGTGTGATATATTTCTAAATAAAGAACTGAAAAACAAAAAAAAAGATAAAATATTTGTGTTATTCTTAAGAATCTACACTTTTATGACATACAAGTTTAAATATTGTGTTTTGTTACTGTAGTTATCTTCCTGTTTATATTTTTATTGAATATAATTTTCAACCAGCATGTCTTCGAAGTAGTTTGTTCTAGAAGATAGTTTTCCCTGAAGGAAAAAATATCAAATTTCTGTCAATTACTACTGTGACCGTTAACAAGAATTTTTTATTAAATTAAATCAACCTCTATTAGTTATTATAGTATTGAATGCTTAGACTCAGTCATGTTGGCGAAGGAGCATCAGCTTCTTGGAATAATTTATGGATTTTTGGTCCCTATAGAAGAACCATAAGGTAATGTAAAATCCTTGATAGAAAGATGTCAACTGCCTATACTCAGTTGATAAGGTCTAGTTATATGAGGTCTTATTTCATGAAAACTATCAAGATTACTGATAAAAAGTTAGTGGAGTGGACAATAATATCTTTATTCCCTAAGCTACTATAAAAATTGGTTTGTTTTTCTTCTTTGTTTATACACCACTGAACATACCAAATAAATACAACACATCATATCTACATAAATCATGAGAAATTATATATGTCAGAATTTATATAATATTATTAAAAATACATGATTCACCCCTATTTTATATCTTCTTATTATTATGACCTAACACAATTAATTCAACTTATTTTCATTAACATAGTAGAGTTTGAATCCTTACAAATGGATAAAATATTAAATAATTGATTGGGATGTGGTGAATATATCTTAACATGTATCAGGTAAATTTTACCTTCTTCTAAATAAATAAATGACATAGAAGGTAAATTTCATGGATTTATACTTTCTAAAATTATCCATTACATAGGGAAATCATAATCTACATGAGCCTAACTAGTGACTTTTTTCATTTTTAAGATATATAATAGGTTTCCTCACAATATTTAATGCTATAAACAAATAAGATATAATATTATAAAGGATCACTTAATCTACACTTATAATAGATGAATTTTATTCAAAGATTCCATCGTAAGGATAAAGAAATTCTTCATTTAAGTCTATTTAAGAAATCAAAAACTCATTTTTTTACCTTTTAAAGACTATGTCCACATTTTCACTAAATTAGTACATCCCATGCTTGTACGAATCAATTAATTCCTTTTTATAGAAAATGAAATCTTTATTTCGTCAAAAAAAATTCCCATCATTTGAAATTTAGAACATTCATCAAAAATATTTCTATAAAATCAGGTCAGTTAAAATTGAAAAACATTCAACACAAGACCTTGTTTTGAATTTTATAACTCTTTACCCTAACTGAAGTATCTAAACATTAAACCATCTTCGAATTTTCCATGAATTATAAGTGGACATGTCTTGAGTTTTATAGGATTGAGTTTTATGGTGAGAATGTTTTGGATTCAAAAAATAAGACTTTGATTCCAAGAAATGAGAACGTGTTTTAGAGAAAAATATTGATAAAATATTTTATGAGGAATATTTGGAGTCACCTAAAAAGTAACAGAATAAAATAAATAAATATAAATATACAACTAATAATGATATGGGTCTCCTAGTGTCATGATAAAATATTCAAATTAGGAAAAAGAAATTGTAATAGTGAAAATAAGTCATTTAATTAAAATGATTCGAATGACTAATTAAACCTAAAATATATCAGAAATGAAAATAATTTAAATTTGAATAAAGTTATTTCATTTTTAATAAAATGAAACCTAATAGCTTGATTTTCCTTGGTGAAAATATCCCCTAGTTTATTTTCACTATTAATAATTTCAAGTGAAAAATCAACATTTTTATGTGTGGTCTTAAAAATAATGTTTTAAATATATATTATTATTTATTGAATGGTTTATTAGATTCTATAAAATTTTAATAGAACTAGTGTTAACACATTTTTTTGTATACAATTTTAATTAATTCTAAAGTCTGTTAAAGTGTGTTTTATCCAAAACACTAATGCACTAAAACTATATGCTTTAATGGATTCAACCACAATAGTCAATAATTAAATAGTGTGCTTAATTTTTTACATAAACAAAAGGGTAATTATTTTCTAAAAAATAGATGTTTTATGATGTAATTTATCTATCTAACATATATCCATACAAAATAATCTTCTGAACATGAAATCAAATCAAAAGTAGTTGTTTTTTGAAAGAGAAGAGACATTGAAATTGATCATTTTAAATATATTAAAATTATTTTAGCATATGTTAAGAAAATTATTTTAGGTTTTTCTGGATTTCTAGAACATAACCATATAGAAAAAATATTATTATGTTTATTATTAGTTATAAATAAAAAATTACCATGATTAATCTATAAATCCTATTTTCCATTGGTTTATTATATTTCTAGAAGTCAAATATTATATTAGGAATCACTAGAGCTACATAAATCTTAATCTTTTTAAAAAAAATATTTTATATAAATCATGTATGTGTTTAAATTAATTGAAAGAAATTCCAAATATATTTTTATAAAATCTCAAATCTAAGAAATATATTTAATTCTTCTATTATATTAATTTCATTTTTATTTTTTCATGAGTGTTAAAAAATTGTTACTTAATTTATTAATTTTTTGACTGAAAATCACATCATCAACATTAATTTACAAAATTAAAATATCTTTTAATTATATATTCATAAATATAGTTGGGTATTGTAAACACATTGGTAATATATTTGATAAAATAAATAATGTTGTCCTTCCATACCAAGATTTTGGTCCTTATTTATGACCATAACAGGTTTTAGTAATTTTGAGAACTGAATTTTGAAAAAGGAGATTTTAAAAGTCTATAGGTTTTTAATTTAGACTTATTATAATACAATAAAATTAATAAAATATAATTAACATATATTTAGGAAATTTTTATTTTCATATGAGATGCATTTAAGTTAAAAGGATCGTATTTGCTTCTAGTTAATCTATGGGGGAAAATTATTCCCTATAATTTATTCATTTCTCTTATTTATAACCTTCAAAATACTAATCTATAATTATTCTTATTAACAATATAATAATCATTCTATTTATTTCTAAATCCACATTTTTTTCAAAAATAGGATAACCATAAGGTTTATCAACTAATTACCATACCTATCGTCTCTTAAATCAGTTTGACTCCTCTAATATTTAAAATATCTATCTCTCATAACTCAGGTCTCCGTCTATTATTTTGGGATCAACCTATGTTAAAAATGAATAAAATATTTCTAGGTACATATAATTATTCTATCTCTAACTCTATAATATAGGCTTCTTATAGAAATTTATAACGGGTTGTTTTTTAAGAACCCTAGACTGTCTAGGAATATCACTCCCAAGTTCATTAGTTTCAACTATAAGGACTTATATCATCATAATAAAGTCATATATCATTATCCTTTTTATTTCCAAATGAGGTTATTTTCTCAATTTATCACTCGAATACTTGATATCATAAATTTAATACATTTTATGATCAATGGGATCACTCTAATAAAATTCTATATTAGAGGGTTCTTTTACCATCCTTGATCACTTAAAAAATCTATAATATATGGATGTGGTGAGTAACTTAAGAATATTCCTTCATAAAACATTAGATTAAACATACCTATATTATCCTTGGTTTTCAACATATTCACATTGATGGGTTATTTTAATCATTTTATGATTTATGTTAGTGGAAAACAACCCAAACATAGAACAATATGACTTCAAGAAATCGAAAAAGTAAAAAAAAACAAAGTACCTAGAAAATAAATGTTATAGAAAGATATATCTTCTTAATTGATGGATTATAGTTGTTAAAGATAACAAAGATCAATAAATATAAGAACCATACCTCTAAAGGAGTGCACATTCCAGTAGATCCATTATCATATCAAGAGGATACTAGTTCTATGAATGGGTACCAACACCTTATCCCATGAAGATACATGTATAACTAGGAATGAAGTGCTCTTTGGCAGGATCACAAACAATAAGTCACTATAATAGGAGGGATTATATCCCATTATATAACTGTCATTAAAATACATTATTTTAGGAAGAAAAATAACCATATAGAATTGACTTGGGTTCTATATCACGGATCCCAAGAATTAAACCCATTGTACTTTTCATTAATTGAACACTTCAATGAATTATATACATGTGATAGATGAACCAACCTTTTGTTTTTAAATGATGAAAGTGTTAACTTCTGATGGTAAAACAATTTCATCATATAAAAAAATAATATCCATGTCATGAATACGTAATATAATATAATACACATATATATATACATTATTATATATATATATATATATTTCAACATACAAATCGTATTTAGAACAGATTTATTATATACATGTATTAAATGAACACTGTAAATATACAAAAAATATATAATATTATATATATATATATATATATACTTCACGTATCATATTCATGTAAATGTGAATCTCATACATCTACACTTTAGTGTACATCTAAAAATATCCCAAACTCAGTAAAATACTATAAAAACATTACACAAAAGTGGAAAACACTTTGTGAGTCCATGTAAACATTTTGGGATATAATTTTATCAATACTCTCTTAATTATGAATTAATTTCCCAAAAATTTATCCCTATATAGGGGACTAAATATGAGAACCTGTGAGCCTTAGGGTAATTGAATAAAAATATTAAATCCCTATTTTATTGATATAAGTAAAGTGAGGACTCTAGGATAGCGTAATCACTACTCAAACTACTATGTCATCTAGTGTGATCTCCATTAAACATACTCATTTATCTAAAAAACATGTCCAACATAATATGTATAGTGTAAATCATATATAGAAATATATTATCATATTTTTAATTTCATAATGTAACAACTAGATGTTGAACATTTAATATATTATGTCATATAAATATTTTCTTCAGTATCTGAAAAATATTAACTATGATAAGGAATCCATTTCCTGACCTTCACCTCACAGATGAGTAATATAAACACCCCAACCCTATATCCCAGACCCGATGCCTTACATAATTAAATTGGTATATATAATAAGTTTTCTCATCCCAAAGGATGGAATAGTTCAGTATCTTTGTAAAAGCAGATACAAATATAAATTTTACATTACAACTTGAAGGAAAAAATAATATAGAAACTCCATCGAAAACACCCATAAGCTTCTAGAATTTCTTTATCAGTCATTAGTAATAAAAATCTTCACATCCTAGTGAAAAAGAAAACATAAGAAAAGTGTGAGCTCAGATGGTTAGTTAGGGTAAAAACTTTAGTGGAAGATATCATAAATATAAATAATAAGGCAAGGTGTATATCAGAAACACATGCCAACAAAACATAATCTTGGGCATATTATGGAAGGAATAAAAGATAAATTAACAATTCTACATAAATAATCACATGAAACATAACATTGAATATTATACTATTATAATAATCCCTAGATTTATCAATTACTAATATCATAATGATGAAATTAATAATTCCAAACATCATAAACAAACCATCGACGCCTCATCCAATAAGTGTACATAAATGGGTAAGGCCTCAAACAAAACCTAACCTTGTTTGTCTCATGAGACCTACCGTTGAATTTAGAGGATATAGTAGGTCCCTTCAATTACATACTAATTGAAATGAATTTCTCATATGATAAGTGGGGAACATATTCAAAATAAACATTCATATTTAAAAACTTGCATATGAAATGTGGGTACTTTAATCATAAACCATGAATTGTATCAAAATAATACATCCATTTTCAAACTGATCATAAAACCATAAAATATCTGGTAGATGGTATAATAATAGATAAAATCATTAATTTACAATATTAAAAAATGTATGTCAAAATAAATAAAGATACTTTTAAATGAGAATATAGATAAATTCTTCAGGAAAATAATCTTTAATCATTATAAAGTGTCTCATACAACATTGAATCATTAAAAACATAATCCATATAAAGTAATAAAATTAAATTAATTATAAAATATAATAAGAATAATGAGAATAATGATATTAAAAATCTAAGGTTAGTCTATACACCGCACATAAGGAATAAGTAGTGAACAAGGCATATATCTCACAGATGTAAAAGTGAGACAAGAAAAACCCTTTTTACTTTGGAAAGAAAAGTAATTTTGGAAAATCATTTCTATTTGTCATAAAATCATATTTTAAAAAACATATATCCATGAAAATAATAGGAAAAAAATATATTTTAAGCAAATATGATTTCTAAAATGTAAAAATAAATTTTTAAGAAACATTAGAAATAATCCACTTTGGTGTTGTTTAACAAAAAATATAAATGGGTCTTTTAGAAAAAGGAATAATTTTTTTTATAAAACAATAGAACAAGATATATTCTTTATGATAAAATGGGTTATTATATACACATAATGGTTACATAATAATGACTATTATGTGTACATGAAAATGGGTATGAAATTGGGAAGTTACCTTTAATCATTCTTGCTTATCGAGAAGAATTAAAACAAGTCTTATAAAACATGTACTTTCCCCAAAAAATATGAAATAATCAGGATACATGATTTTATAACATATAAATAGAATTTATAAGAGTCATATAAAAATAATTAAGAGTTACATTTGGGTAAATAGAGATATAATGTAAACTGAATGAAAAACAGAGGTTCGGGAAGAAACACTTGCCCTATGAAAACAGTTGAACTGTATGCTCCATAAAATTAATGATCATAAAATGAAACATTTAATAACAAGAAGATAAATAGATTCATGATTTTATAAATAAAATTTAAGTATACATAAACAATAAATATTTTTTAATAATCCATATCTCGTATAAATAAAGTTGAGATGAGAAAACTCTTACATTATGTTTGAAAGTATTCTTCACTTGTACATAACATCATAGATAATGAAATTAGATTCATTAGTAATTTAATTAATAACCCATTAAAAGTTTATTTTATTTTTTATAATTTTTTTATTTTCATTTATAGCCTTTTCTATGAGTTATAATATTCAATTTTGCTATTTTGGAGTGTTTGTTTTCTTGGTTTTCAAGATTGGTCCACTTTTATATGTGTACGAAAGATAATATGAAATGAGGTAAATTATCCAGAATTGAAATAATATTTTATTAATGAACATATATAATATTAAATGTTAATATATTTCATTTTTTATATTTTATGATGATCAGTCATTAAAACAATTATTAGTGGTGATCGTTTAGATTTTTTTGCATTTTTTCGATCATCAGAAACTAGTTTTTTTATTAATTAATATTCTGTATATATACTAGTTATAGAAATATAAATAAGAATTAATGCATATATAATAATATTTTTAAACCATAACAAAGTTTTTTAATATAATCCTTGAAGTAGGAATTGAAAAATGAAAACACATCATCCACGAAGGCGATAAACCAACACCTCATAGATGGTATTTTCATTTCTAGAATAAATGGAATAGGAAAAGAGGCTTTATGGTTAATTTTTCATCAAATTAATAAAATTATAGTATATATAAAACAAAGTATTTATAATTCATTTTTGGATAGATTATTTGAGTATATAATCGGAAAAGAAAAGAAATTGTGAAAAAATTAAAATAAAATGAGAGTGGTTTTTACCTCTTGAATTCTTCTCCTTGAGAACCTCCTTAGGGAAATTTTGTTTCATGTATTTTTTAGGAAAACCACCTAGAAATGGGGAATATACATTTAAAGTGTATTGGGTGGTAATTTAATAATCTTAAAGTCTTAAATGGTGTGAGTATAAGAAGTGGTGGTGGTTGGTATTTATATTGGAGGATAGGGTTTTTTTGAATATTTTGTCCATTCGTTTATTATTTTGGATAAAGACTATGAATAGTTTAAAATTATCACTAAATATATTAACATAATTAAGGTTATTTTTATGTTATGGTGATTAAATCATAAATTAATCAAGGAATAGTTTATTTAACATATAATGTAGTTATACCCTAAATTACCGTATTTTACTATTCACCAAAAAATCAAGTATTTTTTATAAAATCCCAAAAAAAACACTCTAAAAATTTTTAGATGTTTATAAATAAAAAATTAACTTCATTTTTGGTAAATAATTTAATAATATTATTAATTTTATTTTTAATTCAAATTATCATTTATTCAAACAATATCAATTTTAAAACTATAACTGGTTTAATGGATATTTGAAAAATTAATTATGGTCTCGTAAAATTATCTTATAATAATAAGAAAAAAGATACTAATTCATGAGTTTATTTTATGAAAATATATATTAATTAAAATAATTATATTAATTATAAAATGTTAATTAAATATTTATGACTTAAAAACATACAAACACTTGATTTATCATTTTTAAAATCATTATTTACTTATTCATTAATATAAATATTCTATATTTTCTTTCATATGATGCCTAAATTTTATATAAACTTTAATAGTTCAGGATAATATTAAAATCATAAATAGACTATGAAGATATCTAAAATGATAGTTTTATAAAAATCTGGATTTTTACTATTCACGGACAAATAAATATTTTTAGAAAAATACCATAACATAACCCTATGCTAATTTTGAAATTATTATTTTAAAATTTATGTCTATTTTGTTCAATAGAATTTATAAAAGTTTTAAAATTAGGTTTTAAAACTACTGTTCCATTAAAATGTGGTAAAACTACATTTAAAAACAGAGAATTTTAATGCCTAAAATTGGATTCATTCTTATCTTATGCCTATAAAAACATTTGGACGAATGTCAAAAAAAATTATTAAATATATAACTTAAAAATTCCATAATATTTCTAATCCTAATCATTCACTCCAATATAACGACTAGGTTATAATAGTCATTTCTAAATAATGATATTTAATTGTATATCATTGTTTTTTTATTCTTGGTGTTGTGTCAGACATATGATGTCAAAGAAATTAAATTAAAAAAGATTCATATTATAGAATCATGGGGTGTAAAATTCTCTCACCCTTCAATAAATGTTTTCCTCAAAATTTGAAATTTTACTTCAAAAAAGCAAACTTTTATGCTTCAATATTCCCTTGTGGGAAACCCGCATTAGAAGTGGAGTTAATATAATATACTCAAAATAAAAGGGAAAGGGAAATGTAGAGGTTACCACAAAACTAGGTATTTGAATAGCATAAAATTAGTGAGAAGTTAATATATGGATATAGAATAATAATTTAACCATCATGATATAATGGAGAGTTATGAAGAACAAGTTAATTAGAATGTTATCCATTACAAATCCATATATTTGTGATTAGTTAAAAGACCTTTTATTTTTCATAAAAAAATTAACAGGTAATGTTTTTGTTCCAAAACATTTTTCCAAGAGTTGAGGAATTATTTTTATATTCATATAATCACTTAAAAAATTATCTTAATTGAATAATTTCCATTTCATAAAAATAATATCATCATTTGGTTGTGCTTTTATCTATTTTCAATTCATCCCTTACACCTAGAAAAGAATTTTCAAGATGAATTTGTTAGGCCTGAAGAACTTTTAACAAATCACATAGTCCTTAAGTCATTAATTTTACCTTTAAATGTTTACTGAAACCAAGAATATTATAATTACTTATTAATGAACAATAATTTCCAATGTTTAACTTGGTCCATTCCTGAAGTAGTTAATCTTAAGACTCATATAAAACATATCTTTCCATATTCAATGTCAAAAAACTTAGAAGAAAGGTCACTAAAGTTTCAAAATAAACATAACATATTATTCTATAAAATAATGTAGATTCTATTTTATAATTCCAAATATATGAATACCATAATCTCATTTAAACCATTATGAAACCTGTGTTCTTTCAATAGTAACATATTAGGTACTCTATAAATCCAAACATCTAATAATTCTAGCTTAACATAAACCATTAGATCACTAATCACCTTCATCGTTGCCAATACAATCCTGTAAACATCTATTTAATATTATCTAAAAATAAAGAAAATATTGTGGGTTATCTTTGACAATTCATGTGTTTTTAAGAAGATCAACATACAACTGAATAACACTCTTTATTAGTGGTGCAATTCATAACATACATTCAATTCCACAAAAAGAAGTATTGTAGTATAATCCTATATATCTTAGGATTCTTATAACCAAATTATTATAGAAAAAATACTCAAATAACATAATTATTGAATCCCATATTAATCAACACACTTCCTCTATAATAGTAGCATAAGATTTACCGTGATCTATTATCTTTTTTTGGTGTATATTCCTTTTACACTTGAGACATTGATTTGGGTAGTGTCCCATATCATTGCAGTTAAAGCACTCGACATTGAAAAATTATTTCATTTCTTAACAATCATGATCATGGTGTAATTTTTCTCCACTCTTGATTCAAACTCATTTTCATCATAATAAAATACCAAGGTGTTACCTTCCATAATTATCACAAGTGTGAAAATACTTCTTTACATTCTTCCCATTATCTATCTTTTTTCTAACTTTCCTCTTCTTCAATTTCTTCACTTTGAATCAATATGACTTGGGTAATTGTTTCTCTACTTGTTATAACATGATATCATTTCCTCATATGATAATAATATCTGGGATACTACTTCCCTTAGAAAGACTGGCTTCATACCATCAAAGAAACAATATTTATCACTCTTTGAATTGTGTGCATTGATGCAGTTCCCATTCCATCTACTAGGATACATTTATAAATAATAGAAAAAAACTATACTAGATAATAAAATTATAAAATACATAACATAAATTAAAAAATGTTTATGTGTAGCTAATCTCATAATGATAAACATGGTTTCTTCTGGGACATATTTCTTATTAAATCCATCATAATGGGTTGTAAAGAAAATGTGAATTACCCTAAGATTATTCCTTGGGAGGGTCAAACTAGATGCACTTTAATGCCCGTTTTCGTATACTAGGTTACGTTGAGTCATGCCCAATGCACCTTGGCAGAGTTGTTACCCTATGGTACATCCCTACCAGAACCACATCCACTTGTAGTATTCAGATAGGGATCTATTTATAGGATGTCCCACATAATCAATAACTTACCATAATTATACAATTATATCCTATGCTTATACTCTATGTCTATCCTAGTGTTATGTTTTCTAAAATAGGATTTCTGAAACCTAGTTTCCAAAGTCTCTGTTAAACTTCCTCTAATACCAACTGTAAAAACCCTAACCACGGTATCCTAGAGGTGGTGAATTACTTAATTTCATTGGTACAAAGAAAACTATTTCCAATCCCAAAGGACATAATATTTTATTCGGTTTGGTAAAACAAAACAAACATAAGTTTTACATTTCATTTTAAAGAGAAAAACCTAGAAACGTCCTTGGAAATGCCCATAAACTCGTAGTTTATCCCTATGGGTCATTCATAATAATCATATTCACTTCCTGGAAAAAATTAATACATAAAAAATGGGTGATCTGAGATACCCTATAAGGGTAAAAAATACAGTGAATGCTATCATAAATATAAATAATATGGAAATGTGAATTACTAAAACACATACCAGTAAAACAAAATCTTGAACATATTATGGGAGGAGTAAAATTTTAATAATTAATTCCATATAAAAAATAACATGAAACATAAAAATGGATATTATACTAGTGTAATAATCACATGATTTTTCAAATAATAAAATCATAATGGGGGAATACATAATTCCATACATCATAAACATACCATGAAGGCCTCAGCCAAAAAGTCTAAATAAATGGGTAAGGCCTTATCCAAAAAAAGTCTAATCTATCTCATGAGACCTGCGGATGCATTTGGGGGATATAGTGGGCCCCAACAATCACATGTTAAGTCTAATTAACTCCTCATATGAAAATGGGTGGAACATAATGAACATAAACATTCGTATTGAAAACTAGCATATGAAATGTGAATAATTTAACTATAAACCATTAATGGTATCAAAATAGTACATCCAGAATAAAACTAATCATAAAAACTTCAAAAACATATGGTGGATAGTATCATAAGATAATAAATTTCATGAATTAAAGAATAAAAAAATCATTTTCACATATATGAAGATACTTTTAAATGAGACCATTGAATAAATCTTGATGAAAATAATCATTAATCATTTTAAAGTGGACATAAAACTTTGAAACATTTAAATCATAATAAATATTATGGAATTAAATTAAATGAAACATATAATTACATAATAGTAATGATACTCATGATATGATATATAAAATTTCAGTACATACACCACCAATAATTAATAAGTCATGAAAAAGGCATATATCTCACAGAAGTAAAAGTTAGACGAGAAAACCCCCTTTTTTACTTTGTGAAGAAGAGTTACCTTTTAAAATCATTTATATTTATCATGAAATATTATTATAAAAAATTTATCTCCAATAAAATAACATGGAAGTAAAATATATTTTAGGCATTGATGATCTCCAACTAGTAAAAAAGAGTTTTTAATAAAAATTATAAATAATCCATTTCGGTGTGGTTTAAATGAAAAAATAGTTGAGCCTTTTAGAAAAATGAATAATTGTTTGTAAAACCAGGAAAAAAAGTTATTTTTTCATTATAAAATTTTAGGTTTTAGAAAAATAATATCATCTAAAAATATATTATTAATTTCACTTGAAAATGTTTAAGAAATTTGGAAGTTCACTTTTTCTTGGGCTTCCTTATTGCGGAGAATTAAAAAAATATAAAACATGTAATTCCACATAAAATAAAGATAAACTGATATGGATACATGATTTTATAACATTTAAATAAAATTTAGAAGAAGTATCTAAAAATAATAAAGGATTCCATTTGGGTAAATAGAGAGTTAATTAAATCGTAATGAAAAATGGAGGTTCGTGAAGTAACTCTTCCCACTATGAAGATAGTCAAACAGTATGCACCATAAAATTAATAATCATCAAATGAAATATTTATTAAAATTAGGATAAATATATTCTTTATATTACACATCCATGTTTATTATGAAAACACTACACACAAGAAAAAGTGGTGAATAAGGCATATCTCATAGAAATATAGGTGATATAAGAAAACCCATACTTTATGTCTGAAAATGTTCTATACTTGTACTTAACATCCAATATAATGAAATTAGATTCAGTGATAAATTAATTCAGAAACCATTAAATAGTTAATTTATTTAATAAAACTTTATTACCTTTATTTATGTCATTTTTGATGAGTTATAAGATTCAATTTTGTTGTTCGAGAGTGTTTGTATCCTTGGTTTTCATGATTAGATCACTTTTATATATGTATACAAGATCATGTGAAATGGGAAAAGATGTCCAGAATTTAAAATATATGGTAATAATGAACATATATAATTTTAAATGTATATATATTTCATTAGGTTATATCGTATTATGATGAATCATTAGATAAAACATTAGTGATATTCCTTTAGATTATTTTGGCATTTTTATCATCACAAATATGTTTTTTATTAGTTAACATTATGTATATATATAATGGTTAAAAACATTAAATAATATATAAAACATATATTATAATATATTTTAACCATAAAATGGTTTTATTAACAACATTACATGCATAATTGAATAATGAAAACATGTTGTCCACGAAGGCGGTAAATCGACACCTCATGGACGATTTATCCATTTTTATAATAAAAGGAAAAGGAGAGAGGACATGATTGTTGATATTCCATTGACATAGTTAAATTATAGTATATATACGATACCAAATTTATATTTAATTTTTGAAAATAAGAGGTGGGGAGAGAATACGAAATGAAAAGAAATTGAAAAGAAATTAAAATAAAATGAAAGAGGTTTTTACCTCTTGAATTCTTCTCCTTGAGAAACTCATTATGGAAATAGGTTTTGGACTTTTGTTAAGACCAGAACCTACAGGACATGGGTAAGAGTCTTGGGAAGTGTATTAAAGAGTAATTTTACAATTCTAAATTCTTAATAGGTGTTAGGATAAGAGGTGGTGAGGGTGGTATTTGTAGTGGGGGAGAGGGGATTTTTTTGAATATTTTATTCATTTTTTTATTATTTTGAATAAATATTATGAATAGATTGATAATTATCACTAAATATATTAAAATAATTAATTTAATTTCCAGAATATGGTAATTCAATTAAAATATATTAAAGGAAGAGTTTATTTAACTTATAATGTATTTCAACAGTAAAATACCCTATTTTACTATTCATAAAAATTCAAGAATTTTAGAAAAATACAGAAATTCAACGTAACCATTTTTCAAAGTATAATTTTAAAAAAATGAAATCTATTTGATGAATTTAATTTTCTAAATATGATAAATTTAATATTTAATTAAAATCAACTTTTATTAAAAAATTACTGATATTAAAATTATAATAGGTTTTATGATAGTTTGAATAATTAATTATGCTCTAATAAAATTACCTCATAACAATAAAAAAACAAAAAAAATATGTAATGATTATATTTTATTAAAAAATATTATCTTTTAAATCATTATAAAAATTATAAAATTGTAATTAAATATTTATGACTTAAAAAAATTATATCACCTAACTTATCATTTTTTTAAAATTTATTTGCTTATTACATGATATAAATATACCATATTTTCAATCATAAGATACCTAAATTTTATATACACGTTAATATTTGAGGCTACTATTCAAATCCAAAATTTACTGTTAATATAATGAAAATTATACTTTTAAAAAAGTCGATATTTTTCACTACTCACTAGAAGTAAAAATTTGCAGAAAATTACCAAAATTTCGCTATAAGATAATTTTTATATTCATATTTTCAAAATGAATTTTATTTTCTTTAATATAATTTAAAATAGTGTAAAAAATTGGATGTAAAACTAGTGCTTCATTAAAAGGATCTAAAACAGTGTTTTGAAAAAAATTGCATGTTAATGGTTAAAATTAGATTCATTAATATATTATGCTTATAAAATCAATTGATTATATGTAAAAAAAATATTCAATATATAATATATAAATTTCATAATTTCTTCTATAATATTCATTCCATCCAATTTAATTACAAGGTTATAACATTTATTTTAAAATAATTATATTTTATTGTATATCATTATTTGATTATGCTTGGGGTTGTGTGAAACATATGTTGTTGATGAAATTAAATTAAAAAAGATATATATGATAAAATCATGTGGTGTTAAATTCTCTCCTCCTTCATTAAATTATGTCCTCACAATTTGAAAGTGTACTTCTAAAAATAAATGATATATATATAAAAGTTTCTTGTGTAAAACCCACCTCAGAAATAGGGTTAATAAAATATACTCTTAATAATAATAATAGGGAAATGCAGAGGATACCACAAAACTAGATATTCTAATAGGATAAATTTGTACAAAGTAAAATATATGGACATTAATAAATAATCTAACCATTATGTTCTTCTAGAGAGTGATGGAGAACAAGGTCATCAGAAAGGTAAACTTCACAAAGCAAATATATTTTTTATTGGTAAAAATACCTTTGATTTCATAGAAATAAAAGTAAAAAGATAGTATTTTTATTCCAAAGTAACTTTCTTAGAGTTGAGGTATTCTTTTAATATTCATATAAGCACATGAGGAAATAAAACTACTTGATTACTTTCTATGTCATAAGTATAATTACATTCTTTAGTTTTGCTTCAATCAATTTTAACTTCCTCCCTTACACATAGAAAAGTATGTTCAAGATGAATTTTTTATCCCTAAAGAACTTTTAACGAATCATATGGTCCTTAAGTCATTCCTTTGACCTTACAATGTTTACTGAATCTAAGAAGGTTAGAATATGTTAATAATTAACAATTATTTCTAAATATTAGCTTGATCTATTCCACAATTAGTTAATCTTAAGACTCGTATAAAACTTTTTTCCCCACATTCACGACCAAAAATATAGAAGGAAGGTCGCTACATTCCCAAAGTCAACATAACATAATATTCCTCAAATAATTTATCCTTAATTGGGACATACAAATTTTATGAATACCTTAATATCCATTAAACCTTTATGAAACATGAATTCTTCCTAGATTAAAATCTTATGTTTTTGATAAATTCCAACATCTATTAATTATATCATAACATAAACTATTAGATCAATAAATACTATCACAGTCACTAATATAATCCCATAAACAACTATTTAATTTTATTTCAACATAAATTACATATTTAGGGTTATCTTTTTCAAGTCATGTGTCTTCATGAAGATCATCATACAATATAATAACTTCTCTTGATTAATAGTGGTATTCATTACAAACTTCCAATTATTTAATAAATAAGTACTTAAGTACAATACTTATATATATCATGAATCTTATAACCAATTCATTTTTGTAAAAATACTCAAATAATATAATTCGTAAATCCAAACACATGAATATTAATCATTACTCTTCATCTATGGTAGTATTTTAAGCTTGAACATCATTCATTATCCTCTTTTGGTGTCTATTACTTTAACACTTGAGACATTGATTTTAATAGTGTCCCATATCTTTTAATTTCAAGAACTAAACATTGGAAAATTCAATCATTTCCTTAAAATCATGACTATGGTGGCCTTTTTCACCATACATGATGAAAACTCCTTTTCCACTTTAGCATATACCAAGGCGCACTACCCCAAAACGGGGCAAGATAAGCACCTTGTTTTATCAGTGCTATGCAGTAAGTGTTGATAAAGGGGTGACCTTTATCAATGATATATAAAAGTGCTCATAAATGTACCCTTTAATAGTGCTAATAAAATCACTAATAAAGGTGTACTTTTTATCAGTGCTTTTCTGAACATTGATAAAGGATTCATTTATCAGTGATATTTTTAGCACAGATAAAAGTTTTTATTAAATAATATAATTAATTTATATAAAATTATTATTTTTATACTAAACAGTTATGTTTATTTTTATACATTAAATAAAAAACAATTGTTTATTGTTAATATAAATTTCTTAATAATTCAAAAATATATAAAAAATGTTTTTAAAAATGTATTTCTACGTTTAAAAATATAAATCTAAATATATATATTTAAGTAATTATAAGATTAAAATTAAAATTCAATAAATAATATATATGTTTATTATATTTATTATATTTAATATATTTTTTATATTTTTTATTATATTTATTATAATTATTAGATTTTTTAGATTTTTTAGAATCATTATATTTTATATATTTATTATATTTGTTATACTTAATATATTTATTTTATTTATAATTAGTATATTTAAATAAGAGTGGTACCTGAGAATGGGGAGTGTCGAGAGGTTCCCCCTATTAAACAATAGATTTTAGGTTTTCTTTTACATATTGTGATTGATCTAGTCTCGTTAGATTCTTTAAATCCTGCAGAAATATTCATTAGTCCCTCGAAGTGGATGGATGTTGGACTTGGATCTACATTGAAGACCTCACGTTCTGATTTAGCTCCTCAATAATATTTACTGCAAGCTAAGGGTTTTGATAGGTTTTTCTCAGTCCTTCTTAGTGGGGACTCTACTCCTACTAATTGGATCTCACAGAACGGAGCTCTTGTATTGGTTGAACCAATCCCTCACTTCTTTCAAAAGCATATTAATGCTTGTAGGTTTTTAATTATAGCTCGACCTAGTTTTCCTATGAACATGTCATGGAAGCATGAAGATCTTATTAAACTCCTTCAAGACATTTCTGGTTCTCGTGAATGGAAAATGGAGTCGCTGGGTATGAACTTCTATCATTTCACTTTCTGTTCAAATTATTTGAAATTGAGGGCTTGGAGTAGTGGATTTGTCAATTTAAGACTAGGTATCTAAAGGATTCCAAATTGGGACCCCTGTTTTGATCCTTTTAAGGCCAAAATATGGTTTCTCAATACTAAATTCCTATTAAGGGATTGAAATAGGTATTTTGGCTCCCCATAATTTTATGGTATGTTGCTATCGTTGTTCGTACACCCATAAAGCTTGATAAATAAACCATCTTAGTTCGCTATGGCCATTTTTTGGGAATTTTTGCTGAACTTGACAAGTGTTTGCCTCTTGTTTAAACTGCATTTTTGATTGATGATGAGTCTAAATTTGAGCATGAGATTGAGTTTGAACACATTTCTTATTTCATTCTATATTTTTCATATATTGGGAATGTTAAAGAGAATTTCAATAGAGGATTTAAATTATCTAATTACAAGTGGTATGGTAATCTTGGATAGCATTGTAAATTCCAGCTACCAAGGGTTTTTGATGTTTCACTACATGGGAAGAAGGTTTCCACTGATGGTGTGAAGGATAATCCTTTACCCATCAATAGAAGCACAACAATTTCCATGGTTCAACGAATGAGAGATTGGTTTCCTTTGTTGATGTTGTGGCTAGTAATTCTATCATCCCTACTAATGGGAAAACTAGTGGGGGTGTGCTACCCTTGGGTGATTTCACACCTTCCACTCACTTGTCACTTGATCCCTTGCATTGTGGGGAGCCCTCTGCATGGGGTGATGACTATGTCGGTAGTCATAGAAGTGACACTTTGGTAGATCCTTATATTTTAATAGAACAGAAATATTTCTCCAAAGGTAAGTTTATTTTTATCCCCCTACTTAAATAGGCTTCTCTTAGGTGATGTGAAGATGTTTAGACTCTTGATACTGCAGTTTTGTACATTGTCCCAAGAATTCCCATTTATCCTGCTGTAGTTTTTCAAGGTGATTATTTTGAAAATTTGAGATCACAGAAACCTAATTCTTGCAGTACCATATTGGACATTCAACTTCTGGTCTAAGACTCTATTCCTGGCATGAAAGGTGCCTCTATATCATTACGGTTTTCTACACCACCTACTACTGATTCTCATGTTGAAATTAATAATATTTCGTTTGGAAATTTTGAAATAATGCTTAATTCCCTTGGAAAAGAAATGCTAGGTTCTGGTGCTACTATTATAGTAGATTTTAAAGCTTCCTTAGAGGCTAGTTCTTTTACTGTGAAGACTAATTTTTTTCAGTATGATAGAGTCCATCAACTCACCTGAGTTTGATATGATTTTTAGGGATATCAAGAACAGAAAGGCAAATCATGTTCTATCAGACCCTATGACTAATATGAATTTGTAAAAGCAGGATGGTCTATAGGAGCAGCAGGTTGAGAAACATCCACAAGAGCAACATCTTGAGCAAATCCTTAGGGAGGAGGATGAAAAAAACCTTACTATAGGTAATGATGATGCTAAGGTTATACCCCTGGTGGACCATGAAGTTGAGGAGCCTTGAGACTTTGATAGTCAAGATAGTGTGTGATAGACCCCGAAGTGGTGGAGAAGGGGAAGACATCCGAGAGGTCTCGGTTGATTTTATGGTCGAGATAGTAGAGGCAAAGAATGTTTTAGGTTCTTTTTATTTTGTAGATGGTGTTTTAAATGTACCATTAACTCTGTTTGTTTCCTGTTTATTTTATAATAACGATTTAGGTCCATGGGATCACCTATGGTTAAGACATCTCTAGTAATATATATAAATACTTTTTAAATATATATTTATAATTATAGTTATTAAATATATATGTGTTATTAATGAATTTGGTCAACAAATATATTGATCATGCGTCCACATATGTTATGTTCCATCATGAATATTCTTTTATACATTACACCTTTCTTATTATTCATTTAGTCCATATATGTGATGGCTTGTTTTTCATTACGTATATATGTGTGTAATTCATGTTACCAATATAAATATTATGTTCCAAAAAATACTTATAAAATTAAATTAAATATATTTCAATAATAAATATATTTAATATATTTATAATTATTAAATTTAAAATATATATTAATACTTTTTAAATATATGTATTTTTAATTATAATTATAACTATATATATATTTAAATAATTATAAATTTACAATAAATACATATATTATAATTTTATAAATATATATAAATAATTATAATTAAATAAAAATATTAATAAAAGTATTTTTTTAGAGTTAAGTATAAATATAAGTAAATATATATTATAAAATTATAAAAATTATTTTTATTATACTACTTATAATGTTTTAAATATATAATTAAATAAATATACGGATAAATATATAAAAAAATTTATAAATAAATATAAACAATTATAATTATAATTCATAAACAAATATATAAATAAATTTAAAAAATTAAATAATTATAATAAATTTATTAATTATATATATTCATAAACAAAGATTTAGAAATATATAAAATGTTTTATAATTATAATCTAATTAAATGTAGATATATTTAAATAATTAAAACATTATAATAAATATATTAACTATATATATTTATAATGTTATAAATATATTTGATATAATTTTATTAGTATTTAAACATATATATATATATATATATTTACTACTATAAATAAATATTTGTTTATTATAATTTTTATTTACAAATAAGTTTATATTTATCTATTATTTATAAATATATATAAATATTTATTTTTTATTAGTTATAAAAATAAATAAATATAAATTTATTTAAACATTAATTAATTTATAAAAAAAATTATTTTTATTTTCATATATAATGTTATATATAATTAAAAAACTATATTTGTAAATATATACAAAAATTGTAAATAAATAAAAATATTTATATTTATAGTTCTTAATAAATAAATTAATGTATTTATAATAATTATTAGAAATATATGTAATTACAAATATAATAAAAGTATTTATTATAAATTTTTAATTATAAATAAATATATAAATTTAAGGAAATATATATTTATTTATAGTTATAATTATAAATAAATACTTATTTATTTATTATACAACTAATTTTATAAGTATATATAAATATATATAATTTATTATCATTATAGTATTATTTGTGCTTTTTTAACACTGATAAAATGTGTCTTTATAAGAGCAGTGATTTTAGCACTGATAAAGACACATTTTATCTGTGATATTTGAGCACTGATAAAGCCCAATCTTTATCAAAGAAAAAATATCACTCATAAAAGAATGTTTTATCAGTGCTTTATAATTTTTCACTGATAAAACATACCTTTATCAGTGCTTTTTAGCTAGTGCTGATAAATTCTTTCACTGGTTTCATAAATGAACCATAAAAGGCTCTCCCTTCCTTCGTAACACTCAAGCTATAATGAAAGCCTTAACCTACCGCTGCTACCTCCTCCCCCACAAACTCGACCGCCTCCTCCTACTCCTCCGCTGCGAAGTCCCCATCCATTGCCATGAGGCTCTCCTCCGCCACCTCTACTGCGTCTGCATCCTCCTTGGTTGTCGAATCCTCCTCCTCCTCCTCCCCTACTGTGAAGCCATCCTCCACTACTGTAGACCCTCCTCCTCCTCCTCCTCTGCCACCTAATCTTGCCATCACAAACCCCTCAACAAGTGTTCATTGTAACACGAGTCTTTATTTGCACAAAAATAAATATATTACTCAGATTATTTTGGTTTTGTTTCAGTTTTGATCCCACATGTATGATGGGATCATTTAGCATATTTCAATCCCAGAGTTTTGGAACATTATAGCTTGTAATAGAGGTCTTATTTTTCATTTAGTGGTTCTCCATTGAAGGGTGCATGTTTCAGTAAGGTTTATTCATCTTCTAAGTTGATTTTTCAATTCAATTGTTTTATCATGTATTTCAAAGCGTTATTTTTCATTCTAAATTCATTTTTTTTCTGAAATGATTAATATATTTTGATATCCATGTGATAATTTAAACTGTTTTATTATGTTTTGATTTTTGGAATAAATGGGCTCTCTTTTAAATTTCATTTTCCCATGTTTGAAATGGAATGTTTTCATGTATTATGATTTTTTGAAATGACCAGGAGGATTTTTGAAATGGTTCAAATGGTGTGTGTCGTATTAAAATCTAGTTTTGTTTTTCAATGAAATAAAGTAATGTTTTGATGTGGAAATTGTTTTATAGTGAGGTTTTGATTATAAAATGAATTTAAAATGGGTTTGTTTTATAAATTTCAACTATTTATTTGAAATGAGCATTTGGTTTACCACTACATATCATGTAGATATCATAATATAGAGGCCTCCACATATTCTTATTTTGGGAAAAAAATTCCACATTATATTTCAATTTTGATTATTATATAATGTGGGTTGATTTTTTTTGGAATGTGTTATATATGGGTAAAATGGGATTGTTTCAGTGAAGGGTGTTTAGAGGTGAGATGAATAGTTTTGTATGTCATTCATATTTTATGTGATTGACTTCATGATTGATTTCTATGTCCACTATTTCATTTATCATGAGAACACCAGTTACATAGGTGGGACCTATGATAAGTAATTTATGGATATTGATCTTCTCTCCCATGTCTGGGAATACATCCGCACAATTACTCAGAATCAATATGATCTCCCAAGATATGGGTCAAAATGATTTAATTTCTAGGAATTGATACATTCTTACTGAAAACCACTATTGCACCAAAACCTTGACCAGTCATACTCTTTGATCCCTCCCTCTACTACACATACAACTTTAATGATCATCATCATTGAGGAATTACCTTTTTCCCTCTTGAATATATATTATCTTAGACATACATTTTAAAAACATTTATAATGATTGCATCTCATGGTTCCCCATTCTACTCAACACCTCACTTCTGACTAATTCAAAATCAATATAACTTATGTGCTCTTCAAGAGTCGGAAGGCCATTTTCCACCACAGTTTGAATCATCTTCCATTGAATATCAATCTAAACATTACTCATTTTAATGGAACCCCCAATTTTTACTCGTAAAATTCCACTAAATATTAGAAAACTACTTCACTAGAGGAAACCTAATAGTCTTGAAACCAAGAATTCTTATCAAGTATTGATAAAATAACCACCATATGTTATGTAACAAAGATTTAATACCACTTTTTTCTAACTAATATTATAATAAGAAAAGGAGATAATACCACTAGTTATATTTTGTACAAATCAACAATCCTAATGTTAAACCCCCAAAAGATAAATTAAACCCCTAAAACATAAAGATAGCAGAAGAAACTCTAGAAAATACCTGAATTGGAACAAATCCCCAGACCTTATATACCATAACATAGAATTATATCTATAGCTAAGTCACTACATCAGATCTATACCTTTTAGTTCCAGTAACCTCATGGTTTTCTAAATACCTCCCCCAGGGGAAGATGAGAAATAATGGATAAATTCATGAAATAAATGGAATAATCAAACCACATGAAATTTATGTTGTTTAGATGACAATCCTACTTCAGATGGGAATACATTGATATTTTTATTAATGGATAACATGAGTTATAAGGGAAAAAAACCTTTCGTTATCCCTATCTATACAAATCTACATGCGAGAATTTCTAGACACTATAGTTAAATATCCATAACAAAAGATGTAATGAATCCTTCCACCCACAAGGAATTTATAGTGAATCCCCTCAAAGGAAAAAGGTATATAATTCAAGTGATTATCAAATCATATTTTCTTCTTAGTATAATTTTATATCTAAATTTAAAAATTATTATTTTATTACAACTTTAATAAAGTATATGAATGAATTTTTAACTATTTATATTAAATGTTATGATTTACTCATAATATTTAGATTGATGCATCCAACAAAGGTTCCAAAACTATTTTTTATTTATGAAACATTCCTTAAATAGTTATTGTATACTTTTGGAGAGGATTTTGTTAACATCAGGAATGAGTTTTGGAGAGATAATAATTCTCTAGAGTCTTATAATGATACTCTCATTACTTTGATGCTATAGGATATTGATATGAGTTCAGTTAATAATTTTAGAATGACTAGTCTTTGTAATGTCATTTTTAGAGTATTTTGATGATTTTAGAAAATAAACTATGTAAAATCATACCATATATTAGTTTAGTACCATAGTTATTTTTTTATTTTTACTTGATACATGTTTTCATTTAAAGGATCTGTAAATAAGAAAAGTTTATTCTAGTTATGAGTGGCATAGAGAAATTCATTCAGTGGAAGGAATAAATCTTGATAAATTTTTTATTATATAATGGGTTCATGACTGTAGATTTTCATAGGGGAATTTATAAATAAATGAACTAATATTGCTTCATGTGAGAGACATTGACATTGTTCTTAGGGTGTACAACCCACTGATTTGGTGTGACCCAAGGATTATTGTGATAGTGAAGTGTTTGTAGTAAACTGAAACACGAGTGTTTCAAAGTTGTGAGTGTGGTCACTAACTATAAAACATATCTGTTGGGACTCTAGTGTTATGGTGATGGATAATATATATAACTAGACAATGAAAGAATGGATAAGGGATATCCAATAGTGGGGATAACAATATCAAATGCTTAACATAATTATTATTATTACACCTACCTTTGGAATATTGTTATGGAATCATCCAAAACTGATTGATTTGGGATGAATTGAGGTGTTTTATCTATATCTTTTATAACGTGTCTCTATTGGGATCTAAGTCTTCTTAAAAATGAAAAAGTGGATCTTTTAAAATGATTCAAGTGTTTTGAAATGTTTCTTTAATGGGTGTTGCACATTTTAAATGATTAAGATAGTTGGGTCATTACATTGTCTTGAATGCATTAAAAACTGGAATTGTGATTTTATGAAAAAGTTTTTTGAACTGATTTATTTATTTTAAAAAGGGTTTTTTATTTTATAGAAGAACTTTTGTAAATGGATTGATTTTTAATGGGATTTCAATTTTTATTTTTTAAATAGTTTTCAATGAATATTTGAACTGTGTTTATTTCAAAATATTTTAGGTTTATATTTTTATAGAATTAGGAAAACCATTACATTATATCATTATTTTGTGTATTTATTAAGCTAAATACTAATGTCACTGAATCAAATATGATGGATATGAATAAATAATGGATGGAGGCCAATCATCTGACAATAGAGTATAAATATGGAGTGAAAGAGTTCATTGTTTTTAAAAAAGATAATGCATATAACCCTCCTCAAATCCTTTGTCCATTTTTACGATATTTTTATTCAAGAAATGTAATTCCAAATGCATTGGAAGAACACACGATCTATCACAAAATAGATTGATGTTATAAATATTAGAAAAAAATGGATAAAAGGAAAATTTAGCTAGTGACTGGGATAAAAATGCATTTTATGGATCATTTGATATGATTACAAGTGTGTAAGAAGACCGCATCAAGGAGGAGATTAAAGATGTGAATGATGATGAAGATTGTATTGAATAAATGAAAAATAAATTTGAAGATAGACTTCATGATTTCCAAATATTGATTGAGGAGTTAAAGAGTTTTGAAAAGATGCCTTTGTATGGTGGTTTCACTAAATATATAGCATTGTCAGTTATACAAATGCTATATTATTTGAATGTAAGAAATGGATGGAGTGATCCCAGTTTTACAAAATGACTTTCCATCTTAAATAACAATCTCCCAAAATATAATGAGCCTTGAATCCAAATATACAATGATAAATTAATTCTATGTTCAATGGGTATGATCTCTAAATGAATATACTCATTCTCGAATGCTCGTATACTATTTCACATGTACCACAAATCACATAGATAATTCATAAAATTTGGTGCTTCTTGATACAAGAATGATGAATCCAGCCTTAAGAAAGTCATATTGTACTTTCTAATCATTTGAAGGTTCTGGCACCTATATGGAAGTGAGGAGAGTACATGGAAATTCACATGGAACACAGAAAAAAGAAATAAATATTGGAAACTATGTCACCCGGAAGACTCTCCTCTATGGAAGAGAATCGATCATGAGTATCCTAATTTTGGAAATGAGATGAAAAACCTTCGTCTTGTATTATCAATAGTTGAAATGAATATTTTTGGTTTTTAAAGAAGAACTCACAGTACATAACCGATTACGTTGGTAAAATATAAATTTCTACCATGGTTATTCATGGAACGAAAACATATCATGTTATCTATTCTTATACAAGGAAAAAAAACAACTCGGTATTGATATCGATGTTTATTTGTCTCCATTGATCATGGATTTAACTGTATTCTGGGATTCAAGTGTCACATTGTATGATTCTAATAGAAATGAATATTTCATGTTTAGAGTCATGCTGTATGAGATGATAAATGACTTTCCTGCTTAAGGAAATTTTACAGGATATAGCATTAAAGGAATTCATGGCTGTCCCATCTAAGAACAAGGAAAATTTTCAATTAGGTTTAAACATTCATCAAAAACTATGTTTCCTGGACATCGTAGATTTATACCCCGATGACATATGTACCAATATTGGACAACATCATTCAATGGATTTTTAGAATAATATACAACACTATCTCCAGTAACATATAAAAAACTATTAGAAAGGGTAAATTTTATGGGCACTGCTTTTGGTAAAATGTTTTATAAAAAGCTTATGAAAAACAGTTTTAAGAAGAAATCAATTTTATATTTAATTACCATACTAGAATGGTATGTACATCATAAACTTTTATGATGTTATGTATGATGAAAAAAATATATGTGAAAGTTTCATTGGCACGTTACTAAATGCACCCAGCCAAACAAAGGATGTAATTAAGGCTAAGTTATACATGGTTGACATGGGAATAAGTCGAGACTTGGAACCAGTGAAAGGTGAAAATTTAAATTTTCTTTCTCCAGATACTTACACTCTTTCTAGGAAATAGATATATCAGTTTTTCAACTTCTTGAATGACATAATGGTTTTAGAGGGTTATTCATCGAATATCAAGAACATCGTGTCAATGACCGATGTAAAATTAAAGTGTTTGAAATCACATGAATGTCATGTTTTGATGCAAGATCTAATTCCTATATCTTTACATTAATTTTTTTTTAAAATGTCAGTTATAAATTAATGATGCTCTATTTCTTTTCAAAGCTATATGTAGAAAAGTTATAGACCCGAAGAAATTGCTGAGTATGGGGTGGGAAGTTTCCATCATTTAATGTGAATTGGAAATTTTATTCTTGCTGAAATTCTTTGATATGATATTTATTTGGATGGTTCACTTGGTGAGAGAGATTTTACTATGTCGTCTTATACACTATAGATGGATTAACCCCATTGAATGGTATATGATGATTTTGAAAGGGTGTGTTGAAAATCAAAGTCATCCAATGGGTTGTATTGTGGTGAAATATTATTATTGTGGAATCCAATAAATTATGTACAGAGTACCTTTCTGATGTAGAAGGCACTGATCTACCAAAATCTCATCACACATGGAGGCTTGCAGGTAAGGGAATTTTTGGAAGAGAGGTTGTCAAAATCAATATTACAGATCAAGAGAAGGCCCACATTAACATTTTTAATAATTTTTTGGAGGCTGACCCATATGTAGAAACCCACCAAGAAATTCACAGGAATTTCAATCTATCAAGGGCTAAAAATAGATATCAAATGAACATAATCGACAGTTTGTAGGATGTTTTTTAGGATCATATATTAAAGAAGATGGATTAAATCTAGACTCAAATTCAGAACAACTTTAATGGATTACTGGAAGTCCAAGTGTGTATGTATTATCTTATAATTTTTTTAAAATTAATGGTTATACATTCTATACTAATGAACATGATGAAGACAACACCATGCAAAATAGTGGAGTTACACTTGTTGTGGAAGCAATGCATGTTTCTGGTCCTAAGGACAAAAATCCAAATTATGATAATATTTCATACTGTGGGATCATGAAAAAAATATGGTAGTATGATTATATGAACATCCAAGTGCGTATTTTTTAATAGAAGTGGGTTGATAATAGGAGTGTTATTAAAATAGATGAGTTAGGATTTGTAAAAGTTGATTTTAGTAAGGGTGTGAAGATGAACTTCTTATAATGGAATCATATGTAGTACATGTATTTTATGTTTCAAATCCTGAAAACCGAAAGTGGTAAATAGTTCTATTATCGACCAAAACCATTGAAGGGTTAAATTAAAACACAATAAAGGATGGCCCTTCCTTTGGAATGTCACAATAATTTCACAGTGGTCCCAATGTAGATGGAGTTTCATATGTTAGGGGAGACTATAATGAATGGATTTGGATATTTGTCAGTGGGGTCAAATCCCTTCATCCTTTAAAAAAATAGATTTCAATAATCATGATATATTTTTGCAATATGCATCGTGTTACCTTATGTTATAATATGTTCACTACTGATTTTATGTAATATATGTTAAATGTTTAAAAACAACTATAGATAATGAATTATACATGTGATTATCCTTCCAATTCCATGACACAAAAGGTCTCTCAACTTGCTACTTTTTGTAGTGCAGAGGAACAAAAGTTGTGTCAATCTAATGTTACTTGTAATGCAGATCACCAAGAGGGTTTTTATCCTGTTACTACTGTTGCTCCCAGTGTCGAGGTATAACCATCATATACACATTTCTATTCTAGTAATCCAAAGTACTATATTGATGATGTTGAAACTAAGGAAATAGTCAGAAATGAAACACTAGCAGTGCAGAAAAAATAGGATCATCATAGTTTGATGGTGTTAGAGAAAATCCTTAAGAAAAAAAAGAAAGGCACAAAATATGGGATTATATGGAATAAGGAGGGACTGCATGTTATCCCCAATAAGGCCATGTTCATTAGTTACATTGGTATCATCACTTGGTAATGAAAGTAGATTGATTTACAGTCGTGGAACCATGTTGTCATCGGTCTTAAGACACTGATGTGGAGAGATATTATGGTAACATTATGATATTATTTCTTTAATTTACTAGAAAATAAAATAATGAAACTTGGAATTACTCATCATCCTCCCTTATAGAGTGAATTTATAGGTGATGACTCACCCAAAGACTATATATTAAGGGTTGCTGGAAGGATTCATATATGATTTTTCACTATTTTAAAAATATGTTATCTTGAAGATGCTAAAGGGAAAATAAAACTACACCCACCTCCAATTTGTGCACACCTGATAATCCAATGATATTGGGATGCGTTTAGTAGTCTTTATGTGAAGTAATCATTTCAGGTACATTATGTTTGGTAATACGGTGTTTGAATAAAATTGTATTCATCACTTTGATTGATATTTATTTATTTATGAAAAGTCCTAATTGTTAAAAATTAGGAATTAAAAGTAAAACTAGTGTACCCCTACCATAAAGTAAGTGGCGGGTATGTTTCACTTGAAAAAAAATTAGTTCACATTATAAATCTGTTGTAATATTTTGATGTGAAATAAAACCACACCATAACTATGTTACTATGTTTTTAAGAAGGTTGATGGATCCAAATTCAAATTCACTTCCATACCACTCCATGTGTTAAGGAGGCACGTGTAAATAAATATGGGATACCAATAGATAAAAACAGACACAAAATGTGAGAAATATGTTTAGGTATGACATTATAAATATGTTTTTTATTAAATCGATATTACATAAAAATGATTACTTATTTTCCTATATATTATATCTAACATAGTCATAGGAATAAAATACATCCAAACTAGATTCTAACATACATTTGGTGGCCTTGAAGTAGGCAAAAAGTATGGTCATGTCTTGGGTGTGGGTTTTTGGGTTACACCCTTAACATTGTTTGAGAAAACAAAACAATAAGAGGATCAAAATGAATAAATAAAAATGATGAGAGAAATAATATCAATCACTGAATAACATATGAAATAGTAGATAGAGTTCATAAAAAATTTGATGGCAGGGGGAGAGAAGAAACAACTCAAGAACTGCTAGCGCATAAAGATCCCACCCCAAACATAGTAGATTTTAAGCGAGCCATTCCCCTCTAAACCCATCTTAGATAAGGTAATCAATGTTCTAATAATTGTTTCTGTGAATTGTGAATCAGATAGACCTGATACCTTTATTGTACTGATATTTTACATGGTAAAAATGAATGTGATATATATCTATCAACACCCACCAATCACTTTGTAGGGTGGGATATGGTGTTTAATATCTATAATGCCATGCTACACAACAAACCACTTCCAAAATATCATGTAATGTTTCTGTTTAATGTATTCCATGAGCTGAGTGCTGATATACCTGTTCCAATTGATGATGAATATATTCATAATGTCGAACAAGCTCTTGGAACATTCATCACATGGCAGACACATCTTGTAAAAAAACATGTTCACAATAAGGTAATCATTTCCATTTTTTTCAAGATAAACCGTAACATTTAATAAAAAACATTTGAACTAATGAATGTTATTATAGATGGAAACAAGGAAGGGGGTCAAATGAAATAACAGATCAAAACCATCTCAATGATCATCCAACTGACCGAAACAATCTAGTTAAAGCACCTTAAACCTGCTCATTCTATATTCACATTTATTATCATTATTGGCTCATGTGAATATAAAGTTGAAAGCCAGTGGTACACACATAATTTTGTTTAATGAAAATTTGTACAAAGGTGAATATTGAAATTTCATTATTGTTGACAATGTAAGTGAAATCCTGGAGTATGATTAGCTAGGTGGATCAATTGTAAATGTATACAAGAGGTATGTTTTCATGATTTTATTTTCCAAAAGCTGATATACTATGATAATTATAACTAAATAAATTTCATTTTTTTCACATAAATATATATGAAAAATAACTTAATGAATTTCCCCCTGAACAAAAAAAAATAGACTCATTAGTCTTCATGTCACCTCTAACAAACAAAAAAAATAAAACTAAAAAAAAGTGTAATATATTTGCAGGGCATCCCAAATTGTTTAACAGAAAAAATATGGATGACAAAATCTTCATAATACCAATGATGCAAGGGTAAAACACTACAATTTAGGGCAATAAAATATATTTTAATTTCAATACTTACTTATTCCTTTTTTAATAATCATTGGAAGATCATTGCGATCAATTTGGATACTCGGGATATTTATTTCTTGGATTCAATGCATGGATATCTAACAAACAGGTAACACATGATGGTGTTTTTGAATTTTTAATACACTACATCATAAATTTTAGAACTAAACATCTAGTTATTTAATTGATATTATCTTTTAATGAGGATTTTTTAATGATAGGTTGGTGTGTGAATATATTCTACATCATTGAATGAAGCCAGAAAAAAGGACCAGGAATATCACAAGCACTACAACTGGATAAGTCTCAGGGTATATATAATATGATTTCATTATCCATACACATATTAAAAATTACTGATTTTTCTCAATGATTCTATAGTATCTAAAACAAAAAAACAAAAAAGAATGTGGTTATTATGTTTTTAAATTTATGAAAGAGATCATCTTCCATGAACAAACCAACATCCCTAAAGAGGTATTTTTGAAGGTAATTACTATTTCAATTATAATATTTATTAATCTAATGTGTATTTATATTTTTCAGTATTATAGTGATTTTCAAAGAGAATATTATTCACAAGATGATATAGACTTGTTTAAAAACAAATGGTAAGAAACCCTGATAGAATAATTCATACAAGTAGAATGAATATGTGAACAGTATGACTCAAAGTGCCTATTTTTATTTAAAATTATCCGTATTTTTAGTAAAACGAACATGTGACATATGGGAAACTAAGAAAACGTTTTAGTATTGATTTTATACTTTAGTAAAATGATCTATAAATAATTTGTGACATGTAGAAATCAACCGCACCAAAATCGTATTTATGGTATGACCTTTAGGACTTTAAAATTGTATTTTTATATTAAATTAACAAAAAAATAGTAAAAAGAAATAGTGACATACTGAAAACTGAGAAAACAAATTTGGATTGTTTTGATACATTAAAAAAATGGTACATCAGTCCTTTTTTATATGTTTTAATCAACCACACCACAATCCAATGAATGTTGTGACCGATATTACTAAAAATGTTTGATATTAGTTTCAAATTGACATTTTAGCTCAAAACGCGTCACTCACTAAAAACTAAGAAAACTCACTTTTATTTTCTTCATAATATTAGATAACAATTCATAAGTTATTTTTTATGTGTATGAAGAAGTATCTTGTCAAACTAATGCATGATGGGACTGGTATGACTCAAAATGTGTGTTTCCAGTTTGAAATGATATTTTAGTAAAAAACACAACTGACGTACTAAAAAACAAGAAAACACATACATATTGTTTTAATACTTTAGGAAAACGATCGATAAGTCATTTTCTATATATAATAATCAACTTCACCACAATACGATGCACGGTACGACTAGTATGACATAAAGTGTCTCTTTTTATTTAAAATTAATACTAATTTTAGTAAAAAACACAACTGGCAATATTGAAAACTAAGAAAATGAATTTATATTGTTTTAAGAATTTGGGGAAAAAATCCATGAGTAATTTTATATTTCTAGGAATCAACCCCACCTCAATAAAATTCTTGATGTTACCTATATAAATACAAAGGTGCTTTTTATTTAAAATTGACATTAATATAAGTAAAAAAGAACAAATAACATACTAAAAAATAAGCAAAAACATTCGAATTGTTTTTATATTTTAGAAAAAATCACCAATACTTATTTCTAATTTGTAGGAATAAATGGAACCTTAATCCAACACACGGTGTGACCAGTATGACTAAAAGACTGTTTTATCAGTTTAAAATTTATATTTTATCTCAGAACCTATCACTCACTAAAAACAAATAAAATTCATTAATATTTTATTCATAATTTAGGAAAGTGATTCTTAAGTATTTTATCACATGTATGAAGTATTATCACATCAAATTGATGCATGATATGACCAATACAAATCCAAAGGTGTGTTTCTCGTTTGAAATGATATTTTAGTAAAAACACAAAACTAGCAGAATGAAAACTGAGAAAATGAATTTGTATTATTTTGATTCGTTATAAAAATGGTCCATGAGTCATATTTGATGTGTAGGAATAAACCACACCTCAATCTGATGAATGATGAGAACAGTATAAATCCAAATGTGTTTTTATTTAAAACTGACATTAATTTTAGTAAAAAAATGACAAACTAAAAACTAGGAAAATGGATTCATATTATTTTTAAACATTCAAATAATGATCCATGAGTCATTTGTGATGTTTAAGAATCAACCGCTCTACAATCCAATGCATGATGTGACCAATATGACCAAAATTATCTGTTATCAGTTTAAAATTGATGTTTTAGCTCAAAGTGTTTCACTCACTAAAAACTAAGAAAACTCCCTCTGATTGTCTTCATAAATTAGGATAGTGATTCAAATGTCCATTGTGACATTTATAAGGTAGTCTCACCTCAAAAAAACACATGATGTGACCAATATGACTCCAAATGGGTGTTTCTAGTTTTAAATGATATTTTAGTAAAGAACACAACTTTCATACTGAAAATCGAGAAAACCCATTAGGATTGTTTTGATACTTTAGAAAAATGATCCATGTATCATTTCGTATGTGTAAGAATCAACCACATTTCAATCTGACGAATGATGTCACTGATATAAATCCAAATATTTAACATAAATATGATATTAATTTTATTAAAAAATGGATGTACCCAAAACCAAGAAAACCCATTCTTTATGTTATGATATTTTAGGGAAATGATCTATAACTTATTTTTGATGTGTATAAATCAACCCCAACTTAATAAGATGCATGGTGTGACCTATATAACTCAATATTTGTCATTTTTAGTAAAACAAATGTCATTTAATTAATGTATTTTTTAATATTAATGTTTAATTAATTTCATTATAGTATTACTAACTTAATATTTCTTTTGTTATATAAGTGGAACCTTTTTCATGAGTTGGGATGCTTTTTTCAGAAAATAATACCATTGGAAGACATTTTTGAGAGGGGATCACAGATTTTAAAGTATGAAACATTAATGTTTTTAACTACTTGTTGGATAATTGTAAATGTAACTGTATAAAAAAAATTTAAATGTATATGAAATTGTTTTCCAAACCCATGTGTGCACTTCTTTGTTCTTATGTTTGATGCTTTATTCATGTATACATTATCAAGGTGGTGTGTTTTTTTTATATGTATGTGCTGGTGGGTGTTTTTTTATATAAACAGAAAATCACTTGCAGCTAAGCCTTTATCAGTGCTATTTCGAACACTGAAAAAGGCCCCATATATCAGTGTTATTTTGAGCACTGATAATGGCCCCCTTTATGAGTGCTAATTAAAGCACTAATAAAGTTTTCCTTTATCATCACTAAAAATGTCGCTGATAAAAAGTGTCTTTTATCCACTCTAAAATAGAAATGATAACTGGAGGGCCTTTATTAGTACTTTTTAGCACTATTAAAGGAGATCATGCTTTATCTTTATTTATATTAACTATGATTTTATGGCACTAAAAAAAGTTTTTTCTAGCAATTTTAAAATAAATATCTATACTAGTTGTGTTACCTTCAACAATTATCACATGTGGTAAAATACTTATATAACTTATTCCCTATATCTATCTATTTACAAACATTCCCCTTATTCTATTGATTCACTCTGAAGCCATAATACTTTGGTAATTCATTCTATATCTTTTTAGAACATGATATTATTTTTCCATATAATGAGAATATTTTGGTGACTACTTCCCTTTGAAAGACTATATTAAATACATCGAAGAAATGATCATTATTACTCTTTGGATTATTTTCATTGATTCTGTTGTCATTCCTTTAATTGGGAACCATTTCTAAATAATGGAATACACTATATTAGATTATAAAATTATGAAAAATAATGTATAATCCCAAAACTATTGAAATAATTAACATAAATTGTTTCAATTTATGTGTAGCTAATCTCATAATCATAAATATGGTTTCATTAGGGATATATTTACAATTAAATCCATCATAGGGGTTTTTAATTAAAATTTAATTATCCTAAGAATATCCCCCAAGAGTCTCAAACAAAGTGCATAGTATGGCAGGTTCTCGTGTACCTGGTTACATCGAGTCAGGACTGAAACACATTTTCAATGTTGTTACCCCTTGTTGAATTTGTTTTAAAACCACATACACCTATACTATTCATATGAGGATTTATTTCTAGTAATACCCATATAATATATACCTTAACAAAATTCAAGTATGTTATCTTATACATATATTTAAAGTCTATCTTAGGGTAATGTTTTATAATCTAGGATTTCTTAAACCTAGTTTCCAAAGTCTATACTAAACACCATTTTATACCAACTATAATTTCATGGAACCTAGTTGACTAAAGCTGGTTCATTACTTAACTACATTGTACAAAGAACAAGTTTTTTCATGCCAAAATAATGAATAGTTCGGTAGCTTTGTAAAACTGGACAAAAACCCAAGTTTTAAATTACAAATTGAAGGAAAAGACTACATATCAACTCACTTGGAAACACCCATAAACTCTTAGATTATCCCCAAATGTAATTTATAACAAACATCTTTTTATCCTAAAAAAATATAAAAAAATTTTGAGGTTAGATTCTCAGTAAGGATAAAAAATAAAGAGGAAGCTCTCAATAAAATAAATTATAAAGAAAGGTTAATAATTGAAACACGTGCTTTTAAAACATAATCTAGACCATATTATGGCAGAAATACAAGATGAATAAATAATTATATATAAATAATCAAATGAATCATAATCTTTAATATTATGATAGTATAATAATAAAATGATTTATCAATTACTAATTTTATAGTTAGGGAATGAATAATATTGGACATCTTAAACATTCCATCAAGGCCTTGCCCAAAAAGTCTACATAAATGGGTAAGACACCGACAAAAACACAGTCTAGTCTATATCATGAGATCTATTGATGCATCGAGGGTATATTGCAGGCCTCACCCATCATTTAATATGTCCAACTCATTCCTCATATGAAAAGGGATGAATCAAAATCAATATAAATATTCGTATTGATAAACAAGAATATGACATGTGAATACTTTACCCACAAACCATAAATGATAGAAAAATAGAACATCCATAGTAAAACTAATAATAAAACATTAAAAAACATATGGTAGATGGTATAATAAGAGATAAGCCTCTGTGAATTAAAATATTCAACAAAAGATGTTGACCTAGAGAAATATAATTTTCAATGAGATCATTGAAATATTCTTGAGGAAAATAATCTTTAAACATTCTAAAGTGTTACATACAACTTTGAAACATATAATTCATAATACATAAGAATGGAATAGTATAAAATTAAACATAAAGTATCATACGAATAAAGAGACTCATGATATGACATAACAAAGTGAAATCCATATACCACACAAAGAATAAGTAGTGAACAAGAAATATATCTAATATAAGTAAAAGTGAGACATGAAAAACATTTTTACATTGGAAGGATGATTTATTTTGGAAAAGAATTTGTATTTATAATGAAATCATATTTCAAAAAAGTATATCACAAAACAAATTGGGAATAACAACATATTTTAGGAATATATGATTTTAATCATCTAAAAATTTATTTGAAGAAACATTAGAAATGAGCCACTTTGGTGCAGTTTAAGGGAAAATATAAATTAGTCTTTTATAAAAAAGTATAATTGTTTGTATAAAACTTGAAATATATATATATATATATATATATATATTCATGATAAAATTGGTGATTTTTGAAAAATAGTGGTGTCTTAAAACAGATTATGAAGTGTACTTGGAAATGGGTAAGAAATTAGGAAGTTCTCATTAATCGGGCTTGGTTATTATGAGGAAATAAAAAAAAGAAACCTTATAAAACATAAACTTTGGGGATTAAACTCTTACCAGTATGAAAACAGTTAAACTGTATGGCCCATAAAATTAATGATCATAAAATTAAATATTTAATACCATGATTATAAATATATTCCTGATTACATACATCAATGTTCAGTATAAATACACCACACATAATAAATAGTGGTGAATAATGCATATATTAAAGAAATAAAGGTGAGATGGTAAAACTCATACATTGTGTCTAAAAGCTTTTTGAACTTTTAATTAATGTCATGGATAATGAAATTAGATTCATTAATATTGTAATTATTAACCCATTAAAAATTTATTTTATTTAGTAAACATTTATTATTTTTATTTATGTCCTTTTTGATGATATATAATATTCAATTTCATTGTTCAGGAGTGTTACTTTCCTTTTTTTTGTGACTGGTTCACTTGTATACATGTATAAAAGATAATATGAAATTGGAAAAGTTATCCAAGATTAAAATTTTATTTTATGGATGAACGTAAATAATATAAAATGTTTATATATTTCATCTATTTATATGGTATGAGGGTTAATCATTAGATAAAACATTAGTGATAATGTTTTCGATTAGTTTAGTGTTTTCTGGATCATTACAAACTAGTTTGGTTTTATTTGATAATATTATATAAATATACTGGTAATAGAACATTAAATACTATTTAATACAAATATGATACTATTTTTTAACCATAAAAATGGTTTTATGAACATAATTTAAAGCATAATTTAAAAATGTAAACAGATCGTCCATAAAGGTGGTAAATTGTCACCTCAGGGATGATGTTTTCATTTTTAGAATGAATAGAAGAGGATAAGAGACATGATGGTGGAATTTACATTTAAATAAAAAAAATTAATCATATATAATATAATGGAGTTATTATTCATGTTTTTATTGATTAGGGGATCAGATAATATGAAATGAAACGAAATTGAATAGAATTTAGAAGGAATGGAAAGTGGCTTTTACCTCTTGAATTAATCTCCTTGAGAACATCCATCTAGAAATTGGTTTTGGTCATTTTCTAAGACTAGAACCACCTATATGTACAGAAGAGGATTGTTAATAATATTTTTTATTAATTGTACAATCCTCAAGGCTTAATAGGTGTGAGGAGAATAGGTCGTGAGGGGTGGTATCTATAATGGAGGAGAGGAGTGTTTTTTGAATATTTTTATTCAATTGTTAATTATTTTGGATAAAAAATATGAATCCATCCAACATTACTTTTTTATTTTCAAAAGGAACTTTTAAGGGGGTAGTGAGAACCATCACAACATTAAACACCAAAAGAGACAACATCTTTGTTGAAGAACTATTTAAGCCGATTGGAATTAATTTCCCTAAACAAAATCTAGGGAATCAAATTTACCTAGGAGTCAGGGTAGTCCTTCAAAAAATTTACATATTTTACTATTCACAAAAAATTCATGTATTTCAGAAAAATTTATTAATGTCTCATATAATTATCTTATAATAAAAAAAATTATAATTTATGAGTATATTTTATGGAAATATATTTTATTTTAAATCATTATATTATTTATAATATTGTAAATAATATTCATGAGTATGAAAAATAAAAACACTTACTTAATAATTTTTTTAACATTTATTTACTTATTCCATGATATAAATATAACATATTTGTTGGATCTTAAATATACAGATTATACACAAGAGGGGGGTGAATTGTGTCTTTAAGAATTTTTGCTAACTCTTTGATTGAACGAGTTCTGTCCTCTTTGCATTATCAGATTTGGTCAAACAGCGAAAATAAATAAAAGCAGGGACACAAAGATATATAGTGGTTTGGGGAACAGAAGGCCCCTACTCCACTCCACCAATGCTTAACTCCACGAGCTTGGTAATTTTCACTATCTGGTCCTCGTTTCAACAGACCGGTCCACAACTGAATACAGGCAGTTGACACCTTTACAATCCAAGGCAAAACAAATCCTTCTAGTTCAAACACGAACCTACACAGCTTAGTACGAGAAGCTGGTTACTCAAGAATAAAAATAATTTCATAATGAAGTTTTCTGTTTGATCTTCACAATTGCAACAAAATGCAATTGACAGCAGATGGATCGTCGTCTCTAGAAATATTGATTCTCAAGACAAAGCAATTCTGAGTCGATCCCGTTGCAGTAGATATAGAGATATAGTCCACAACTTCAGAAGTTGTAGATCTGTAGTAGATATTCGATGTAGAACAAGTGAATCTTCTATCGAGTTACTTCTTCTTAAATGAACAGAGCTTTGACGCTCCTTTTTGAATCAGCAGATCAACATGATTTTCTGTTGTCTCTGTTTTTCACCTTTTTAAAGAAAAGACTTATCACCACTCTCCCTTATGGTGTTTTTCAAAGAGAACATATATAAAAAAACTGAGCATTTCTCCTGCACATTTAGATCTATAAAAATCACCTTCTGATTCGCGATATTCAAAAATTTGAACTTACCGAATAATCGTAACTTACCTAAAGACTCGGCATAAAAAGCTCCTTTTAATTCAATCTTTAATCCAATGATAAAATGGCTTTGAATTGGTCAAAGTCGTACTTTAAAAACAACTTTAAATCCGGCTTGAAATCCGCCCAACAATTATCTTGCTGACCGTTGCATAAAAATATCGTCTTTCAAACTTTCTAACGCCAAACGTAAGGTTGACGACGTGGCCTCCAAATGTAGGGTTGATGAAATAGTATTAAAACGTAAGGTTCACAATGTAAGGATGAACTTAAAAGTAGGGTTCATGTTACTTTCTTCAAACTTAAGGTTGATCTTAAACGTAGGGTTAATCATCTATACTTTTTCTTCAACTCTCAAACGTACGGTAAAAGATCCATATTTTTACTTAATCCATACTTTTTCAAGAACGTATAATTGTTTAGAAAATTAAAGTTGATGAACCATACTTTTAAGAAAAAATGTAACATTTAGTACCTATGTACGGTTCTCCTTCCATACTTTGCTGCTAACCAAAACGTAAGGTTCCTTCTTAACGGAAGGTTCTTCTTCCATACTTTCCTGAAAACGTATGGTTGTTTAACCATACTTTTCTCTTATCTCAAAAATTATACACACTTTTCATCCTTACACTATGTTTATCCACATAGGTTATGAACAGTGATTCTAGGACACACTTAAAGAAGATTCTGAACAAGTAAGGTATGAATAGTGATTCCAGGACGCGCTTAAAGCAGATTTCGAACAAGTAATAAATTCTCGTTATTTCAAGAGTAAAATAAATTAATAAATTCCTGAAAAATACTTAAATAAATTCATTAGAAAATAATTAAGGGTATTTGTGAGCATAAAAATTATCATAAAGAGATAGATTATTATTTTCAATAATCTCCCCCTTTAAATAACATTATTATGTATTGTTGAAAACATTACTTTTCTCAACAATCTCTCCCTTTTTGATGATCACAAAACCCATAAGATAATAAAACAAATTAAATTAAATTAAATTTCAATATTAGTTACATAAAGTTTTAGAATTTTTAGAGAATAAAACAATATTTTATTTTTAACAAAATAAATAGAAATTTCAATGAATAAAAATTTCTCCCCCTGAAAATAGAATAATTTTTCTTTAAAAATAAATGTTTCTAGTTTTATCCAAATTTCTCCCTCTGAATAAATAAGGGTTTTTAACTAAGGGTTGTTAAAATAAAATGAAAAATGTTGTGTTTATCCAAATTTCTCCCCCTTTTGTGATATCAAAAAGAATGATAAAATATGGATTTGAACACATTTAATGTTGCACTGAACTGTAGGTAAATGCTATTATAAACTGTTTATCAATAAGTAAATCTGGATTACTGGAATATCAAAAATAAAGACAGTAAAACAAATAGAAAAACAAATATTTTCATTAAAATGAAAAATAGATACAAGTATGATAAACACAGGAATCGAGGTTTGGGCAAGATAGGTAATAGGTTATATCTCCTTTGGATTGCAGACTTGATTTCTGTGAACTGTTCCCTGAGTCTCTTCATCATTCCATCTCCAAGTTTGATAATGAGATCTCTATTCTCTTGAGTCATATGAATATCCTTAATTAAATTGACTCTGAAAAACTCATGCATCCTTTCTTCTTTTTTGATAAACACTGACAGCTTCTCTAACATCTGAGTTAACAGAGTCTTGATTAGTGGCTCACTAGATATCAGTTGATCCACTAAAAATTTCTGATTTTCCAGAAACACTGATAATGGAGCATTGTTACATTGAGTATCATGCAACCTATTATTCATGTTGCTCATCGCGGCTATGATAGCTTGAAATCTTCAGATTAAATCAGGTGAAGTACCTGATCTACTAACAACACTATTTGCAACTGATGCAAATTGGTTCTCCATAAACAACTTCATACCTGATAAATCTGTCTTCATAACCATTTCAAATTTCAAATTTTCAACTGCATTCAGTATATCCTCTTTAAACATTTCAACTTCTTGCCTTGAGACTATACTCTCTTCCAGCTTTTGAAATCTCAATTGTTCAAATGTTAAGGCATTTCTCAGAGATATATTCTCAGATTCCAACTGAGACACCTTTTTGTACGATTCTTCAACTTCGTTCTTCCTTGAATCATAGGAACCATGTGCTTGATTCGCATTTTCCGGATATGGATGATGCAACAGTACCAAAGGTAATGATTCAGCATCAGATATCTCTTTCTCTTTGTCCTGAGAAGGTTGGTCCACAAATTTTTCCTTAGAGTCCGCAGACTCCTCCACAGAAAAATACTCTTGAATTACTTCTGTGTGAGCTTCAGGAGCATGCTCACCACAAACATCGACATCTTGGCCTTCCACTAGATTTTTGATAACAACATTTTCAGGAGTTTCCTGAGGTCTGGCCACTTCTTCACCAGGCACTGCCTCCTTATCTTGGTCTTGTTAAAGTGTAACTTCAACATCATCTAGAATCTGTTCCTGATTCTCCCTTTGAGCTTCTTCTTGAGCTCCTGATCCCTCTACTGGTGTTGTTCTTTCACTAACAACTTCTGTGGTCTTATCAATAACATCTTCTCTTACAAAATAATAAGAAAATAAAGCTTTTTTGTTGCCAATGGAGGGGAAGTAATTTATTCATTAACAACTCAAGTTCTTCGAGATTGAAGTCCCTCCTAACTTCTTTCTTCTTCAGCATCTTCCACTTTAAATCGGATCCTTCTTTATACATTGCTGACTCTTGATTCAGCCTGTCCCTCCTTGGACTTAGCAGGTTGATCCTGAGCACTCTCTGAGTCTTCCTCATCTCCTACTGGAAAGTGTTTTCCTTTAATGGTGCTCCAGAAGTATCCAATATTCCTTAAAGTTCCAGAATTAAACATATTACTATGATTAAAGTGTACTCAGGCATCCACTAATCTCACTATGTCTTTCTTAAGCAACAGTTTAGAAATAAATCGACCGAAAGGATAAAAGTTCATCCAGGCGTCACTTTGACAGCAGTAATTGAGGTACCTGACCATGTACCTTGGGAAGTTTAACTTGATATCACTTAACAGAATATACATTATGTACATATCAGGGTACAAAATATTTTCCATTTCGTTTATTCTGGGAGCTATTCCAGTCTGAATAAATTTAACCAGGATCTTCTGATCTGGTTCTAAATCTTTTACCATCACTTTCTTAATAGTAGATGTTCCAAACCAAAAAGACATAATGTCCTCGGATTTATGAACAACATCTACTATATTCTTCAAATAAAAATGAAAAACTCCCTCATGAGGGCAGTTGAGAATCTGACCAATTTCAACTGACAGGATTGAGAAATCCCTATCCTCTATCTTGGCCATCATACTATCCTCAGTATCCCCCAGACTAAACTGTACAAATTTGAATAAGTATCTAAGTTCTACCTCATACAGAAATTCTGTATTTTCACTATTGAATGTCTGTTCAAGGTTCTGAAATGACAGTTCTTGTTTCAATAGTAGATTTGTCTGAAATAACCAGTCGAGATTGATTACCTTGCCCTGTAATATTTTTCTTCCTTCTGAGCATTGTCTCTTGACATTGCTCGGCTCGTCTTCAATGGATCTTTTAGTCCTTACCATCTCTGTGAGAATCTCTGAAGGTTTGAAGGTTAGTGTTTCATAGATTCAAAGATTAGGGTTCATGAATAGAGGTGCGGTTTACGGATTCGAAAAGGTTTCGATAGAAGAAAAACGGTTCAGAAGTTGAAAGGGTTTCTAACAACCTTGATTCCCATCTTTTTAATAATCATTACATATATTTAAAAATAAATAAAATAGATTGCGTGGATAAAAGAAACATATTCTGTTTAAAAAATACAAAATATCAAAATTATTTTTAAGTGGAATTAAAAAAACACTGTGAAATAAAATTTTATTTAAAATCAAATAAACCTAGCTCCCCCTTAATAAAATCAAACCTTGCAGTGAGAAGTGGTTTAGTAAAAATATCTTCTAATTGAATTTCTGTATTTATAAATTCTAAAAATATATCCTTTTTAATAACATGATCTCTTAAAAAGTGATGCCTTATATCAATGTGCTTATTTCTAGAATGACTAATATGATTTTTTTTAAATATTAATTGCACTTGTATTATCACATAAAATAGGTGTATTATTAAAATTTAATCTGAAGTCTATAAGAGTGTTTTTCATCCACAACACTTGTGCACAGAAACTTCCAGTAGAAATATATTCTGCCTTGGCTATTGACAAGGCAACTGAATGTTGTTTCTTACTAGACCATGACACTAAAGACTTTCTTAAAAAGTGACATGTTCCTGATGTGCTTTTTCTATCTATCATACAACTTCCAAAGTTAGCATCTGAATATGAAATCAAATTATAATCCAAAGTTTTAGGATAAAGAATAGATTGAAAAACAGATCCATTTAAATATCTAAAAATTCTTTTAACAGCAGTTAGATGTGATTCTTTAGGATTTGATTGAAATCTAGCACAAATACATACTGAATACATTATATCTGGCCTGCTTGTAGTAAGATATAATAAACTACCAATCATAGCTCTATATAACTTGTTGTCAACTGATTTTCCAGTTTCATCCAAATCAAATTTTATATTAGTACATATAGGAGTTTTAAATTTCTTTTTGTTTTCAAGTCCAACTTTCTTAAGTAAATCAGTAATGTATTTGCTTTGATTAAAAACATTTCCAAAATCTTTTTGATAATGTTGAAGTCCTAAGAAGAAATTTAGTTCTCCCATCATACTCATTTCAAATTATTTTTGCATTAACTTTGAAAACTCATGACAAAGGGTTTTATTAGTTGATCCAAAAATTAAATCATCAACATAAATTTTAACCAATAAAACATTATTTTTTACAGTTTTCTTAAAGAGTTTTGGGTCTGTCATTCCAACAGTAAAATCATTTTTCAAAATAAAAGAAGTTAATCTTTCATACCAAGATCTAGGTGCTTGTTTAAGGCCATAAAGAGCTTTAGTAAGTTTAACAACAGAATCTGGTTTTTGAGAATTTTCAAAACCAGTAGGTTGCTCAACCTAAACTTTCTCCATTAAATAACCATTTAAAAAGGCAGATTTAACATCCATCTGAAATAATTTAAAATTCATATAAGATGTATAGGCTTAAAGGATTATAATGTCTTCTAACCTAGATATAGGTGCAAAAGTCTCATCATAATCTATTCCTTCTTCTTGATTGTATCCTTTAGCTACTAATCTTTCTTTATTTCTAGTTATTGTGCCTTGGTCGTCCTGTTTATTTCTATAGACCCATTTGGTTCCTATTACTGGATAATTCATAGGTCCTTCCACTAATTCCCAAACTTCATTTCATTTAAACGATTTTAATTAATCTTGCATTTCTATTACCCATCTTTCATCATCTAAAGCTTCTTCTATAGTCTTGGGTTCTTGTTGAGATATGAAGGCAGAGAATTCCACTAGGTTTCCTAAGTTTCTTCTAGTTTGAATTCCTGTATCTAAGTCACCTATCACAGTTTCTAAAGGGTGATTCTTTAGGGTTCTAGACTGTCTAGGCAAAATAATTAAAGGTTCTTCAGTATCATGTTCCTCTGAACTGGACTTAATTTCTTTTGTATCAATTTCAAAATAATTTTTTAAGTTCTCAAGTCTCATGTTATCATTAGAGTCAAGTTCATCCATTTGATCTGTGATTTTCTCAAAGGGATCAGATTCATCACATCTCATATGACCTGATTATTCAACAATCCTTGAATTCTTATTATAGACTCTATAAGCTTTGGAGATAGAAAAATATTACGAGAAAATACCTTCATTGTATTTTGGATCAAACTTACCAAGATTATCTTTGGTGTTCAAGATGTAAACCTTGCATCAAAAAACATTAAAGTAATTTACTTTATGTTTTCTGATATTCCATAGTTTATAGGGTGTATTTTTCAAAATTGGTCTAATTAAAACACTATTAATTATATAGAAAGTTGTATTCACAGCTTCTACCCAAAAATATATAGGTAGGCTACATTCATTTAACATAGTTCTAGCCATTTCTTGAATTGTTCTATTTCTTCTTTCTACAATCCCATTCTGTTGAGGTGTTCTTGGTGCAGAGAAGGTATGTTTAATACCCATGTTTGAGAAAAAGGAATTAAATTCCTTATTCTCAAATTCTCTACCATGATCACTTCTTAATGAAATTATTTTAAAACTTCTTTTATTTTGAACATCTTTAAAAAATCTTTCAAATAAAGTAAAAGCTTTATTTTTAAATTTCAAAAAGAAAATCCATGTAAATCTAGAATAGTCATCAACTAAAACATATACGTATAATTTACCAGCTAATATTGCTACTATTGAGGGTCCAAAAAATCTATATGAATATGTTCTAGAGGTTTATATGTAACCACTTTATTAACATATTTGAAGGATGATTTGTGTTGCTTGCCTAGTTGACATGCATCACAAAATCGGTCACTTTCAAATTTGAGACTAGGTAAATCAGAAACTAAATGTTTCTTTGATAAATTATTTAAAACATATATATTACAATTTCCAAGTATCGTATTCCAGATCCAAGATTCACTTACTTTAGCAGTCAAGCAGTTTACTTGTTGTTTACATAAGGAATTTAAATCCAAAGTATAGACATTTTCAGTTCTTGGTGCTTTAAATTTAGACAGTTTATCTTTAGAAACAGTACAGCAATTGTTAGAAAATTCAACAGTATATCCATCACCACAAAGTTGAGATATACTTATCAGATTGTGTTTTAATCCTTGTACATAAAGTACTTTGTTAATTGAGACTGTTTTTGGATCTCCAATAGTTCCAATGCCAACGATTTTTCCTTTGGCATTGTCACCAAATGTGACAAGTCCTCCTTCCTTTTGATTGAGTGAAGAAAAATTCAATGAGTTTACACTCATAAGTCTTGAGCAGCCACTATCCATGTACCATATATCTTTTCTTCTCTGGTGGCCTACTACCTCCAAATACATTCAAACAAATTGCTTTGGTACCCATATTTTGTTGGGTCCAGAGGTGTTACCTAGCAATGATCTGGGAATCCAGATTTTCTTTATTCTTTTAAAATCATCTAAATCATATAAGTCTTTTGAAACATAGGCTTTCTTAATACCACAAATTTGAGGATGTCTTAAGAAATAGTTTTTAGCTATATGTCCCTTTGTCCCACAAAAGTTACAATTAACCTTTTTAGAGCTAGGAACAAAATAATTTTTATATAGCTTAGGTTTTTCTCTTTTACTACCAATTCCAAATCTCTCCTTTTTAATGACAGTTTTTTCAAGAATATAATTTAATGAATTCTCTCCTTTTGAAAAAACCAATGCAGCATGTTTGTAAGATTCTACTTCATCCTGCAGTGTTTTTATTCTTATTTCAAAATTAATATAGTTAGTGTTAATAGAATTGAATTTATCCGTTAATTCCTTGTGTTGCTTCAGCATTTTATCTCTTTCATCTGAAATGGCTTTATGTTTGTTTTTTAGTTATTTATGTTTCTTAAATAGTGAGTCATATTTTTCTTCAAGCATATTGCAGTTGGCTGTAAGTTTTTCATTTGTATAGCTTGATTCAAAATTTGATTAATTATTTGAGTTAGAGGTTTAATATGAGTGTACCTCATCGGTTTCTTCCATGAAACACATGTTTGCTTTTAGATTGACTTCTTCTTTCTCTAGCTTGATTCAGGAGAGCTACTGGATTCTTAAGATACACTCCATGTGGCTTTCATAGCTTTCTTGTCTTTCTACTCATAGTCATTTCTTTTGAAGAATTTAGTCTTCTTTGCATCCTTAAATTGTGGGAAATATGGTCTGATATGCCCCATCTTCTTTCATTCATAGCATCTTACTTCCTTATCATCTATATTAAATGATTTTTTGTAGCCTCTTTTCTTATTGTAAAACATTCTAAATTTCCTGGCTAGCTGAGCCAGTTCATCATATGAGTTTGATGAGTTAGAGCTCTCTGATTTAGCTTTGACTTCTCTGTTCTTCAGCTTTCTATTCTTTTTTTGTGAAGTTACTTTCAAGGTAGTATCATCCTTTTTGATGTAGACTTTATTCTCATTTTCCTCATCTTGTATTTCAGAATCATACATCATCAGTGTACCAATCATCTCTCTCATGGTTAGATTTTTGACAAGTTTTGATTGCCTGATTGCAGCAGAGATACCATTCCATCAAGTAGGAAGTACCCTCAGTACTTTTAATGCTTGATTAGCCTGTTTGATAGGTTCTCCTATAGATGTTATATTATTGACAATTTCTATCAATATCCTATTCATTTGGGTAATTCTTTCTCCTTCAAACATTCTGAAAGTATCAAATTTCATTTTTGCAGTTTCATATCTCATTTTTCTCACATTGTATGTTCCATCATATGCCACAGCTATTGTCTGCCACATCTCATATGTTGTCGGGCACTGAGATACTCTGTTAAATTCATCTGGTCCTAGACCATAGATTATTGCATTCATAGCCTTTGAATTCATATCATACTCTGCCTCTACAGTAGCACTCCATGTCTCAGGATTTTCAGGAATTTCATAAGGAGTCAGAATATTTGAATAGACTTTATATCCGAGGTTTTCAGATATATTATCATGCACGATTTCCAGCATCCATAGTTGTCTCCATTAAAATATGGTGCTCTGACCATTGACATTCCTTCTCTTTTATCAGTCATGATGCTCTGTTTTATAATCTTTAAATGCTTCTAACTTTCTAAGGCTCTATCAGAAGCTCTGCCTCTGATACCAATTGTTGGATCTTGAATATACAGATTATACATAAGAGGGGGTTGAATTGTGTCTTTAAGATTTTTTTCTAACTCTTTGATTGAATGAGTTTTGTCCTCTTTGATTTATCATATTTGGTCGTACAGCAGAAATAAATAAAATCAGGGACACAAAGATGTATAGTGGTTCGGGGAACAGAAGGCCCCTAGTCCACTCCACCAACACTCAACTCCACGAGCTTGGTGATTTTCACTATCTGGTCCTCATTTCAACAGACTGGTCCACAACTGAATACAGGTAGTTGACACCTTTATAATCCAAGGAAAAACAAAGCCTTCTAGTTCAAACATGAACCTACACATCTTAGTACGAGAAGCTGGTTACTCAATAATAAAAAGAATTCCAGAAATAAGTTTTCCGGTTGATCTTCACAATTGTAATAGAATGCAATTGACAGCAGATGGATCGTCGTCTCTAGAAATATTGATTTTCAAGACAAAGCAATTCTGAGTCGATTCGGTTGCAGTAGATATAGAGATATAGTTCACAACTTTAGTAGTAGTAGATCCATAGTAGGTATTCGATGTAGAAAAAGTGAGTCTTCTATCGAGTTCATTCTTCTTAAATGAACAGAGCTTTGACGCTCCTTTTTGAATCAGCAGATCAACGTGATTTTCTACAGTCTCTGTTTTTCACCTTTTTAAATAAAAGATTGATCACCACACTCCCTTATGGTGTTTTTCAGAGAGAACATATATAAAAAAACTGATCATATCTCCTGCACATTTAGATCCATAAAAGTCGCCTTCTGATTCGCGATATTCAAAAATTTGAACTGACAGAGTAGTCGTAACATCCCTAAAGACTCAGCATAAAAATCTCTTTTTAATTCGATCTTTAATCCAATGATAAAATGGCTTTTAATTGGTCAAAGTCATACTTTAAAAATGAATTTAAATCTGCCTTGAAATCCGCCCAACAATCATCTTGTTGACCGTTGCATAAAAATATCGTCTTTCAAACTTTCTGACGCCAAACGTAAGGTTGATGACGTGGCCTCCAAACGTAGGGTTGATGACATAGTCTTCAAACATAAGGTTCACAACTTAAGGTTGAACATAAACATAGGGTTCATGTTACTTTCTTCAAACGTAAGGATTATCTTAAACTTAGGGTTGATCATCCATACTTTTTCTTCAACTCTCAAACTTACGGTAAAAGATCCATACTTTTACTTAATCCTTACATTTTAAAGAACGTATGGTTGTTCACAAAAGTAAGGTTGATGAACCATACTTTTGAGAAACAAACGTAACATTTATTACCTACATACGGTTCTCCTTCCATACTTTGTTGCTAACCAAAATGTAAGGTTCCTTCCTAACGTATGGTTCTTCTTTCATACTTTACTGAAAATGTATGGTTGTTTAACCATACTTTTCTCTTATCTAAAAAAGTATACATGCTTTTCATAATTACGCTACGTTTATCCACATAGGGTATGAACTGTGATTCCAGGACGCGTTTAAAGCAGATTCCGAACAAGTAAGGTATGAACAGTGATTCCAGGACGCGCTTAAAGTAGATTCCAAACAATTAATAAATTCTCGTTATTTAAAGAGTAAAATAAATTAATATATTCCTGCAAAATACTTTAATAAATTCATTAGAAAATAAATAAGGGTATTTTTGAGCATCAAAATTATCATAAAGAGATAGAGTATTATTTTTAATATTCTCCCCCTTTAAATAACATTATTATGGATTGTTGAAAACAATACTTTGATTAAAGATATTTACATTCATAAAATACATAAATTTTATATAAACATTCATATATTACTCAACTAAAAAATCATAAATATATTATTACTATTAAGAAAATGATAGTTTTATAAAAATCTGGATGTTTCACTATTTAGTAGAAAATAAATATTTTCCGAAAAATAAAAAAATCTCACCCTAAGACGATTTTGAGATTAAAATTTTAAAAATGAAGGTTATTTTGTTGAATATAATTTATAAAAGTTTAAAATTGTTTTTTTAAAACATGTTCACCATTAAAAGTTTGTAAAATCACATTTAGAAAACATATCGTTTTTATGCGTAAAATTGGATTCATTTCTATATTATGCCTATAAAATCCATTATATGAATTTCAAAACAATAGATTAAATTTATAATATTTAAATTTCATAATTTGGTTAATAATATTCATTCCAGTCAATTTATTGACTCGATTATAATGGTCAATTTAAAATAATGATATTTAATTATATATCATTATTCGTTCAAACTTAGTGTTGTGTGAACCTATGATATTGAATAAATTAAATTCCAAAACAAACATGTCATAACATATGGAGGTGTTTCAAGTAAATCAAATTCCTCTCATCTAAGTAGTTGAAATAATCATATATGATTCAAATAAACAATGTAATTCATTTCCACTTTCTAATTTGATCAATGGACATATGTCTTTACATTTTATGTAAGTGTACAAAACCCATAGTGGTTATTATATAACTGATGACATTAGCCTAAATAACCCAACAACCCCCATATCAGTTAATTCAATATGTGTACTGAGATATGTAGGGTATCAAATTATAAAAGATATCATTCTAGGTATCTCTCTAACCACATGTAAGAAGTATTGATAAAATGCATACAACCCTAAGTATATTAATGACTATATGAAATTACATGAGGTATAATTTGGTAGGTTAATCCATGTAATAAATCTCTACTTATTACCTCGTGAATCCATTCCTCTTATAAATAAGTAATTTTATTAACTACATAAATCTATTCATTTAAGCTATTTGTATAATCACCGCACTTGATACTCCATGATGACCATCATTTAGGGATAGTTAAATGTCTTACATTGAAGGTTTGATTATTATTCTAATAAATGAGATGTATATTATTGAGACCCTCTCTTTTTAGTCATAAAATTACACCACTTTTGTGGAATGCTTTATAAATTACACAAACGGACAACCAAAGGCCAAATTATCCATGTGGCTTTGACAACATGGAAACATAAACACTGGTACCTAAGTTATCTACAATATCTCTCAATAGGTTATCCATTACTATAAACCTTTTTAAAAACACCATACATAATACATATATTCATAACATGTGGAAGAAAAATAAAAAGGGGGTGATATCATATGCTCAGTAACGGTAAACACGGGAGATATGTAATCATAAACACGAGAATAAGGGTATGAGAACATGATAATAACATTAAATGATCATAACTTGTATATAAAATATCATAAATATAAATCACGGCATAATGATTGGAAGTTCATAATACATCAATCATTAGGAAATCAACAATGTAATCTATGAAATCACAACATTGGAATAAGACATTGATTTGTGGTATACACATAAACATCTAATATCATTCCTTAGAAGTCAAAAAGAATTTCTAGAACTTATCAAGGAAATTAATAGGGAATACATCTACTGGTTGGGACACATCACTATCCATAATAACAATCCTTTCCTTATAAGGGATTGGATATCCCCATCTTCCAATAATCGATTGGGTTTCCCAATCATCGTAGAGCGGATCAGATTTCCCCATCTTCCCATAATAGATCAGTTTTCCCAAACTTCCATAGTTGATCAAGCTTGTACAGTTGATTCTATTCATTGTGTCATGAGATATAAATACTTACCCATTAATTATAGGTAGATATTGGTCCCACCCATCTCATAATTAAATCATAGATACATGTTCCACAAATTAATAAAATATCATATCATAACCCATGCAATTAAATGGGTTTTATAAACATATAATCATATATTAACCTTTGAAAAATGTTGGTTTCATAATTATTTCATTAAATAATAACCCCTGAAAATAATTGGGTTTCATAATCATATAACTCTTTATTGAGAAACATTTTTCTCAAAAATATAACCTATAAAATAGAAACGGGTTTCATAATCATCATGACATCAAAACATAAACCATTCAGATAAATAATATGAATGGAACCTTTTGATCATTTCCCAATAAAATCATGAGTAAAATTAATAGATGTAATATTATATGGAGAATAATTTTGAAATATATTTTAAAAAAATTTCTGGAGAAATAACATTTTTTCTTTGAAAAAACTCTTTTTAAAACATAATAATTTTTTGAAAAATATTTTTCTTTTAAAATAGAATTGAAATCATGTAAAGGATTCTTGGAAACCATATAAATTTTAAAATACATTTTCCTGGAAAATAAGATTAAAATATGATATACAAAACAAATTGAAACATTTTTTAAATCATGGGTTTTGCAATTTCTAGAATGTGTCTCAAAGAACGTAAATTGAGAAAAAAATTACTTTACTGATTGAGTAAATTTTGAAACATAAACCCCATTAAAGAGAGATCATAAAATGGATATGTAAATAAAAAAAATTTATAGATAAAAATCATATAATATATTCTGGGTTAATATATACACCACATAAAATAAATGAGTGGCGAATAAGGTATAAATCTCAAAAAAAGTAAAAGTGAAATTAGAAATCCCCTTAGCATATGCCTTGAATCTCACCGTACTCATTAAAAGCTCTTGTATAATAAATATAAGATTATGATACATCTACCATAGAAAAAATTATTATATCTAAAATCATATATGAATTTATATCACATGTTTATTAACACTACAATGTTATGGTTACGCTTCGGGTAAAATCAACTTTGTTCTTTACATGTGTCTTAATTTGTTATATTTTTAGTCATCGAAATTGTATCATTATTTCCCGATTGTAAAAAATGATATAAATATAATTTTTATTCATTATTTATATATATATTCATAAACATTTATGGATAAAATAAATATTAAATGTAATACACCGATCGTTGAGATGGTAGGTCGTATGTACGCTTCAACGTTGTGTAGATTTAATTATTGTATTGAATTTAAGTAAGTAAATGAAATATATATATATATATATATATATATTATTGTACAATTATTATTTCATATATATAATATAATTTTAATGAACGCGTACTTAATACATTCCAAGTAGTGTGTGAATAAATAATATCAGTTTCAGGTGCCAGTAGTCCACACTTCCCAAAATGAAATTATCATATTTCCTCAAAATGAAAAGTATGAAGGTGTTTTTTATATAATAATTAAATAATTATAAAGAAATAATAAATATCACATAAACCAAATAAAAACATATTTTCCATCATGATTGTTATCCATGAGAGGTGGAAATGGAAAAATGAACACCATCGTTTCGTGAGGTTGTAGTTCATCATACATAAAAACAGTATGTTCATTACCCATTTGATAGAAGTGTGTGCAAGTATAGGTATAATACTTAGAATAAAAAATATATTAGTAAATTTATGATACTAATTTTATTATATAATCATGAAATTGGATAATTGAGGCTGTGTATAATGAAAATTAGGCAAAATAGCTTGAAGAAGGATGTTACCTCTTCTTTGGGTAACTCATTATGGTTTGTTGTAAAGGTATTAATAGGATGAATTTAATCCCAAAGGGTATATTATAATATTAGTGGAGGGATGTTGGGAGCTTATTTGGGTAGATATTGGGTCATCAAAATGGATTTATATGTGTTAAAAACTGGGAGGGGTGAGTGCCATTTTATAGCGGAGGATGAGTGGAATTCTTGTAAATTTTTGAAAATGGGATTCCACCCATTTTTGTTCCATGGAATGTGGAACCAATAATGATTAACATCAAATAAAAAAGTTTATATATTTGAATACGAACATAAAATGGATTTATTAAAGGTTTTGATATTGTTTTGGGCCTTAAGTTTATGGTTTAGTCTTTTATTAATCTAGTTTCTATCTTAATTACAGTAATTAATTTTAAACACTTTGACTTGCTGTTTTGGTCAGAAACTATGTTGAACTAATTATAATTTATTAATTATTCTAATAACAAATATGGAATCCATTTTTAAAAAATATAATAGTATAAGTGTTATAAATGTACTTAAAATTAACCCTACAGACGTGTCACGGTAGTAGGTTTCTATAGCAAAAAATATTAAAAGTTATGAATGTTTTGGTATCCAATTTCAATGTGAAATTGGTTCTGATGGCCTGAATTGGATTAATTAATTTCAAATTAATCTTACTAAAATTGAACCCCAAATTAATATTTATTTTATTTATATAAATAAATTAGATGAAAAAAAAAGATTTAGAAATAAAATTCTGTATTTTTTACTATTTATCCAAAATGATGTTTTTTTAGAAAAAACTCAAAAAATCACCATAATAAAATTTTGAAATTAATAATTCAAAAAATTAATTTATTTTTTGAAATTTAATTTCTATGTTTGTATAAAATTCATTTTGTTATTTTCCAAAAAATTACATAAAATGCAGTTCATTTTATAAAATATTATTTTCAATCACATAATGAGTTTAACAATATTACATGTTTTTTTATCAATTAGTTTTATTTATATAAACCATTATAAATAATATTTAAAAAAAATTCTTGTTATTCTTATTACTAATTTTAATCACTATTTAATAACTATCTCATTTAAATAATTATAAAATTAAAGTGATATTTTGTAGAAACACATTTTTTCATGTAACATCATCCAAGTAGTAGTTGTATATAGTGAATTATTATCCTGTATTATATTATAATGGACGATTTAATTAGTGTATCATAAAACACAATACATAAAATAAGATTAATTTATATGGACAAAAAAGTTCACTAAAACTTAGGGAGTTACATTTTACCCCTATAAAAATGAATTTCACCCTCAAAATTTGTCATTCTAATAAAAAAAATGAGGATATTACTAACTAATTGTATCCTCAAGTTCCCAAAAAGATTTATATAACTTGTGATTTATCCAAAAAACATTTACCAGATGAGTGGTCTTGTTTTGGAGAACTTTATCTGTACGATCCATAATTTCACCTGGTTGTTCCACATAAGAAAGATCCTTCTCTAGTTATATGACCTCTAAGTTTAGTTAATGAGATGGGTTAGGTATACTTTATCAGGAGAGATACAAGGAACACATCATAAAATTTATAGATATTAGTAGTAAGTACCAGGAGATGGGCTATCATTCTAATACGATCAAGAATCTCAAACGGACCAATATACCTAGGTCTTAGTTTCCCTTTCTTCCAAAACATCATAAGACTATCCTATTGAAAGATTCATATAAACACCGTCTCAATAACAAAAAAATTTAGGTCATGATGATGTTTATTAGCAAAACATTTATACCAACTTCTTTCTTTTTTAGTATGTGGTTGAATGTTTATGATCTTCTCCGTTATTTCATCAGTTGTCTTTGGTCCTAATAGCTTTATTTATCCAACATCATCCCCACATATTGGAGATCTACATCTTTCCATGGAGAGATTCATAATGATCAATTTTAATGCTTGAGTTAAATCTATTTTTTAAAACTCAACTAAAGGAAGGTGATTATCCCAACCACCATAGAAATCTAATGAAAAAAATATGAACATATCCTCTAGGGGTATAATATTTGACTACTATAAAATGGGTCTATACCGACGCATCTATACCCATGGTTTAAAAAACTGTGGGTATATGTGGTTTATTCGGACCTGTTCCTACGGTTTTGTTAAAAACTTCTTTATATTAACAATGATTTGAGGTTTTAATCAGGCTCCCCTCCTGATTTTTATTTCCTCTCCCATGTCTCCCCCGATCCCTGGCCTCTCCACCCACCCCTCCCCTCCCCGAAATTGACCTCCCACACTCACCTCTATCTCCAAACCCCCGCCTCCATCCCTCCACCTTCGTGCCTCTACCTCTTCATCTACAGATGCCTCCACCTCTGCCTCCCAACCCTACCTCCACTTCCTAGCCCTCACCTCTACCTCTGTGGCAGCCTCCACCTCCTCTTAGCCATGGCTACCTCCGCCTCTTCCTCCCAACCCTCGCCTCAACCTCCACCTTCATGAATTTTATGTGGTGAATTATTTTCTTAATTTCTCTCAACAAAACATAGGATCATGTATTGTTTTTCTTTTAATGCTTTATTTTTTCCTATTCTTTCAACTGACATGCTTGTTGATCCTACAGATAGAATTCTCCACTTTTATTCTCCTTGAGTCTAATTTAGTTTACTTATGGTTTCACTTGTAAGATCATGTCAATGAAAAAACTCAGGCACCCAAATCTAGTTGTCTTCATGGGAACTAACACTCAAACTCCAAATCTATCTTTTTTTATAGATTTTCTTCCTTGGTTTGTTCACCTTTTATTCTAGGCACCATTTCTTTGTCATTGGAATCCTTTTTATGTTTTTCCTTGAGTAAGATCTATGTTGTTTTTTGTTAGTCTTAAATAAGGGATGTTTTCCTATATTGTATCTTTTCATTGTGTATATGTGTGTGTTATATTTTCAAATGTGTTTATATGGAAATTGTGTTTCATTTTATTTTAAAATTATCATGTTAATTCTTTCAACATTGTTGTTTTAGAAAATTAATTTCAAGATTTTTGTACATTAAAATATTTAAAAAGGCCTTAATGGCACTTTATAGAAGTTTTTTGGATCATAACATAATTATTTATTTTTTATGATTGATGTTTTGAAGGAAAAATTTATTATAATTTAATAAATAACTTGTAGAAGAGGTGAGTTGGGTTATTATAAAATCTTGATTCTTCATGTGATTTATCTTGTGTTTTTTATTCTTATCACTACATAATTGGTTAGGGGAACCTAGGAACTTCAATTAGGAAACTTAGAACTAACTAGATTCTTCATACTAGTCATGTGTGTCTCTATGACTAGTGATAAAGTATAATCAATACCACCATCAAACTAGTGATGTTTATTTATCTCCATCATTTTAGTTTAGGGTTTATCCCAATCCAGTGAAGTTATATCACTTAGTAACCATGACCTTTGTTTTTCTATATCCGCTCTTATGAATGTTATCTAATTTAGTTATTTATTTTATGCATTATACATTATTGGAATATAGTTAATTCCCTTTATTTAGTGAATTATTTCACTATTTTTATTAAATAATTTATTCTCTATTACTTATTATTGGTATAAATGATTATTTACATCTCATTTAATTATTCTCACTGTTTTTTTAAATGTCTGATAACCAAGTTGTGGAATATTTTTAAATTAAACTAGTCAAAAAGTTGTTTCTAAATCATGTTTCTGATATTCTTTGGATTTCAATTGAATTTTAATGTTTTCATTAAAAATGGACCTACCTAATGATGTTTAGAGCTCAAATGTATTGAGTTGCTAGTCTGGGAGAATATGTGTATTTCTAATCATCAAGAAAACACATGTTCCATGAATTTGGTTATTTCTAATTTATGTTTCTTAGCTAACAACTTTTTAGTATTAATCTTGTATAAAATTTTCATGTACCAATCAACTTTTTTGGGTTATTTCCAAACATTGGACATAATTGAGACTTTTATGAATTATCGTGTTTTTTAGGTTATTGATTTGTATTTTATTCATCATCTTTGTGTGAATATTAAATGTGTAGTAGTATAAAATATAAAAGATGGTTTAGATAATAGATTTAATATAAATTTCTAAACTCATGATAGGATTGAATTGTAAAATAATTTAAGTACAGTTTCATTCACTTTATAACTGAGAATATTTATGATTATTGGGCACAAAAAAGGGTATACTAGACCACCTTTACACAAATATAACTATTCATTGAACATTGAATCTCTTATGTGTATAGATCTTGCAAAGTAAATGTTAGTGTTGGAGATATAAGTGTTCATTATGAATCAATACACGTGAGAACTTTATAGAAAGTGAATGTTTCTGTTTTTTTCATTATTTTCCTTATAATTTGAAAATATTATTTTCCTTGGAATTACAGATTTCATTTATACTTTCATTTTTTATAAGTTATATCTCCTTCCATATGGATGTCGGAGAATATAAGGCAGTGTGTCTACATTATTTATGATCTTACTAGGTCTAACCAAGGTGTCTTGTCCTTAAAAGTTATAAGTCTTTCTGACCCCTTCCTGAATTTGTATCGCAATCACAATTTTAGTGGAGAAAATTGCATCTTTTACCCCTTATTGTAAAAAAAAATGTTACCAAAATTGTATGAACATTTCTTATTTTGAACCTATTGGGTTTAAGGATAAAAAAATTTCACGGGTGGACATCTTTGAAAATAAATCTGTATGTTTTGAAATTTTGTTATAATCTGGGATGTTTTCTCCTCTATTTTTCTCACTCTTCTTTTATTTATCCTTCATTGTCCATTTAATTATATATATTTATTTATTATAATAAAATATACCTATTGAATTATGTTTTTATATTTCTTATAACTTTTAAGCGTGTTTTTATTGTATTAGATTAAATTTTCAAATTTATATCTTATTAGTGCTTCATGACTCAGTTCGAAGATGATTCTGATGTTGCTCATGTAATATTTTTTTCTTATTGTGTGGTTTTACCCCTTTATTTCCATTTACTATGTTTTCTATTTCAATGTGATTATTACCACATTAAAATATAAACCAATCCATATATGGAGAGGAATGTGTAGTTTCTGTGTGAATTCATGGATGGTTTGTCTATGGAAAAATAGAAGGTTTATGATCATGATCACCTTTTAATGAATTTTTCTATTAATAGTGGTTTTTTATATTCTTTTGATGATGAGAAGCATGTTTCATATCCTCCAGTTTCAATTATACTACCGAAACCTGTCTCGTTAGTAAGATCAACATCAAATATGGATTCAAAAAAGAAGGTAACTTACGATATTTGTGGTTTTTTTTTCTGAAACTGATCTTTTATTAACTTTTGTAAACAGGAAAACAGAAAAAATTGATCAAATTATTTTCAACATCATCATATTCTAATATCCATTCCATACTTTCCTTTCATATTCTTAATTTATAAAGTGTTAGATTTATGGTTTACTAAATGATACATTGAAATTTCTTATTGATTCGGGTTTCTCTGGTGGGGTTTGAGTTTTGGAGTTTATTTTGATGTATTTATATTTTTTTATAGTACATCCTCATTCAGATTTAATGTATTCTTTTGTTGATGAATAATTTAAAGGGATGGGTTTTCCATATACTTGAGACTCATAGCTTGGAGTTATTCCTCTCTTTTACTAATATTAGGATCACATTTGAGGGTTCATGAACCTGATTTCCCCTCATTACATTATGAAACAAGATTCAGATGATGTTGTGGTATGGTTATTCAGGGTTGAGAATATTTTTATCCCCCTTGAAATTCTCAAACCTAATAAGTTTATATTTTAAACCTTTTTTATAGGAGATATAGGTTTGAAGTGGTGGAAGTCTATTATTTATACTAATCCATAGGAGGACCAATATTTTGAATGTTTAGAGGTGAGGATCATTCATAATAGTTTTCCTATTGTGGTGAAGTTAATGAAGGATATAAAATTTTGTAGCCTCTAACACTGGGATTATTTATTTTATTAGTGTTATAGTGCGGTTATTCAACCCCACCTTTCTCTATAAATGTATTCCCTCGGCCATGACTATTATAGAGAGGTAGTAAAGAAAGATATCAAAGTTGAAGTGATCTTGGATGGAGGACTATAGGTGTTATGAGTATATCCTATTCCTAGGTGTGGTGAATGAAAGACCATTATGGGAATGGGAAAGCTTGGGAAAAAGATAGTGAAGCGAGCCGAGGGGAGGGGAGGTAGTTGTTGGTAGGAGGTGGGGTGGGGGAGGTAGTGTCAGGGGATAGGGGAGGGGAGGGAGCATGCAATACAGGGGGTTGGGGGCTAGGGGAGTGGCAAGCATGCAGTGGGATGGGGGAGTGTGGGGAAGGTAGTGTAGGGGGTGGGGGAGGTGGAAGGCATGTAGGGGATAGGGGAGGGGGCCGGAATACATGGGGCTCGAGGGGAGGGTGGGAGAGGTAGTGTAGGGGTCGGGGGAATGCATTCAAAGGGCTAGAAGAGGGTGGGGAGGAAGTGCAGGGGGATTATGGGATGGGGTATGCATGCATGGGTCTAAGGGAGGGTGTGGGAGGCAGTGGAGAGGGTTTGGGCCGGGGAAAGACATGCAGGGGGATGGGGGATGGGGGAGGCAGTGTAGGGGGAGGGGGAGGGGGTAGGCATGTAGGGGGATGGGGGATGGTGGAGAAGGTAGTATAGGTTATGTGGGCAGGGGAGGGGAGGGTGTTATGTAGTGAAGGGTGTCTATGAGGGAAGGGGGTGGTAGGTAGTGTAGAGGGATGGGGAAGGTAGGTAGGTATGAAGTATAGGGGATGGGGGAGGTAGGCAGTGTAGGGGGCTTGGGGGTTGGTGGGTGAGGTAGTTCAGGTGGCTGGGGTAGGTGGCAAGAATTAAGTTGTTTGGGGGAGGGTAGCAGGTAATGCAGGGTGTTGGGGGAGGTTGGGGGAGGTATTACAGGGGGCTAGGTGAGTGGGGATTCATGTTGGGGGGATAGGGGAGGGTGGCAGGTGGCGTAGGGGTTGGGGGAGGGTGGTGGAGGCATTGAAGGGGGATGTGGAGGGGAGGGTGGAGAGGGGAGGGGAGGGGAGGGTGGGTGTAGGTAGTGTAGGGGATATGGGGGGATGTATGTTACATTTCAGGCAGGGTTTGGGGGATGGTTTTGTTCCTCAAATAATTTTCTATGGCCTGTAAGATCTTTAGAAGTAGGAAGGTTGGTCTTCCATACATTATTTTTCTTATTCAAGGAACTAAATGTTTTTTCTACAAATACAAGTGTTTGGATTCAATTGGAAGTGTGTTTATCACCTTACATGTTGTCTTTAATGAATCATGGTTTCCTTTTCAATATTGTCAATCATATTTATCATCACCAAATTTTTCTGAAACTACTTCCAAATCTTATTACATTCCTTATTTAGTTGATTATTCATGTCCCATAAATAATGATTCTAATATCCCAAGTTCTTAAATTTCGATTTATTGTTCCTTGTATATTGGTTTCTCCAATTCTCCTCAGCCTAGTTCACTTATTACTGCTTCAATTTCCCCTGATGATTCTCCTAGTACTCATCCCACCTAACCATAGTTTTCTAGACACCCTCTTGGTGAGAATTCATCGAGACAATCTCTTTCTGATGCACTTTCCTTAGATTAGTCTTCTAGATAGTCAACTCATTACGTTCCTCATAATTCTAATCCTATGACCAAATGTTCCAAGGTTGGTTTTTTTAAACCCAAAGTTTATACTTTTTATGGAACCTATATCTTTTAAGGATTCCTTGATTCAACCTTATGTGAATTAAGTGATTCATGAAATGTTTTCATCTTTACTCAAAAATTATATAGGGTCTTTAGTTCCTTTTGTTGGATTGGTATAACCAGATTTGGTATGGATGGTATTTAGGTCTGAATGCTTATAGTAAACTAATGAAGGAATTCTATATTTTTTATAGGTAAAGGATCTATAACCACAGTCCAATAATAATTGGTATATTATGTTCTATGGGATAATATATACCCAGTTTTTTGTAAACCATAGGCATAGATATATTCCAAATATTTAAATTAAATTGTCGGTATTATGGAAATTTTCACAGCTATAGCCATGGTTTCTATAAAACTATGGCTATAGCTATATACTCACTCCTAAGTAAAATATAGTTTATCAAACCATGGGTGAATCATATACCCATGGTTTTATGGGATATACTTGTGGTTCAAAATTGTTGGTATAAGGGATTTTACCAGTAGTGGTTCTTTCAGACTGACCATCAATCTAAGCATGATAAGTAGTGATAAAACTCAATTCTATATCAAGTTCTTGCTGAATACTTACCCAAAAAGTTGAGGTGATCCTTGGATCCTGATAAAATACAATAGAATGTGGTATTTCGTGAATCCTTACCACATCTTATTGTATATCCTGACAATCTGGTCTAGAGAGAAGTCATTTCTAATAGTGATGAATTTTTCTTACTTGGAAAAGAGATCGACTACCACCCATATATAATTAAAAACATTAGAGGTTTTTCGGATTCCAATTAAAAAATACATAGTGTTTTCTTTCCATTTTCATTATGGTATTGGAAATGGATGCAACATCCCCTTAGACTTTTGTCTTTCATCCTTAACTTGATGGAATACAAAACACCAAGATACAAGCTTAGTGATATACTGCTTCATGTCATTCCACAAAAAGTATTATTTCAAGTCCTTATACATCTTCTTAATTCCACTATGAATAAAGAATTAATAACTATGATTGTCTTATAAGAAATCCTTTTCAAGTCCTGTATATATGGAACACATACAAGGTTCCTAAACCTTAAAATTCCATCTTGATTAAAGTTAAACTCCAGAGCATCTCTAGCCTTATTTTTCATCTATAAATCTTCATTTTCCACCTATTTGATCTTCACATGGAAAGAGGAATGAAGATTTAATTGATAAAGATAAATTTTTACCCTTTCTTTATTATTTATAGATATATCCTTTGAAAATCCAAGAAATATTGGTTCTTTTACAATCCTCATCATGGAAAAGAAAGCATAATCTTTTCACTAAAACCATCGATAACTTTGTTCACTTTACTAGGGTGGTAATTATTTTAGTAGTCATACTATTTTATTAGATCTAACCATGTTCTCTACCGTATGTTCAACTCCTTCTACAAGAATATATATTTTATACTTTCATGATTAGTATATATATAACACTTTTCTCCATAAATATAATGGTTACATATCTTTAATTCAAATATTACTGGTACTATCTCAAAATCATGAGTGGAGTAATTTTGCTCATGGATTTTCAATTATCATGAGTCATAACAGCTAACCATGTTATTATACATAATAATTCATCCCAATCACTGGATGAATGTGCCAGTATAGATTACAAACCCTTCTTTACTATAGGGCAATGTATGAAAAGGTCAACTAACCAAGCTTCTCTTATTTTTCTTGAAATTTTCATCACATTCATTTATCTAGAGGAAAATTAAACCCTTATAAGTTAACTTGGTTAGAGTATTAGATGGTCCTGATAAATGCTCCCCAAAATATCTATAACACATTGATTGTACAAGAAAACTAAGGATCTCAGTCACCACAGTTAGTCTAGTCCAAGAATCAATTGCCTCTTTATTTGAGGGATCTAATGTTATACCATATATTGAGATTATGTGACCCAAAATGTATCCTTTTTTATCTAAAACTCACAATTTTTAATGTTTTCATATAGTTTATCCTTCATCGGGGTCTTCAGTAAAATTGTTAAGTGGTCTTCATGCTCTTCCTTTCACATAGAAGAGATAAGATTATCATCTATAAATACTATCATAATTGATCAAAGTAACCTATAAATACTCTATTAATTAAATATATGAAGATAAAAAGGGAATTAATAATACTAAAAGGCATCAATAAATATTCATAGTGTCCATACAATTTATAAAATGTTGTCTTTGGTATATCCTTTTTCTTGACCCTCAATTGATGATATCTATAATAAAAGTGAATCTTGAAAAAATATAAATCTCTATGTAAATTATCAAATAAGTAATAAATAGGGGGAATATGATACTTTTACTTTATCGTGACCCTTTCCAACTCCCAAAAATAAATTCAGAGTCTCATAGATCCATATTGTGTTCACAAACAAAATAGGTGCACCCCAAGGTGAAACAGTTGGAAGAATGAATTCCTTATTAAATTTTTCTTGGTGTTTCATCTTAAATTCATGAAAATAAATTGGGGCCATGCTATAAAGAGTATTTCTAATTGTTTTCTAACCAGGTATGAGTTCTATCAAGAATACACAACATAAAATATTAGCAGAATGATATGAAACTCTTATAAGAAAACATCAAAAAATTTCTAAACAATAGACATATCATCGATGACGAGTTTATCCCCAACCACTTGAGATATACACACATTATTAATGGGAATTAAGACCCATAAACAAGATTAAATATCCATAAGAAGTTCATAATTATCATCACATTGATATATTATCATAGGTTAGGTTGAAATGTCAAATGTAACTTCCTTTAATAAAAAATTGGTGTACTATTAATGTAGGTAAATCCAATCCTTTCCTTAGATGACATAATATTAAACCAATGTAAAAATGACATGATTTGAAATAAACACCCTCCAAAAAATGTCAACCGGATAGAAATCATTGAATTGAGATGCAATTATCATACAATTAGGGGTTTTCACTGCTAATTCCACATCTAATTATATTGGTGGAAGCTTAATACTCTTATAAATTTCATTATATATGAAATATTAGTTAAATATAGAATCCAATAATATATTACCAATTACATAGTGGAAGGTAAGTGTGCCTTGCACCACATCATTATTTCACCCCTCCTCTGAAATAGTGATCACATAGAATTTTTCCTTGTCCCTTGGTTTATGAGATTTCTGACACCGATCGTCATCACCACCCCTTGGTTTTGGGAACTGGTTAGAATAATTTTCTTCCTCCTTACACTTGAATCACTGAAGTGTGGGAGGTGAATTTTGTGTATATTTTCCTCTATTTTCATCACTAGACAACTTCTTCCCATCAGTGTAGTAAATTTGTTTTTGCTGGTCTTCCCCTCCACTCTAAAAACCCTTATTAGACACCATAATACAATTTCCTCCATAATTCTTTCCATATATGGATTATAAAAGAAAATATTATCTTTTTCTCATTATGGTTTTTAAATTTTACTTTGAACTTCATCTTCCATTTCATTTTAAAACAACGATATAGATATGTAACTATGGAATCCATTTAATCTTTGATTGTAGAATGAAAATTTTAAACGTCACTAATAAATTATATAATATACAATTTAATAATAAGACATTCTTTTAAGCTACTGAAGAACCTATCAACGTTACATTCAGGTTGGATTATAATTCTAGAAGCTTACATTTTAAGTCATGTAAAATTATTCTCATAGGTACTGAAGGATTTGTCATTCTTTTTATTTAACTCAAGAAAATCTATTTACGTCTTCATACAAAGACCATGAGGAAAGTACTTATTGAATAATATGTTCTTGAATACTTCCCAATCCATGGATTCTATTTCATCCTGATTTCTCATATTATTTATTAGAATACACCACTGGTCTTATTCAACTTATAACTGTTAAATATCCATAATAAATTTATCACGTTCCCAACATTGGAAAACATATAATATATATTCAGTTTAATTGACCCAGTGTTCAATAACAAGTAGATAAAAACACCCAATAAAATAGGGTGGACATTTCCTCGTAAAGGACTTAAGAGAGAATTAGTCCCTTCTTTTCTCATTTAAAATCATAGTATGATTCATAGCTTGAGAAAGTTGTTTGAGAATATCAATGAAATTTTTTATTCCATCTACCATAGCATTCATATTATTAGGAGAATAATCATTTAATTACCTATCATTGTCACCATTAATTTGGTTTCCTTGGGGTCAAAACATTGAATAAAACCAAAAATCAATTGGCAATAAATAGTTCTCATAGTGAGGAAACCAATAATCATGAAAACCCACTTATAGGGTGTCTAAATTATGGAACCATAATTAATCTAAAACACCCAAAGATTGCCATAGTTTACTCATAGACAACTGATTTTTAAATGAATTATGATAGTTTATGATGAGTTTGTGAATTTTGAAAAAATATCCACAGGGAGTGTCAAATCTGGTGCATTATAAGGTCTGTAACTATGTACTCGGTAATGCTCGAGTCAAGACTGATTCACCTTGTTGCATTTTTTACTCCAAGATAAATCTATTCCATAACCACACCCACGTGTAGTATCTATACATGGATTTATTTTTATGAAACCACCTGCTATATCCTTTACCAAAATTCTAGGAAATTTTCCTATATTTTTAGTTATCCTAAAACTTATCCATATACATGTATTGAGGGTTATCGCTAATGTTTTATCATATAGTTTTCCAAAGGATAAATAAAATTTTCCCAAATACCAACTATAGTAACCCTCTCTTTTCTAAATTATCATTACATCGCTTTTTTGGAATACTTAATGCACTATATAGATAGATTCCCAAATAACATATTAGAATAGTTCTTTTAAAAACATGGAAACATAAACACTAATATATAAGTATGCTACATTATATCTCACTAGGTTATTAATCACTAGTACACTTATTAGACACATCATACATAATACATATCTTCATATACAATGTAAGGAAACATAAAAAAGGGTGAGCTCAAGTTCTTAGTAATGGTAAACAAGAGAGATATATAAGCATAAACTTGAGCATAATGGTTTGATAATATGATCCTAATAATAGAACATCATGCCCTTTATATCAAATATAATAAATTTAAATCATGGAATAAATGTGGGTAGTTCATAATACATGAATCATAATGTAATTAATACATTAATCCATGATAGAAAAACATATAAATTAGACATGGAAATGTGTCATACACATAAACATGTCATATAATTCTTTATATGTCAAGATGCACTCCAAGAGATTATAATGGCACTTCATGGGGACTACACCTTCTGGGAGGGATAAAACACCATACCTAGTCATAGTCCATTCCTCGTAAGGTATGGGGTTTCACCTTCTTTCTATATTATATTGGTTTTCTATATCGTCACACAGTGGATTGGATTTCCCCATCATCCCATAGTGGATTGGGTTTCCCCATCATCCACATTAGATCAAGCCTGTCAACTTGATTCCCACCAATATATCATGATATATAAATATTTACCCAATTAATTGGAGTGAGATATAGGTCCCACCCATCTCATAATTAAATCATACATACATGTGCCATAAATTCATAAAAATGATTTCATTTCCCTTGAAATGAAATGGGTGTCATACAAAAGTAAAAACAACCTAACCCATAGAAAAATATAAGTTTCATAATTATATAATCAAATAATAGAACATTAAAAGAATCAGGTTTCATAAGAATATAACCAATTAAAGAGAAGTGTGTTTTACAAACATATAACTTGTGATGATGAAAGGGTTTTCCTAAATACCATTCAATCAAATCATAAATAATTCAGAGATAGAACATGAATGGAACCTTTGGATCATTTCACTATAAATAAATGTGTAACAATAAAATATGTAATCTTAGATAGAAATTAATTTTTAAATATCTTTTAAAAACGTTTATTGAGTAAAATATCTTCTCTTATTTGAAAAATTAACTTCAAAACAAAAAACATTTTTTATAACAGTTTTCTTTCAAAAAAACATAGAAAGATTATAAAGAAAGCTTGGAAACAATAAAAAATATTAAAATACAATTTACATGAAAGAAATATTAAAATAAAATCATTAAAAAATTGAAAAAACATTGAAAACGTTTTTGATATCATTTTTAAAAACATGGTTTTTGAAATTCTTGGCATGTGTCTCCAAGAAGAAAAATTGAGACAAAACTACTTTACTAATTTGGAAAATTTTGAAGTCTAAAAACCATGAAAGAGAGTAAATAAAATTGATAGGTAAATACACATAAATTTAAGGATAAATGTCATATAATATATTCATAGTAAGTAAATACACCACACAAAAACAACAAGTGGTGAATAAGGTAGAAATTTTACATAAATAAAAGTGAGACTAGAACACCCCTTACCTTATGTATTGAATCTCATCATACTAATTAAAACCTCATATAATATATATATATATATATTATAAATCTAACATATAAAAATATTCTTATATCTAATACCATATAGGGATTTATAACACCATCTAATTAACAAATGCATGTCAAGGTTACATTTTGAGTAATATTTGCTTTGTTCATCATGTGTGTCTTAATTTGTCATATTTGTTTGTCCTCATACTTTTAAAATGATTAAAATAATATAAAAAATGAAACAAATATCATCTATATTCAGTATATATTTGTTTATAATTATCTATGAAATATTGAAATATGAACTGGAATACACCGTTCATGGAGACGATAAGTCGAACATATGCATGAATATTGTTTCTATTTAGTTATTCTATTAAAACAAAGAAAGTAAATAACACATATATTAATATATATTAATTCCTATATAATTTTAATACCATTTATATCATATATTATTATTTAACTCATCCATAATACATTCCATGTAGAGTGTTAACAAATCTTATTTCTTTTTAGGAGGTCGTGTTCCATACTTCCCCAAACAATATTTTCGCAATTAAAAAAACTTAAATCATGAATGTATGTGTTATATAATAATTAAATAATTATTAAGGAACATAAATATCACATAATTCATATTAAAATATATTTTACATTATAATTATATATCATGATAGTTATTAATGGAAAAACAAACAACATCATTTCGTGAGGCGGTAGTCTGCCTTACACGAGAACTGTAAGTCGGTTACCCGTTAGATGGAAGTCTGTGAAAGTATAAGTTGAAACATTAGAATAAAAAAAATGATTACATTTAGGATAATTATGATATTATATAAGTATGTAATCGGGATAATTGAGGTGGTGGAGAACGAAAATATGACAAAAGTTCTTGAGGAAGGATGTTACCTCTTCTTTGGATAACTTCTTTTGGTTTGCACCAAAAGGATTCCTTAGATGGATTTATTCCAAAAGGGTGGATTCAATGATTAGTATAATGATGTGGGGATACTATTTAATCATATTTTGGGTACGTGAAAGATCTTTATAGGTGTTAATAAGTGGGAGGGTTGAGTTCCTTTTAAAGTGAAAAAGGAGCGTCATTCTTGTAAAGTTTTGAAAAGGGAATTCCACCAATGTTATTACCCAGAAAAGTGGATCCAATAATGGTATCTATATAATAAAAGGGATAATAGGTTCTAAATATAAATATCCAAAGGATATTTTACAAGTATCTTGGTTGTTTGGATCCTTATGTTTATGGTTTAGTCTTTTATTAAACTAATTTATCTCTTAATCACTATAATTAATTTTAATCACATTCACTAATATTTTTGGTAAAAAAACTAATTTGACCTTAATAGAAATTATAAATTACTCATATTTAAAATATGGAATCCATATTTTCAAATTATAATCACATATGTTATAAAAATTAATTTAAAATTAATATTGCAGACGTGTCACACCATTAGTTTTTTTATCAAAAATGTTTAGGCGTTTGGAATGTTTTTGTATTAAATTTCAATTTTAAATTGGATTCTAAGATAGAAATTGTATTAATTGACGTATAATTAATCTAATTTCACTTTAAATTAAAATTAAAATATAATTTTACTATGTAAATAAATAATATTAAAAGGAAATTTTAAATTAGGATTCTGTATTTTGCTACTATTCATCAACAAATGATTGTTTTTTAAAAAACTCAAAAAATCACACTTATATAATTATAATTTTATGAATTCCAAAAATAAGTTTATTTTATCAAATTAAATTTATAAAATTATCTAAAATTAATAATATTATTGGTCACATAATGACATAAAAATAAGTTCATTTGAGAAAATAGTATTTTCAAATATATAGACTTTACCAATATTACCTGTATTATTACCAACATGTTTTATGTATATAAATACATTAAAAAATATTTAAAAGTTAGTAAAATCTATTCATATTACTAATTTTAATAGAAAGGTTATAATTATCTCATTTCAATAATTATAAAAATAAAATTATGTTCTGTAGAAACTTGGTGTTGCGTGTAACGCAAGCCAAGTCAATGTTTCCTATAAATAAAGATTTTCTTGGTGTAATAGATAATTTAAGTTTTACATAGAGTATCGTACAACACACAACATCAAATAAGATTAATTTATTTGAGAAAAATTATGACAAAAAATAGGGTTTTTACATATATTTATATATATATTTACGAATACAACATGAAATAATGATAAAACGGGGATTAAATTTAATATTATACATTTTATATCCATAAAAACATTTTAAATAATATTTAATAAACCCAACATAAATGCCTATCTATAACGTTATATATGAAATACTTTAATATTAGCCTTATGTGTACTGCTCTTTCTAAGGTTATGTCCACTTATTACATTACAAGAAATTCCTTCAACATTTCTATGTTACCATAATATAAAAAAATCCCATTAAAATATTTTATGGTAAAAAATTAGGAAGTAATAATGTTTTAATAATGGTGATATTTTGGAACCATATTCCAAAAATTCAACTCTTTAAATGTACTCAAACATCTCAACTTCATAACATTTAATATTATCATGTTAACTTATATTTTCTACTGAGAACACCTTATAAGTTCATCACAATCATACTTTGCACCAATTACATCAAACATTTCTTTAAATTATTTTAGGTAGATGTATCTATTTACATAATTTATTTTAATAGCACAACCTAAACACTTTTGGGATAAATTTATATTCACGCAATTACTACAATTAATGTAATTAATTATATTATTTCTCTTTAACACTATATCCTAATACCTTTTTAAAATATAAAGTGTTATTCGATTGGAAACTTTTACTCACACAGTCCTTTTGTAAACAGTGATTTCTTACATTATTCATGATAAATAAATATAACCCTTAACATTAATCTTTAGCATTACATTTTTAAAAATCTTTAGAAATTATTTGTAACAATTGAATTTGGCATTATACTCTTATAATACTTTTTTTGTTAACATTGAAATTCTATAAGTCTAAATATACTCCCATTATCTCCTTAAAAAATATATTCCATTTATAATATCTTGTGAATGAATAATATAAATTACTTTGGGTTTATGAAATAAGTTTTTTAACTTTTAATGGGAATATTTATAAAATGAACTATTGTTTCCTTATCATGGATGGTATTCTATGTATTTTGAACATCTTATTTTGAAAATAAAACTTTTTTAAAATACATCACTAATGGATGGTGGGAATCATATTACATAATATTTTTAAAAAAATCTAGACAAACACGTTATCATGGATAAATATTTTTATCCTTGTTATCTTTTAAAAATATGATATATAATTTGATGAATCATATACCATGTGTAATCAAATAATTATATGTTATTGTTAATAAAAACTATTTTTTAAACAATAAATTCACTTTTAAGTAAAATGAGATAAATATATATATTATTACTTATATTCAACAGATATTGACACATTCATTTACATTCAAATATTTGATTTATAAACTATTTTCTTTGTAAATTTAAACTACAAGATAAATCATTTATTCCATTGATTTAAATATATTATTTATCTATAACAATTTTTAAATACACATTCTATATCATATACCTTTCAAAACATATGAATTAATTTAAAATATATATATACCAGACATGGGAATTCAATGGAGTTTCCAAAACTCATTCAAGTATCCTAGATAATCATATCATATTGAAATATTACCTTTTATTCTTAATTATCCAATGATTCAATTGCCTTTACTATCTTCCTAAAAAATATTGTTGAACCCTTTAAAAGAAGTTTTTTATCTTAAATTAAAATTTTAACCAATTTCTTTGTCTGCACAATACTATTATCTCGATATCATATGTATAGTTTGTTAATCAACAACATTTTAGAACATTAAGTAAAATTTTATTTAATTCAATATTATTGTAGGATCATTTCCATAAAATTTTTGATTAATTCCAAACTATTTTAATCTATTATCATATCACTATATGCATATTATAGAATTTATAAAATCTTGAATATGTATAAAAACCTCCCATATCATTTTATTTAAACAAAAATAATTTACATTCACTTATCAATAGAAAAATGAGATATATAATAAAAATCTTATGAAAATTTCATCTGTGATTGAACAATCTATGTTATCAATACATCAAACCATTTTCTTCATTACTTGAAATATAAATTTAGCATTCAATTATTTTCTTATATTTGGACCACTTGTATGTTTATAACTTCTATAAAACATATATTTGATATAATATATTTTTTATAATAATATAATTATATTCTATACTTTTTATGTGTACTTACCTATATACTTGTTACATAATTTGATGTAATCAGAAAAAATATATATATGAAGAAAATATTATCCATTTTTCATGATTTTACCTTGTGGTTTCAATAACTTTTTCTTGAAAAAACTTTATTTTACGATCCAAATAAATTTTATTTTTCTAGTATAAACATTTACCCACATGTACTATTAATGTACTGCCATAATCTAGACAAAAAATGTCTAGTTCATTTATTATTAACATGTTGGGAATATTGGGAAAACCATTCTTATACCAATTCATCATGTTGAAACATTTCAACAGAATGATTTATTTAACCATAATTAGGTTTATATGAATAAAATTAATCTCCCCAATCCAATTTTATATTCAATCATATTTATTAATACTGGCTTAAAAATAAAATTTAGTATGTGAGACTAAAATTCCTTAGGTCATTTTTCATTTAATGACTTTGAAACCATAAGTGAATAAATCTATGATTTAAAAATATCTAGAATCACTTTTTTGAAACATTTATTCTCATGGTTACTTGGGAAAGAAATACTCCAAATATATAATCTAACATTAGAAATTTTATTATGTATATATTTTTAGGATATTCATATTTTAATATTCTAGTTAAAAGATTAATATAAAAGTTTCTTTTGATAATGAAGAAATTATTCATCTGAAAAAAAAATTATATTTCTAGATGAGTATCATTTTTTTATAAACAGCTTATAAGGACTGTAATTAAATAGGCCCCACTAAAATGACAATCCTTTAAAAATTTATCTTACATGTTAGTGGGAAAAGATTTATATTTTACAAACCAATGGGTTTAATTTTTTGTTTATCTAATCTCTTTAGATATTATGGAAGATTATCCTCCCAAAAATATCATATATAAATCTAGAATAGTTTAGGAAGAAAATATTTTTCTAATCCATCATATGAATAAAATAAATTATATTCCTTAGGTATTATTTTCAAGGGTATCCTTTCTAAGTGTAACCCAGATAAAACACCAAAACTTTACTAAAAAAAGATAATCAAGATGCCCCCTACTCCGAAATAACATACCCAAAGATAATCTAGTGTCATAAATTACATGAATTCATTATACAAGGTCAATAATGGGAACCATGATTTGGAAAACCAACCTAGTTAGATGATCAAGGTATTGAAAACTATAACATTGAATGGAATCTCTCACAAAGTATTTGAAGGGGATTAAATCTAACCATATATTGTCTTTTAATTCCCATTATGTATTCATGAGTTAATCGATTTCAATTTGTAATCCCTATTAATCCCATCAATTTAATTTGATCAAAACAGATTAATATGTAAATTTATTCACAACTCATAAGTTTTTTTTACATAACCGAAAATAGAAACTAAAAAAACTCATACATATATGAATTCATCATATGAATATGGAACATGAACTATTCTTACTAAGTTATATAGTTATATGAGATAGAAAATTTACACATGAGTTTTCTCAAAGATATTTATAGCCAAACAGAGTATCATGTTATCATTAGAGTCAAGTTCATCCATTTGATCTGTCCTTTTCTCAAATGGATCAGATTCATCACATCTCATATGAACTGATTCTTCAACAATCCTTGACTTCTTATTATAGACTCTATAATCTTTGGAGATTGCAAAATATTCTATGAAAATACCTTCATTGTATTTTGGATCGAACTTACCAAGATTATCTTTGGTGTTCAAGATGTAAACCTTGCATCCAAAAACATTAAAGTAATTTACTTTATGTTTTCTGATATTCCATAGTTTATATTGTGTTTTTTCAAAATCGGTCTAATTAAAACACTATTAATTATGTAGAAATTTGTATTCACAGCTTCTACCCAAAAATATATAGGTAGGATAAATTCATTTAACATAGTTCTAGCCATTTCTTGAATTGTTCTATTTCTTCTTTCTACAATCCCATTCTGTTGAGGTGTTCTTGGTGCAGAGAAGGTATGTTTAATACCCATGTTTGAGAAAAAGGAATTAAATTCCTTATTCTCAAATTCTCCACCATGATCACTTCTTAATGAAATTATTTTAAAACTTTTTTCATTTTGAACATCTTTACAAAAACTTTCAAATAAAGTAAAAGCTTTATTTTTAAATTTCAAAAAGAAAATCCATGTAAATATAGAATAGTCATCAACTAAAACATATACGTATAATTTACCAGTTAATATTGCTACTATTGAGGGTCCAAAAAATCTATATGAATATGTTCTAGAGGTTTAGATGTAACCACTTTATTAACATATTTGAAGGATGATTTGTGTTGCTTTCCAAGTTGACATGCATCACAAAATCGGTCACTTTCAAATTTGAGACTAGGTAAATCAAAAACTAAATGTTTCTTTGAAAAATTATTTAAAACATATATATTACAATGTCCAAGTATCCTATGCCAGATCCAAGATTAACTTACTTTAGCAGTCAAGCAGTTTACTTGTTGTTTACATAAGGAATTTAAATCCAAAGTATAGACATTTTCAGTTCTTGGTGCTTTAAATTTGAACAGTTTATCTTTAGAAATAGTACAGCAATTGTTAGTAAAGTCAACAGTATATCCATCATCACAAAGTTGAGATATACTTATCAGATTGTGTTTTAATACTTGTACATAAAGTACTTTGTTGATTGAGACTGTTTTTGGATCTCCAATAGTTCCAATGCCAATGATTTTTCCTTTGGTATTGTCGCCAAATGTGACAAGTCCTCCTTCCTTTTGATTGAGTGAAGAAAAATTCAATGAGTTTACACTCATAAGTCTTGAGCAGCCACTGTCCATGTACCATATATCTTTTCTTCTCTGGTGGCCTACTACCTCCAAAGACATTCAAACAAATTGCTTTGGTACCCATATTTTGTTGGGTCCAGAGGTGTTAGCTAGCAATGATCTGGGTATCCAGATTTTCTTTATTATTTTAAAATCATCTGAATCATATAAGTCTTTTGAAACATAGGCTTTCTTAATACCACAAATTTGAGGATGTCTTAAGAAATAGTTTTTATCTATATGTCCCTTTGTCCCACAAAAGTTACAATTATCCTTTTTAGAGCTAGGAACAAAATAATTTTTATATAGATTAGGTTTTTCTCCTTTACTACCAATTCCAAATCTCTCCTTTTTAATGACAGTTTTTTCAAGAATTTCATTTAATGAATTCTCTCCTTTTGTAAAAACCAATGCAGCCTGTTTGTAAGATTCTACTTCATCCTTTAGTGTTTTTATTCTTATTTCAAAATTAATATAGTTAGTGTTAATAGAATTGCATTTATCCGTTAATTCCTTATGTTGCTTCAGCATTGTATCTCTTTCATCTGAAACGGCTTTATGTTTGTATTTTAGTTATTTATGTTTCTCAAATAGTGAGTCATATTTTTCTTCAAGCATATTGCAGTAGGTTGCAAGTTTTTCATTTGTATAGCTTGATTCAGAATTTGATTAATTATTTGAGTTAGAGGTTTAATATTAGTGTACCTCATCGGTTTCTTCCATGAAACACATGTTTGGTTTTAGATTGACTTCTTCTTTCTCTGAGCTTGATTCAGGAGAGCTACTGGAGTCTTAAGATACACTCCATGTGGCTTTTATAGCTTTCTTGTCTTTCTGCTCATAGTCATTTCTTTTGAAGAATTTATTCTTCTTTGCATCCTTAAATTGTGGGAAATATGGTCTGATATGCCCCATCTTCTTTCATTCATAATATCTTACTTCCTTATCATCTTTCTTAAATAATTTTTTGTAGCCTCTTTTCTTGCTGTAAAACATTCTAAATTTCCTGGCTAGCTGATCCAGTTCATCATATGAGTTTGATGAGTCAGAGCTCTCTGATTTAGCTTTGACTTCTCTGTTCTTCAGCTTTCTATTCTTTTTTTGTGAAGTTACTTTCAAGGTAGTATCATCATTTTTGATGTATAATTTATTCTCATTTTCCTCATCTTGTATTTCAGCATCATACATCATCAGTGTACCAATCATCTCTCTCATGGTTAGATTTTTGATAGGTGTTGATTGTCTGATTGCAGCAGAGATACCATTCCATCAAGTAGGAAGTACCCTCAGTACTTTTAATGCTTGATCAGCCTTTTTGATAGGTTCTCCTATAGATGTTATATTATTGACAATTTCTATCAATCTCCTATTCATTTGGGTAATTATTTCTCCTTCAAACATTCTGAAAGTATCAAATTTCATTTTTTCAGTTTCATATCTCATTTGTCTCACATTGTATTTTCCATCATATGCCACAGCCATTGTCTGCCACATCTCATATGTTGTCGGGCACTGAGATACTCTGTTAAATTCATCTGGTCCTAGACCATAGATGATTGCATTCATAGCCTTCGAATTCATATCATACTCTGCCTCTATAGTAGCACTCCATGTCTCAGGATTTTCAGTAATTTCATAAGGAGTCAGAATATTTGAATAGACTTTATATTCGAGGTTTTTCAGATATATTATCATGCGCGATTTCCAGCAGCCATAGTTGTCTCCATTAAAATATGGTGCTCTGACCATTGACATTCCTTCTCTTTTATCAGTCATGATGCTCTATTTTATAATCTTTAAATGCTTCTAACTTGTTAAGTCTCTATCAGAAGCTCCTCCTCTGATACCAATTGTTGGATCTTGAATATACAGATTTTACATAAGAGGGGGTTGAATTGTGTCTTTAATATTTTTTCTAACTCTTTGATTGAATGAGTTCTGTCCTCTTTGATTTATCATATTTGGTCATACAGAAGAAATAAATAAAATCAGGGACACAAAGATGTATAGTGGTTCGGGGAACAGAAGGCCCCTAGTCCACTCCACCAACGCTCAACTCCACGATCTTGGTGATTTTCACTATCTGCTCCTCGTTTCAACATACCGGTCCACAACTGAATACAGGCAGTTGACACCTTTACAATCCAAGGAAAAACAAATCCTTCTGGTTCAAACACGAACCTACACATCTTAGTACGAGAAGCTGGTTACTCAATAATAAAAAGAATTTCAGAAATAAGTTTTCCGGTTGATCTTCACAATTGCAATAGAATGCAATTGACAACAGATGGATCGTCGTCTCTAGAAATATTGATTTTCAAGGCAAAGCAATTCTGAGTCGATCCGGTTGCAGTAGATATAGAGATATAGTTCACAACTTTAGTAGTAGTAGATCCATAGTAGATATTCGATGCAGAACAAGTGAATCTTCTATCGAGTTCGTTCTTCTAAAGTGAACAGAGATTTGACGCTCCTTTTTGAATCAGCAGATCAACGTGATTTTCTAGAGTCTCTGTTTTTCACCTTTGTAAATAAAAGATTGATCACCATACTCCCTTATGGTGTTTTTCAGAGAGAACATATATACAAAAACTGATCATATGTCCTGGACATTTAGATCCATAAAAGTCGCCTTCTGATTCGCGATATTCAAAAATTTGAACTTACAGAGTAGTCGTAACTTCCCTGAAGACTCAGCATAAAAATCTCCTTTTAATTCGATCTTTAATCCAATGATAAAACGACTTTTAATTGGTCAAATTCATACTTTAAAAACGACTTTAAATCCGTCTTGAAATCCGCCCAACAATCAGCTTGCTGACCGTTGCATAAAAATATCGTCTTTCAAACTTTCTGACGCCAAAAGTAAGGTTGATGACGTGGCCTCCAAACGTAGGGTTGATGACATAGTCTTCAAACGTAAGGTTCACAACGTAAGGTTGAACATAAATGTAGGTTTCATGTTACGTTCTTCAAATGTAAGGATTATCTTAAACTTAGGGTTGATCATCCATACTTTTTCTTCAACTCTCAAACTTATGGTAAAAGATCCATACTTTTACTTAATCCTTACATTTTAAAGAACGTATGGTTGTTCACAAAAGTAAGGTTGATGAACCATAATTTTGAGAAACAAACGTAACATTTATTACCTACATACGGTTCTCCTTCCATACTTTGCTGCTAACCAAAATGTAAGGTTCCTTCCTAACGTATGGTTCTTCTTTCATACTTTACTGAAAATGTATGGTTGTTTAACCATACTTTTCTCTTATCTCAAAAAGTATACATGCTTTTCATACTTACGCTACATTTATCCACATAGGGTATGAACTGTGATTCCAGGACGCGCTTAAAGTAGATTTCGAACAAGTAAGGTATGAACAGTGATTCCAGGACGTGCTTAAAGCAGATTCCAAACAAGTAATAAATTCTCGTTATTTAAAGAGTAAAATAACTTAATAAATTCCTGCAAAATACTTAAATAAATTCATTAGAAAATAAATAAGGGTATTTGTGAGCATCAAAATTATCATAAAGAGATAGATTATTATTTTTAATAATCTCCCCCTTTAAATAACATTATTATGTATTGTTGAAAACAATACTTTGATAAAAGATATTTACATTCATAAAATACATAAATTTTATATAAACATTCATATATTACTCTACTAAAAAAATCATAAATATATTTTTACTATTAAGAAAATGATAGTTTTATAAAAATCTGGATGTTTCACTGTTCAGTAGAAAATAAATATTTTCCTATAAATAAAAAAATCTCACCCTAAGATAATTTTGAGATTAAAATTTTAAAAATGAAGGTTATTTTGTTAAATATAATTTATAAAAGTTTAAAATTGTTTTTCTAAAACATGTTCACCATTAAAAGTTTGTAAAATCACATTTAGAAAACATATCGTTTTTATGCGTAAAATTGGATTCATTTCTATCTTATGCCTATAAAATCCATTATATGAATTTCAAAACATTAGATTAAATTTATAATATTTAAATTTCATAATTTGGTTAATACTATTCATTCCAGTCAATTTATTGACTCGGTTATAATGGTCAATTTAAAATAATGATATTTAATTATATATCATTATTCGTTCAAACTTAGTGTTGTGTGAACCTATGATATTTAATAAATTAAATTCAAAAACAAACATGTCATAACATATTGAGGTGTTTCAAGTAAATCAAATTCCTCTCATCTAAGTAGTTGAAATAATCATATATGATTCAAATAAACAATGTAATTTATTTCCACTTTCTAATTTGATCAATGGACATATGTCTTTACATTTTATGTAAGTGTACAAAACCCATAGTGGTTATTATATAACTGATGACATTAGCCTAAATAACCCAACAACCCCCATATCAGTTAATTTAATATGTGTACTGAGATATGTAGGGTATCAAATTATAAAGGATCTCATTCTAGGTATCTCTCTAACCACATGTAAGAAGTATTGATAAAATGCATACAACCCTAAGTATATTAATGACTATATGAAATTACATGAGGTATAATTTGGTAGGTTAATCCATGTAATAAATCTCTACTTATTACCTCATCAATCCATTCCTCATATAAATAAGTAATTTTATTAACTACATAAATCTATTCATTTAAGCTATTTGTATAATCGCCGCACTTGATACTCCATGATGACCATCATTTAGGGACAGTTAAATGTCTTACATTGAAGGTTTAATTATTATTCTAATAAATGAGATGTATATTATTGTGACCCTCTCTTTTTAGTCATAAAATTACACCACTTTTGTGGAATGATTTATAAATTACACAAACGGACAACCAAAGGCCAAATTATCCAAGTGGCTTTGACAACATGGAAACATAAACACTGGTACCTAAGTTAGCTACAATATCTCTCAATAGGTTATCCATTACTATAAACCTTCTTAAAAACACCATACTTAATACATATATTCATAACATGTGGAAGCAAAATAAAAAGGGGGTGATATCAGATGCTCAGTAACGGTAAACACGGGAGATATGTAATCATAAACACGAAAATAAGGGTATGAGAACATGATAATAACATTAAATGATCATAACTTGTATATAAAATATTATAAATATAAATCATGGCATAATGATTGGAAGTTCATAATACATCAATCATTTGGAAATCAATAATGTAATCTATGAAATCACAACATTGGAATAAGACATTTATTTGTAGTATACACATAAACATCTAATATCATTCCTTAGAAGTCAAAAAGAATTTCTAGAACTTATCAGGGAAATTAATAGGGAATGAATCTACTGGTTGGGACACATCACTATCCATAATAACAATCCTTTCCTTATAAGGGATTGGGTATCCCCATCTTCCAATAATCGATTGGGTTTCCCAATCATCGTAGAGCGGATCAGATTTCCCCATCTTCCCATAATAGATCAGTTTTCCCAAACTTCCATAGTTGATCAAGCCTGTACAGTTGATTCTATTCATTTTCTCATGAGATATAAATACTTACCCATTAATTATAGGTAGATATTGGTCCCACCCATCTCATAATTAAATCATAGATACATGTGCCACAAATTAATAAAATATCATATCATAACCCATGCAATTAAATGGGTTTTATAAACATATAATCATATATTAACCTTTGAAAAATGTTGGTTTCATAATTATTTCATTAAATAATAACCCATGAAAATAAGTGGGTTTCATAATCATATAACTCTTTATTGAGAAACATTTTTCTCAAAAATATAACCTATAAAATAGAAACGGGTTTCATAATCATCATGACATCAAAACATAAACCATTCAGATAAAGAATATGAATGGAACCTTTTGATCATTTCCCAATAAAATCATGAGTAACATTAATAGATGTAATATTATATGGAAAATAATTTTGAAATATATTATAAAAACATTTCTGGAGAAAAATATCATTTTTTCTTTGAAAAAACTCTTTTTAAAACATAATACTTTTTGGAAAAATATTTTTCTTTTAAAATAGAATTGAAATCATGTAAAGGATTCTTGGAAACCATAAAAATTTTAAAATACATTTACCTGGAAAATAAGATTAAAATATGATATATAAAACAAATTAAAACATTTTTTAAATCATGGGTTTTGCAATTTCTAGAATGTGTCTCAAAGAACGTAAATTGAGAAAAAATTACTTTACTGATTGAGTAAATTTTGAAACATAAACCCCATTAAAGAGAGATCATAAAATGGATATGTAAATAACAAAAACTTTATGGATAAAAATCATATAATATATTCTGGGTTAATATATACACCACATAAAATAAATGAGTGGCGAATAAGGTATAAATCTCACAAAAATAAAAGTGAAATTAGAAATCCCCTTAACATATGCCTTGAATCTCACCATACTCATTAAAAGCTCTTGTATAATAAATATAAGATTATGATACATCTAACATAGAAAAAAAATTATTATATCTAAAATCATATATGAATTTATATCACCTGTTTATTAACACTACAATGTTATGGTTACGCTTCGGGTAAAATCAGCTTTGTTCTTTACATGTGTCTTAATTTGTTATATTTTTGGTCATCGAACTTGTATCATTATTTCCCGATTGTAAAAAATGATATAAATATATATTTTATTAATTATTTATATATATATTCATAAACATTTATGGATAAAATAAATATTAAATGTAATACACCGATCATTGAGATGGTAGGTCGTATGTACGCTTCAACGTTGTGTAGATTTAATTATTGTATTGAATGTAAGTAAGTAAATGAAATATATATATATATACATATATATATTATTGTACAATTATTATTTCATATATATAATATACTTTTAATGAACGTGTACTTAATACATTCCATGTAGTGTGTGAATGAATAATATCAGTTTCAGGTGGCAGTAGTCCACACTTCCCAAAATGAAATTATCATATTTCCACAAAATGAAAAGTATGAAGGTGTTTGTTATATAATAATTAAATAATTATAAAGAAATAATAAATATCACATAAACCAAATAAAAACATAGTTTCCATCATGATTCTTATCCATGAGAGGTGGAAATGGAAAAATGAACAACATCGTTTCGTGAGGTTGTAGTTCATCATACATAAAAAACAGTATGTTCATTACCCATTTGATGGAAGTGTGTGCAAGTATAGGTATAATACTTAGAATAAAAATATTTTAGTAAATTTATGATACTAATTTTATTATATAATCATGAAATTGGATAATTCAGGCTGTGTATAATGAAAATTAGGCAAAATCGCTTGAAGAAGGATGTTACCTCTTCTTTGGGTAACTCATTATGGTTTGTTGTAAAGGGATTAATTGGATGAATTTAATACCAAAGGGTATATTATAATATTAGTGGAGGGATGTGGGGAGCTTATTTGGGAAGATATTGGGTCATCCAAATGGATTTATATATGTTAAAAACTGGGAGGGGTGATTGCCATTTTATAGCGGAGGATGAGAGGAATTCTTGTAATTTTTTGAAAATGGGATTCCACCCATTTTTGTTCCATGGAATGTGGAACCATTAATGATTAACATCAAATAAAAAAGTTTATATATTTGAATACAAACATAAAATAAATTTATTAAAGGTTTTGATATTGTTTTGGGCCTTAAGTTTATGGTTTAGTCTTTTATTAATCTAGTTTCTATCTTAATTACTGTAATTAATTTTAATCACTTTGACTTGCTGTTTTGGTCAGAAACTATGTTGAACTAATTATAATTTATTAATTATTCTGATTACAAATATGGAATCCATTTTTACAAAATATAATAGTATAATTGTTATAAATTTACTTAAGATTAACCCTACAGACGTGTCACGGTAGTAGGTTTCTATAGCAAAAAATATTAAAAGTTGTGAATGTTTTGGTTTCCAATTTCAATGTGAAATTGGTTCGGATGGCCTGAATTGGATTAATTAATTTCAAATTAATATTATTAAAATTGAACCCCAAATTAATATTTATTTTATTTATATAAATAAATTAGATGAAAAAAAAATATTTAGAAATAAAATTCTGTATTTTTTACTATTAATCCAAAATGATGTTTTTTTAGAAAAAACTCAAAAAATCACCATAATAAAATTTTGAAATTAATAACTCAAAAAATTAATTTATTTTTTGAAATTTAATTTCTATGTTTGTATAAAATTCATTTTGTTATTTTCCAAAAAATTACATAAAATGCAGTTCATTTTATAATGTATTATTTTCAATCACATAATGAATTTAACAATATTACATGTTTTTTATCAATTAGTTTTATTTATATAAAACCATTATAAATAATATTTAAAAAAATTCTTGTTATTCTTATTACTGTTTTTAATCACTATTTAATAACTATCTCATTTAAATAATTATAAAATTAAAGTGATATTTGGTAGAAACAAATTTTTTCATGTAACATCAGCCAATTAGCAGTTGTATATAGTGAATTATTATCCTGTATTATATTATAATGGACGATTTAATTAGTGTATCATGAAACACACTACAAAAAATAAGATTAATTTATATGGATAAAAAAGTTCACTAAAACTTAGGGAGTTACATTTTACCCCTATAAAAATGAATTTCACCCTCAAAATTTGTCATTCTAATAAAAAAATGAGGATATTACTAACTAATTGTATCCTCAAGTTCCCAAAAAAGATTTATATAACTTGTGATTTATCCAAAAAACATTTACCAGGTGAGTGGTCTTGTTTTGGAGAACTTTATCTGTACGATCCATAATTTCACCTGGTTTTTCCACATAAGAAAGATCATTCTCTAGTTATATGACCTCTAAGTTTAGTTAATGAGATGGGTTAGGTATACTTTATCAAGAGAGATACATGGAACACATCATAAAATTTATAGATATTAGTAGTAAGTACCAGGAGATGGGCTATCATTCTAATACGATCAAGAATCTCAAAGGGACCAATATACCTAGGTCTTAGTTTCCCTTTCTTCCAAAACCTCATAAGACTATCCTATTAAAAGATTCATATAAACACCTTCTCAATAACAAAAAAGTTTAGGTCATGATGATATTTATTAGCAAAACATTTATACCAACTTCTTTCTTTTTTAGTATGTGGTTGAATGGTTATGATCTTCTCCGTTATTTCATTAGTTGTCTTTGGTCCTAATAGCTTTATTTATCCAACTTCATCCCCACATATTGGAGATCTACATCCTTCCATGGAGATATTCATAATAATCAATTTTAATGCTTGAGTTAAATATATTTTTGAAAACTCAACTAGAGGAAGGTGATTATCCCAACCACCATAGAAATCTAATGAAACAAATATGAACATATCCTCTAGGGGTATAATATTTGACTACTAGAAAATGGGTCTATACCGACGCATCTATACCCATGGTTTAAAAAACTGTGGGTATAAGTGGTTTATTCAGACCTATTCCTATAGTTTTGTTAAAAACTTCTTTATATTAACAATGATTTGAGGTTTTAATGAGGCTCCCCTCCTGATTTTTATTTCCTCTCCCATGTCTCCCCCGATCCTTGGCCTCTCCACCCTCCCCACCCCTCCCCGAAATTGACCTCCCACACTCACCTCTATCTCCAAACCCCCGCCTCCATCCCTCCACCTTCGTGCCACTGCCTCTTCATCTACAGATGCCTCCACCTCTGCCTCCCAACCCTACATCCACTTCCTAGGCCTCACCTCTACCTCTGTGGCAGCCTCCACCTCCTTTCAGCCATGGTTACCTCCACCTCTGCCTCCCAACCCTCGCCTCAACCTCCACCTTCATGAATTTTATGTGGTGAATTATTTTCTTAATTTCTCTCCACAAAATAGAGGATCATGTATTGTTTTTCTTTTAATGCTTTATTTTTTCCTATTCTTTCAACTGACATGCTTGTTGATGCTACAGATAGAATTCTCCACTTTTATTCTCCTTAAGTCTAATTTAGTTTACTTATGGTTTCACTTGTAAGGTCATGTTAATGAAAAAACTCAGGCACCCAAATCTAGTTGTCTTCATGGGAACTATCACTCAAACTCTAAATCTATCTTTTTTATAGAGTTTCTTCCTTGGTATGTTCACCGTTTATTCTAGGCACTATTTCATTATCATTGGAATCCTTTTTATGTTTTTCCTTGTGTAAGAGCTATGTTGTTTTTTCTTAGTCTTAAATAAGGGATGTTTTCCTATATTGTATCTTTTCATTGTGTATATGTGTGTGTTATATTTTCAAATGTGTTTATATGGAAATTGTGTTTCATTTTATTTTAAAATTATCATGTTAATTCTTTCAACATTGTTGTTTTAGAAAATTAATTTCAATATTTTTGTACATTAAAATATTTAAAAAGGCCTTATTGGCACTTTATAGAAGTGTTTTGGATCATAACATAATTATTTATTTTTTATGATTGATGTTTTGAATGAAAAATTTATTATAATTTAATAAATAACTTGTAGAAGAGGTGAGTTGGGTTATTATAAAATCTTTATTCTTCATGTGATTTATCTTTTGTTTTTTATTCTTATCACTACATAATTGGTTAGGGGAACCTAGGAACTTCAATTAGGAAACCTAGAACTAACTAGTTTCTTCATACTAGTCATGTGTGTCTCTATAACTAGTGATAAAGTATAATCAATACCACCATCAGACTAGTGATGTTTATTTATCTCCATCATTTTAGTTTAGGGTTTATCCCAATCCAGTGAAGTTATTTCACTTAGTAACCATGACCTTTGTTTTTCTATATCCGCTCTTATGAATGTTATCTAATTTAGTTATTTATTTTATGCATTATACATTATTGGAATATAGTTAATTCCCTTTATTTAGTGAATTATTTCACTATTTTTATTCAATAATTTATTCTCTATTACTTATTATTGGTATAAATGATTATTTACATCTCATTTAATTATTCTCACTGCTTTTTTAAATGTCTGATAACCAAGTTGTGGAATATTTTTAAATTAAACTAGTCAAAAAGTTGTTTCTAAATTATGTTTCTGATATTCTTTGAATTTAAATTGAATTTTAATGTTTTCATTAAAAAGTGACCTACCTAATGATGTTTAGAGCTAAAATGTATTGAGTTGCTAGTCTGGGAGAATATGTGTATTACTAATCATCAAGAAAACACATGTTCCATGAATTTGGTTATTTCTAATTTATGTTTCATAGCTAACAACTTTTTTAGTATTAATCTTGTATAAAATTTTCATGTACCAATCAACGTTTTTGGGTTATTTCCAAACATTGGACATAATTGAGACTTTTATGAATTATCGTGTTTTTTAGGATATTGATTTAGATTTTATTCATCATATTTGTGTGAATATTAAATGTGTAGTAGTATAAAATATAAAAGATGGTTTAGATAATAGATTTAATATAAATTTCTAAACTCATGATAGGATTGAATTGTAAAATAATTGAAGTACAGTTTCATTCACTTTATAATTGAGAATATTTATGATTATTGGGCACAAAAAAGGGTATACTAGACCACCTTTACACAAATATAACTATTCATTGAACATTGAATCTCTTATGTGTATAGAGCTTGCAAAGTAAATGTTAGTTTTGGAGATATAAGTTTTCATTATGAATCAATACACATGAGAACTTTATAGAAAGTGAATGTTTCTGTTTTTTTCATTATTTTCCTTACAATTTGAAAATATTATTTTCCTTGGAATTACAGATTTCATTTATACTTTCATTTTTTATAAGTTATATCTCCTTCCATATGGATTCCAGAGAATATAAGGCAGTGTGTCTACATTATTTATGATATTTCTAGGTCTAGCCAAGGTGTCTTGTCCTTAAAGGTTATAAGTCTTTCTGACCCCTTCCTAAATTTGTATCGCAATCACAATTTTAGTGGAGAAAATCGCATCTTTTACCCCTTATTGTAAAAAAAATGTTACCAAATTTGTATGAACATTTCTTATTTTGAACCTATTGGGTTTAAGGATAAAAAAATTTCATGGGTGGACATCTTTGAAAATAGATCTGTATGTTTTGAAATTTTGTTATAATCTGGGATGTTTTCTCCTCTATTTTTCTCACTCTTCTTTTATTTATCCTTCATTGTCCATTTAATTATATATATTTATTTATTATAATAAAATATACCTATTGAATTATGTTTTTATGTTTCTTATAACTTTTCAGCGTGTTTTTATTGTATTAGATTAAATTTTCAAATTTATATCTTATTAGTGCTTCATGACTCAGTTGGAAGATGGTTCTGATGTTGCTCATGTAATATTTTTTTCTTATTGTGTGGTTATACCCCTTTATTTCCATTTACTATGTTTTCTATTTCAATGTGATTATTACCACATTAAAATATAAACCAATCTGTATATGGAGAAGAATGTGTAGTTTCTGTGTGAATTCATGGATGGTTTGTCTATGGAAAAATAGAAGGTTTATGATAATGATCACCTTTTATTGAATTTTTTTATTAATAGTGGGTTTTTATATTCTTTTGATGATGAGAAGAATGTTTCATATCCTCCAGTTTCAATTATACTACCGAAACCTGTCTCTTCAGCAAGCTCAACATCAAATATGGATTCAAAAAAGAAGGTAACTTACGATATTTTTGGTTTCTTTTTTCTGAAACTGATCTTTTATTAACTTTTGTAAACAGGAAAACAGAAAAAATTGATCAAATTATTTTCAACATCATCATCTTCTAATATCCATCCCATACTTTCCTTTCATATTCTTAATTTATAAAGTGTTAGATTTATGGTTTACTAAATGATACATTGAAATTTCTTATTGATTCGGGTTTCTCTGGTGGGGTTTGAGTTTTGGAGTTTATTTTGATGTATTTATATTTTTTTAGAGTACATCATCATTCAGATTTAATGTATTCTTTTGTTGATCAATAATTTAAAGGGATGGGTTTTCCATATACTTGAGACTCATAGCTTGGAGTTATTCCTCTCTTTTACTAATATTAGGATCACATTTGAGGGTTCATGAACCTGATTTCCCCTCATTACATTATGAAACAAGATTCAGATGATGTTGTGGTATGGTTATTCAGGGTTGAGAATATTTTTATCCCCCTTGAAATTCTCAAACCTAATAAGTTTATATTTTAAACCTTTATTATAGGAGATATAGCTTTGAAGTGGTGGAAGTCTATTATTTATACTAATCCCTAGGAGGACAAATATTTTGAATGTTTAGAGGTGAGGATCATTCATAATTGTTTTCCTATTGTGGTGAAGTTAATGAAGGATATAAAATTTTGTAGCCTCTAACACTGGGATTATTTATTTTATTAGTGTTATAGTGAGGTTATTCAACCCCACCTTTCTCTATAAATGTATTCCTTCGGCCTTGACTATTATAGAGAGGTAGTAAATAATGCTATCAAAGTTGAAGTGATCTTGGATGGAGGACTATAGGTGTTATGAGTATATCTTATTCCTAGGTGTGGTGAATGAAAGACCAGTATGGGAATGGGAAGGCTTGGGGAAAAGATTATGAAGCGGGCTGAGGGGAGGGGAGGTAGTTGTTGGTAGGAGGTGTGGTGGGGGAGGTAGTGTCGGGGGATAGGGGAGGGGAGGTGAGGGAGCATGCAATACAGGGGGTTGGGGGCTAGGGGAGTGGCATGCATGCAGTGGGATGGGGGAGTGTGGGGAAGGTAGTGTATGGGGTGGGGGAGGTGGAAGGCATGTAGGGGATAGGGGAGGGGGCTGGAATACATGGGGCTCAAGGGGAGGGTGGGAGAGGTAGTGTAGGGGTTGGGGGGAATGCATTCAAAGGGCTAGAAGAGGGTGAGGAGGAAGTGCAGGGGGATTATGGGATGGGGTATGCATGCATGGGTCTAAAGGAGGGTGTGGGAGGCAGTGGAGAGGGTTTGGGCCGGGGAAAGACATGCAAGGGGATGGGTGGATGGGGGAGGCAGTGTAGGGGGAGGGGGAGGGGGTAGGCATGTAGGGGGATGGGGGTGGTGGAGAAGGTATTATAGGTTATGTGGGGAGGGGAGGGTGGGGTGTTATGTAGTGAAGGGTGTCTATGAGGGAAGGGGGTGGTAGGTAGTGTAGAGCGATGGGGAAGGTAGGTATTTAGGAAGTATAGGGGATGGGGGAGGTAGGCAGTGTAGGGGGCTTGGGGGTTGGTGGGTGAGGTAGTTCAGGTGGCTGGGGTAGGGGGCAAGAATTAAGCTGTTTGGGGGAGGGTAGAAGGTAGTGCAGGGTGTTGGGGGAGGTTGGGGGAGGTATTACAGGGGGCTAGGTGAGTGGGGAGGCATGTTGGGGGGATAGGGGAAGGTGGCAGGTGGCGTAGGGGCTGGGGGATGGTGGTGGAGGCATTGAAGGGGGATGTGGAGGGGAGGTTGGAGAGGGGAGGGGAGGGGTGGAGAGGGGAGGGGAGGATGGGGTAGGTAGTGTAGGGGATATGGGGGGATGTATGTCACATTTCAGGCAGGGTTTGGGGGTTGGTTTTGTTCCTCAAATAATTTTCTATGGCCTGTAAGATCTTTAGAAGTAGGAAGTTTGGTCTTCCTTACATTATTTTTCTTATTCAATGAACTAAATGTTTTTTCTACAAATACAAGTGTTTGGATTCAATTGGAAGTATGTTTATCTCCGGACATGTTGTCTTTAATGAATCATGGTTTCCTTTTCAATATTGTCAATCAGATTTATCATCACCAAATTTTTCGGAAACTACTTCCAAATCTTATTACATTCCTTATTTAGTTGATTATTCATGTCCCATAAATAATGATTCTAATATCCCAAGTTCTTAAATTTCGATTTATTGTTCCTTGTATATTGGTTTCGCCAATTCTCCTCGGCCTAGTTCACTTATTAATGCTTCAATTTCCCCTGATGATTCTCCTAGTGCTCATCCCACCTAACCATAGTTCTCTAGACACCCTCTTGGTGAGAATTCATCGAGACAATCTCTTTCTGATGCTTTTTCCTTAGATTAGTCTTCTAGATAGTCAACTCATTACCTTCCTCATAATTCTCATCCTATGACCAAATGTTCCAAGGTTGGGTTTTTTAAACCCAAAGTTTATACATTTTTTGGAACCTATATCTTTTAAGGATTCCTTATTTCAACCTTATGTGAATTAAGTGATTCATGAAATGTTTTCATCTTTACTCAAAAATTACATAGGGTCTTTAGTTCCTTTTGTTGGATTGGTATAACCAGATTTGGTATGGATGGTATTTAGGTCTGAATGCTTGTAGTAAACTAACGAAGGAATTCTATATTTTTTATAGGTAAAGGATCTATAACCACAGTCCAATAATAATTGGTATATTATGTTCTATGGGATAATATATACCCAGATTTTTGTAAACCGTAGGTATAGATATATTCCAAATATTTAAATTAAATTGTCGGTATTATGGAAATTTTCACAACTATAGCCATGGTTTCTATAAAACGATGGGTATAGCTATATACTCACGCCTTAGTAAAATATAGTTTATCAAACCATGGTTGAATCATATACCCATGGTTTTATGGGATATACTTGTGGTTCAAAATTGTGGGTATAAGGGATTTTACCAGTAGTGGTTCTTTCAGACTGACCATCAATCTAAGCATGATAAGTAGTGATAAAACTCAATTCTATATCAAGTGCTTTCTGAATACTTACCCAAAAAGTTGAGGTGATCCTTGGATCCTGATAAAATACAATAGAATGTGGTATTTCGTGAATCCTTACCACATCTTATTGTATATCCTGACAATCTGGTCTAGAGAGAAGTCATTTCTAATAGTGATGAATTTTTCTTACTTGGAAAAGAGATCGACTACCACCCATATATAATTAAAAACATTAGAGGTTTTTCGGATTACAATTAAAAAATACATAGTGTTTTCTTTCCATTTTCATTATGGTATTGGAAATGGATGCAACATCCCCTTAGACTTTTGTCTTTCATCCTTAACTTGATGGAATACAAAACACTAAGATACAAGCTTAGTGATATACTGCTTCATGTCATTCCACAAAAAGTATTATTTCAAGTCCTTATACATCTTCTTAATTTCACTATGAATAAAGAATGAATTACTATGATAGTCTTATAAGAAATCCTTCTTCAAGTCTTGTATATATGGAACACATACAAGGTTCCAAAACCTTAAAATTCCATCTTGATTAAAGTTAAACTCCAGAGCATCTCTAGCCTTATTTTTCATCTATAAATCTTCATTTTCCACCTATTTTATCTTCACATGGAAAGAGGAATGAACATTTAATTGATAAAGATAAATTTTTACCCTTTCTTCAGTATTTATAGATATATCCTTTGAAAATCCAAGAAATATTGGTTCTTTTACAATCCTCATCATGGAAAAGAAAGAATAATCTTTTCACTGAAACCATCGATAACTTTGTTCACTTTAATAGGGTGGTAATTCTTTTAGTAGTCATACTATTTTATTAGATCTAACCATGTTCTCTAACGTATGTTCAACTCCTTCTACAAGAATATATATTTTATACTTTCATGATTAGTATATATATCACACTTTTCTCCATAAATATAATGGTTACATATCTTTAATTCAAAGATTACTGGTACTATCTCAAAATTCTGAGTGGAGTAATTTTGCTCATGGATTTTCAATTATCATGAGTCATAACAGCTAACCATGTTATTATACATAATAATTCATCCCAATCACTGGCTGAATGTGCCAGTATAGATTACAAACCCTTCTTTACTATAGGTTAATGTGTGAAAAGGTCAACTGACCAAGCTTCTCTTATTTTTCTTGAAATTTTCATCACATTCATTTATCTAGAGGAAAATGCAACCCTTATAAGTTAAATTGGTTAGAGTATTATATAGTCCTGATAAATGCTCCCCAAAATATCTATAATACATTGATTGTACAAGAAAACTAAGGATCTCAGTCACCACAGTTAGTCTAGTCCAAGAATCAATTTCCTCTTTATTTGAGGGATCTAATGTTATACCATATATTGAGATTATGTGACCCAAAAATGAATCCTTTTTTATCTAAAACTCACAATTTTTAATGTTTTCATATATTTTATCCTTCATCGGGGTCTTCAGTAAAATTGTTAAGTGGTCTTCATGCTCTTCCTTTCACATTGAAGAGATAAGATTATCATCTATAAATACTATCATAATTGATCAAAGTAACCTATAAATACTCTATTAATTAAATATATGAAGATAAAAAGGGAATTAATAATACTAAAAGTCATCAATAAATATTCATAGTGTCCATACAATTTATAAAATGTTGTCTTTGGTATATCCTTTTTCTTGACCCTCAATTGATGATATCTATAATAAAAGTGAATCTTGAAAAAATATAAATCTCTATGTAAATTATCAAATAAGTCATAAATAGGGGGAATATGATACTTTTACTTTATCGTGACCTTTTCCAACTCCCAAAAATCAATTCAGAGTCTCATAGATCCATATTGTGTTCACAAACAAAATAGGTGCACCCCAAGGTGAAACAGTTGGTCGAATGAATTCTTTATTAAATTTTTCTTAGTGTTTCATCTTAAATTCATGAAAATAAATTGGGTCTATGCTATAAAGAGTATTTATAATTGTTTTATAACTAGGTATTAGTTCTATCAAGAATACACAACATAAAATATTAGCAGAATGATATGAAACTCTTATAAGAAAACATCAACAAATTTCTAAACAATAGACATATCATCGATGACGAGTTTATCCCCAACCACTTGAGATATACACACATTATTAATGGTAATTAAGACCCATAAACAAGATTAAATATCCATAAGAAGTTCATAAATATCATCACATTGATATATTATCATAGGTTAGGTTGAAATGTCAAATGTAACTTCCTTTAATAAAAAATTGATGTACTATTAATGTAGGTAAATCCAATCCTTTCCTAAGATGACATAATATTAAACCAATGTAAAAATGACATGATTTGAAATAAACACCCTCCAAAAAATGTCAACCGGATAGAAATCATTGAATTGAGATGCAATTATCATACAATTAGGGGTTTTCACTGCTAATTCCACATCTAATTATATTGGTGGAAGCTTAATACTCTTAAAAATTTCATTATATATGAAATAGTAGTTAAATATAGAATCCAATAATATATTACCAATTACAGATTGGAAGGTAAGTGTGCCTTCCACGACATCATTAATTCACCCCTCCTCTGAAATAGTGATCGCATGGAATTTTTCCTTGTCCCTTGGTTTATGAGATTTCTGACACCGATCGTCATCATCAGCCCTTGGTTTTGGGAACTGGTTAGAATAATTTTCTTCCTCCTTACACTTGAATCACTGAAGTGTGGGAGGTGAATTTTGTGTATATTTTCCTCTATTTTCATCACTGGACAACTTCTTCCCATCAGTGTAGTAAATTTGTTTTTGATGGTCTTCCCCTCCACTCTAAAAACCCTTATTAGACACCATAATACAATTTCCTCCATAATTCTTTCCATATATGGATTATAAAAGAAAAAATTATCTTTTTCTCATTCTGGTTTTTAAATTTTACTTTGAACTTCATCTTCCATTTCATTTTAAAACAACGATATAGATATGTAACTCTAGAATCCATTTAATCTTTTATTTTAGAATGAAAATTTTAAACGTCACTAATAAATTATATAATATACAATTTCTTAATAATACATTCCTTTAAGATACTGAAGAACCTATCAATGTTACATTCGGGTTGGATTATAATTCTAGAAGCCTACATTTTAAGTCATGTAAAATTATTCTCATAGGTACTGAAGGATTTGTCATTCTTTTTATTTAACTCAAGGAAATATATTTACATCTTCATACAAAGACCATGAGGAAAGTACTTATTGAATAATATGCTCTTGAATACTTCCCAATCCATGGATTCTATTTCATCTTGATTTCTCATATTATTTATTAGAATACACCACTGGTCTTATTCAACTTATAACTGTTAATTATCCATAATAAATTTATCACGTTCCCAACATTGGAGAACATAGAATATATATTCAGTGTAATTGACCCAATGTTCAATAACAAGTAGATAAAAACACCCAATAAAATAGGGTGTACATTTCCTCATAAAGGACTTAAGAGAGAATTAGTCCCTTCTTTTCTCATTTAAAATCATAGTATGATTCATAGATTGAGAAAGTTGTTTGAGAATATCAATGAAATTTTTTATTCCATATACCATAGAATTCATATTATTAAGAGAAGAATCGTTTAATTACCTATCATTTTCACCATTAATTTGGTTTCCTTGTGGTCAAAACATTGAATAAAACCAAAAATCAATGGGCAATAAACAGTTCTCATAGTGAGGAAACCAATAATCATGAAAACCCACTTATAGGGTGTCTAATTTATGGAACAATAATTAATCTATAACACCCAAAGATTGTCATAGTTTAGTCATAGACAACTGATTTTTAAATTAATTATGATAGTCTGTGATGAGATTGTGAATTTTGAAAAAATATCCACAGGGAGTGTCAAATCTGGTGCATTATAAGGTCTTTAACTATGTACTCGGTAATGCTCGAGTCAAGACTGATTCACCTTGTTGCATTTTTTACTCCAAGATAAATCTATTCCATAACCACACCCACTTATAGTATCTATACATGGATTTATTTTTACGAAACCACCTGCCAAATCCTTTACCAAAATTCTAGGAAATTTTCCTATATTTTTAGTTATCCTAAAACTTATCCATATACATGTATTGAGGGTTATCGCTAATGTTTTATCATATAGTTTTCCAAAGGATAAATAAATTTTCCCAAACACCAACAATAGTAACCCTCTCTTTTCTAAATTATCATTACATCACTTTTTTGGAATACTTAATGCACTATATAGATAGATTCCCAAATAACATATTAGAATAGTTCTTTTAAAAACATGGAAATATAAACACTAATATATAAGTATGCTACATTATCTCTCACTAGGTTATTAATCACTAGTACACTTATTAGACACATCATACATAATACATATCTTCATATACAATGTAAGGAAACATAAAAAAGGGTGATCTCAGATTCTTAGTAATGGTAAACAAGAGAGATATATAAGCATAAACATGAGCATAATGGTTTGATAATATGATCCTAATAATAGAACATCATGCCCTTTATATCAAATATAATAAATTTAAATCATGGAATAAATGTGGGTAGTTCATAATACATGAATCATAATGTAATTAATACATTAATCCATGATAGAAAAACATATAAATTAGACATGGAAATGTGTCATACACATAAACATGTCATATAATTCTTTATATGTCAAGATGCACTCCAAGAGATTATAATGGCACTTCATGGGGACTACACCTTCTGGGAGGGATAAAACACCATACCTAGTCATAGTCCATTCCTCGTAAGGTGTGGGGTTTCACCTTTTTTCTATATTATATTGGTTTTCTATATCGTCACACAGTGGATTGGATTTCCCCATCATCCCATAGTGGATTGGGTTTCCCCATCATCCACATTAGATTAAGCCTGTCAACTTGATTTCCACCAATATATCATGATATATAAATATTTACCCAATTAATTGGAGTGAGATATAGGTCCCACCCATATCATAATTAAATCATACATACATGTGCCATAAATTTATAAAAATGATATCATTTCCCTTGAAATGAAATGGGTGTCATACAAAAGTAATAACAACCTAACCCATAGAAAAATATAATTTTCATAATTATATAATCAAATAATAGAACATTAAAAGAATCAGGTTTCATAAGAATATAACCAATTAAAGAGAAGTGTGTTTTACAAACATATAACTTGTCATGGAGAAAGGGTTTTCCTAAACAACATTCAATCAAATCATAAATAATTCAGAGATAGAACATGAATGGAGCCTTTGGATCATTTCAATATAAATAAATGTGTAACAATAAAATATGTAATATTAGATAGAAATTAATTTTTAAATATCTTTTAAAAACGTTTATTGAGTAAAATATCCTCTCTTATTTGAAAAATTAACTTCAAAACAAAAAACATTTTTTATAACAGTTTTCTTTCAAAAAAACATAGAAAGATTATAAAGAAAGCTTGGAAACAATAAAAAATATTAAAATACATTTTACATGAAATAAATATTAAAATAAAATCATTAAAAAATTGAAAAAACATTGACAACGTTTTTGATATCATTTTTTAAAACATGGTTTTTGAAATTCTTGGCATGTGTCTCCAAGAAGAAAAATTGAGACAAAACTACTTTACTAATTTGGAAAATTTTGAAGCCTAAAAACCAAGAAAGAGAGTAAATAAAATTGATAGGTAAATACACATAAATTTAAGGATAAATTTCAAATAATATATTCATAGTAAGTAAATACACCACACAAAAACAACAAGTGGTGAATAAGGTATAAATTTTACATAAATAAAAGTGAGACTAGAACACCCCTTACCTTATGTATTGAATCTCATCATACTAATTAAAACTTCATATAATATATATATATATATATTATAAATCTAACATATAAAAATATTCTTATATCTTATACCATATAGGGATTTATAACACCATCTAATTAACACATGCATGTCAAGGTTATGTTTTGAGTAATATTTGCTTAGTTCATCATGTGTGTCTTAATTTGTCATATTTGTTTGTCCTCATACTTTTAAAATGATTAAAAGAATATAAAAAATGAAACAAATATCATCTATATTCGGTATATATTTGTTTATAATTATCTATGAAATATTGAAATATGAACTGGAATACACCGTTCAGGGAGACGATAAGTCGAACATATGCATGAATATTGTTTCTATTTTGTTATTCTATTAAAACAAAGAAAGTATATAACACATATATTAATATATATTAATTCCCATATAATTTTAATACCATTTATATCATATATTTTTATTTAACTCATCCATAATACATTCCATGTAGAGTGTTAACAAATCTTATTTCTTTTTAGGAGGCGGTGTTCCATACTTCCCCAAACAATATTTTCGCAATTAAACAAAATTTAAATCATGAAGGTATGTGTTATATAATAATTAAATAATTATTAAGGAACATAAATATCACATAAGTCATATTAAAATATATTTTCTATTATAATTATATATCATGATAGTTGTTAATGGAAAAACAAACAACATCATTTCGTGAGGCGGTAATCTGCCTTACACGAGAACGGTAAGTCGGTTACCCGTTAGATGGAAGTCTGTGTAAGTATAAGTTGAAACATTAGAATAACAAAAAATGATTACATTTAGGATAATTATGATATTATATAAGTATGTAATCGGGATAATTGAGGTGGTGGAGAACAAAAATTTGACAAAAGTTCTTGAGGAAGGATGTTACCTCTTCTTTGGATAACTTCTTTTGGTTTGCACCAAAAGGATTCCTTAGATGGATTTATTCCAAAAGGGTGGATTCAAGGATTAGTATAATGATGTGGGGATACTATTTAATCATATTTTGGGTAAGTGAAAGATCTTTATAGGTGTGAATAAGTGGGAGGGTTGAGTTCATTTTAAAGTGAATAAGGAGCTTTATTCTTGTAAAGTTTTGAAAAGGGAATTCCACCAATGTTATTACCCAGAAAAGTGGATCCAATAATGGTATCTATATAATAAAAGGGATAATAGGTTCTAAATATAAATATCCAAAGGATATTTTACAAGTCTCCTGGTTGTTTGGATCCTTATGTTTATGGTTTAGTCCTTTATTAAACCAATTTATCTCTTAATCAATATAATTAATTTTAATCACATTCACTAATATTGTTGGTAAAAAAACTAATTTGACCTTAATAGAAATTATAAATTACTCATATTTAAAATATTGAATCCATATTTTCAAATTATAATCACATATGTTATAAAAATTAATTTAAAATTAATATTGCAGACGTGTCACGCCATTAGTTTTTTATCAAAAATGTTTAGGCGTTTGGAATGTTTTTGTATTAAATTTCAATTTTAAATTGGATTCTAAGACAGAAATTGTATTAATTGACGTATAATTAATCTAATTTCACTTTAAATTAAAATTAAAATATAATTTTACTATGTAAATAAATAATATTAAAATGAAATTTTAAATTAGGATTCTGTATTTTTCTACTATTCATCAACAAATGATTGTTTTTTAAAAAACTCAAAAAATCACACTTATATAATTATAATTTTATGAATTCCAAAAATAAGTTTATTTTATCAAATTAAATTTATAAAATTATCTAAAATTAATAATATTATTGGTCACATAATGACATAAAAATAAGTTCATTTGAGAAAATAGTATTTTCAAATATATAGACTTTACCAATATTACCTGTATTATTACCAACATGTTTTATGTATATAAATACATTAAAAAATATTTAAAAGTTAGTAAAAACTATTCATATTACTAATTTTAATAGAAAGGTTATAATTATCTCATTTCAATAATTATAAAAATAAAATGATGTTCTGTAGAAACTTGGTGTTGCGTGTAACGCAAGCCAAGTCAATGTTTCCTATAAATAAAGATTTTCTTGGTGTAATAGATAATTTAAGTTTTACATAGAGTATCGTACAACACACAACATCAAATAAAATTAATTTATTTGAGAAAAATGATGACAAAAAATAGGGTTTTTACATATATTTATATATATATTTCGGAATACAACATGAAATAATGATAAAATGGGGATTAAATTTAATATTATACATTTTATATCCATAAAAACATTTTAAATAATATTTAATAAACCCAACAAAAATGCCTATGTATAAAGTTATATGTGAGATACTTTAATATTAGCCTTATGTGTACTGCTCTTTCTAAGGTTATGTCCACTTATTACATTACAAGAAATTCCTTCCACGTTTCTATGTTACCATAATATAAAAAAATCCCATTAAAATATTTTATGGTAAAAAATTATGAAGTAATAATGTTTTAATAATGGTGATATTTTGGAACCATATTCCAAATATTCAACTCTTTAAATGTACTCAAACATCTCAACTTAATAACATTTAATATTATGATGTTAACTTATATTTTCTACTGAGAAAACCTTATAAGTTCATCACAATCATACTTTGAACCAATTACATCAGACATTTCTTTAAATTATTTTAGGTAGATGTATCTATTTACATTATTTATTTTAATAGCACATCCTAAACAGTTTTGGGATAAATTTATATTCACGCAATTACTACAATTAATGTAATTAATTATATTATTTCTCTTTAACACTATATCTTAATACCTTTTTAAAATATAAAGTGTAATTCGATTGGAAACTTTTACTCACGCAATCCTTTTGTAAATAGTGATTTCTTACATTATTCATGATAAATAAATATAACCCTTAACATTAATCTTTAGCATTACATTTTTAAAAATATTTAGAAATTATTAGTGACAATTGAATTTGGAATTATACTCTTATAATACTTTATTTGTTAACATTGAAATTCTATAAGTCTAAATATACTCCCATTATCTCCTTAGAAAATATATTCCATTTATAATATCTTGTTAATGAATAATAAAAATTACTTTGGGTTTATGAAATAATTTTTTTAACTTTTAATGGGAATATTTATAAAATGAACTATTGTTTCCTTATCATGGATGGTATTCTATGTATTTTGAACATCTTATTTTGAAAATAAAACTTTTTTAAAATACATCACTAATGGATGGTGGGAATCATATTACATAATATTTTTAAAAAAATCTAGACAAACTCGTTATCCTAGATAAATATTTTTATCCTTGTTATCTTTTAAAAATATGATATATAATTTGATGAATCATATACCATGTGTAATCGAATAATTATATGTTATTGTTAATAAAAACCATTTTTTAAACAATAAATTCACTTGTAAGTAAAATGAGATAAATATATACATTATTACTTATATTCAACAGATATTGACACATTCATTTGCATTCAAATATTTGATTTATAAACTATTTTCTTTGTAAATTTAAACTACAAGATAAATCATTTATTCCATTGATTTAAATATATTATTTATCTATAACAATTTTTAAATACACATTCTATATCATATACCTTTCAAAACATATGAATTAATTTAAAATATATATATACCAGACATGGGAATTCAATAGAGTTTCCAAAACTCATTCAAGTATCCTAGATAATCATATCATATTGAAATATTACCTTTTATTCTTAATGATCCAATGATTCAATTACCTTTAGTATCTTACTAAAAAATATTGTTGAACCCTTTAAAAGAAGTTTTTTATCTTCAATTAAAATTTTAACCAATTTCTCTATCTGCACAATACTGTTATCTCGATATCATATGTATAGTTTGTTAATCAACAACATTTTAGAACATTAAGTAAAATTTTATTTAATTCAATATTATTGTAGGATCATTTCCATAAATTTTTTTGATTAATTCCTAACTATTTTAATCTTTTATCATATCACTATATGCATATTATAGAATTTATAAAATCGTGAATATGTATAAAAACCTCCCATATCATTTTATTTAAACAAAAATAATTTACATTCACTTATCAAGAGAAAAATGAGATAAATAATAAAAATCTTATGAAAATTTCATCTGTGATTGAACAATCTATGTTATCAATACATCAACCCATTTTCTTCATTACTTGAAATATAAATTTAGCATTCAATTATTTTCTTATATTTGGACCACTTGTATGTTTATAACTTCTATAAAACATATATTTGATATAATATATTTTTCATAATAATATAATTATATTCTATACTTTTTATGTGTACTTCCCTCTATACTTGTTACATAATTTGAAGTAATCAGAAAAAATATATATATGAAGAAAATATTATCCATTTTTCATGATTTTACCTTGTGGTTTCAATAACTTTTTCTTGAAAAAACTTTATTTTACGATCCAAATAAATTTTATTTTTCTAGTATAAACATTTACCCACATGTACTATTAATGTACTTCCATAATCTAGATAAAAAATGTCTAGTTCATTTATTATTAACATGTTGGGAATATTGGGAAAACCATTCTTATACCAATTCATCATGTTGAAACATTTCAACAGAATGATTTATTTAACCAGAATTAGGTTTATATGAATAAAATTAATCTCCCCAATCCAATTTTATATTCAATCATATTGATTAATACTGGATTAAAAATAAAATTTAGTATGTGAGACTAAAATTTCTTAGGTCATTTTTCATTTAATGACTTTGAAACCATAAGAGAATAAATCTATGATTTAAAAATATCTAGAATCACTTTTTTGAAACATTTATTCTCATGGTTACTTGGGAAAGAAATACTCTAAACATATAATCTAACATTAGAAATTTTATTATGTATATATTTTTAGGATATTCATATTTTAATATTCTAGTTAAAAGATTAATATAAAAGTTTCTTTTGATAATGAAGAAATTATTCATCTGAAAAAAAAAAATATATTTCTAGATGAGTATCATTTTTTATAAACAGCTAATAAGGACTGTAATTAAATAGGCCCCACTAAAATGACAATCCTTTAAAAATTTATCTTACATGTTAGTGGGACAAGATTTATATTTTAAAAACCAATGGGTTTAATTTTTTGTTTATCTCATCTCTTTAGCTATTATGGAAGGTTATCCTCCCAAAAATATTATATATAAATCTAGAATAGTTTAGAAAGAAAATATTTTTCTAATCCATCATATGAATAAAATAAATTATATTCCTTAGGTATTATTTTCAAGTGTATCCTTTCTAAGTGTAACCCAGATAAAACACCAAAACATTACTAAAAAAAGATAATCAAGAGGCCCCCTACTCCGAAATAACATACCCAAAGATAATCTAGTGTCATATATTACATGAATTCATTATACAAGGTCAATAATGGGAACCATGATTTGGAAAACCAACCTAGTTAGATGATCAAGGTATTGAAAACTATAACATTGAATGGAATCTCACACAAAGTATTTGAAGGGGATTAAATCTAACCATATATTTTCTTTTAATTCCCTTTATGTATTCATGATTTAATCTATTTCAATTTTTAATCCCTATTAATCCCATCAATTTAATTTTATCAAAACAGATTAATATGTAAATTTATTCACAACCCATAAGTTTTTGTTACATAACCGAAAATAGAAACTAAAAAAACTCATACATATATGAATTCATCATATGAATATAGAACATGAACTATTCTTACTAAGTTATATAGTTATATGAGATAGAAAATTTACACATGAGTTTTCTAAAAGATATTTATATCCAAACAGAGTCTCCTTTATAGATAAATTGTTGCCTCCATGTTTTTAGGTAGTCTAACCCCATGTCCCTCTACCTGGGGAGACATTTATCAAGGAAGAATTCAATTACTAGTGATAAAAATACTTAATATGCAAAAAATAAAACCAAAAACTATTTTTAGAATCATAACATCAAAAATAAACTATGTTCAAGGAAGATGAAATATAACTTTTATATATTCAAACCAAACATATAATACAGGTATCTATCTCTCTAATGTAGTTTTATAGTTAAACATAATTAATTCATAATCTTCATATTTAATAAACAACTTACTAAACATAAAAATATTAGGGAATAAAATTTAATAAATAAATAATTAAAATATTTAAAAATGAGATATATATTTTTGAACATTTAAAAAATAAATTCCAACTATAAAAATTTAAAAAAATATAATAATTTTAGACGTTACATAAAGATTAATATAAACACATTATTATCTTTTTAATATTATATTTTACATATTCAGTATCATCTGTAATCTATAAGATAATTCATGAATTATAATCATTTAAAAAAATAATTTATATTATATAAAAATTTTATATAATCTAAACGTCATATATTTTATATTATTTAAAACTTTAATCAATTTTTATAAAGTGGTTTAAATTATTTCCTAATAATGAACCATTTAATCATGAATAATTTTGTATCAAATATTATCATCAATTCAGAATTATGATTTAAAAAAATATATTTAGGCCATATTATTGAAATTATGAACACCTTATAAATTTTCATTATGATTTTTAAATATATTTTATATTTCAATATCATAATTCATGCTATATAATATTAATAAATGTATTATAAATATTAAACATTATAATTTGGGAATAAAATCTTTCGTAAATTTTATTTATTTATAATAAATTTGCAATAAATTAATTTGTAAAATATTTACAATGTAAACATTGCAAAAATACATTTTAACATTATTTATAAATAGTGTATAAACTATTTAAATCATTTAAAAAATTTGTAAATAGTTTGTAAAAATTTTCTATTTACCCTTATGGAGATTCTTAAGTCTGAGTAAGGATAAACTCACACTACCCATACATAGACTCTCTAAATATGTGTTGAAATAAATAACCCTTAAACAGAATATGTTGCGTAAACATATAGAAGAAATTACCTTTACATGTAGCCTACTCTTTAAAAATATGATATATTCTACATTTACGTGAACTCTCTATGAAAGGGTAAGAATTGTATTACCTTAATGTATACGCATTTATATAAAGGTTAGTTATAAATTACTATTATGTAAATAATTTATATAAGAGTAAGAAGTGGAATTCATTTATGTAAACTCTTCATGTAAATATATGTCTCGGGTTAACATTATATGACATCTTGCATGAGGTTAAATTGTATGTACCCTTAAATAGCTCAATGTTTGTCAATGTAATTTGAAGATTACATTTACATAGCCTATATGTGTATAAGTATTATGTTTATCATTATAAAATATTATGTTATTTACTAAAACACAAATACTATTATTTTAAATACATTTAATTCCTATAAAACATTACCTAATACAAATGATGGGTTAATTTTAAACATATTATGATTAATGGAAGTGTAAAATTTCCAAAATATAGGCCAATAAATATTCAATAAATCAAACATATTAAATAATTGAAAAAAATACTTTTAAAATTAGAGTTGGGTATAATCCATCTTCTTCTCTGATGGAGTATGGTTTTGAACGACTATAAGGAGAAGTGAACATAATCACCCTTCTTCCAAGGGTGTACACTAGAAAATGGATCTTTATTTGTATCAAGAGGATCCTCATTCTATGTAGTGATGTCAACGCCTTATTCTACAAATATAAATATAGAATAAAGAATGAATATAACTTTCATAGGATTTCATGAAACTATTCACCATAATTGCAAGGATCACATCTCATCATATAGAAATCATTTATGATCTTGATTTCATAAAGATCATAGACCATATTGAAATGGATTGAGATCTACCTCGTAGAACATGATTTTTAAAACCATAATAGTGTTCATTCATTGAACACTTTAATGAATAATATACAAGGGATAAATGAACCAACCTTTGGTTCATAAATAATGGAACTATTTCGGAGTGATAGGAAAACCATTTAATTATATTAAATAAATATACATCTCATTTATATATTATATAATATATATATATCATATTATATATATAAATATAAACACATCATCGTCATTTCAATTTTTATTAAGGAAGATGAAAATCAAGAAACAAACTTGTCCACATGACCACATGATATATATTTATATATACATCATGCATCATATATATGTGTATATCCATCTCATTCAAGTACATTTTACTGCACATTAAATATGATTTGCATACAATTATATTAAATTGACCAACCTTTGTTTTTATTATTCCATAATTCATATGGTTTTTCCTTCATGGTAGGCCTTATTAAATCTCTGTTAATTTCATATCATGTTGTATTAATTACTTTAGCCTAAAAATGAGTATCCATTCTATATTTACCTTACATATCTCTATCAATTTCTTGTAAGGTTATATTCCTCTTTTCAAAAACATTATTCCACTGAGGTGTTCAAGGTGCTGAAAACGTGTGTTTATGACCTTTTTTAGGACATATAATAAAATTAGTGATTTTAAAACTCCTACCCATGGTCACATCTTTGTGAAATAATTTTTTAATGTTTTTAACCATGAAATTTTCTGAAAAAGGTAAAATAATAACATGATTCACTTTTATGTCTCAAAAATTTCATACTTGTAAATTATTAGAAATCATAAAAAACATAAATGAATGACTTTTGATTGAGTCTTGATATCCTATATAGTCTAAAGAGATCCATTTGAATATATTCTCGTTTTCTAGAAGTAAAAAATATATTTAAATGTTTTGAATAATGATTTATGTTGATTTCCCATTTGGCTTTCATCACATAACATATTTTTATCAAATTTAAGATAACAAAGTTATGAAATTAGATTTCTTTAAGACAAATTTCTCAAGGAATAAACATTACAATGTCCAATTATTTTTTTTAAATAATATATTCATCAAGTTAATCATTTAATAAGTTTATATTTTGAATAAATATGTTTAAAGATATAGTGTGTTAAAATTTTTAGTTCTAGGTGATCTAAAAATTAGCATTTTTTCTTTTAAAATAGAATATTAATTGTTATAAAAATAATCCAAAAATTTATAATTATAATTTTGGAAATACTTATCAGGCTGTTCATCTTGCCTTTACCACAAATAAAATTATGATTTAGGATTGATTACATATCTATAACTAATCTTACTCAAATAATTTTCATATTAATTGTTTAACAAAATGGAATATATTCTTCATAAACCTTTGATAGTGAGAGTAAATTTCGAAAGTATCCAATCATATTCTTTAGAAAACCATTATCCATCTTCCTTGTAGATTTTCTATCCCTATGTATTATTCTATACATAAGAGATAAAAAATATTATTTTTAGGTACCCAAATTCTCTTGGGTGTTGTACTGTTATCTATTGGAGATTTGGGAAAATAAAACAATTTATAGTGTCTATAAATTCTTTCTATATTTTTTATAATATTTTAAAATATATTCATGTTTAACACTACAAGCTTGGATATTTCTTTAAAATAAATTATATTCATAAATTTCATATATTACATAGTAAAAAAATTAAACTAATCATATTTTATTACTTTTACCAGGAATAAAATAGTTTCTATAAAAATTTCGTATTTCACCATTACCTTAAATTTTTTATTTCACTTATTTTACTTTTTTGTTACAATTATTTTATTTATATAATACCACCACTTAATAAATAAACTAGAAGTTTTTTTAAAGATTTCACATATTTTAATAATTATTCTATTTTTCTTTCATGGGTAACACAATTGGAAATAGATTAATATTGTTTAGTTTTGAAATATAAAATCTATTGGGAATATTTTCAAATTTTTTCTTCTCTCTTATCTGTGGGAAACAAAATCTTGAAATTATTGATCATCTTGCATTCATAGAATATAAATTCTATTCTATTTCCATAAACAAATTATATTTATTAATTTTCTTTGAATCATCTATGATTCATAAAAAAACTTTTTAACTTTTTTGGATATCTAAACAATAATATGACCTTCATAATTAAAAAATCTTGACCCATCTTTATCAGATGAGTCAGATATTAATATTTATTTTTATTTCTTTTAATATTTTAATGTGGATAATTTCAGATAATAATTATCCATATTATTATATTTTTATGATCAAACTATACATTCATTTTATCTTAACACATTATTAGTTTTCCAATTAATTTCTTTATTTTCACATCCTTAAAAAGTGTATATTTCCTTATAGAAATGGATATCCCACTCTATCTAGAAGGTAATACACTAATAAATTTTAATGCGTAATATAATTATATAAAAATAGTTCCCAAGGTATAAAAAATATTAACAATCTATATATTCCTTACATTTAATTAAGTAATATTTCTTGTCTCGTGTATGCTGATATTATCAATGTTGATATTGTTAGTATTATACATTATATGTTTCTTAATTTTTAATTGAAAATATTTTTCAATATTTTATTATATAGAGTATATAGTGAAACTATTTTGAAATAATCTTTTCCTAATTATGAAATAATTTCACTTATATCTTTAAAATTCAAATCATAATTTTCTTATTGAGAATCACATGTCAATTCTAGCTCATAATTAGGAATATTGTAAGGTTTTAAAGCTTTAGATAAACATTCAATCCTTGTTTATTAAAATATATAATCACCATTTCCTTAAATAAATTGAATTTTTCTTCATTAGAATAAATATAACTAGCTATGGACATTTTTTCCTTCATGCCATCTATTTTAGAAACAAAGAACATATTCTTCAAACTTCAACTGGTAAAAATTTTGAACTCAAAAGTAACTTCTTTGATACCATTTTTTTATAAAATTTGTTTCATATTGACCCAAGAGGGGTGATGAATTATGTTATTAAAATTTTACCAACATGAAACCAACCTATTAAAATATTATTAGAAAAATTCAATGACACTTATATTATATTTTCAATAAAATAAAAAACAAATGAATTATAAGGAAACATATAATTTTTTTAGTTGTTCAGAGAAAGTTAAACTACCATTAATCCACTACATAAAATATTAATGATTTTTTGGCACTTTTTAATCAACCAACCATTTTACTTCAGGATTATTTTATAAGATAAATTAAATATCACTTGCTACAAAGGTTCCCTGAGCTTTCAAATAGTCTCTTCATTTACATAACCTATCAAAAAACTTTAATAAACTTAGTACAGAAAGTGTATACTTTTATAATGATTGACATGTATAACGGAAAATAGGTTTTTTACATAGTTTCAAGAAATAATTGAGAGTGTTTTAGATATATTTAAAGGATTAATATGTAACTAAATGTATCATTGAAAAATTATTTGAACATAAAAGATGTTTTGGGAATATAGTAATAGAATAAATATATTTTCATTATTATTCATTGAGAATAAAAATAAGGTATTAAGTGGATAAATAAGAGGAATATTTTTTCATAGGAATAACATATTGTTATATTGTTATTATGTATAATGAACTACTTATATATTTAAATGAGACAGAATAAAATAATAATTCTTTTCTACATGTTATCATATCTATTAATAATTCTGGATTGCAACTACAATCTTCAATGAAAAAAATATCCTCATTAAAATTAACAGATCACATATCATTTTTCATTCATCATTTAGGCCACTTTACGTTTGATAAAATAAAACAAAGAGCCTGCTTTTCTTAAAAATATATAACTATAATAAAAAACATTGAAAAACAATATGAAGCTCATAATAAAAGCAACTAATATTCCTCTAAATTATTTTAAACCATAAAAAATAAAAAATACCTTCTATGTTGATGAAGAATTTATTTTCTCATTTAATTAGAAAGATTCAAATTATTTAATAGAAATAATTAAAGTTCATATCATTGAAAAATTTCATAAGACTACCATTTTTATCATATTAATTCATTTCCTTTATAATAATTTGTCTCCCTCATTTTAAATTTTCAACATTATAACACATTTCTATGTCTTCCATGAATTTTTTTCCTTCTAGGATATTTTATGGTGTACAATACATAAACTCCATATAGATAATATAGTATGAGATGATATAGAAACATAGTTCAAATAGAATAATTTTCTCAGGCATAGGATTTTCAATAACAAATAGTAAATTTCACGACTTTATAGTATATTTCATGCATTCACTTGATATTTGATCCATGTATGATATTTCTTGATTTATTAGGGTATTTAAAATTTCCAAATAATCATCATGTATAAATTTATGATCTCACTAGACTTTTCCCTTCTGATGATTAATCTTGGAAGATATTTACACATTGTTAGAATTTCCATGTATTATATAAAACATTTCTCTTATTGGTAAAGATTTTTTAGACTTTTCGAAGAATAATTTACTTTTCCAAAAAATAGAATTTTTAGCATATAAATGTTGAGAATAATTAGGGGGTATTTCTTTAAGATAAGAGGATAAATTCCATAAGAAAAATTCTTCAAGTATTAGTATTACTAGATTGAACTAATAGGTAATAAATAAAATATTACATGATAAAATATTAATTTTTAACTTAAAATAACTCAAGATAAAATATTTTTTTTAATGGTGGTTTTTTGAGAGTCAAAACATTTGAATTGTTGGGATATGTATGAAACAATTAGTATGTTCACCACCTTATTTTTACTATTGTTGAAACCTGTGAAACTCAATTATAGAAAATATTTTATAAAGAATTTAAATTATTAAAAAGGCATTAATTATACCTCCAATAATAATATCACCAAACATAGAGTTTATTTTAAAATTTATATACATGATGTCTTCATAGGTAAAATTTTTTGACAGAGAAACGATAGGTGAAACTTCAGGATTTATTATTCATGTGTGTTAATAAATAGTTCTAAACTTAATTATCATACTATAAATTCAATAATTTTTCTAAAATGTATAAAATAGATAAATCTATGCCATAATTGGGTGTAAATATAATAATTACATACACTAACCATTAAATATTGAAAAAAAATATATCAATGAAGGAAGATAAACCAAATTTTATAAGGAGGGATTTTATGATAAAAGAAATTTACCGTGAGATCATGGATAAAAAAGTATTTAAAAATAATTTGGAATATCATTTATCTAGGTTATAGGATTCATGGTATATTTATTCTCACCACATTATGGGTGAATTACATGATGATAAATTTTAGACAATCAAAATAAAAGGTACTATGATATTTAATGATTTATAATTAACATATTATTATAATAATACATAAGGATCTACCATGGAATGAATAAAAAAGTTCAAATAAAATGTTAAACACTATTTTTGGTGTTGGGATTTTGAATCCTCTGGAATTTATCAAATTCAACATACTATAAAGAGAAACTCTGAATGTTTACTTCCATTTTATCAAAGTAGTGATAAGAAAAATCATCATTATGAATGTTTATTTACCAGAAGGTGATGGAATGTTTATGAGTGGAAGGTGAATCCTAGTGGAGGTTTATCTGATGAAACGATAGAGTTAGTGATGCTATATAAAATTAGTGGTTGAATCGATCCAATGACAGGTTAATAAAAAACTTTTCTTAGTGGGGAAATCTATTATACTAGATGATTTCATATATTATATAGAGGTTGTACAAGTTGATTATGTGTATCTAACATAATTAATCAAAATTCTATAATATCTCCTTAGCTAAAAGTTATGAATAATTTTTACTTATACTAATATAACCATTTACATTGTTCTCTTTTGGATGCAGGAAAAAATACCAAACCACAAAATCTTATGTATCAGATTTAATGTTCATATTTCGTTCTTCCCATTATTTTTTATCCATGAGTATGTTCAAAGAGTGTATGTGTATTGTGAGTTAATGTGGTGAGTGGGGTTTTTAGACATTCAATATTTTGATGCACTAAGGTAATATGGATTTTATAGTGGTTTTTTTCCATACCATTTAACCTATGGTGAGTGTGATATTTATAGAGATTAAAGATTTCATCTCATGGGGGTTTAAAGGGTGGACCTCCCATAATAAGTGGTAACAACACTCAGTAGTTAAAATTTTTATCATATATCCTTTATGATTCACTATTTACTAAATATTATTTTGATTTAGTTTGTTTTTTTGTAATCATAATATATGATTATGGAAGAAAGAAAATCTTCAATTGGTCTGTTTGAAAAAATGGATTATGGTTTCTAGCAGATTAAGAAAGGGGATTATCACATCCAAAAAGGATTTAGAACATTCATTCAGTGGAGAGAAGTCTAATATGATTTATAAAAGTTAATTCTAAATATTTTACTGGAAATTAATTGGTTTGGTGAGGATATCATTAGTATGAAATATATACTTTAATATCTAATAGAAGAATATTCTAGTTAAATATATGGAGACCCTAATGTAAATATATAAAAAATCAACAGTATTTTACAATTTGGTTCTAATGTGATGATTTTTTAGTTTGAGGTTATTAGAAGTTTGGTCAATGGAAAATCATGTGAATGACTTCAAAATGACTAAGAGTCATCTTGAAGTTCTAAAAGTTACATTCATGAATGATGTATGATAAATTACACTACCTTATCCCTTAATGAAATCTTATAATGATATGGTTATTACAGTGACTAATTATTATATAAAGATAAATATAATGTTAATATATCTCCAGAACATGATTCTCCAGGAGGAATTATGGAAATGATATATCCAATTATCTTCCTATATTACATTGAATATAGATGGGAGGGGACGGTCACCTTATAGAAGGAATCATTGATGATTATAAGTTAATTGAAAGGAGAGAAGTCATGAAAATAATCTAGTCTAGGACTTACCTATTGTAATTTTGGAAATAATATAAATATTCAAGGGAATTTGAGGTATCATAATGAGGCTACCTATAATTATACTATATGAATTTTAAATGATATTAACATAATAGATGTAGTAAATGACCTACTACTCAGTGTTCATAATCTGGTGGAGTCATGGGTGGTTGAATATAGAGCTATAATACCACTAGTTTTTCCATGAAAAACATTGAACTATATTATTAAATATTTCTATATTCATGTGATTAAACGACATGAGATTTCAAGGAACATAGAGCTCGATATTGATATTATAAAAATATTAAATATATTAATATCACACAAACCTAGTTTTCCTAAAATAGTGTAACAACTTCTTAATGCATATTTATATGGGAATTTTGAGACCATTGTTGATTCCAAAACATGAATTTTATCTTAGGTGTGAAATAATATTGCTCACTTTCAGGTGTTTGTCTTTGGTTCCATCATCGATGAAATAATTAAATAAATTTAGAATATTTATGTAATTTTATAATTAAATACTATACATAAAAAAATTATATAAATATATGTTCATTTATAAATCTTATATCCACATAACCCTGATAATTGATATGAGATCATGATATAGAATTGGAGAATGTTGTGATCATGGATTGAAAATCTGTATATCACAGGGATTAATGAAAATGATGCTCCTGGATCTCACCAACAACAATGACGTAGTTTCTTTCTTCATCAGCAATTGATCTAAACCCAAGGGAAGGTATTTTATTCTTTGGTAAATTTCCCCATCTGATTATCCCATAGTGTACACAAATCAAATCATCCAGCAGATTGATTTACAGGTTGGTCGTGTTGTAGGTGCGTATTTATCTACATTGGATTATGAGGTATTTTTATTTATTATTCATATTTCTCTTTTTGGTCACTCTAACAGAAAAATATTGAATCAAATAAAAAAATTTCTTAGGTACATTCAACTTAGTATTTATTAGATTTATTCCCCCATAGTTTTCATGACCCATCATCATTATTTCCTTTTATAGAGGTTTAATGAATATAACTAATTTCATTATTTCATGATCATTATTTTTTACAATATATCAATACCATGGGTATGGTTCATGATCAAGGGTTCGATTGAGGTGTGACAAAAAGAAGTGGATTACTAGAGCTACATTTGGATTATATAAGTGATTCTTGATTATTAGTTTCATTCATTGTTATGACATGGTGTGATGGTAGTTGTGATTCAATCAAACTAAGGGAAATATTCTAGAAAGAATTGATGGAGAGGGTTGATCAACCTCAAATCTATTTTTGGGTGTGATTCATGGTTGTATTGAAGTAGGAAGTTTCAGATAAATATGTATCGAAGAACCATGGGGTATTATTAAATTCTGCAGCACACAACATATACCCCAAAGAACACACACCATGTGGGTACTTGGATTTGGCATTATGGATTATGAATCAAGAAAAATATCACATGAAATATGAAACATATCGCTCATCATGTAACCCAATCCTAACTGATCGACATGTGTCTTGGAGTATAAATTATCACAGACAAAACCAAACACATTGGTAGGGAAAAATTACATTTGAATGGTTGTCTAATCAAATAAGGTCAGAGGACCTAGACACGACTAGGTACATAGGCACTATAAGAGTACATGTGTAAAACTAGAGGCCCATAGGCCTAATCCATGGTACACAGTTCAACCCAAGGGAAAATATACATGTTGTGTACTGAAAATAGTGGTCATTTACTTCTTCAACGGTACTGTGAGGTCCTTCATCCCTATAATATAGACATGGTCAACTCGAATGAGATCCCTTGTTCTATCCCTATGAGTATACAATATTAAATTATGTCCTCAACCTTGAATTTTAATCCCCTATAAATTTTTTATTTCGAATAAAATTCATGGAATCCCAAAGTGAGTGATGGGATGAGAATCCCCTATCATATCTTTATGAGGTTTAGTTTGTGGTATTAGTATGACCACCATGCATAGGGAGTCAATGAAATATCTAGTTGATTAATCTAGTAGGTTTTATGACTTTCCAAAGTGGTCCTATGTGTGATCCACAATCTATGTATTGGTAACATTTTCATTCTAATGAGTCCTTATTTGGAGAGGGTCGATGATTAAAACCTCTCTAAGGAGTTCCATTAGTGACAACATCAATATAGTAGAATATTATCAAAAACAAGTGTTACCTTCAATCCTCAATTAGAATTCTATGGATGTTAGTATGGTTGAGACTATTTGAGAATTGGAACCTATTATGAGTATATTTGGGTTTACATTTCATTATCCTTATGTATCATTTCTTAATTTACATATCTATTTATTGATGAGCTAACTAATCTTGATTATTTATGTTTAGTGGTTTTGGGGTGTCCTACTGGGTATCATTTTAGTCACCCATACATTGGTTGTTACCACACATGTCATGTCTTATTCAATTAAAATATCTTTTGACAATGTACTGGGAGGACCGAGAGCAGGTGGAGTTATGTTTTTAGACCGATAGAACGAGGTTATTATTTGTGTTTCATTTGATGGTATTCCCCTTCATATAAGAAGGGTGGACTCTCTTATTATTTTTGTGGTATTTTATTTATCCCTTTTTTCTTTTTGTACTATGAGATACTCCGATGGTGTGATTTAATTGTAAAAATTTATTGATATGATTTGTATTATTTTACTTCTCAACATTGTATGATCTTGGAGAAGTGTGTGTAAATACAGTTAGTTATTCTAATGCCTCCCATATGTGGATTATCCTTTCATGGTGTTATTCATCTCAAAATAGCCTATAGGTGATTTTCATGGGGTCGAAACACACATCACACCATCATCAAGGCCAAACCTAGAAGGTCTGGTCATGATTGAGTGGTATCAAAGGCATCAGTTCTACATTATGACTAGAGTTTGGAAACTACCTAATTGTGGGTTTGGTTCAGGATTTATCGCAATAGTGCTAAAGTGTTTTGGGTTCAAATTTAGGCAAACGACTCTAGTGTTGGTGTGGCGATCAACATATCCCTTAACTAGAATAAGGATAACTTACTTTTTCTATCATTACATGTGGGAATTGGAAACTAGGAAAAATTTGGTACATGTATCATATAGGAATGGGTTCTAGTTTCCATTTAATTCTTATGTCAACTCCCCGAATGTACTCATTGATTATGGTGTATATTATATATTTCATGTTCACTCTCATATTCTATCCATCCAGGATTCTACTCTATAATCACAATGATGATATGATGATTGATGTGGCTTCAATATTGGTTCATGTACAATATATAATACCTTAATGATGTTTTCATATCATTACACCTACCATTGAGTACAATATCACATTGATATTACCTTTTGAGGATGTGTTCAATCTCAGCACAATTAATTAGTTTCAAAGGAAGTGGCATACCAAGATTTGCAGCGAGCTAGATCTATAGGTATCTGATGACTAGATAGAGATAGTGACTCAGGTATTCCACCATGTGGAGACAAATAAATATTTGATAGATGTCCTTAAAGAAAGTCTTATTTAGGGATCCTCTTGGTGATGGTGTAGTTTGGTGACTCAATCAAATAATGAGACAACTCTATCCTTTTTAAAATTTTATAGTATATTCAGGAAGGATTTCTGTCCATTAATGTTGTGATTAGTGGACATCTAAGATATTCTAGAGATGTAGGAGGGTAGTATGACTGTGGAAGAGTATTCATCAAGGTTCACTGACATATTTTTATACTTAGTATATATAGTTCGAGATCAATTATTTAGGGAACAAACTTTTGAGTATGTATTATTCTCATATATCATGGATTTAGTTATATCTTTTTTCATCACCACTAACTATGGAGTTCATGATTGTTATCTAGTAGTGGAGATCTTCCTAGAAGATAAGACACTAAAAATTGATGTTGGTAATAGGAACTCAGGTGGCGAGACTTCAATTGCTAGAAGCTAAGGGAATTCATAGGGATTTGGTCATGAATAACTCTTAAAGAGATTATACAAGGAACGAGGATACGTAGTTTAGGGCACTCAGAATGGCTTTGTCCATTTGAGAGAGATATGGTGTTTCAATTATGGTGATCGAGGAAATATTACTAAAGATTGTCCAAAACGTTGTATAACTGAAAGAGAGATGGTCAGTGGACCTCTTAAAAATATATACAGGTAGGATAAATGAGTTATATAGATAAAAATAAATGGAATTGGAGAAATTTAAGTTGTGGGAGGTTTCATGATGTTTGAATTATTACCACCACCACCCCCAGGTGGTCCTTTCCAGGCCTATAATGATCGTGGATAGGTATGAGGAAAGATATAGGAAATATAGGCCTTTGGACCAGATGATCCCAGGATTATTAGAAGAATGATCTATTTTGACACTACTTTAGACAAGGGTGTCAGCCAAACTTTTCATTCCACTTATTTTTTTCGAGACGTAGAGAAACCAATTAATCAATTAGACCGACCCTTCCACATGGAGACTCCTACCGGAGGTGAATTAGTGATCACACACTTATTTCAGCAATGTGAAATAACTCTTGTAGGTGATATAATATTATGGGATCTCTTTGTAATAGTGATTGGGAATTATAAATTCATATTAGGTATAGACCGTTTATCCATAATTCATTCCCATATTTATTTTTTAGGAGAGGGGTAGAGTGTTTCTAAGGTGATGGGATGATGTTTTCATTATTATATGAGAAGGAAACTTTAGAAGAGAATTATGGGATCATACATAGGAGAATTAAACTGATTAATCACCCGTTTGAATGTATTACACTTAGATAAGTGGATTCTAGGGAAATTCAAATTCATGCAGTGGTTGCAGAGTATGAGGAAATCTTTCTTGAGGGAGTTGCAGGCTTACCTCCCTATAGAGAGATAGAATTATGCATAGGCTTGGACCTCAGGAATAATTGATATCTATTTAACCATATTATATAGTTCCTTTAAATATTAAAGAGATGATGGTACAGTTAGTGGACTTATAGATAATGATATTTTTCAAGTACAGTGTTTCCCTTTGGCTAGCCCTATTGTTCTTCACTAAGAAGGTCGATGGTAGTTAAGGTTGTGTTTATATTACCATCAACTAAATAAGGTGACTTTATAGACTAATTATCCACTATTTGGGATCAATTACCTACTCAATAAGTTGATAGGGGAAAGATTGTTCTCAATGATATACCTTAGATCAGGTTATCAACAACTTTGAGTAATGGATGAGGATATATTAAAGATGACATTATGATGTAACTATGGTATCTATGTGTAATTTGGAATACCTTTTGTTGTGGAAAACACCCATGAAGTGTTCATGGTAATCATGGGATAAATATTTTAGACATTGTTATACCATTTTGTGTTAGTATTCATATATGATATTTTAGTTTAATCGATGTCCAAGGAGGATCATGCTAGAAACTTGAGGATGGTCATGGATATACTCGGAGAGAACCATCATTATTGGAATCCCATGTCGTTTTAGTTTCAGATTAAGAATTTCTGCATTCTAGGACATGTTGTCTTAGTAGAGGATGTAGTAGTAGACCCAGTGAAGGTTGAGGTAGTGATATCTTGGAATCCACCAAAGAGAATGACCAGAATGCAGAGACTCCTTAGGTCAGAAAAGGACTAAAAGATACTCGTTCTTGATTTATCTAGTATGTCAGCACCTTTTATTACTTTTACTTGGAATTGGAATCATTTCATGTGGATAGAGAGGTACCATCATAATTTTTAGGGGTTGGAGAAAATTTTGATGTGTTCTATGATCTAAAAATTTCTAGAGGATGTTGTTGAGTACGTAGTGGACTATGATACCTCAGAGACCAAAAATGATTATGTTATAATGAAGAGGTTGGAATTGATTGACTATGAGTCCTATTAGTTAAGACAACATGAGAAGAACTACTTCACCCATGGACTATAGTTGGTAGTGGTAGTCTTCACCCAAATGAGGTGGTCACACAAACCTATGAGTGAGTGGTTTATCATCTATTTTGACTATAATTTTCTCAATTATATCCTATCTTAGAAGGATACTAACATGAGATAATGGTGATGGATAGAGTTCCTCCAGGATAATCTCTTTTAGATTGTCAATACTCCTGGGAAGGGTAATGTAGTAACTGATTCACTTTGCAGGAGATCTGGTTCTTAGTTGTTGGATCATGTGGTAGAGCAGTTAGCCTCACTGTAATTATCCTTAGTCGATGGGGATGGTACCAAATATCTATAGTTGATTTTTGTTACACCGCCACTATTATTGCATGTTAGGGAGGCCCATCATGTACATACTAACTATAAGTCCTTTGGTACTCAGGTATCCACTGAATGTGTTCCTAATGGATTTATGAAGGTGGGATCTTGTATCCATTATAGAGGATGGATAATGGTACCGTAAACAATGCATAATGGGGTTATGAGAAAGTTTCACACATCCTATTTGATGGTACTTACAGGAGTGCAAAATACATAACATGAACTTCGACATCTGTTCCAGTGTTTGGGAATAAAGAAGTGTGAAACAAAGTTTGTCTCTTAAAGCCTCAATTGTCTAAAGGTGAAGGATAATCACTAGTTCCAAAAGTTTTATCCCAACTCCATGTGGTTCTAGAGTTAATGTGTGATGTTATTTCTATAGACATCATGATGGGGTTACCATGAATGTCCAAAGGAGATGATTCCATCTAGGTGATCACAGAATAATCCACCAAGTTATCCCACTTCCTACCTATCCAAAAGGGGAGCTCATTAGAGATTTTAGGATGCCTTTACAATTAGTATATATTCGAGCGTCACAAAGTTCCCTCAATGATCATTTCAGATATTGATGCTATCTTGGTGTCATAATTATAGAAATTGATGCAGGATTCCTTTTAGACATAGTTACAATTTTGAGTAGTTCTTCACCCCTAGACTGACTTCCAGACTATGTAGACTATGTATGTTCTAGAGGACCTGTTCTGGGCTTTCATATTGACCATTCTCTATATTTTGGGGGTCACCTACCCTAGGTGGAGCTTTCTTACAAAAAAACATAAATTCAAAAATCGGTAAGGCATAATTTGAGGATTGTAACAAGTGACCATGAAGTTCATTACTATGTTGGAATGATCTAGTTGATTTAGTTCTCATGGGTCCAGACATGGGGTATGATATGATAATAAAATTGAAGATTATTTAGGAAAAAATAAATACTGACGAGATCTAAAATATGTCCTATATATACCAATGATGGAGGCCTTTGGAGTTCAAGGAGGGATACTATGTATTCTTGAAGGTATCATCAAGATTTGGATTGAAGACATTTTGTTGGGATTAATAGATATATATGATATTTATTATCACATTCTATATACTTCATAGGGTTAGTGATGTGGAATTCAACTTGTCCCTCCCACTATAGTTAGTTTGAGTACACAACATCTTCCATGTGTCACAGTTAAAGAGTTATGTGAATGATCCATAACATTTCATTGATATGGTTCAGGTGGAAATTGATTATGGTTCTACATTTTTAGATTTCTTGGTAGTGGTCTAGTATTAGTAAGAGAATATTCTATGTGTGAGAATTATTATCATGGTGTCTTTTTGATGGTAGAAAAAGAATCATCTAGATATCACCTTAAAGTGGGATATCCATATGTTAGATCTTTACCCATATCTTATATATTAGTCTTTTTCTCTTTTCCTGATAAAAATCCCTAATGCATGGAAAATGTAATATCATTTTTCCCTTCTTGAATTTAAAATTTATAAAGGAATATGTTGTAGATAAGAAATGAGAAAGCATGATATTCTGAGGCCTAGTGAGCCTGATATTTATATTATTAAAATATTAAATATATTAATATCGCATGCACATATATTTCCTCAAAGAGTAGAACTACTCTTGAACACAGACATAAATGAGAAATATGAGAATGCAATTGATTCTAGAACATAATTTTTACCCTAGGTGTGAAATAATTTTCATTGTTGTCTGGTGTTTGGCTTAGGCACCATCGTGGGATAAATAATAATATAAATTAAAAATATTTATTTAATAGTTTATTTAAAAGTATGAAAATTATTATCTTCAATAAATAATTTCTTGTATAAAATCATCATGGTTAACCAGTTAACCCTGAGAAGTGAGAGATGGTCCTAGAGGAGCATTGGTGGTTGTTAGGATCATCGATCGATGATCGGTATACCTCAAGTATCACAAATGAAAATTCAACTCATAGATCTTACCAACATTGATGATGTAGTTCCATTATACATCTTTGATCTATCCAAACCAATGGTATGAAATTTTATTCAATTGTTTATTTCCCTATTTGGTTATCCCAAGCTAAATGAAAATCAAATTAACTAACAGATTAATTTTTTGATAGGTTGGGTTGTGGGTGTAGTATTATATACCTGGGATTTTGAGTAATCATTATTTTTGTTCATATTTCTCTTCATTCATCATTATAATAGAAACGATTTAACGCCTACCCAAAAATGGATGAGTTTCATTCCACTTTATTGTTTATTTTTTCCATCACATATTCAATCCAAAATTCATCAATTATATTTCCATGGCTGGTGGTTTGATGATTACTTGATATTTGATAATTACACGACCATTATTTAGTGTGAAATATTAATACCACAAGTGTATATTATGATTGAGGGTGAAATCTAGTTTTGATGATGATGGTATATGGTCACAGGTGAATTAGAATTGGATTAGTGATCCTCGACTCATGGTTTCGCATATGTTGATGGGATGGTGCATCGAAGGTTGTGATTACCAAAAAACAGGGGATGGATTATATTGAGAGGAGATGTTGTGTGGTGGTAAACCTTAGATCCACATTGTTTGGAATGATACAAAACTAAATAAATGGAGGAAGGAATGGTCAAAGTCACATTAAATAATAATGGGATTTATGAAAATCCCAAATTACACGGCCTTCACACTGAAGAACACACCCTATGTGGAGCCCTAGATGTAGCACTATGATTTACACATGAAAACAAAATATCACATGACCTGTGACATGTGTCACACATTGCGTGACCCAGTGATGGATTCATTGTGTGTATCTTGGAGGATATATGAGCATGGAAATAGCCAATAACATGAGCACGGGCAGAATACACTGGCATGGCAATGTACTCAAACACAACTAGAGGACCCAAACATGGATAGGTACATGGGAACAACCAAACTACAATGGGATGGATAGAGGTACATGGGCATGGGATGTGATACAAAGGAATACTTAGGGTAGATGAGACATGTTCTTTACTGATAGTATACATAGTGTACTTTTTTCAAGGGTAGTGTGAGGACATTTATCTCAAATGTATAAAACATGTTTAGTTGAGTGAGATCCCTTTTTCCATCTATATGTGGGTATAGTGTGGAATTAAGTACTCGCCATATGATTTTGATCCCATATATGGGTTCTATTTTGAGTAAAGTTCATGGTATCCCTCTTTGAGGCTAGAGGTGGGAATCCTCTATCATAGGGTTCCTAGGTGGGGTTCATGGTTTGGGTGTGACCACCATGAATAGACTGTTGATCCCTTATCAAGATGGTTGATCTTCTATGGTTTTTTAATCCAACTGTTGTATTGGGTGTGATTCTATATCAGTAAATTTTGATCTTAGTAGTTACAGTGAGTACTTATTTGGTGAGAGCTAATGAACATTATCTCTTAGTAGAGTACCATCAATTGCAGCATGGATCAGTGAGTGGATCCTCCTAGATGAGCATCACTTTGAAGCCTTGAGTAGAATCATGTGGCTAGAATAATGGGTGGGACCTCTTAATATATGGATTCTATTATGAGTATATTTAGGTTTCATTTTGATTATCCTTATGTCTCATATCTTGGTTGAAATACATGTGTATTGATGAGATGACTAGTCTTAATGATTTATATTGAGTGATTTTAGGGAGTCCAACTGGGTATTATTATAATCAAACCTACATGGGATCTACAAAAACATTTTTTTAAGTTGGAAAGATAACATTAATGTCGAAGATCAGCAGCCCTACATAAGCAGATCCATGAAGGGAAATTGTCCAGCCAGAGCTGGTTGTCATCGAAGGGGACCGAGGCTACCAGTTGATGGGCCGCATTGTTTCCTTCCCTTTTGGTAAAGGAGAATTTGCAGTGAGAGAAGCCTTGGCGAAGCGAGCGAATTCTACTAATGATGAATCCAAAAGACTATAGTCCGGAATCGTTGTGGTTAATAGCATCGATCATGGTAAGGCAGTCAGACTCAATGATGATATCAACCCATCCACGCTCCACAGTGAGCCTTATACTTACAAGGATGACAAAGGCCTTAGAAACTGCAGGTTCCTAGAAGGCATGATGTGATTCATATTTTGCTACAATTATTTTCCCCAGGTGATTGCGGGCCAGGAGAGCGAGACCAACAAGCCCATCCTTGGGGATAGATGCATCCACGTTCAGCTTAATACTACCTTCCGCTGGGGGTTCCAATGAGGGGGACAGGAGGGGGTTACACCTAGCATAACGTGTCCTTAGTGGTCCTTCCAGACTTCAATCCATGAAATGGCTCGTTCAATCTAGAAATAGGGAGGTTTATGAACGTGGTGAAAAACCGCATTGTTTCGCCGAACCCAAATGATCCAAGCCAGGGTGCAAAGAGAACCTTCATAAGAAGATGAAGGAGGGGAAGACCAACGCATCAAAAGATCGGGGAGGTCAGATGCAATTCCCAATGAAGCATCTGAAATCAGGCCCCATTCATTCCAAATTTCCTTAGATCTCGAGTAGTGGATGATTGTGTGCCAAGGGGTTTCAGGAATATTCAGGAATAAAGAGCAGGACTCGGCATTGGCCATATGTCGGTAAGCGAGAAGGCTCATGGTATGGAGGGTTCCCATACACACCTTCCACCAAAAATGGTGAATTTTTTTGGGAGAGGTTGAGATTCCAAAGAGCTTTCCATGGTCGGTCATCACGGTTGATAGAGTGGGCTCCAAGAGCTAGTCTGTACCCGGATCTCACCGTGTAATCGCCTGAAAAATCATTGGTCCAGAAAAGATGGTAGTTGCCTGCATATGAGACCCACGAGATTCTCAGTATAATTCTTTGGTCTCTTTCATTAAACCATTCCTGGATCCTTTCCACACACCACCCCGGGCCATGGTCAGAGAAGTGGCAATTGATCGTGGCGTCTTCGAGCCCTGGTTGGGCGGAGGATGTGGCCTGCAAACCATCCTTGTCGACAAGCCAGGGATCGGTCGAGATGTTGACAGATGAGCCATTCCCACTCCTCCAGCCCAACCCTTTCCCAGGAGATTTTGATCCCTCCAAATGATTCTCCAAAGGAAGCTAGGTCGGGGTCCAAGAGAGGAAAGAATGAAGTCTGTGTGGGGAAATTACTTGGCTTAGAGTACCCGCAGACAAAGAGATGATGTATGGCTAATAAGGCGCCATCCTTTCTTGGTAAACAGTGTGTCATTGAAAAGTAGGAGATTCTGGAATCCCATACCTCCCTCTAACTTGGGTTTGTAGAGTTTCTCCCAAGCTAACCAGTGGGGCCTATTCCTTCCATCATTTTTCCCCCACTAGATGTTGGTAGTATGAGAATGGATCAGATTGACGATGGTCGCCGGGAGCTTAAACAGTGACATGAAGTAGCTGGGGATAGACTGAATGACAGCTTTAATGAGGGTTTCTTTACCTGCTTTGGAGATGATTTTTGGGGTCCATCCTTGAATTTTTTTTCTCAATCCTGTCCACCATTGATTCAAAAATTTATTTTTTGGACCGGCCAATCACCGTGAGGAGCCCGAGATACTTCTGGTGTTTATCAACCATATGGATTCCTGCAGATGCACAAAGTTCAGTTCTCTTAGTAATAGGCACCCCTGCACTGAAGGAGATTTCTGATTTTTTGTGATTAATAGCATATCCAGACGCCCGCTCATATTGCTGGATCACATGGCTTATCACCCGGCATTCATTTAAAGTTTCTCTGGAGAAAAGGAGGTAGTCGTCGGTGAAGAAGATATGCGACACTTATGGGCTTCTATGGGAGACCTTTTCCCCATGAATAGACATAGATGATGCATCCTTGGAAATAAGGATAGAAAAAACATTGGAGACCAAGATGAAGAGAAAAGGGGAGAGGGGATCTCCCTAGCGCAGGCCTCGGGTTGGGATGAATCCTTTGGTGAGATCCCCATTGAACTTGATTCTAAAGGAGACGGTCGAGATACATTGCATGACCATATCTGTCCATTTAGTGAAAAATCCCATTTTCAGCATCACTGCTCTAAGGAACTGTTATTCCACTTTATCATAAGCTTTTTTCATATCTAGTTTCCATGCCATGGTTCCTCTTTTCGCGGTGGAGCGCATTTTCATAGAGTGGAACACATCACGGGAAGGGGGAAATTGCTTTGGTCTAGAAAAATTATGGTTCATATCATGTTTGAAATTAATATTAGTTCAACATTTCAAAATAGGTTGGGCTCTTATATGTTTTAGAGGCCTTTTTTGGACCTTTTTTTATTTTAATACCTTTTGGTACTTAGATGTTGTGATTTAGATGTATTCATGTATTATTATTAGTTATTTTATTTAACATCTCAGCATTGTATGGTCTTGGAGAATTTTGTGTTCATATTGGTACAAAATATAATTTATCCCATGTGTGGGATATGCCTATAGGGATCTAGTTTCTAGCCTCGTCCCTGTTAGAGGTGGGATTGGGGTTGTCACAATCATCTTATTGTTGACCAGTCAATCCCAGGTGGGTCGAGTCCTGAAAAGAGGATCCTTCCACTCAATGACTAATCATGGTTTCATAGTTAACTATGCATTTATAAGCATTATGAATTTTCATATAAGTGATTTTTTAGTCCTAAAAGTGATCATAAAAGGATATTTTAACATCCAAAAGTGTAATGGATGTTCCTTATGATTGAAAAATGTGATACATATTCATGTTCTCTTGAAGAATATTATATATGTGGGGTAGCTAGATGATGTAGGTTATGAAATGGACATTTTCAATGATGTCTTGAATGTGACTCAAGAGTCCTTGGTTGTGGGGTGAATATTAAAGGATGGTCAACTATACTTGAAAAAAAATATAACTATAAATTAACATGGTTGAGATTTCATCATATAAATATCTAATGGTTTGGAATTTTATACTCATCCACCTCTTAGAAAATAACATGAATGTTCCAATATAGAATGGAATACAGAGGCTTTATCACCCAAGAATAACAATGTGTGAGAGTGGTGTAAGGGAAAAGAAATTGGGTTACATTCAACATTATTGATATGAAGGATAGGTCTTGGAATATATAATTACATCAATAATATGTTTGGGGACCAAACCCAAACAAATATTATATAGTATATTTTATATTTTTCTTTTTTATTAATGATTCAATAGAGAACTTATAGGTGTATTATCATAAGAATAAGTTTTTATATTTCTATGATTTTATACAATAGAAATTTTTGTAGAAAGGGAAGGTGTTCTAATGTTAAAGTTACCTAGTTGAGTAATTTTTAATGAATATTGTAGAATCAATTTCTAGAACCACTATCAATATAATAGAAGTAAGTTTAATTGAATAGTACCCAAAACACCAAGAATTATTTTTTTGGAAAATAGGATGAATAAAACATTCATTGAGATGGAACGATACATGCCTAGGAATGTAGGAATGCCCAAGGAAATCAGGGTTGAACCAAAAACACTATAACATACATATCCAATATAATTACATAGGATATTATGGGAAAACGTATTTTATAAGAAACATGTTCTGGTAAGGTACTAGAAATTAGATATTTCAAGTTATTTTTAAGTTTATCCTACTACCTTGTTGATACAATGGATGGATTCAAGTTGGAGGAAAAGTAGAACACTTTTTTATCAGGGAATCTAGAAATAAAGATTTATGTTTCAGGATATGGGATGATGAAAAATTCCATTTCATCAGAAGATTAAATGTTCTCTACAATGATAAAATACCATGGAAGGAGTTGAAATTGGATGAATCAGAGTTTTCTGTGAAAAAATATAACCACTTAAGTACATGTTGATCTATATAAAATCACCAATAGATCAAAAGTTATGGTGAATATTGATATTCGAGCATGGGTACTGAAAATTAGGCTAGTTTTAGAAGTTCATGAGTGGTCGATGTATTATGAATCTTGAGGGAAATCTTTTGATACTAAGGAATAGATAGTTGGTTATTTCAATGTTACAGAAAACAAAATAGTACCATAATAAATAGATAAATATAAATTGGAATTAATAATATATTATAGAGTTAAGAGACCAATTTAGAGGTATATAATTGACATTAAGTTCATTCTTATAATATATTTTTTTGAAACTGAATGCTCAGAAGAGGAAGAAAAACTCAGTGAATTGAAATGGTGGTAATTAACTATGGATGATGAAATGAATTCTTAAAATCTAAATGGAACATGGGAGTTGGATTAACTATCAATAGTAAAGTATGAAATTGAGAAAAAAAATAATTTTTTCACTCGAATGAAGAAGCTAATGTAGGAATAAAATAAAAGGTATGGTTAGTGGTGGAACGATTCCGATATAAGGATGGAATAAATTTATCAAAAATATTTTCACCAGATGTTAAGCAAACTAACTTCTAAACAAAATCAAGTATTATATAATCTAATGATATAAAATTGGATTATATAGATTTCAAAAATTTATTTCTTCATGGTGACTTGGATGAATAGATCAATATGAAAGAGCCCAAGTATTCTAAAGACCATCAAAAGGCGGTATTTGTTTATAAATTAAACTAACTCCTCTATGAAATTAAACATGCACCTCAAAAGTGTTTTATATATATAGAAATTTTATGAATAAATAATGTTTCACATGATGGGAATTTGATTATTATTATTATAGGAAATTATGGGATGATGATAGGCAATCAAAGAAACAAAGAATGCAATTTTTTTAAAATATGGATAACTAGTGTGGAAAATTAATAAAGTAAAATCTATAAATTTTACAAATAAAAGGTTGTTCCAAGTGGGAAATCCCCATATTTTTAGAATAACTAATGTATGAGTTTGTAAACCTGATTCCATTATTTTTACTTGAATTACTCAATGATGTTTTCAATGAAATAGGATGGTTGTTTAGAAACACAAATATGGAACTCAAAGGAATTTATTATAGAGGATAAGCAATAGACTATATAGTCTTATTGATTAATTTCAATTTTTTTCTCATAAAGAGTTTTAATTCATAGGGCTATGGTTATTAATTTATATGTCTACTATTAGGTATTAAAATTTTTAGATTCTTCAATCTATTTTTGAATATTGTAAAAAGTTTATAAGGTTAAAGATGGTAATGAGATGGATTACCCATGAAAATCATAAATAATATTATCTACTTTATTTATTTATTTTAAAATTAATATTTATTAAAATAAAAATGGGGGAAAATGAACTTCTAATTTTGGATTAATAGGGAGTAAATATATTTAGTTAGAATGTTCTTGAGCCCCCAGGAATATTATCATGGAATTCACAGTCAAGGGGGGGATTTTCAAACATATCATGGTTGAAAGACTGAGGCACTAACCTAATTACTTTATATTTTTACTTTTTTATTTTTTTGTAAAAGGATGATAAATGATATATAATTCTAAATCCATTTAAAAAAAAATAAAAGGTAGTTTTGGATGAAATAAGGGGAATGATTTTTTTACAAAAAATTTTCTATATTCTTTCGAGTTGCTTCACAATGAAATATGGGTTTTAACGATTATGATTTATGGTGATCATATTAATAATAAATACAAATGGGGATATTGATGTGTCCATGATTTTCATGATGAAAAATTCTATGAATGACATGTTATGTCATGTTGGATTTCATACCAGTGGTTGTTCTCATCATTCAAGAATATTTTTCTTGTAATTTATTATTGATATTGATTGATATCATTTTATATTTGATACGTGTTTTCAAGAATACTAATTATTTATGGATTTGATACTAAATTCAGAGATTAAGTTCTTCGTATAGATTGATTGATTTATTATATGATATGTTGGATATATCATGGATAATGGTACATAAATAATATAATCATGAAGATAAGAGATATCATAGGAATAATATTATTAGATATTGTAGAATCATATAAGAGATTACTAAGGAAATTTATAGTTTTATATAGAAATAAATAAGATGATATAGTTCATAATATATGCCTAGATTAACACATAGAATGGATTCATGAAGGAGTACATTGAGTTATTTTGGAAGTTAATTTCAGAAGATGACATGCCAGAAATAACTTATAAAAATCTCTTTGAGAAAATAAAATTGCATAGAGTATGAAGAAATTTTAAATCATTTGAAACCTTATGACGATCCACATTACTTATGTTATCTATAACAATGCTACCCACTCATTGATGGAGATGTCTCACAAAACATATCCAAATTTATTATGAAATGGAATGATAATTAAATTGAATTATTCTATTTATTATCCCTATCATAATAAGTTCATGATGTAATAATATATTTCATATAAATATGCATTATAATATTTTCTTGAAATTACCATTGAGGAGATATCCTTTGGATTGGCATGGATCTTGGAATATCATATGACTATCATTTGTATATTGAAGAAAAAAGATGAAGTGTGTGGTTTTATGTGAATGGAATAGTTTTATGAGATATTATAACATCATAAAAGATATTAGAGGACAATATATATTCATAAGTAATGAAAAGAGAATATTTAAACTTTAGTATAAAAGGAATACAAAATTTATGACATGATTGGATGATAGGTTATATTTTTTTCAAAGGTATCCTATAGATTTTTGGAATATAATATTTATGTTGGTGGAAATTAAAGAATAATGGGAGGCTTATAAAAAATTTATTTTTTGGAAAACAATGTTGGAGGATAAAAATGAAAACATCATTGGTAACATTATAATTTTTTTCTAATGGAATTTATTCAATATATGAACAGATTAGTCACACCATAATTTAATGTATATTAAGTCATAATAATAATAATAAGTGGAATCACATAATCTTATTTATAAATCACATCACATCCCTTGAGGTTTCTTTGATAAGATTTATAATTAAGGTACCATGGGGTTAATAATGTGATGTGAAGGAAAAAATGTGATATTTTAGTGTGGGGTTGTTTGTGAGAGATGATAATAATCAGGCCGTAATTTGATATATATTTCTTAACAAACTAGTTTTGGCTATAATAAACCCAGTTCATGAAGGGGTCCAACTTCTACCAAAGTTTCATGGTTTAATGATCCACATCATCAGAATCAAGGGTTTGAACCTAATGCCTCCCCTTATTAAGATATTTTACATGTGTATAATATCATTATTATAATTCATTATAGTATCAGTTCGTTATTATAGTATACAATAATTGTGGTAACAATACTAGACAATAAGAATGGAGACTTTGAGTAACACCTAGAGATTTTATGAAAATTAAAAAAAATAAATTGAATCTTTTTTAATTTTACATTAAATTAATTTTTTTTATATTTAGTAAAAAAATAATGAGTTTATCATTTGATATAAACAACACTAAATTCAGATTGTGTTACACTCAACGCTGAGTTCAAATAAAACATGATATAATATTATGGAATTATTATTTAATATGATAGTTATGATATAGCCAATGGAAAGGATCGTATGAATATAATTAACTAAATTATGATAATATATGATTTAAACAAGTATATATAATGAACTCCTTGGTGAACAATTAATTATAAATTAAAATAAAAACCATTTGATAATAAAGGGAATATTTTGCTGAAAAAAACTCTTTTTTGCACACATACATGAATTATATCTATAAATTAAACAAACCACTTTTGTTGAATTGTTCAAATGATATTTAAATATTATATATTCCATAAAAATAAAATTAATATTATTTTTTTCATTACAATATATAAATAGAAATCAAATTTTATGCTTAAAAATTATTTATTTGAGAAAATAATTTTTTCTCCTTTTGTGCTCTTTTTTCAAAAAAAATCGGAACTATTATGATATTTTTCAAAAAAAATAACTTTATTTTTTAAAATAATCATTTAATAATTATCATAGGGTTATTTATTTATATTTTTTGTGAAGATAATTAATTTCTGAATAGTGAAAAATACATGTTTTTATTAATAATTTTCATTTATTTTAAAGATATTAAAAACATCCAAATTGTTTTAAGATGTTTTTAAAAGAAAAATTGATTAATTTATATATCTATTAATCCAATTCAGTTCATTTTAATTTTCATAATTATTTTTATATTAAAATATTTTAAACGTGATATCATTGTCTCAGTGAAAACCCTCTTTCTCATCACATCTGCGAGATTAAATTTAAGTTAAATTTTTCCACTTCAGTTAATTGAATTTAGGTAAATTTTTTAGAAATTTATAATAATAATATTTTATATTATAAAATAAGGTAAAATTAATTTTTTACTATAATTAATAGTAAAAACAGTAAAAATTATTTACCACGATTAAAGTAAAAATGGGTTTACCGAGCGTTAAAATAAAATGATATGGGTTAAAAATGACCCAAAACCTATCCAAAATATATTTAATACAAATTATTAGACATTTTAACATATATTTTAGATAATTAAATATTTATTATTCATTAATAATTTTTAAAATGTGGGTACACTTTTTTGTTTTCAAAAATTACAATTGTGCCACTCACATCAATTATAAAAGGTCGCCCCTATCCTCTTCTCTTTAAATATTAAAAACCCATTGGAATAACCATTATATACCCAAATAACATCCATAATTACCACTTATAATCTATAAAAACATTATTTTTTCATAAAAACATCCTATTAAGGCTTTTAGTGCAATCCAAAACTAGGTGTCTGAAGAAGTGGTAACATCTCTAACTGAGCAATTGATTTAATTTCTTCATCCACCTCCATAAATTGTTATTTTAACATTTTAATATAATATAATAATTATATTATATACAATTATATTTTTTTTATGTTATTTTAATGATCTATAACCATATACACTTCCACAAAATGGGTTATGAAATATTCATTCATCTGTATGGTGGACTACCACCTCGTGAACGGATGTCATTCATTTTTTCATTACCACCACCCATGGATGGATATAATGTTGGATTTAGTATTTATATATCATATATTTGATATTCTTATTCTTATTTAATAAATATATCTAGTATTACTTCTCACATTCCATTTTTTGGGAATATGATAACGTCACGCATGTGTTCGGTGGACTACCACCTCACAAAGAGATGTGATACATTCATGCTTTACAAGGAGGTTAATAGGGATTGTTTCAATAAAAATTTGTTATATATATAACATGAAAATTATTCTTAAATGTAAATATATTATTTACCATTATTTATTTCATTTCTTTATAAAAATGGAAACAACGTTCTTGCTTACGCACAACCTATCGTCTCTATGAATGGTGTATTTCATTTTCTAACTCTGCCTTTTATGAAAAAATATAAATAAATGTATACTAAATATAAATTAAATTTATACCATGTTTGATATTATTTATATTAATTAATAATTATCATTGTAATAGCATCAAAAATAACAAATTCAAACATACACAAAAAAGAAATAAGTTATTTTCCAGAAAGGGGACTTTAACATAGAATTGTTAATAAAAATGTAATAAAAGGTCATAAGTAAGTCATGTATGATATGATACATATATATGAATGGTTTTTAAATATACTTACAATAAACCTATATTTTTTACACATGAGTTTTGAATGTGTATAAAGGATATCGAGCATTATGGTAATGGATTTTCGTTTTCCTTTTTACTTATAAGAGACATATGAATTATTCATCACCTATTTATATTATTTTTTATAAATATAAAAAATTTATTTATTTTATTATTATTATAATTATTATTAAAATTATAATTATATACATATCCATTTTATTATATCTCTTTAATGGGGTTCTCAATTCAAAATTTACCAAATCGGTAAGGTATTTTTGTCTCAAATTGCCTTCTTGGATACTGAAGTTATGTTATACACTTACCATCTTATATAAGGTGTATATATTGTCCCTTTTAAATTTTATATAATGAATATATTTATTTAAATAATTTTATATGTATAATTTTAGGTTGTTTTTAATGAGGATTATGATTTAATGTTACCAAAGAGGTAATAGTTTTATGTAAAGATGTCAATTTTTATTATGATTATTTATGAATACACTTCAAATGATGATGTATTACTATATATCTATCATTAATATAATGAATTTTTTAATCCTGTGTTTATTTAATTATAATAATTTTTTTCTTCATTTTCTTCTCTTAATTCACTTAAGAGTTCAAATTAAAGTTTTCAGGAAAAATATTCTTTATTTCTCTCTTTGGTGGAAAACAATTTTTTTTCCAGAACCATATTTTGTAAATATTTATTCAATTTTATTATTATAAAAATGATTTGTTAGTGCCATTTTTAAAAATATTTTACTTTTTTTTAAATTAGTCTTGATTTTTTTCTAAACAAGTCATGGTTAGATTTTACTCAAAATGGGAAAGAAATCATTTTTTAATGTGTATGGTGTGAAAAGAATTTTTCATTTTCATGAACATTATTTTCATTAAAGATTCCATTATAATTTTTACCTGTTTATTTTCAAATAATATTATTTCCAAAATATTTTTTTATTTTTATTTTAAAAAAATTATTATCATTGAATGATTATTTTCCTCAAAAAACATTCCAAGTGTTTTTTCTTGAAAAATAATTATTCGTCTAAGATGAAATATATTGAGGCTACTTGTTCTTTACTAGGGATATGATCCAAGGATACCACTTTTATTATTTTTCTAAAAGGATTATTTTGATGATGAAATTATTTTTATGAAACTTATTTCACTTACATGGGTTATACCACCATACAATTCTTATGAAACCCACCACTTTTTCTATGGTTTCTACCATGATAGGTATTTTATGGGCCCTGATTATTTTTTCATGTGTTATACCATGATAGAATTCTTCTGAAGCATAATCCTTTTCCCATGGGTCATGCTATGATTCAACAATTAAATTAATATAAAGTTGTTTCTTTTCTACAGGCTATTCAATGATGAAATGTTTATGAACCCCATTTCTTTTCAGTCTCTAATATGATGAATGTTTTTTGATTTTATGGTGCGCATGGGTATGATTTTAATTTTATTATTAGTGGGATATATATCTCCCTACAATTCATTGGGTAATGATTAATATTATATAATCTCAGAGGGACAATATAGGTTATCATAAGACTGAAATAGGGTATATGGGAGGTTATCCCAAGCCTAGAGTAGGTATATATGTATTGAGCCTAAACTTAACATGTTAGTAATGACTTAGTGGGTATTCATGAATTATAATTTTCTATTATAATTTATATTCCATTAATATGTGTCTTATGATAATGTTATGCTCTTATGAAACATGTTCCCTGATTCCATTATGATTAATTTCTTATTAACTACCACGAGTTTTTCAGGAACTTTTCTTATGATCTATGATATGACGTGTATGATTTTTATACTCTATTATAAAGTTTCCATTCAATATGTCCATGTTATATTGATATATCCCTTTTTTACCATTACTGGGTATCTAAGATCACCCTTAATTATGTTTCCTTTTCATAGTATATTAAGAATGGTATTATGTATGATATGTTTAAAAAGGTTTCTAGTTATAGAGAATAAAGTGGGAGATGATGTAGCTCACTTATGAACCAGTTGATTATATGTCCATGTTTCCAAAGGAACTATATCTTTACGATCCTTAGGAAAATTTTTGTGTAATGAAATTAATATTTTTCTTAAAATATTTAATATCTATGTTTTAAAATATTGGGTCACTATACATGGGTCCCTTAATTAAAAATTCGGTCCAAATTGCCTTTAGGTTATCAATGTTTTGAGTTTTGAGACATCTCAAATTGAAATAGGCTTGATTTTATGTTGGAATATCATTTTGAGGGTGGATGGGGTCATATCCATGCTAAATCAAAACATGTGTGTGATTTTGTGTTTTATTTGTAACCCCAATAAATACTAGTGATAAAATTAGGTCATGACAATGTCATGTGTTGTGGTTTTGGAAATCAGACACCTCACACAATAAGGAATGGCTTAATTTCACAACATGCCTACTATATATATGAGATGATATGGAATAATTCAATTCGAGACATGGGTACAACCTACTGGTGGATAAAAAATTTTATATTTAAATAGATATTTAATAATAGAAATGTAGATATTCATTTCATACTATTATGGTTGTTATTATTTCATGATTTTTTATCTTTCACTATGATAAATAATATCGTGTCATTATTTGGGTAATTCTTTAATTTTCATATAACATATGCCTTATATTTTAAGGATAAAAAAATAATTAAATTAGGTAACATTTTAAGTAAACCAGATAAATTTTAATTTGATTTAATATATTTAACACATGGAAGAACTTGAATCTATTTGTGATTCAAAAACTAATCATGCTCATTGATAAATATATAAAGATCAGTCACATATCAATAAATGTTTCATACTTAATGTTTTGAATGTATACTCATTGAATAAGACCAGAGTGATGAGATACACTTTATGATATCATTTAGAAGAATAGTGACACCTAATCAGGTTGGTATTGGGAGAAATTAAATTCACATAGGATCTATTCATTCATTCATTTTTGAAAAATATTGAGGGGACATTGCACACACTAGATTGATTCTTATTTTTGATCTATTTAAATTTCATTTTATTTAATATTCACATTTTATATCAAGAACTTTTTCATACCAGATCTATATATTCATTCATCTTTGATAACAAAAAATTGAAGCAGACAATGAGATAACAACTATTGAACACCCTATGGACATCCACTTGATAAAAATAGCATTGTAAGTATTGAAATTCTCTTGTCATGTGATATAAATTATTGAAATATATCTACTTATAATAGTATTAATAATTATTTTATTTATTATCATATGATTCATACACTCACTAGTAAAAGGGAGAATTGGTATAGAAAGGGAGAAAAGGTTCATATTTGACTTTGAATAATGGTTGATACCCACTTTTACAGTCCACATATCTCTCATCTGGGACCAATATTATTTTATTTCATGTTTTTGATGGTTACAAAAAACTATAATCTCTTCTATTAATAAGAGTGATACTAATTATACTTAAACATGAAGGAGGACTCTTACAAAATATTTTTGTGCTTCTATCATCATAGCTTATGTTGAAAATCATCTTGAGTACACAAGATATGGTAGAAGGAGCCCAAAACCCATAGTTCTAACAAAAATTAGAACATGAAATGGTGGGATAGGGGGTGGAAAAAATCCTTCTACGGGTCTTTTTTTTTAATTTCTTCTATAGGTCATTTGATTGACCTCGATAATGGTTTTAGATATTCTAAACATCCCATTAGATTATGAAAATAGAATCAAAATAAATCAATGATTTCACAGTTTATTTAAATACTAGATTTCGTACATTACATTAAAATTAAACTTATTCGGATCCACCAATCAAAACTACCATGGATATAATTAAGATTTAGTCAAATTTAAAAGCTTTTTTGGTCAATAGGGATTCTTCTAAGGGTGATTCAGCCCTAGATTATGCTCCTATTATGATGGATGATGAAAATTATAACCTCAAGTATATCACTAAGAGTTAGGGTTCAATGAATAATTATTGGTAAAATGTCCAAAAATTTATCACTTATACCCCCTTAGATGACCTTTATGTTGTAGTGACTTCACCATCTCTGCATAGCCCCATTTTCTAAAAATAGTAATTAATAGGTGATCATTGAAATATTTTTAGAGATTATAATTATGATAGTAAAATTTGAAACATAATTCATAGATCTCTATGAGAATAAAGATATAGTTCAAAATTATATGTTAGAGGATTTGGATATATAGGATCTATGATAGTAGGAGGAGAGTGAATCTTGATTTTAATCATCGTTTTGAAATAAAAAAATTGAGGCAGAGAAAAATAGACTTTGGTTAGTGGAATTTATGGTAGAGATTATGGAGTTTTATATATGGTTCTTGGTATATATAATGACCTAAATATTTTCTTACAATAATGTTACTTCATTTTAATGTGAAATAACCTAATAGTAATACAATATATACTCGAAAAATTTTATATATTGGGAAGATTAAGTTCATACATTGCTTATAAATTTTAAAAATTAAACATTTTTAAAATACATATTTATTATCCCTCTAAATTATCTAATGTTCTCTTTACTACTTGTAATCTATTGAGGATATATATCAAATAAAGAGGTGATCTAACATCGTAGTAAGGGGATGAATAACATGGGATCAATAAGAGACATGAATCAATCGTACATGGGTGAGAATAATCATCATAACCATATCATAAGCATAATATCATCATCATAATCATGGGGAAAATTTTGATAAAGTCATGGAATGAGTAATATTCCCAATAATGAAATTTCATAACATATATTTCAAATTATATACATAGTTGTGAATAAATCCTGAATCAAGTTCACATATAACATATGTGTATAAATATTAACATCACAATTTTGAGAAAATCTAGAATAATTTTCATACATATTAAACATAATTTCATGAGTTATATATTATTACCCACTAAATTGGAGGGATATATAATTATGGGACCACCTGTCACATCGTTAAATGCACATAATCATTAATTCCACATGAAAAGAGAACGTATAAAAATCATAGTCCTGAAATAAACACTTGGAAAATAATATGTTTCAAAAATTTATTTTAAATAATAATTTAATATATAACTTCTAAGGTTCCAAAATGGACAATGGAAGTCATATATTATCATAAAATATCATTATTAATGATTAGATAATAATCATATGACGTGGAGTCCATGCAGTGCTCAAAAGTTAATGTCTCTTTGAAAAATAATTATATTTGGATCAAAAGACATTCTCATAAAGAAGAAACATATTTATCTCAAGAAATATAATGGAAAGAATATTTAAAGGAAATTTTAAGGATATTATAAGTATAACTATGTTAAAAACAATATGAAATAGGAGATAACAACCCAAAATAAGTTGTGTTCGATAATCTACTTACTTTAAATCCCATTATGTTTTTTCACATTTACACATCCTATATAATAAAACTAGGTCTATTAACACATGAATATATGATTAAATTATATTTAATTATGTCACTATTTATCCATTATATTTTTTTGAATCTATTTTATAATAATATTTTTAAACTTTATTTTTTTAAATATTGTTTTCATAAAATTATACTGTTTCTTTTCGATTTATTTTATTTTTGTTAAATTAAATTTATACAAAAGTAAAAAGTATTCCATAATATTAAAATAAATTTAATTATATATTTATATATAATTTATATTCTATAATATCAATCGACGAATTTGGGGTTTAGAAAATAGTTATAAACATTCTTTTTGGCAGTTAACAAACTATTAACATAATTAATATAATGTACATATACTAATAAATTAATCAGTTATGATTAGGGTGTGAAGTTAATAGACATTAAAATAAAGAGTTGTAAAATGAGAGACAATTTTGATGAAAACATACTATCTTCTTAGTGTTGGTTATTTTTTATGTTAATAAAATCATTAAATGAATAATGTTTAGTGACATAATAACATCCCTATTGATTTGAAGGGTCTTAATAAATGGTATTTGTCAAGTTCATCATCTTTGGTAAGAGGAAGTGAAGTGGTATTCTATGATGATGGAGATGGGTTATTTATCCTTGAGGATTGAGGTATTTATAGAATATAGTATTAATAAAATAAAATATCCATGGTAAAAATTTTAATAATGTCCATAATATTTTATTTTTTATTTTAATAAAATAAATAGATTTTAGGGACTTTAAGTCTTTTCAAAACTGAATTCATTATTTTATTAAAAGGGTAAGAAGAAAAATGGAAAAATGTTATTTTAATTGAATACAGACTTCATAATTTAGAAATCAAGTTTTAGGTTTGTAAAAAAGATTACCGTATTTTAATTTCTCATTTATCTCATTAAATATGTGTTTCGGTGATCTAAAATTTATAAAATCTATAGGTCATTATTACATCATGAATTATGTAATTTAAAACTCACAAGTTATGAATGAACATTATTTTTTCTATTCATCTGAAAATTAAAATAAAACAAAAAAATAAAAAAATAAACCTTTTTAAATTTTAATGTTCAGATTCTAATAATGATATTCATTTTATAAAAATAATTTTCAAACATAGGTAATTTTAAATTTTATTATAATTTTTTTTATTTTTGTAAATGATATTGAAATAAAATTTATAAAACAATTATTGTAATTCATTTTTCTTTTTAATTGTGTTATTTAATTTTTGGAATTAAAATATTTATATTTTATTAAATTAATCATGATTAATATAATTTATGTTATATTTTATTAGTTTTAAGAAAATTATTATTCTAATAGTGAAGTTACTATTCCCAACACTCAAGTTACTATTCTTAATACTCATGTTTCAATACTAATGGTCACATTACTATTATAATAGTTTTATTTACAACTATAAATCCCTATTCATGCATTCATACATCATTTTATACAATTCCTCCCAAGTTTCAATATTTTAATTATCTAAAATTTCCATTTTTCTACAATATTTTGTTTTCATTTCCATGGGGTTTTTTAGGAGAAATTATTTTAGTAGATCGAGATGATCTAAAAGATCCCATTCTAGTGTTTATATTTTTATCCCATTGAAATAGTATTCATTTTTGTGGGATTAGTTTTTGAAAAAAATTATGATCTCTATTAATGAAATAAAAGTGTCTTTAGGTTTTCTATTGGATGAATTTGTATAATGACATGAAATATAATATATCCTAAATTTATTCAAGAAAAAATAACATACCAGAAAAGCCAGGAGTCAGTGGCAGACAGTCCTAATAAAATTAAATAAATAAAATGAAAAGAGTCAAGCATACAAGGGAATATTACATAAATGAGTGTGCATCACCCCACACCTATCTTCCTCCACCAGTGAGGCACAATAATCTGGTGTCGTGAAAGACCACATCTCTCCAGTATCAGTGAGCGCCCGCTTTGCCAATGCATCTGCCACCTGATTAGCCTCTCGGTAGACATGTGAAACGTCCAAACACATCTGAGCAATATCACTAAGGAAACCAACCCACTGCGGCAGCACACACCAAGGGACCTGGCGCGTCTTGGTGCTCAAGGCATAAACCGCACTCTGAGAGTCAGACTCAATCCATATATGTTTCTAATTAAACCGGACAGCGTACCTGATGATGTAGATCATTGCCCAAAGTTCAGCTTCAAAAGCAGTTCCATTTCCAATGGTGTGGTGAAAGCATCCTTTAACAAACCCACGGTAGGTGGAAAACACTCCCCCATAACCCAATGGGCCTGGAGCGCCCAACGCAGCCCCATCAACATTTACCTTGGGGTAAGGTCTGATGGGTGGGATCCATCGAATATACTTTAGCATCTGAGGCTAGCGGGGCCGCCCCGAAACACCTAGCGTTCGTAGAATTTGAAGATCCACAACTGCAATAGACATGGAGTCATCCTGCACAATAGAAGCAGCATAAACATCTCTATGAATCACCATAATTCCGTGTTGAACTGTGGAGCGCACACCAGTGAAAACAGCATCATTCTAGGCTTCCCAAAGGACTACAATAGCAGTAGCAATAGCATCCAAAACAGGTTATAAATCTGCGCACTAAATCTTCCATGAGAATCAGCAGATAACAGTTGTATAACCGATCCGCAGGTGTTAACAGCCACCCCAAACACAGAGCTAATATATTCCCATAACTGTTTGGCATGAGAACAACCCATAAAAATATGTTGAACAGAGTCCTCATCGGTTTTACACATGGATCACATAGAGCCCATCTGAAACCCAGCCCTCTTGAGAGCATCAGTTTTGGGTAGTCAGTTTTTCCAGATCCTCCAGATCAGAGAAAATCTGGAGGTTCTAATTAATTGAACTCTGAATTTCATCGGCCAAGAAGGTGTAGGGGATTGTCCCCCACACAGGGTCGTGTATTAATCCCTGCTATTGAATTGCCCGGTTCTGCTATGCATCCAGATCAGAGTATCCTTCTCCATAAAGACATAATTAGTGATTTCATTCTCCACCTACACAGGAACACTAAAAGAAGCAGACTGCATCTGTGAGAGGAAGCTCGAAATTGACAAAGAGGATGTCTTAGGTGGCACATTTAAGTCACAAAGAGGCTATGTGATCCACTTTGTGTTCCAACAATTCAGTGTGGAATCCCTGCAAACTAGCCATCGGGTATCGTGCATAATTCTGACATATTCCTTCTTGATAGAGGCCCAAACTGATGAGGCAAGGTGCCATTTGTATCCATTTAAGAGCCTCCTTGTGATTGTTTTTTATAGAAAATCATTGTCAGCTTCATGAGAAATCAAGTTCCAAGTGAACTTCCCAATCATTCCATCATTAAAGGTCTGGAGATACTTGAGTCCTAGACCCCCCAACTCCACAAGCTTGATGCACTCCTTCCATGCCACTGTAATTAGCTTCCTCTCATGTGGTGACCCCGTGCATATGAAATTATGTACCATGCACTGAAGTTTCTTGAGAAGTCACCTCGGCCATCGATAGATAGAGAAGGAATAGACAAACTTTGATGTGATTACTGAGTTCACAAGGCAAACCCTCCCATCCATGGACATAGATGTCCCTTTCCATCTAGCCATATGATGAAAAATTCTAGCAGATATTCCATCCAAATACTATCTTTTCACTTTTCCACAAAACAATGGGACCCCAAGGTATTGCAATGGTAGGGATCCCCTCCTCACCCCAAGGAGTCTGACAATTCTGTTCTATTTCCCAACTGGAATTCCATTTCCAAAAACAATGGAAGATTTGTACCAACTAATGGCTTGTTCGGACACCTCCTTGTAATGACTGAAAAGGTCTTTAATGGAGGATATAGTTTTCCTTGATGCATGACCAAGAAGCAAGATGTCATCAGCATACAACAAATGAGACGGGGCATGCTCACTCACACTAGCCCTAATTCGTTTATAAAGTCCCATTTGGGCAAGATCATTAATACACCTACTCAGGTAGTCCTCTTCCATGGAAAAAAGAATACCAGAGAGTGGATCGCCTTGCCGCACCCCCATGGTGCAAGGAAAGAAGCCCCTCGGGGCACCATTGACAAGAACTGATAACCTGGAAGACTCCAGAATGATACGTATCAAATTCACGAAGATATTTTAAAAGCCATACCTTCTAAGAACATCAAAGAGAAAGCTCGATTTAAGAGTGTCAAAAACCTTTGATATATCAATTTTGATGGAAAAAATTCCATCCTTTGTCTTCCTTCTCATAAGATTGACACTCTCAGAGGCCATAAAAAGGAACTTTTGGATGCTCCTCCCAGGGAAAAATCTAAATTGATTCGCGGTGATTATGCCATTAACCAACCACTAATCCTATTCACCAAAACCTTTCTAATAAGTTTGTGTATTTTGTTCCCAATAGCAACCGTTCTGATGTCCTTGATGTCAAGAGCGTTCTCTTTCTTGGGGATAAGAGTAATGAAACAGGAATTCATTCCATGGTACATATATGAGTGTGATAAGAAATCCATAATTCCATGCACAATTTCATTCTGCAAGATGTCCCAATAGAATATAAAAAATTTATTTGTGAACCCATCAGGACCTGGGTCACTCTCAAGATTGAGAGATAGGAGGGCAGATCTAATCTCCTCTTTGCATGGGGGATCAAGTAGATGCTGATTCGAGTGATCATCAATACAAGGGATGATGTTATCAACCATGCATTGAATGTTGGACTTCCCATTATCTAAATATGTTCCTTTGAAGTATTCATCAACAGCCAAAGAAATATCATTTTCTTCACTATAGAGGTGCCCATCAATGCTGATCACCCTATTCCCTGCACGCGCCCTCTTTTCCTTATGTAACCTGTTGAAGAGCTTGGAGTTCCTATCCCCATCCATTAACCATTTCACATTCAGTTGATTTCTAACCAGGCTTTCCTTTATAATTAGGAGATCATCCAGCCTATTATAGGCTATTATTTCTTCTCTGGATAAGGTAGGATGTTGATCATGAAAAATCTAAATCCTGGAAATATCCTCCTCTGACTTCCTAATGTCCTCATCAATTTTTGAAAAATATTTTTTACTCCATTCTCTCGGTAGCCCCTTAAGATGTTTGATTTTCATAACAAGTCACTCAAGAGGACTCCTAATGACTTCATAATTCCATGCCTCTAAGACAATATCCCTAAATCCTGGATTCACAAGCCATCCATTGTTGAATTTGAAGGGTATCCTTGGTCACCTAGCATGCCCAACTGTCCCCTTCCTTCAGTGGGATAGTAGTAGCATTCTGCTCCAAACCTAGAACAGCTGAAACCTGATCTGCACCTCAGTTCCCCTTCACCATCTTGTCCTTACTGCCATCATTCACATGTCCAATCAGTTCATCACTACCACAACCACTGGTGAAAATAGCATTCACTTCTGGGCATGTTGTGTCTTCATTATTCCTAGCACCGTTTTCATCAATCAGTCGCCCATCTGATCCACCAGTGGAGGCAGCAATGCCACCCCCTGCAATGGGCATAGCATATTTATTAAGACCTTCCACCTCATCATCCCACAAACGTCCACAAGAAAAAATAACATAAATAAACACTAGGTTGTTAAATTCTTCCACCATTTTGAAATTATGTCCCTGGAATTTCAACTCACTTTATCCATTTTGAATAGATAAGGGTACTTATACATTATTGTTTCCTTAGGTTTCCATGTAGCCTATTCATAATTATGATTCCACCACAACCATTTTACAATGTGAGTTTTATTTTTGTGTAGAAATTTGTTTCTATAGTCCAAGATATTTACTTGTTGAATATTATAGGAGGGTAGAAGATCTAGTTACACAACAGTCTAATTATGTACGTGTTAGGTATTAGGTATATACTCCTTCAATAGAGATACTTGGAACACATTATGTACTTGATTCTTGTTGGGTGGAATTACAAGCTTATAGGCCACTACTAATATACAATCAAGGATATCAAAGGGGAAAATTTACATTGGGGTGAGATTCCTATTCTTTATATACCTCACGAATCACTTCCATGGTTATATTTAAAAGAAAAAAATTATCACAAACATTAAACTTCAAGTTTCTATGATGGTTATCAACATAACACTTCTTCCAACTCCGAGAACCATTTATATGTTGTTGGATGTATTGAAACTTATCTATCATTTATTGAACAATATTGGGTCCAAATATCATTCATTCACCAACTTCATCACAATATATAGGGGTTCTATATCACTTCCCATATAGAACTTAAACTGGTTCCATTTCAAATCTCAAATATATGTTTTCCTATATGAAAAACCAGTTAATGGGAGCTATTATTCACATATTCATTTAAATTACATTGATAAAGTATCACTATATCCTTGAGTGTTTGAATGAACGTTTTAAATTAGCCATCATTTTGGGGATGATAGATTTTACTAAAATTAAATTTAGTATTTAGATCATGATAGATACTTCTATAGAATTTATAAGTGTACCTTGAATCATGATTTTGGAAGAGTGAAATTGGTGAAATATTCAATCTCACCACTTCCATTGTGTAGGTGTTGTCAGAATGGTTGATTAAAAAAGAAAAGAGGGTTTTAATTGTCTTTTAACAAAAACACTAATGGTAGTTAAGTTAATTAAAAAATTTATTGAAAAAAATATATTAAAAAAATCCTTCTTTAAAGTATAAAAATAGTGGATGTGTAAACATCCCATAAAAATTTAAAGAGGTGAATTGAATAATTTTATAGAAGTTCTTCCTAAATAATTTAATCAACTCTTCACACTCCAACCTATAGAGTGTGGAATCCACCAAGATATGAGAGATAATTTTACCTACAATCAATATATTATCGAAATATTACAATGTGATGAGTCTCATCCCATGACTTTGGCAAGGGAGTTTCCCTAAACCAGACTAGCCTTTTGTGAAAGATGAAAAACCAAATGATTTTCTATAAAGATAACCCCCAACATAAGTGTTATGACTTTGTATTAGTTATCACAATCTAGGGAATAACGTTAGAAGGTTATAAAACCTATTGTATGAAATATTTAATTGAATAAATCTCTACCCAAATCATATTAAATAAATAAAAAAATTATAGAATTGTTGAAGAGTTTTAGAAATAATGAAATAAATAAAAAATTTATTATAGGCATTTAAAATGGATTTTAATGGTGATGTTTAGATGTTCTATAAAAGTATAATATGTCCCTTTATGTTGATTGAATTAGAAGATAAATTTTTTCTCCCTTGAGAGTTCTTTAATAGTTTGGAACAATTATTTACAGGATCACTTTCATAATCATATATTACCATAGTATCACAACCATAATCATTCCATAAAATCCTCAAGATCTTTAAATGAGAAATAACTCCACACTTTCAAATATCTTATTAATAAATTAAATAATAACAATATAAATAATCATAATAATAAAAATAAAATAGAATTATCAAGGAGAGAGAGATATTATATTTTAATTTAAAAACATTTAAATAATTCAATCATTTTTTAAATTACTTTCTCAAGGTGTTCAGATCAATTTTTAATGAAATGTAAAATATAATAAACAAAACATATATAGATTTAGACTATAGTGTTCAAAATTTAAATTTCAAAAAATCATTCAATATTAAACATTCCTTAATATCAAATAATAAATATATTACATTAAAAATGTATAAATAAAGTTATATTATATTTTCTAATATCTTATATGAATTTAGAAACAGTAAAATAAAACAAATCAACACATAAAATTTAGAAAACAAATATTTGATGTTAATGATATAAATATAATCATGAAATAAGAACTTTGATCTTTATGAAAAAATGTTTAATATAATGTAAAAACATTTTACATAGATTCCATAAACTTCAAATGAAAAAAAATCATTAGAAAAATTAAAACACTTAAACTAATCATGTATAATGTCAATATATCATAAAAATCATGAAATATATCAATCATGAATTTCCATAAAAACCCAAAACTATTTAAGGGTCATAAACATTCCATCCATAATGGTATAAAATATTTTGGAAGTATTCCATAAATGAAACATAGCTCATGCATAAAGATAACATGAAAATGAAATCCTTACATATTGGTAACATAGAATTATCCTAGGTGGCATAATGGTACAGTTAATAGTTATGTAAGGGTGTAATAATGAGTTATGTAAAGGCGTAATATATTTTTAATAAATCATGTTTGTTTAGATAATGATCTTTAAGGGTATATTGAAAGGTTTAGGCTCTGTATAAGGGTAAACATGTAATTCAAGTATTATTTAAGGGTAACTATGTGAGGGTTAAGAGTAAATTTAACTACATGTGTAATGGTAAATAAGAACTAATTTAAGGGTAATATAGGTCATGTGTAAAGGCAAAACACCATTTCATAAAGGTATATGGGAACTTACATAATATTAACTTGAAATTATAAAGAGATATGTAAGGGTATAGGATTTCTCTTATAGTGGTAAACAATATTTTATAAATTTAAGAGAAAAAAGATAAATTTGTGTAAAGGTAATGGAATTATATGGAAGTGTAAATTTAAAATGTGTAAGGGTAAAAATTGACTTTAAAAACTTATGTAAAGGTAAAGAATTATTAATAAATGATACTTAAAGGTACAAAATAAACTCATAATAATTATTTTTTTTAAATTTATCCAAAAAATGTAATGTATAATAATAATAATAATACTCTAAATGAATGATGATAATTAATAAATAATAAAATTCATCAAAATTATTATTATAAATTAAAAAAAATTATACTTATCAAGATAACAAATAAATAAAGTTGTACAAAGGATGAACCCTAACAATTTCTCCATTTTTTATAAATAAAAAATAATCAATCAATTTCAAAATTTATATCTTTTTTTAAAATTGATCAAAAACATTAAAAATTTCACAACATCATTTTCCACCTCCCTTTGAAAAAGAAGTAACAATTTCCAGCAAATTTTCTCCCCCTAATAAAATAATTGAATCATATTAATAAATTACTCCTAAATTAAATAGAGGTATTATAAGTGATCTCCTTAATTTAAATAAAGTTATTCCAAATGATAGGACACCATAAATTAAAAAATATATATAACAAAAAATAACTCCACTATATTAATTACCTTTTATTAAATAAATTTTAAGTAGTATCCAAGAAAATAAACATTATGATATTAAAGGAATTATAACAATATATGAAAAAAACCCATTATTCAACACATTTAGTAAACCAAAATATAAATAATTAAATATATGGTCACATGCTAAAATGGAATGAAATAAATTTTAAATCACATAGAAAAATACGATTTGGATAATAGGATATGCATAATGCCTATAGAATAAAAAAACTTACTTGGTAATCAAGACTAATTTTAGTCGAATGGGATCTAAAACAATACCTTTATGTACCCATGATTCAAAAGGTTTATTCCTCTTAACATAAAAATAATATTTATAAATATAATCCTTTGTATGAACAAATTATTTAACAAATTGCAATGTAAACCGAAAAGCATATTTTTCAAATAAACCACAAATAAAGGAAGTAATATATGTAGAACCACCATTTTTACCTTTGAAAATCTATTATTATACCCTTAATGTAATCTATCATCATAACCAAGACTATTTATATTGCATTTAGATTTAGAAATTTTTTTCAATCACATTTATTAATCCAAATAATAACTTACAATAGTAAATTTTTATAACCTTACATTCAAACATAAAATCTCATCCTTGAGCCACATATTTTGATTTTCAATAATTTTAAAACCATCAAACAATTTCATCATCGTAATTTAAGGATAATGTTTTAAACAATGATTCCCCTTTTTTACTTTAGACAAAACATTTTCCAAAAAGTATTTTTCTTTATCAAAATCATAAACAGAATTTTTCAAAAATCTACTTTCAAAAACAAGTTTATTATTGTATTTAGAAAACCTTTTATAACCATTAGCCAAATTTTTATACATTTTCGTAATATTTTATATTTTATATTGAAATTAATCACATAAATTGCTTAATATTTTTCATTTAGATTTATTTCAATTCAAACTAGAAGAAGTTTCAGATTTATAATCATAATTAGAATAATTACAATCATTATTTGATGAATCCATAGAACACAAACTATTACGTTTTTATATTTTATAGAGGTTATCTGGTACCATAAGATGTTTTCTCATCAAATTAATGCTACCAATTTCCTTCACACCTCTCTATTCATCATTTGAGTCAGATTCTTCTATGAAACTCTAACCAGCATGATAAGGATGTTTCATTTCCTTAATTTACTTCATAACTTTCCCTCATTGTTTAAACTTTATACACTCATATTTGGTATGATAGGGTTTCTAACATTCATAAAAAATAATATTGCATTTACCTTTATTTAATTTTCATTTTAAATATTTATTGTATCTATTTATTTTTCCATATCTTATTTTGGTATTATGCCTTTTCATTATGAGTCCATGAATTCATTTTTCCACTTCATTTTGATCATCATCCTTCTATTAATGTAATTAATCTAATGAATCAGTAGAAGATTTTTTAGAGACATATTTTTATTTAAAGTTATCTCCCTATGTTTTTTAGATCAATCAAACCCACTATTCTTCAAATGAAACTCATATTATAATAAGGATTTAATCATCTCTTTCAAATAGTATTCTGAAAAATATTTTCTTCCATTAATGGATAATTTCTTAGAATTGCAATTATATAGTAACTCACAATGTATTATTTCAATCATCACTTAATTCATCATAGTTTAACCAAGTGTAACCAAGCTGTTGATAGTATTTTTTTAATCTATTGAAAATCTCATTTTTACTTTCATTATCATACATTATGAATTTTTGAGATTTTGGTCCATAAATTCCAAGCATAGTTCCCTAAAAAGGTTAGTTCCTTCATGAGTGACTTTTAAAGAACTCATTATTTTAAAATTAGTTTTAAAAAATATATATGTCTATAAACACATATACAATGGGAGAAATTAATATAATTCCTGAATTTTTAATTCAAGACATATTTATCAGCATCATTTCCCGTCAAAGTATCAAGTTTAACCTCATGTTTTTTATAATATCTAGCATGATATACCAATAATAAGTAAAAATATTCTTAAAAAGTATATTCATTATATCTTTCCAGTATATGTAGTCACTTAAATTGAAATTACTTTGTCTTATAGGATTCAAAAATTCAATATCTTAATTTTAAATCTTTAAAATATATCTTTTCCTTTTTATTTTTATTAACTAGGATACAAGTAACCACAAAAAATTAATGTTAAATAAAATAAATTTATGTTAAACCTTTGGTACCAATTTTTTTGTATTGGTAAAAATAATTCTCATACAGGGAGATCCTTAATAAGAATATCCTCTGTTACCAATTGTGTTGTTGTAATGTGTAGTTGAAATAATCAAGGGGGTGAGTGAGTTTTCATTTCTTGAAATTATCATATTTATTAAAATTATTTTTGGAATTTTTTAGTATGAAAATATTAAACAAATATTTCTTAAAATAATGGAAATAGTTGGTGATGATTGTATGTATAAAGTAAAATAGTTGAACATGAGAATTTTATAGTGGTTTGGTCTTAACACCTTTGTCCACTTTTAAAACCCAAACCTATGGAGGATGGAAACCACTAAGATATGCGAGATACACTTTCACAAGAGAAATTAAAACCCATACTTTTAAAATAGTATAAATAATAACTTGAGACATTTTTATGGTTGCATCCTCGAACCAAACTAGAATTTTCACGGAGCATAAAAAACCTAGGTTTTTTTATACGGAGTATCCCTAAACTAATTTCTTTCCTTTTGATCAAGTATAGAAACTGATGGAATACATTTTAGATCTATTGTAACCAATTGTGTAAATGATTTAATTACACAAAACACTATACATCCTTGAATAAAATAAACACAACTATAAAAACTGATGTAGAGTAGTAGAAATAATTCTGTAGTTGAAGCATTTGTTGTAGGACCTTAAAATGGATATGAATGATGAAGTATTGTAATTCCAAAACAATTATAGAACATATCTAAAAGAATAATGAATTTAGAGATAGGTTTATTTTTCCTTAAGAGTTATTAAATATTTTAGATCAATTTCTCAAAAGATTACTTTCACAATCATATATTTCCAGAGTATCATAATTAACATCATTCCATAAAATCCTTTAGACCTTTAAATTATAAACTACATACCACTTTTAGGTGGATCATTTGGAAATTAAATAATAATAATAATAATAAAATTAATAAGGAGACATAGTGATATTATGATTTAAATTTGAAAACATTTGAACAATTCAAACTAATATATAATTATTTTCTCAAGGAGTTCAAAACACAAACTAAATAATATGTTATAGATAATTAAAAAAACCCACACAGATTTAAACCATAATATTCCAAATTTGAATTTAAAAAATCATTTTGTATTAAATAGGGGATTATATCAACCATTAAAGATAAAACATTGAAAACATTTTAAAGAAGTTAAAATTGGTTTGATAATATGTAATATGAATTTAGATACATTAAAATCAAAAACAATAAACTCATAAAATAAAAAATGTTAATTATATGATGTTTGTGCTGCAAATAAAATCAAGAAATAAGTACATTTTTTGATATTCATGAATAAAATTTTAATAAAATGTAAAAACACTTTTCATAGATTCAAAATAATTAAAATTAATTTACAGAATCATTAGAATAATTAGAACACATAAACTAATCTTGTATAAATTCAATATGTCATAAAAATTTTGAAATAAAGAAAAATATAATTTCTAGAAATTTATTACAATTTATGGGTCCTAAACAGGCCATTCATAAAGGTAAAAAAATTTCAAGGAGTTCATAAAGGTGACATAACTCATGTGTAAAGGTAACCAGAAAATGAAAAATTTACATAAATTTAACTTTAAATTTGCATATGTGGTGTAAACATAAAGTAATAAGATATATAATTGTAAAATAATGAGTTTCTCAATGGTATAATTTATTCGGAATAGCTCATGTAAGGGTATATACAAAGTTTTAAGCACTATGTAATGATAAATAGCAAACTATATTACTATATAAGGGCAACTATGTTAGGGTAAAGAGTAAATTGAAATGAATGTGTAATGATAAATAAGCACTAATGTAAGGTTAATAGAGATCATGTGTGAAGGCAAAGAGAAATTTTCATAAAGGTAGATAGGAACATACATAAGGGTAAAAGTAGTTACAAAGAGATGCATAAGTGTACAATCATGATCACATAAGTTCAAAGTAACATTATGTAAATTTAATAGAAAAAAACATATATAAGGGAAATAGAAATCCTCGTAAGGGTAATAATAACTTATTTAAGGGTAAAAATAGACTATAAAAAATATATAAAGTTACCTAATAATTAATGAATGATACCAAAGCATAAAAATTAATTTTAAAAATTACATTTCCATATAATATAACCAAAATTAATTTTATATAATAATACAAATAACAAAAATAAATAATGAAATAAATAATAAATACTCAAATTCAAGAAAAATACTCTAAATAAAAACAATAAAAAAAGTTATTATCAAAATGATTAATTATTAATTTAGATCGAAGTATCCTCTCAAACAATATATCTCTTATAATGTTGGTAACTATAAATATATTCCTAAATAAAAATGAAGAGGGAAGTGTTGGTGAGTTGATCCACCACAACCCATGTGGAATTGCTTCCTTTGGATGTCTTTAGGAGACCATTAAAAAGGTTCATGTTGATGTTTTTCCATTTCCATGTGGGTATAGAAAATTTTTTCATTATATTCTTTGATTGTTGTCTTGCTATATAAACATTATTATATACCAAACACATGGAGTTGTAATTAAAAATATTCTTCATTATGTTGTCCCACTAGAAGTGATCTTGAATATCATAGTACATATTGGTACTTTATAGATGGATAGATAAAGATGAGCTATGTGAATTATCTAATAGATATTTATTTGTCTCAATTGATGAAGGAAGCAAAAATCTATTTCCAAAATAAAAGACCCCATCTTCATCTATGTGTAATTTAGGAAGTTTTTCTTCCTATTATACTCTCACCTATTTATGAATCTCCAAATCATCCCCTTAAGCCACATAAATCATGTCTTAAATACATTTTTGGTAAATTATTTGGAAATTGTATGATGTATTCCATAACATAAAGATTTTATAGATCCATCCTATTCATATAATTGATGATAGAGTATTTCTTAATTGTAATCATGGATAGGTTAATATGTTCTATTATTCTAAGAAAATTGTCTATCTTGTTTTTTTTCCCTGATGGTAGTGAATAGAACAACCACTATCCTTGACCAGCTCTATCCATATTCATTGATTCATGTTGAACTATTTCTAGGTGAACATTTACTTAAGAATCTTATGATATGTATATATATCATACTTCTCACCACATATTTAATTTATCCAAATATTCAAATAAAATGTCACAATGGTTAACTCTAGACCATTATTTGGTTATTTATTTTGATGGATCATCAACTGTCATGAGTTGTAGGTTATCGGTTATTCATTTTTCGTGAGTACACCGACCAATACATTCTTTGAAGTATCATTCTGTACCCTAATCCATTATACACATGAGGGTAGTGAGAGTATAAGAAAAATTATTGGTCTCTTCTTGATCTCTATAAACTTGTCCTCACATTATTCCATCTATCTGCACTTTAACCTTTGTAGTTCTAGCATAGTCAGTGGGATATTCAATTTTAAGAAATTTGTCTAAAATCATTAGTATTACCTATCAAATCCACGAAAACTATAGATTTATGTTAAACATAATGTTATGGGGCATTCCTCATTTTTTATTTTTTATTTTTAATGATCCATATAAATACCCTCACTTATTATCATGTGCCCAAAGAATGTGACGTTTTTCACCCAAAAGTCACCCTTTCATAACTTAGCATATATTTTCTTATTTCATAATGTTGCCAGAATAATTATTATGTAATCTTTATTTTCTTTATTTTTATTAAATAAAATGAGTATATTATCAATGATGACTAACATAAATTTGTCAAGGTATTCTTTAAAGGTTCTATTTATCAAATTCTTAGATATTGATGGGGAATTAGTAAATCCAAAGGGTGTCACTATGGCCCAATAGTGTTTATACCTTATATAAAAGAAAATTTTTTGAATATATTTCTTTTTCACCTTCAAATGATGATATCTAGAATGATGTTCTGCCTTTCACAATTACTGATCTCTTTAAAGTTAACTAAATAATTCATCATTCCATGGAAGGGGGAACTTTCTATTTATGGTGAACTTCTTGAGATCCCAATAATCAATTCATATACATATAGATCCATTCTTTTCCTTGAAAAATATCTTTGGTGTTCCCCAAGGTGATGCACTATGGAATATAAACCCTATAAAACCCAAGTAATGTTAATATTAAATCAATTTCATGCCTTATTAAGATTCATGAATTACATTTTATATAGTAATTTTGAGATTGTTAAGTATTTTTCAATAAAAAAGGAAACAATTTTATTCATATTAAATTCATTTTCCTGTATTATAAGGTTTTATTTAAAAGTTTAATTTCTAAATTTTATAAATTTAATTTGAAAAAATGAACTTCACTTTTGAATTTATAATGTCAAATTTAGTTTAGTTTAAGTTATTGATAATTTTTTCAAAAGATTTATTTTTCAATGAATTATGAATAATGATGATTTTTATTTAAATCCATATTTTAATTTAAACCATTTAAAACAATAAATTTTATTTCATTCATAATATAAATAATTCCATTCATTATATATGAGTCATATTTAGGAATTATTTTCACATAAGTTTATTTTTTGGAATAAATATTTTGTTTTCTAAAAACTATTTTTCATTATGATTTTCATTAATATTTTATTTAATTTATAGAAATTATAGAAATTGAATCTCAAAAAGTGGACTCAATATTAGAAATATGGAGGTCCATGTTTGGTAAATAGGTTCCTTTTATTTTTGTTCATTATGAACATAAACAATATTATATATTTTCCTCCTCTGTAAGGGTTAATCATATAATTAAGGTTATACACTATGTGATAAAGTCTAAAATTCTCCCTACCACTTTAATGCATTTCATTAGATAAGTTTTTACAGATGTGACAACATTCCTGCTCACTTTCTATATCTATTTTGACTAATTCAATGTGTTTTTAATGGATATTAGGATATTAAATGAATAATTAATAAGGCTGTAAATATTATGAATTATTTTTTTATTCAATGTTTTTTATAAAAAATGATTGTTTTCCGGTGGTTAATTATGATTGTGACTGCAATAGAATTTCACTAAGGCCATAATTTACAAAAAAAATATTTCTTTAATAAAAATTAAATGTAGATAAACATTTATATATAGAGAATTAAAAAATTAAAGAAGGCGAGAAGATTTTTATGATTAAATATCATTCATCTGGACCATCTCCAGGATGGTAGTATCCTAGGAATATATTGAAAATGAAATTCATGGAATAAATTTTAACCTGAGATATTCTAATGCAATTATTCATAGTCATTCATGAATTTATTTTGTAAGACGATGATGATGATTTTGAAATTCTATCCAATGTTATCGAGGTTTAATCCTCTATTGCCACTTTAACCCCCATATGATATGAGTTATAATGTGAGCCCCACTAAGGACTATAGTGAATGTTTTTTAAATTAATACTAATATGATGAATAGCTCACAACCACTTCTTTTGTATGATGCGGCATCTCCCATTTTCACTGAATGATATTTAAGGAAGTGTAAGACTTCCATTTAAATGGATGGTTGTGCTTGGTAAATTTATAAAAGATGAATGAATACTATCTGATAGATAAGGAACCTAGCTCGGCATGTAGTATTCTATTTTTTGATAGTTTATCTTTGGTGGAAGATATGGAGTAGATATGTCATGTCAGGTATCTAGGTAGTACATTACATTGAAAAATTCATACGTCTTGTAGAATTCCTATATCATAAAAGGCCATGAAAAGTAATACTATATATGAAATTGAATCCCCAATGTTAGTAAATGTCTATGTATTCCTAATTAGATATGTGAGAGGAATCGGTTATGGTGGAAACACTAATGTTGATAAAAATGACTTTGTAAATGGGACTCAACTACATGATAGAAAATGGTTATGTAAGGAATAATTAATATTTGGATAATCGAGTATGTGGACCATTTGGATATGTGATACATTTGGATAAGTGGATAAACATGATATGTATCCCATTTGGCTATGTTATTTAGAATCTTCTATGTGAATATTTGGCTACATCAACCCAAATATATACATAGAAAATAACTATGATGGAAATAAAATTTGGTGACTCATTCGGTTAATTTAATCAAAAAATATTATGTCATTCCAAATAGAAAATTAGATGCATTGCCAATTATTATTAAATACATCTTGTTGGAAGATTGGGTATCTTTTATCTAAACATATTTGTGACAGATACCCGTAAAGTCAAAGGAAGGTGGAAGTTGTTGAGTGAATGTAAGAGGGATGTTATTGCTAGAGGTTATATGTAAATTAATAAAAGATGAAAAATGGAAGGGAACACTAGGAAGGATCCATGAATCATAGTCATTAAAGAGGAGAAAGCGACTTGGACACATTCTTGTTCTTACTTTAAATCCCATGTTGGGGTTTTTAAGTTCTTATAGTCTTCATCTCTTACTTTGTAATTCCATTTTTTGAGTTTAATGAATTTATTTGTTAAGATTCTAGGATAAAAAATAGTTGGGGGAATAAAGTTGAGCTAGTAACAATAATTAACCCCTATAATGTGTTTTGAAATATAGGAGTCCACCCCTTTATCTTTTTTTCTGGTTATTTATGACCTCATATTCGTGAATTTAATGAGATATTTTTAGGTTTTTGCTGCCATCAATGGTCTATTTTTGGAATTCCAAAAAAGAATCAGATAGACCATTGGAGGTGGCCTACCAGGATTCATCAATAAGTGTTAAAAATAAGTCTTCAGTTGAAAAAATGAAAGGACCCCTTCAAATATAATATGGATAATTTAGAGATCTTGCAAGCTCCTTTTACTAGTACTGCAATAACTAATCTAAAGAGTTAGAAAATAAAATAAAAAGCATAACCCAGAATACGCCTTCTATTCAACAAAATTCCCTTGCCTTATTCCTTCACGTTCCCCAACTTTTTTACCTCCTTCTACATTCCCAATCATTTTCCTACTAGCTTCATTCCATTAATTTCACTTAATTTTTTTGTTTCTTGATTTATTTGTTTTACTAACACAACTATTCTTCCCTTGGGTTTGATCCCTACTTTCCATTGATACTAATAGTTAATAGGTGTTATAAATTATTTGTTTTCATATATTTCAATGACCTACACATCAAATTTTAGTGTCTTTAATAGTGAGGGCAACATGCGACCAAAGGAAGAAAAGAGAAAAACATTTTTTTCATTTATTAATTTTTCAGTTTCTCTAGGGTGTTGAATGAAAACATCTTCATCCGAAAATGATTATGAAGAATTTATTCTATAAATTAATAAAAATATTAGTTCTTTAATGATTAATTTGATATTATCTTTGAATAATCTTGAAGAAAACATGATCAACCATACTAATTATCATCATAACCTATATGAATTTTTCGACCTTCCATCATTTGAAAATGTATTTATTGATATTGTAAAACTTAGGAAGTTTTTGGTGCCCACTCTATCAAACAAACCATATTGTATTTGGTAGACCCCAAGGTCTAGAAATTATGAGATCAAGTAGTCCCACCTCAACATTTTAACCTCATATCATGAGTTAATTAATGAGGATTCCATGGATTTCATTAGATATTTTTATGTAAGAATCTAACAGTTTCTAGTTAGAGGCCTAAGTGAAGAATAATAAAAGTTGATAATTTTCCATTTTTCATAAAGGGAAGTGAAAAATTCTTGTTTAATAGTTATATAGAGATATATCTGATACCTAGTACTAGAAAAAAATTCCTTTGTTATGAAATTTTACCCATGAATGATGATTTTATAAATTCAATATAAGATCGTTGTATTTTTACAATAAGAATGTGAGTTTCTCCATGAATATTGGGACAGATTAAAATGGATCTCAGATAGTTCCCAAATCATAAATGTAACTGTAGTTTCTTATATATTCTTCTAACCAAAGTCATACACCATGTATTAAAAATTTATTTGATTAATAATTTCATGGTGATTTTACTGACAAAGCAGTTTGGGAGCTTAATAAAAGCTTGAAACTTCTAGAAAAAAATTTCTAAAAAAATTATATAACAGGAGAACTATTGTTATAAAAGAAATAACACCTATATATCAAGTTGAAACATCGTCTGGTGGTGTTTATTATAAAAATTATCAACTTACTATCTGGGAGAAGTGACTTAAATGTGTAATATTTGGCTATTACTTGTCTTATTATGTGGACTTTGACATCCCTATCTAAGTCCTGAAAATTGTTAATTATTCTTGTTGTGGACCCTAAATGTAACAAAAAGATGATATATTCTACAAAAACTAAAAAATTATTTTTAGAACCATCCTAACCTATCAAAGAGGGAGCACAGAGTGCTAAGACCTCTTGTACCTCATCCTTTTTAATAGAATAGATAGTATTTTTGTAGTTTCAACCTCAATAAAGGGTTTTACCATTAAATTTACTATATGAGGGAAATGGAATGTGCGAAAAAATTATGGTGTAGTTTGATGAGAAATATTAAAAGAATTATTTTTATTTGGAGATTCACTGTAACACCCCATCCCTGCCTCATTGTCTTGAGGAGGCAGTGATGGCTACTTGGCCCTAAGAGACATTCCCAAGATGCCAAAGGCTGTCAATAAATGTCGAGGGCTTCAAGATCAAGTTGGGGAACGATTTTCCCTTACTAAAAAACAAACCAATAAATCCACTAACAGCCACTATATGATTCATGAAAAATAAATTACCCAACCATGCATTCCTAAAAGACAATCAAGTTGTTCTACAACAAAACTCAAAAATAATACAACCAGACATGTCCACACAACATCATATTACACTACGGAAACTAAACAACAAACAATACGAACCATGACACCACCAGAGCTCCACACTAAGCTCCAAGATCCAATCTCCACCAAGACATCACAATGCACCACTAAAGGAGGGAGATGCCTTACCTTTTCCCATGTCCCGATACACAACATCTGCAAAGACATGAACGTGCCAAAGTAGGGGGTGAGTACCAAAACTCAGTAGGGTTTTCCCAAATGACTTCCCTACACATGCCGCTAGGATAAAACCATTAGAACATTTATAAAAAATAGTTTATATAAAATAAATCACAAGTGCAGCCCTTTTCATAAGCCAAACATGAACTTACCTTGCCATCACACCCAAACCAAGAAATCAAGGGAATCCAACCAAACATGCCACAAGTCATTTCATCATTTCACATTAGAACCACAATTTCCATATTTCCAAGCAATGCACATCAAAACAACCAAAAAACCAAACGGTGGAGGTACCGTCCAACCCGTTCACACTTTATTGGCACTTCCTGTCCACTTACCATTGATAGTGGCCCTTCTGTCCACTATCCATCCCCTTTTTATAGTGGTACTTCTCACCACTTACACAAAACATTCAAAACAAGATAATTCCAAGCATATAACCCCCCAAGGTCACAACCACATGCAAGCAACCAATTCCATTGCATACCAATCCACTTCAATAAATCACCCATTTATTGAAAACCATTTTACATTCCAAAAAACATTTCAATAAAACAACACTTTTATTGAAAATCAATTCAATCAATCATTTTCACAAATCAACCATAGTATCCCATTTTAAAACCTCCATTTTAAAATCCACCACAATAGCATTTCACCACAAAACCCTCTTTTTCCCAAAAATCCCCAAAACATCACCCAAGAGATTTCTAACCAATTTCGCACATCAAAAATATTAATTACAAGCACAAAAAATTAATTATAACCAAAATTATTAGCTCTAACAAAGTGGAGTCGAGAGAGAAGCCACCTACCTTTAGGGTTCCCGAGAAATTGACCCACACGCAAATGCACCTCAAATCCGGCGATCACACAACCAAAAACTCTCTCGATCCCTTTCCCTAACATCCACAAGCATTAATATTAACATAAAAGGAAAAAACAACCCCAAATCTATAAAAAAATTGTAGATATAGAAAAACATGAAATAGAGGGATGTAGATCTAGAGGAAAACACAAGGAAACCAAGAGAAGAAACTTACCCGGGAGAAACCACCTTCAAACCGCCAAGAAACCTCTTCAAAATCCTTCCAACCCGAGTCGGAGAGCCCCTCCAACCCCTAAGAATTCGAAATCACGAGTGACGATCGATTGGGAGGATGATTAGAGTGTTTTAGGTCAAGCCTGAGGGAGCTCGGACTTAAAAACACCAACTTTAAGTGGTCGCACGGTTAGCCCGCACGGTTTGGAAAACTGTGCGCTAACCGTGTGCACACTACTGCCTAGAGAGCAAGGGTCTGCATGGTTTCCTCGCATGGTTTGGAAAACCATGCACAGGCCATGCGAAGCCTACTGTCTCCCCCTTGCATAGTTTCCTGGAAGACCCGCACGGTTTCCACTAACCGTGCTCAAACTGTCCACCCCTTTAAAAGCCTCCAAACTCATCCAAAACCACTCAAAAATCTATGAACCTCTTCTCAACTCATCCCATGCACTTTAAACACATAAAGATGAATAAAAAAGTCTACATACCTCAAAATGGGGGTGCTAAATTCTCCCCATCATTGAAATTTCCATCCTTAGAAAGAAGTGAACCCACCCATTGTCGAAGGATCTCGGGCCACTTCTTGATCATCTCTTTCTCTCGCTCCCAAGTCTCCTCTTGAATCTTACCATGTTGCCACAAAACACGAACTAAACTGGTGATTTTACCACGCAATACTTTCTATTGCCTATCCACAACCCGCACTAGCACATGCATGGTCATGATCCAGCTGATACTATTTCAACTGTGACACATGAAACACATTTTACACTGCACTGAACCTAGGTGTAAAAGAAAAATGATAATCCACCTTACCAACCCACTCAAGAATCTCAAAAGGCCCAATATACCTCGGAGATAACTTTCCATGATTCCCAAACCGATGATCTCCCAACCTAAGAGAGATCCTCAATAAAATATGATCACCCACCTCAAATGAAAATGGCCTTCGACGATGATCCGAATACGATTTCTGATGACTCTGATCCGTCTCCATTCTCTTTCGGATCAACTTGATCTTCTCTGTAGTCTCCTGGACGAGGCTCGGTCCAACCATCGAGGACTCACCCATTTCCACCCAACATAATGGAGAACGACATGACCGCCCATACAACACTTCAAACAGAGCCATATGTTTAGATTCCTGATAACTGTTATTGTACGAAAACTCAACCAACGACAAGTGCTCCTCCCACGAGCCACCAAGATCCATGACACAAACCCAGAACATATCCTCTAGAGTTTGTATCATCCTCTGGGATTGACCATCCATCTGAGGGTGATACACAGTACTCATAGTCAACTTAGTTCCAAAGGATTTCTGTAAGGATTTATAGAAACGAGATGTAAACCTTGGATCTCTATCAGATAGGATTGAAACTGGAACACCATACCTCTTTACCACCTCCTGGATATAGATTATGGACAAATCCCCCACCGTATGAGATTCACGAATCGGGATGAAATGGGCCGACTTAGTTAGCTGATCCACTATAACCCAAATAGAATCATGATTACTGACCGTTCTTGGTAGACCTATGAAAAAATCCATTGCTATCTACTACCACTTCCAAACAGGGATTGGTAAAGACTATAACATTTCTGCTGGCCTCTGCTGTTCTGCATTGACCTGCTGACAAGTCAAGAATCTCGAAACAAACTTAGCCACTATTCTTTTCATACCAGCCCACCAGAACTTCGCTTTCAATTCTCTATACATTTTCTAAATTCCAAGATGAATAGCCCACCTGTAATGATGTTACGCCCTGAGAAGAGCCTACTGACAAGAAACTGGTACAACCATCCGATTCCGAAAACAAAAAACTGAATCTTCATTAATTTGACAACCCTCAATGGTATCCCCACCATTGAGTCTCGACCCCATGGTCATACACTCAGAATCAGATATATGTGCCTCTTTAACCAGGCCAACTAATTCAGGAATCAACAAAACCAGAATGAAGACCGCTCAATCATCCTGGTCCTCACATTCCAACCGCATATCAGCTATAACCGACATCAACTACCACTGGTCTGATTCCTTTTTTACCACCTGAGCATATGATTTTATTCTTAATGCATCTACCACCAAATTTCTCTTACCTGGTGTGCACATTAAGTAAAAATAAAACATCTTGAGATATTCCATCCATCTCCTTTTCCCCAAGTTCAAATCCTTTTGTGAGAAAATGTGCTTCAAGATCTTATGATCTGTATATACCGTGAATTTCTCACCAAAGAGATAATGATGCCACACTTTCAAGGCATGGACCACTGCTGCCAATTCCAAATCATGGTTTGGGAAGTTCTTCTCATGCACCCACAACTATCATGATCCATACACAACCACATGATTCCCTTACATGAGAACCCAACCCAAACATGATCCCGATGCATCACAATACACCACGTATCCTTTTCCTGGTTCTGGAATAACCAAGATTCATGCTGATGTAAGGAGACCCTTTAGCTCTTCGAAACACTGTTGACACTATTCATTCCACTGGAATGAAACATTATTTCTTGTCAAAGATGTCATCGGTGAAGCCAAACGTGAAAAATCATGAACCAAATGCAGATAATACACAGCTAGACCAAGGAAACTCCATATCTCAAACACATTCTTTGGCGGTTTTCACGAGATAACAGCCTCTATCGTTTCCAGATCCACTAAAACACCCCTTTTAGAAATCACATGGCCAAGAAAATGAACTTCCTGTATCCAAAAGTCACACTTTGACAATTTGGCATACAACCTATGATCCCTCAATATCCCTAGCAATGTCTCCAAGTACTGATCATGCTCCGCCCTTGTCCTTGAATTCACCAGAATATCATCTACAAAAACCACCACAAATGAATCCATATATCTTTGAAATACATGATTCATCAATTCCATGAACACTGCTGGTGCATTCGTTAGACCAAAGGACATAACCACATATTCATAAATGCCATATCTACTTCTGAAAGCTGTTTTACGAATTTCATCCTTCCTCACCTGCAATTGATGATATCCCGACCTTAGGTCGATCTTGGAGAACCACTGGGCTCCCCTCAACTAGTCGAACAAATCATCAATTTGTGGAAGGGGATATCTGTTCTTTATCGTAACTTGGTTAAGTCTACGATAATCAATAGAGAGTCTCAAAGTTCCATCTTCATTTTTCACAAACAACACCGGCGCTGCCCATGTAAACGTGCTAGGCTGGATAAAACCTCTGTTTTCTACCTCTTCCAACTGGACTTTCAATTCGTGCAATTTAGCAGGTTCCATCTGACAAGATGGAAGTGAGATAGGACTGGTCCCCGGAAGGAGATCAATCTTAAACTCCACTTCTCTTACGGGAGGTAACCAAAAGTATTATTCAATAAAAACATCCATGAACTGATATACCACTACCATAAGAACACTATTCTTAACACCCTCTACCGATTCTAACGAAAATACCGCCAACTTATACGATAACGTACCCACTATTGGTTCCAACAAACCCGTTGCACCCTTCCTTTCATTCCTCTCTCCTCTAAAAAGATGTCTAACACCATCGTGTGTCATAAAATCCAATGTTCATGCATCACAATCAATGTGGGCTTTAAATTCCACCATCCAATCCATTCACAGGATTACATCATACCCATCCATCTCAAGCATTGAGAAATTCTACAGCAGCTCCACCTCGCCCACAATGATACAACATGCTCTATACAGGAAGGCTCGACACTCTCTTCGACCGAGAGGAGTTTGAAGTTCCAAAACCGAGGGCGTAATTTCTACCCTTAAACCGAGAAAATCAACTACACGTGCAGCAATAAAAGAGTGTGAAGCACCTGTATCAAAGAGTACTTTCATCAAGGTAGAATTTAAAATAATAGTACCTCTCACCATGGATGTTCATGACTGATCATCCACCACAACCTGCTCAATTCCGAACAACGCCTTTGTTGCTGCACTCTTCTCTTTATTTCTTTTTTAAGGCGTCGTGGTATTCCGAGAATCACCATGACCCACTTTACCCTGCTTCCAAGGGGTATGCTACTACCCCCATCCCGTCGAAGCATACGACGTCTGCGATCCCTGAGAAGTATCATGTTCACCCGACCTCGGATCATTACAATGATAACACTATAGATGCCCCATATTCTTATAATTATGACATGCTCGAGGTTGTGTTGTACAATATCTCTTGATGTGGCTCATCGAACCACACTGAAAACATCTCGTCTTGCTCTGGGGATTCAGAGGAAGATTCACAAATCCTGTCATCGGATTATATGTTATACTCCCACCCTAGGAATAAGTTTCCCTCCTCTGATTGAACCCAGCGTTAGAGTTCCCACTATTCCCCATGGGTACCACCATGCTTCCTCTGCCCGGAGGGCCCAACAGATCCCACTCAGCCACCGAGGCTCTATTCATCATCTCTGTGTAATCATCAATACACAGCACCACTATCTTTGAATGGATTTCTTGCCTTAACCCTGGATCAAAGATCCTTTCCTTAAACGATGTGCTACCTGCCACCTCGAGTGCAAACTGCACTAAGTTCATAAACATAGCTACATACTCCATCACCGACATAAGCTCTTGCTTAAAACTGAAGAAATCAGTCGTGTGCTAAACTCTGAACGTATGTGGGTAGAATTGTTTACTAAATAATTCATCAAAGCCTTCCCACCTCATACCTTGGTCCATCCCCACTAGTTCTACCAACTCCCATCACTGAATGGAAAGATCATCCAACATATACGTGGCCAACTTCACTTTTAACTCTACCGGTGTTCCCAAGAACTCGATGATCTTGTTCATTATATTCAACAATGCTTCTTCCCTCTTCGGCTCTGAATCACCCCTGAAGATGGGTGGGTTATTCTTTTGAAACTAAACTGCATGATCTATATTCCTTGGTTCATCCGCTTTGTTCCCACTTTCCACAGCTTGGAAAGCTTGCACTATGATTTTCACTAGCTGCTAGTTCACCTATGGATCTGGTTCTACCACATTCTCAGAAGCCTCCTCCAGTTGGTCTATATGACACCTTCTCGGTGCCATTTCTAAAAACAAAAAACAAACAACCATGAGTCTCACTTTCGTAGAAATCACGAAATCCCTTTTCAAATCACATTAATCAACACTATCACACAAGGATTTCCACAAGTTCACATTTTCCACATTGGCCATGTTTCACCATTTTTGAAAACCAAACCATTTTAAAAATACCATATTTATTCACATTAAAATTTCACACATTCACAAAACCATTTCTCAATTCAGACCATAAATCCTTATGCCAAATGAAATATGCATCCTAGTGGGAAGTCATTTCTACCATGCATGTTATGCTCATCTCATTGGATACACTCATGACAATGAGATATCCAATGCCTATAAGTGTCTCCAAAACACTTATGTACCCAACTACCTGGTAACTTGAATTTCAACATAAAAGTGTTAGAAACATACTTTTATGCTATACATTCCAAGTTCTGACATTCAAACGCCTTGATACCATCCCGACTCAAGGAATTCACCACAACGAATGTCAACACAAATCCGAGAATCAACTCCAAAGGACCGAACAAACTGATACCCCTTGTAACACCCCGCCCCTACCTCATTTGCTTGAGGAGGTAATGAGGGATACTTGGCCTTATGCGACGTTCCCATAATGCCAAAGGCTGGAAATAAATGTCGAAGGCTTCAAGATCAAGCTGGGGACCAATTTTCCCTTACTAAAAAACCAACCAATCCATCCACTAACAGCCACGATATGATGCATGTCAAATAAATTACCCAACCATGCATTCCCAAAAGACAAACAAGTTGTTCCACAACACAACTCAAAACTAATACCCCCAGACATGTCCACACAACATTAGAGTACACTGTAGAAACTAAACAACAAACACTATGAACCATGACACCACCACAGCTCCACACCAAGCTCCAAGCTCCAAGATCCACCAAGACATCACAATGCACCACTAAAGGAGGGAGATGCCTTACCTTTTCCCACATCACGATACACAAAATTTGCAAAGACACCAACGTTCCAAAGTAGGGGGTGAGTACTAAAACTCAGTAGGATTTCCCCAAATGACTTCCCTATACACACCACTAGGATAAAACCATTAGCACATTTATATAAAATAGTTTATATAAAATAAATCACAAGTGAAACCATTTTCATAAGCCAAACATGCCCTTACCAAGCCATCACACCCAAACCAAGCAATCCAGGGAAGCCAACCAAACATGACACAAGTCATTTCATCATTTCAAATTAGCACCAAAATTTTTATCTTTCCAGGAAATTCACAACAAAACAAATAAACAACCAAATGGTGGAGCTTCTTTCCAACCCATTCACCCGTTCACACTTTAGTGGAACTTCCCGTCCACTTACCATTTATGGTGGCCCTTCCATCCACTATCCATCCCCTTTTTATAGTGTTACTTCTTGCCACTTCCACACAACATTCAAAACAAGCTAATGCCTAGCATATAACCCACCAATGTCACAACCACATGCAATCAAACAATTCCATTCCCTATCAATCCACTTCAATAAATCACCAATTTATTAAAAACCATTTTCCATGCCAAACAACATTTCAATAAAACAAACCTTTTATTGAAAATCATTTCCATCAATCATTTTCACAAATCAACCATATAATCTCATTTTAAAACCTCTATTTTAAAATCCACAATAATAGTATTTCACCAAAAAACCCTCTTTTTCCCAAAAATCTCTAAAACATCACCCAAGGGATTTCTAACCAATTTTTGACATCAGAACACAATTAATTTCAAGAACAACATATTAATTGTAACCAAAGCACTTAGCTCAAACCAAGTGGAGTTGAGAGAGAAGCCACCTACCTTTAGGGTTCCCGAGAAATCAACCCACAAGCAACCTCACCTCAAATCCGGTGATCGCACCACTGAAACCTCTCTAGATCCCTTTTTATAACATCCAAAAGCCTTAATATTAACATTCAAGGAAACCACAACCCTAGATCTACACAAAAAAAAGTGTTGATCTAGAAAACCAAGAAAGAGAGGGATGCAGATCTAGAGGAAAACACAAGGAAACCAATAGAAGAGAATTACTCGGGAGAAACTACCTTCAAACCGCCAAGAAACATCTTCAAAATCCTTCCAACCTGATTGGAAGAGCCCCTGAAACCCAGGAGAACCCGAAATCCCGAGTGAGACTCGAGTGGGAGGAAGATTTGAGTGTTTTACTTCATGTACGAGGGATCCCGGACTTAAAAACACCAACTTTTAGTGGTCATAAGGTTATCCTGCATGGTTTGGAAAACTATGCGCTAACTGTGGGCACACTACTGCCTAGAGAGAAAGGGTCTGCACAGTTTCCTTGCATGGTTTGGAAAACCATGCGCAGGCCATTAGAAGCCTACTGTCTCCCCCTTGAACGGTTTCCTAGAGAACCCACACAGTTTCTACTTATCGTGCTCAAACTATTCTCCCCTTTAAAATCCTCTTAACTCATCCCAACCCATTACAAACTCCCCTAACCTCTTCCCAACTCATCCCATGCACTTTTTTTTTGAAAAAACAGAAATCATTAATGAAATATATCAGTAGAAGTACAAGTACAATGCCAAGAAGGGAAATTTTCCAACCAGAGCCAGATGGAGTCGAAAGGGCATGAGGCCTCAAGATGATGGGTCATGTTGTTTCCTTCCCTTTTGGTAAAGGAGAATGTGCAAGTAGATAAGTGATGGAAGAGAGAGAGAATTATCCTAATGATGATGCCAAAAGACTGGAGCCAACCATCGTTGTGGTTGATAGCATAGATTACGGTAAGGCAATCAGACTCAATAACAATATCGCTTCATCCACAATCCAAAGTGAGCAAAAAACCAGTAAGGATGGCCATGGCCTCAGCAACCGCTGGTTCCCAGAAAGCCTGATGTGGATCATATTTTGTAGCAGAGATTTTCCCCAGATGATTATGGGCCAGAAGGCCAAGGGTAACAAACCCATCCTTTGGGAGAGACATGTCCAGGTTAATTTTATGAATCCCCTTCGTTGGGGGATTCCAATGAGAGGGAGAGGTGAGGGTAACACCTGGCATAAAATGATCATTATGGTCTTTCCAGCCCTCAATCCAAGAAGTATCCCTTTCAATCCAGAATTCAGGGGTTTTGCGAGATTGATGAAAAATGATATCGTTACGCCAGACCCAAATAATCCATGCCAACATGCAAAGATAACATGAAAGAGATGAGGAAAGAAAGGATCACCAACGTTTCAGAATATTGGGAAGGTCAGATGCCAATTCCAGTGAATCTTTAGATGTCGGGCCCCATTTACTCCAAACATTCTTAGCTTCCGGGCCGTTAATGATGGCGTGAAAAGGAGTTTCAATAGTGCTCGGGCAGAAAGTTCAAAAGGTAGAACTGGCCATATGTCAGTATGTGAGAAGGCTCATGGTTGGGAGAGTACCCATGAAAACCTACCACCAAAAATGGTACATTTTAGGGGGAACATTGACTGTTCAGATCAATTTCCAGGGTCCCTCATCTCGGCCGAATGGGTGGTTTCCATGGGCCAGTCTATAGCCGGATCACATCGTGTATTTGCTCGAGATGTCATTGGTCCAAAAAATATAGTTGGGGCCTGCGTTCGAGATCCAGGGAAATCCAAGGATGAATCTTTGGTCCCTTTCGTTAAACCAATCAAGGATATTTTCCAAACACCACCCTTGTCCTTGGTCAGAAAAGAGGTAGCTGACAGTGGCGTGTTCAAGACTTCGTTGGACGGGGGATGTTGCCTGCAAACCTTCCTTATCGATAAGCCAAGGATCAGTCCAAATATTGACCGATGAGCCAGACCCAATCCTCCAACCCAGTCCTTTATCCAGGAGCTTTTTATCCCCCCAAATGCCTCTCTAAAGGAAATGAGGCGGGGTCCAAGAGTGGAAACATGGACATCCGAGTGGGGAAAGTACTTAGATCAGAGAACCCGTGCACAAAGAGAAGAGGGACTGTTAACGAGGCGTCATCCTTGATCGGCCAATAGTGCGTAATTGAAGAGAAGAAGATTCCAGAAATCCATCCCTCCCACTAATTTGGGTTTGCAGAGTTTCTCCCAGTTCATCCAATGTGGCCGATTCCTTCCATCATTCTTACCCCACCAGAAATTAGCAATGCGTGTGTGGATTTGGTCAACGGTTAATGAGGTGCCATCCTTGATTTGGGTTTTCATATTTTATCCTAGGCCATCCAGTGTGGTAGATTCCATAAACCCATACCATGCACTTTAAACACATAAATATGCATAAACAGATGCCACATACCTCAAATCGGGGGTAATACATTCACAAATTTAGGTTCAAGAACATTGAGTTGCAAGTTAGAGAGATAGTCTGAAATACAGGAGCCAGAGACAAAGGGAATATCCTTAATAACCCTCAGTCTAATCAGAATGAAAATTACATGGTCGTCACCACTAGAATCAAGCACTAAACTCATCAAGAACTCTTAATAGAGAATAGAAAGTATTTCAATGAAAATTCTACTGAACCTACGGAATGCACTATAAAATGAGCCCAAAATTTAAATATGGATGGATAGAATAAGTTCTAGTAAATTTTTACCATGCCTTCTTAAATATCAAAGTATAAATATATATAAATTAAGAACAGTAATGGTAAGGATCTATTTATATATTAATGTGATATGGAGCCTTCAATAGTGAATAGTTTTTTTCTCAATCATTCCTCTCCCTCAAAAAAAATAAAAAGAAAACCATGATTATAAATTGTTTAAAGTTTTAAAGGTTTTTAAGATGTTTAAATATGATATACCTTTTTTAAATCACATATTTAGATCCCTTATTATATAAAATATCTCAAACAAATAAGTAAGAAATGTTTTGAAGAGTTACCTACTTGTATTCTCATAGAAGTGTGTAATGAAATCTTGTAGGATATGATGACTCCAAAGTGAAAAAGAAACAAGTAGTTTTTTATTCATTTAACTATTGGTGATAATATTTATCAATTTAACTTATTTTTTGATATTATATAATGTATCAACCTATTTCCTTTATCGTTGTTCCAAAATTTGAGGCTTGGAGTTCTCCAACCCATAAGAGTTGTTTTTCAGTGTGCACATAGACCAATTACCCACTTTGTTGTAAGGGTTGATGAATTTGTTGTGGTAGTTATTAAACACCTTTTACCTACTAATTTCCTCATTTTTGACAAAAAATATGTCCAATATTCTCATATTATTCTAGGAACACCTTTCTTTGAAAAAGGGTAACTATTATTGATTTTTAAAAGGGTAAAATAATTTTTAACTTTTCATACTAGATAGAATAATTAAATGTTTTTAAAAATCCAAAAGGACCACCCTAGAATCATGTTATACTAAGAAAATATTTTTTGAATAATAATGATTTTGTAGATGAGGAAAAAGATTAATTTTTAAGGATGAATAAATAAATTAATGAGAATTCTAAGTTTCCTATCCAAACCTTTATAGGATTAAATGAATATATAGATGAGGATCCTAAGGAATCATGTGAAGAGTAATATCTTGTTCGTTTGGAAAAAAATTCTCAGGGTTATATTTTCACCTCATGGGAGGAAGCTTCATTTGAAAGAAAATTTTCAGACATTATCAGTAATGAATAATAGGATTTTTACTCCTCTTAATTCAAGATACAATATGATGACCTTAGACCCCTAAGGCCTCTGTTTCAACCTTCAATCTAGGTCCCTCCAGATATATACCTAAAACCTCTACTAGATCATGTGAAATATTCTTTTTAAGGGGAAGAATCAACTTTATACATCATTTAATATTCATAATTAAAGGAATGTCATGAAGATAAGCTCATGGATATTTTGAAATAGTTTAAATTTGTTTTTGGTTGGTCTATTACTTATGTCAATGGTATTTGACCATTATTTTTCATGCATTAAATATTATTTTAACCTAACCTCAACCTATAGTGGAAGAACAAATAAGATTAAAGATGAACATGAAAGAGTTCTTTCAAGAAGAAGTAATCAATATGTTATATGTTTGTATATTTTTTCTTATCTCTAATAGCCCTTGGGTAATACCAGTTTATGTTTTCCCTGAGAAGTGGAGTTTCTTAGTTATTTAAAATGAGATGAATGAACAAATTCATGTCAAGAAGGTTACCTGGTTAAGGTTTTGTATTGATTATTCAAATCCTAATGATTCCACATGAAAATAACATTTTCAAATGACATTATTATTTTAAATGCTTTAATGTTTAGATGGAAATTATTTTTCCTATTTTTTTATAGTTATTAAGGTTATAATTAGATTATCTTAGACCTAAATGACTAGAAGATGACAATATTTACAAGTCCTACTATGACATTTTCTTATAGGTAAAGACCCTTTGGCCTATGTGGTGCACCATCCACATTTTACTGGCATATTTGGTATATATTTTTGGATATTATTGCCAGAAGTATTGAGCTGTTCATGGAAAATATTTCTATCATTGGTTATAATTATCATAATTTCATGGAGATTGTAAGAACTTGTTTTTAGAGATGTTATGAGACAAATTTAGTAATAATATGAGAGAAATTCCAATTCACTATTACAAAAGAAATTTATTGGGTCATAATTTTTTTAAGAGGTGAATTTAATTAGACAATTCTATGATTTATGTGATTTAAAATCTTCAACCTATTGAAAATATAAAATCCATCATAAGTTTCTAATGAAATATTGTGTTCTACCAAAGATTCATTAAGGCCTTTTCTAAAAAAATAAAAACTTATATAATTATTGTTCAAGTATACTCCTTTTGTTTCTGATGATAATTTCCAAGAATTATTTTGTTTTTTTAAAGTAAAATATAAAATCCTCACCCATCATCACTACCCCCGATTGGAAATTTTTATTGGAAGTTCTATGTGATATAAGTGGTTAAGAAGAATAGAAAGTTTTAGTTTAATTAAAAGACAAGTAGTTTCATGTGATTTATTATGATAGAATATTACATGATGATTCCCAAAAATAATATTATACCCCTGAAAAATAACTAACTTATATTATGTTTTCCATAGATAAATTTAAAGAATACCTTATAGGATCCAAAGTCATAATTGTCCCTAATCATTCCTCTCTGAGATATATTTTTGATAAAAAGGAATCAAATTTGAGCTTTTTGAGGTGGAATATTCTATTTCAAGAATATGACTTGTTTATTAATGATAAAACATGTGCTTAAAATTTGGTAGTTGACGACTTGTATACGATACACATATAAATAGTTCAAGCTTCTGTGATGTCAAAGACGAATACTCTTGATGAATAATTGTTTGTTGCATATTTCAATCAATCAGCTTGGTTTGTAGATTTTTCCAAATTCTTGGAAACAAGTGTATTCCCTAAGGTAATTTCCAATAATCAAAATAAATATCTTATCTATGATCTTAGATACTATCTTTGGGAATACCCTTTAAATTTTAGAAGATGTGTGGATGGTATCCTTATGAGGTGTGTACCTGAAGAAGTGGTGTTTCAAGTTTTAGAGAGTTGTGACTTAGCCCTTTGGGGAGGTCATCATACATGTTAAATGATAATACAAAAATTGTCTTCAATATCGATTGTATTGGACTACACTTTTTAATGATTTTAGGGGTTTTTTCTGGGTTGTGATAGGTGTCAAAGGATAGGAAATTTAAGAATAAAATCAGAGTTTCCTTTCAATATAATATTAGAGTATGAGGTTTCTGATGCTTGGAGAATAAAATTTATGGGTTAATTTCCATATTTTTATGGAAATGAGTATATTTTAGTGGTTGTAGACTATGTCTCCAAATGGGTTGATTTAGTTTATTTTCCTCATAATCAAGTCCCAACTGTAATTAAATTCATTTAAAGGACTATATTTTCATGGGTTGGAGTTCCAAGGTCTTTCATAATAGATAATGGGACACATTTTATGAATTTAAAATTCAAATATTTGATAGAAAATTTTGGGTGCACCCATTAGACATGCAATGATTATCATCCACAATTGAGTTCAAATGAAGAAATTTTCCACTAGTAATGAATTTTTTTTACAGGAAACTATTTTAAGTTCCTGGAAGGACAAGTATATCAAACATGATGAGAAATTCTGGGAATGAAACACTACCTTTAAAACCCCGATAAGAATTTCTCTATATTGGATTCTCTTTGGAAGAACTTTTCATTTTCTTATTGAGCATCAACAAAAGTTTTTTAGGCTGTGAAATCCCTCTACATAGATTTTAATTCTATTAGAGAGGGGGGGTTTCTCATGATAAGTGAGTTGGACAGAATTTGATGGGAGTATTATGAAAAGTCTAGGATTTATGAAGAAAAAACTAAGTCTTTTCATGACTCTATCATTAATAATAGACATTCCATGTTTAGTGAGAAGGCCTTGTTCATTAATTATAGGTTGAAAATACAACCTAGAAATCCCAATTCCAGGTGGTCTAGTTCGTTCTAAATTTCAATAGTGCTGGCCAATAGAGTGGTGCAAGTAACCAGACATAAAAAGCCACTTTTAAATAGTGTCCAATTAGTTAAGAATTATTTTTAGGGGTATCCAAAGGGTGTGGATTCCATATTTTCACATTAATAATGACCGATTTGTTTGGTCCAACTATGAACCTTAAACTCATTGTTTCATAGGAATCAACCCATGGTTCATTATTTTTCTTTTTATTTATTTATAAATCATTTCATTCTAAATTTTTCTACTGAATTATGATTTATTCATTCTTATCTATATTTTCAGATATATGTCACCCATCTAGTGGTGAAATATCCTAAGGAAGATAAATTTTTTCTTGATTGAGCACTAAAAATCAAGCCTTATATCAGGTATGTTTTAAATTTAATTCTTCCCATTAATACATTTATGCTACTAAAAGCTAGGTGTGAGGGTTTCCCACAATTTTTATACAAAAAAAACTTATATAATATTGTGTATCATTGTCCATTGTTAATTACATGATTAATTATTTTATTTTTGTATATAGTACAAATAATTAACTTTAAATACAAATGTTATTTATGAGAATCAATTGGAAGTGCAGATATAGTGATATTTTGACCATTCATGTTTCCCCTCTAAAATTTAAGAACTATTGGACTAAATATTCCTTTTTAATCTTAATGGGTCATTACCTTGGAATTCATCATTCGGTAAAATTGTGAGTTTTAAGTGTGCGGATAGAGAACTTTCTATTCTTCATATGCACTTCAGTTCTGCCACAACAAAAACACACCATGTTTTAAACTTTTTATTGAAATATTTTGAAATAATAACTCAACAATTGAGAAATCTAATCATGTTCTAGTCTTGTCTATCCTAGGAGAATATGATTTAACCTATATAGGGGGATTATATTGAATATAATTTCATCGTGATAGAATTATTACTGAGTGTTTTTGTTCACTATTCTGCTGAAACCTTTTTTAAAAACTAGGGATGGGTGTTGATTGGTAAGACTCTTACGAAATATGAGATATAAATTGAAGGAACATGGACATAGTTTTCAACTTAGATACTTATCCCTGTTTAACATGGAACACATTAGGGACACAACCCAATTGATAAGTGTTATAAATTCTTTGAATATTGAGTAAATTGGGTGTTCAGGATCCCATGGTGAGTGTTTGAGACAAGGGTATTGGGTGTCTTTCTGTAAATAAAATCCAAACATAATAAGTTCTCTCCAAAGTTCAATGAAACATTTATGGCTGGGAATGATTAAGATAAATTTAACTTGCTAAAAATGAGCACATTCTAGTGTGGGATATATAGAACCTATATGAAAAAATATACAATTAATTTATAAGAAACTATTTTAATTTGGATCAAAAAATATGGATATGAAATCAAGGTTTGAGAAACCTAAAGGAGAGATGATGTTTTGTATCTGTCCATTATAGATCTAATTCCACTTGAGGTTCTCTTATATTTTCTTCAAGAACTGGTATTTCAATTTTGATAGAAATTGGGTAGTGTTAGTGATTCACATATGAGGCATAAAAATCTTTTTCAATGGATGATTTGGTGTCTTCCAAGATAGTTAAAGTTCATTGACCCTGAGGTATTTGTTAAAAAATCATTTAAGACCCAAAATTTCCCAAGATTCAAACGCCTTATGTTTGGGGTAGTTTGATTGGGAACAATTCCTTCACAAACTAACACATTTATTTTGACTGATTTAATGTTTTTAATGGTTAATTGGGATTTTAATGGATAATTACTAAGTATTTAACAATTTGTATACATTTTAACATTCATTATTTTTTATAAAAAAATGTTTTTTTTATTTTTTGGAGTGTAATTATGATTTTTTCTATAGTGGAATTTGACTGAGTCCATAATGTACACAAATTTTTTGCTTCAATAAAACCTAAAAGAAGCATAACATTTCTATATAGGGGATTTAAAATTTACAAAATAGGATAAGACTACTATATTTCAAACTCTTTAATCTAGATCATCTACAATATAGTAGGATCCTAGGAATATTTTGTAGCCAAACACCTCGGAGATTAATTTTCACCTTGGAGAGTCCAATGAAACCATTCCCAGGTGGTCTGGACATTCTGTTGGGTGTTTTTGAGGATGATTGTAAAATTTTGTCTAATTTTTTCAAGGTTAAATCCTCTGATGTTTTTGTGACCACCATATGATATGAGCTAAAACATGATCCCCATTAAGAACTTTAGTAAAATTTGATGAAATTTATTCTGAGTTTTTTACAATCTCATGACCAATTCAACTCTGTGATGCATCACCTTCCATTTTCACCAAATTCTATTGAAGGAGGACGAAGACTTCCAATTAAAGGGATGATTATTCTTGGTGCATTTTTGAAAGAATAATGAAGCCTATCTAACATAAAAGTCTCCCTTCTTGGCCTATAATTATCTTATTCATGAAATTTTTTCTATAGTGGCAGATATGGAGAAGACATGTCATATCAGATGCATGGTTTGTAGGTTACATTGAGAAACTCATAAATCAGGAAGAACACATGTATTAGAATTTTCCACATAAAGGACACAGCTACATGAACTATAGTGACTCATCCATTTCTTCCATTACTATTAAATCATTTTAAAGATAAATAACATAATAGTATTACACCTAGAGGATACAAAGGTTTAGTGTCTTGGAAAAACTAGAACCATACATAACAATTACAACATAAAGCATACACATTTATTCAATTTCTTCGTCTCTTGCTTCTTACTGAAACATAACTTCTCCTTAGTATATTTATCCACTTGAGTATATACCTTAAAAGGGGTGAGCTAGAAGCCTTGTAATGGGACATATGAGAACAATATTGCATGGGGTGAGGATAATCATAACATAAACAAAGAATCATGAACATGAGGGAATCATTAATAAAAGACTTGAAATGTGGAAATGCATAAAAAATTAAACACCATATCTTAGTGGTTAACTAACAAACATACTTGTGAACAAAGTTATCATCTTTTTGACACATCATTTAAAATTTACTCACGAGATTCATCTTTTTACCCAATGCATTTGAGCGCTACATAATTTCTGGTGCACCCATCACATCATAACATTATCATTTATCATGCATGCCACAATGAACATATAAAAAAATGAAAATAACTAACCCATGAAAAGGAATGGTTTTCGTCTCATAATAACACATTCATAAACATTGGGTTCCCAAAGAAAGAGGGAATAACATACATGTTACAAGAACAGTGAATTTTGAATGAGACGTAAAAGGTGGGTTCTTAAAAGAATCCTTTTGGAAAAAATTTGGTTTGACATAAATACATGTAAAAAAATGTATATCCTAGAAAAGGAAAGACAATTATAAATAAAATTTAAGGAGTAACCATATCAAAATGGAGTGAAAGAGGAAGAACCTGAAGGATGAATGTTGGGTTCGTGAATTTCCCCTTACCTTATATCTGAACGCTTCCTTCACATTAATGTACTGTATAATGACATTATAATCATTAATTAGAAATTAAAGAACATTTTAATTGTAAATATGGGTCATTTCGGTTTCATTATGTTATTTTATGGGCCTTTTGATGTGTTATAGAGTTTAAAAACATTGTTCGGGAATGTTAGATTTTATAGTTTTATTGAGCATTTCACATGTATTCATGAATTAAAGTTCATGTAGAACATGGATAAACATACAAAACATATATTACATTTTATTAATGACATTACAGAAGTTAGAATTATCTTATAATGAATTAAATTGTATTCCATGTGGATGAATCATTAGATAAGAATTAAATGATGATTATTTGAGTTAATTTGGGCGGTATTTCGACCAGAACGAACTTGTTTTGATTAATAATTTATTTATATTTACATAAGTTATTTACATAAATTAAATTAGGACTTAATAAATATAACATATTCTAGTTAAACAATAAAAATAGTTTCAGTACTAGATCTGAAGATATAAATGTAAAAATAAAACATGTCGTTTTTGAAGGTGATAGATTAACACCTCAAGAACCACGTTTTCTTTTTTAAAACTAAAGGAAGAGGAGAAGGGGGTTGGATGGTATAATATCACATTAAAATAATAACATTATAGTATATTTATGATAATGGAGTTACCATACCATTGGGACAAAGATAAATGGATAGAGAATAAGAAACAAACTTGAAATTGAAAGGGAATTAAAGGAGAAGAGGTAATGAAATTACCTATTGAATCCTCTTCTAAAGATCCTCTTTAAGGGGCGTAGGCTTGGTCTTTTCATGAGGCCATAAGCACTTATATGTGGGGGAGGGGATAGGGAAGATTCTTGGGTAGATTTTAGACATTTATTAAAGCTTTAGAGGTGTGGTTTGGCAAGGTGAGGGAGAGGGGTTATTTATACATGAGGAGGGAGGTGTTTTAGGAATAAAATATTAAATAAAATAATATATCATATGTTAGACTTGTAATAGTAGTTTTTGAAATCATAAATCATATATTAATATAATATAATTCTTTTTAGACTTTAAATCATCTTTATAATTATAATTCATTAATTTATTAGAACAAATGTGAAAGAAAGTGAAAAGGATACTTTAAGGAATCACCTTTTGACTTTAGGATTTGGAAAGTTTTTTTTAGGTTTTGAAATTGAGTTTATTATATTTTAAAGAATCATTTATGAAATTAAATATAACTTGGATGAATCTAATGTTCTAGAAGTTGTATGTCATCATTACATCATGAATGATGCAATTTAAGATACATTGGTTATGTGAAAACTTAATATTTAATATTCACTTGAAAATTGAACTGTTTCAGAAAAATCCCACTAAATCACTCCAACCATTTTTTGAAGTTTATAATAAAAAATGAAGTCCATTTTTCTAAAAATGATTCTAAATATGATTAATTTAATTTTTAATTAAATTCAGAAACTACTTTAAAAATACAGTTTTTAAAATTATAACTGATTTTATAATGGTTTCAAATTTTACTTAAGGTCTTATAAAATTATCTTAAATCTATAAGTCAAAGATTTTTTAATTTTTGAACACATTTTATGAAAAAAAAAATCTTTCTAATTAATTAGTTATAATTAATTATTTATGACTTACAAAAATACCATTACTTTTTTTATGGTCAAATTGTCAATTATAAGATGAATTTTATTTAATTATTTATGGGTAAGGATACTATTATTTTGGAAGATTTATTATTCATAAGGGTTGTGTTACTATTCATACGGGAATGTTACTATTCATAAGGGTAGGTAACTATTCACCAAAAATTATTAATTTTTATTATACTCCAAAAACCATCATGAACACAACCATGTATGTCGTATTTTCGAAATTCAAAACATAGAAGTGACAAACCTATGTATAAAGTTCACTTAGCACTAAGTAGTTAATTATGTTGTATTTTCATGTGATTTTATGAAATATTTATAGGAAGGGAATTTCCATTGAAAAACTATGGGTCGTTACATTCTTCCCCCCTTATAAAATTGCACCCTCGAAATTTTTTTAAAATAAGAAGGTGAGGGTACTCTTCCTTCAATGCATCTTCCAGTTCCCAAGTATCTTCTTCAAACTTATGGTTCTCTACAACACATTGACAAGATGGGTTATCCTATTGTGTAGAACTTTATCTCTCTAGTCCAGAATCTCTACTGGATACTCCTCATAGGAGAGATCATCTTCCAGCTGTACGATCTCTGAGTTCAGTACACGTGAGGGTTCCTGTTTGTACTTCCTCAGGAGTGATATGTGAAACACATCATGAAGTTGATCCATATTTTGTGGAAGTGCAGAACAATAGTCCATAGATCATATTTGGTCAAGGATTTCAAAGGGACCAATATACCTAGGGATTAGCTTCCCTTTTTTTCAAATCGCATGACTCTCTCCCATGGTGATATTCTAAGGAAAACTTTATCTCCAACCTCAAACTCCAAGTTCCTTCGACGGTTGTCCACATAGCTCTTTTGCGGACTTTGAAAATCTTTGATGTGTTTATGGATTACTTGAACCTTCTCTGTTATCTCTTTCACAAGATCGGGTCCAATTATCATTCATTCTCCAACTTCATCGCAACAGGTTGGAGTTCTACATTGCTTTCCTAACAAAGCTTCATTTGGAGCCATCAGAATACTCGAGTGGAAGCAATTTTAATATGATAACTCAACCAATGGGAGATTATAAACCCATCCACCTTTTAATTCTAGAGATAATGCACCTGACATATCTTCAAGTGTCTGAATAGTCCATTCAGATTGGCCATCAGTTTGGTGGTGACAGGCCATGCTAAAATTTAACTCAGTACTCGAAGCATGTTGAATGATCCTCTAGAATTTAGATGGTAAAGTTAGATCACGGTAAGAGGAAATTGAGGTTGGGACACCATAAATCTCACCACTTCCTTCACATATAACTTTTCAAGTTGTTCAAGTGATAGTACTTCCCAAATAGTGATAAAATGGGAAGTCTTATTGATTCGGTCAACCACAACCCATATCACATTTTTTTCCTTTGACGTCTTCGGGATACTCATGACAAAGTCCATAGTAACATTCTCCCATTTCCATATGGGTAAAAGAAATGGATTCATCAACTCTTTGGACTTTTTTCTCTCTGATATAACATGCTAACATACCAAGCACCTTGGTATATATTCTGAAATATTTTTCTTCATGTTATCCCAGCAGAAGTTTTTTTAGAGATCACAGTACATCTTGGTTCTACCAAGATGGATAGAGAATGTTGAGCTATGTGAATTTTCCAATAGATACTTCTTTATCCCGGGTGATGAAGGCACACATTGCTGCATTCCAAATTGAATCACACCATCATCATCAATATGGAACACTTGAATCTTCCCTCCCTTTAATGCATTCACCTATTTTGTATTTTAGCATCATCCCTTTGTGCTTCTTTAATCTTCTCTTGGATGTATGGTTGTACAATCATTTTTCAAAGGTAGGATGTATCCCCAGCCCTTATGACTTATAAATTCATCCTTTTCATATCAAATAATATAGGGTCTTTCTCAATCCATAACATGGATAGTGTAACAGGTTCTTTTCTACTTAGAGCGTCAGCTACCTTGTTCGCCTTTCCAGGATGCTAGTGAATTGATTAATCGTAATCCTTTATTATATCTAACCATCTACATTGATGTATGTTAAGCTCATTTTATGTGAATATATACTTTAGGATCTTGGTATCGGTGTATATGTCACACTTCTCACCAAAAAGGCGGTGCCACCAGATTTTCAAGGCAAAAATCCCGGCTGCTAAATCTAGATCATTTGTTGAGTAGTTATGCTCATGGATCTTTAACTGATGTGAGACATATGCTATCACATTATCATTTTTCATGATTACAAAACCCTAGTCTTTCTTTGAAGAATCATTTTGTATCCCAAAACTTTATCCACTTTTCAGCAGTGTTAGTACAGGATCAGTGATCGGGCTTCTCTTTAGCTCCTTGATGTTTCCATCACATTCTTTAGTCCAAACATACTTTATCCCTTTCCTTGTAAACATACTTTTTGGGCATGACAATCGTGAGAAATTTCTCACAAAATATCGGCAGTACCCAGCTAATCCAAGAAAAATATGGATTTCTATGACACTAGAGAGCTTGGGCCATTCCTCAATCACCTTTGTTTTTGAAGGATCCATAGAAATTCCCTCACTTGTGATTACATATCCCAAGAATGTGAATTGCATCATCAAAAAGTCACACATGCTGAACTTGACGTACAACTTATCCTTTCTCAACGTTGACAATACAAGTCTTAGATGTTCTTCATGTTCCTCCTTTCTATAAGAGTAGATGAGAATATCATCAATAAACACTACCAAAAATTTGTTGAGGTAATTTCTAAAAACTCTATTCATCAAATCCATGAATATTGTAGGGGAATTAGTAATTCCGAAGGGCATCACCAGAAACTCATAGTGCCCATACCATTTATTGAAGGTAGTCTTCTAAATATATTCCTTCTTCACCTTTAGTTGATGATATCTAGAACGAAGGTCCTCCGTTGAGAAGTATTGAGCTACTCTTAACTGATCTAACAATTAATCAATCCTTGGAATAGGATACTTGTTCTTTATGGTGATCTTGTTGAGTTTCGGATAGTCGATACATAGCCGCATTGTTCCATCCTTCTTATTTACAAAGAGAACTTGTGCACCCCAAGGTGATGCACTAGGGCGTATGAACCCTTTGTCTAGATTCTCTTGAAGCTTCTTCTTTAACTCCTCCAATTCGATAGGATCCATCCTATAGATCCACTTTGAGATAGGAGTAGCTCTGAGTATTAGTTCAATTGAGAACTCTACCTCGTGATCTGGGGGAATTCCAGGTAACTCTTTAGAAAATACATCATTGTATTCCCTCATGAGGGGACTTTCTACAAGGTTGGAACAACCCTTTGACCTAAACATTTGGGAGAGGTATGTTTCTTCATAGGGAATAAACACCCACAGAGATGAACGATTTTTCAAAGGAGATTCATGATCTTCCTTGCATTTGTAGAGGAGCATGGGATGGTTCAGAATATAAAAAGACATTTTCTTTTCCCTACAGTTGATATGTGCTCTATATAATGAGATCCAATCCATTCCCATTATAGATTTCAATTCCACCAAGGGAAGTATTATAAGATTCGCTGGAAGAATCTTCCCACATACGCCAATGGGGGAAGTATCAAACACTTGGGTTTCAATGATTCCACCACTTGTTGTTTTTACAGAGATCCCTACTTCAATGATTCAAGGCTTTGATTCTATAGTTCTAGAAAACTTGTAAGATATAAAGGAATGCGTAGAACCAGAATCAAATAAGACATTTTCCATTCCTGAGTGAATAGGAAGTGTACCTTGTACTAATTCATTATCTTGTTCCACTTCCATAGTAATTATGGCATAAACCTTCCCTTGTTCCTTTTTCTTTGGTGGCTACTGACATTGATTACCCTCAAGAACTCGAGGTTTAGTGTATTGGCTTGCATAGTTCCCTAGCTCTCTATAGTTGCAGCATTGACCCATGGGTGGTTATCTCCTTTCTTCGACCACATTCTCCTTCCTTTTTATGTCTTTTCAACACTGTTGATCATAGTGTTCTTCTTTACCACACTTGAATCATTTCCCTGTCCCTTTGAGGCAGTTCCCATGGGGTATATTCCCACATTTTTTGCATGTGGGTCATTGAGTTGTCTTTCCACTAAATCCATTAGATCCACCAGTTTGAAACTCCATCATTCGTTTCTTATCACCGTAGCGATGAAACCATTCTCCAAACATAATTTCTACTTTTAGGTCATAGAAAATAACTTCCTCATAACTCCCAAAGTCTTGAATTGCAAGATCCTTTGGAAGGTGTGGTTTTAATCCACCAAAGAATCTATCAATTTTGTTATCACTATTGATAAAAAACCCAAATCATACCTTGATAGCCTTGTGAAATTAGCTTTGTAGGTTGTGATAGATTCTCCTTATTTTTCCTTGAGCTCTTGGAATTTTATCTCAATTCTCATGTGAAGAGTTCTTGGAAAATATTTGTTAAGAATCACTATCTTAAATTCTTCCAATTCCATCTCTTAAATTTCCTCCCTTGGCTTGGTATTCTTAATAAAATCCCATCATTGATCGGCCTCTCCATCTAGATGATAAATGGCTAGTGTCACCTTCTACATCTCCAAATAGTGAAGAACAGAAAAGATCTTCTCTTTGGTGTTGACCTAGTGTTCCGCAACTAGTGGATCAGAAGATCCACTAAACATCGGTGTTCGTTGCCGCATAAAACATTTGACAGCCATTTTCTCCCTCTTTGGTGAAGTAGGAAATTCAACATTATTTTTTTTTTAATAACCTGATATAATTGGGTAAGTATCACCATGAAGTTTGGAACCCCACATCCCAAATCATTGGGGATGTCGTTCGGGAAATCATTTTATTGGCCCTTGCATGAGTTGTTGGCCTCGTTTCTCTTGGTTCCCACCATTTTCTAAAATAGAAAAGATTAGAAAAAACATAATTCAATAATTCATGAATAACATAATCATTTAAACAATTTATAGTAAAATCATAACATATGGGATCCCTATGTAAAGATTCTTGTGTGAATATTTGTACTTAGTCTCATGATAGAGGTTTTCTCTAGGGTTCACTGATCCTAATTCCCAAATTAACTAAACCTCCCTCTGATACCAAATATAAAGACTCTGGAATTTCTTCCATTACTATTACATCATTTTAAAGATACATTACATAATATTATTACACATAGAGGATCCAAATATTTAGTGTCTTGGGAAAACTATGACCATACATAACAGTTACTATATCAAGCATAAAAATTTATTCAATTTCTTCTTCTCTGGATTCTTAGAGGCACTTGACCTCTCCATAGTACATGTATCCACCTAAGGATATATATAAAAAGGGGTGAGCTAGAATCCCAGTAAGGGGATATATAAGAACAAAATAGCATGGGGTGAGCATAATCAGAACATAGGAAAAGAATCTTGAACTTGAGGGAATAGTTAATAAAAGACTTGAAATGTGGAAATACATAGAACAATGAAACATCATGTATTAGTGGTTAAATACCACAAATTCATGTGAACAAAAATATCATGTTGTTCACACATCATTTTTCATTTACTCATGAGATTCATCACTTTACCCAATGTAATAGAGCGCTGTATAATTCCGGGTGCACCTATCACATCATAACATTATCATTTATCATGCATGACACAACAAACATATAAAAAAATTAACATAATTATCCAATGAAAGGGAATGGGTTTCATCTCATAAGAACACATTCATAAATAGTAGGTTCCCAAAATAATGATGGAATAACAAACATGTTACATGAACCATCAATCTTGAATGAGAAGTAAAATGTGTGTTCTTAAAAGAAGAGTTCTTTTGGAAAACATTTGGTTAGACATAAATACTAGTGAAAAACAATTATATCCCAGAAAATGAAAGAAAATTATGAATAAAATATTTTTATGGAATAACCATATCAAAAAAAAGTGAAAGAGGGAGAACCTGAAGGATCAAAGTTGGGTTCGAGAATTTCCCCTTACCTAATATCTGAAATATTACTTCGCTTTAATGTCTTGTATAATGACATTATATTCATTCATTAGAAATTAGAGAACCTTTTATATATGAATAGGAGTCATTTGGATTTCATTATGTCATTTTATAGGCCTTTTGATGAGTTATAGTGTTTAAAAACATTGTTCGGGAATGTTAATTTTTATGGGTTTCTTGAGTGTTTCACATGTATTCATGAATTGAAATTCATGTAGAACATGGATAAACATACAGAACATATATTCCATGTTATTAATGATATTAAAGAAGTTAAAATTGTAATGTCCTGGTTTCGAAAGCCACCTAGAGGTGCCCCATACCTGGTTGGTCACATGGCCTCAAGCGCATTTCCCCTAACGCTAGAGGCTGCCGACTTGCAGTGAGGGCCATGGCTGTGATAGTGGGTAAATTATGCCCTCGTTGGCAGAGTAACAAAGTGGAAGAGGAAAAAACCGATATCAATATTTGAAGCAGTAATAATCCTTATGAAAGTAAACAGTGGAAGTCTGAAGAAATAAACAGCTGGAGTATACATATATAAAATGATGCATGGTACATATGTCTTGTAAAAAAGACAAACACATCACAATGCTAGAATACAGAACATTTAAAAGACCATTACAAAATAAAAAAAATAAAAATATTCTCATCATCTCAAGCATCAGCTTGGTCCAATGATCTCCAGCTCCACAGCATATCAAGTAGTTAAAGTAGAAGGGAACTTAACCGTATATATACCTACAGAAATATAATCTGTTTGGACCCAAATGCATAGCTCAAACAGGGTGTGAGACTAAATCCCAGTAGGAAATCACCACAAGATATGCGCCTAACAGTCAGTGAATATATGGTAGGTAATAAACAAAAGAAATCAGTAATCAAGGAAGTACTCAGTAGTAACCAGTCCTACAGTTTCAATGCAATCAGTTCCATACATCAACAATAGAAAAAGCAGGGAACCCTCTGGGTAGTTCTCTCGGGCTAACACCTATAGTTCAATCAAAACAAGGATACTAAAAAGACTCTCTGAGGAAGCTCTCTCAGTCAATTCCCCTTAGAGTCCATAGCATTTAAAAAGACTCTCTGAGGAAGCTCAAATGGTCAATTCCCCTTATATTCTATGGTAGTCATGGACTCTCTGAGGAATCACACTCATTCAATTCCTCTCATATCAACAAGTGGTCAAATACTCTCTGAGAAATCTCACACATCAATTCCCCTTATATTCTAACATGTTTGAAGACTCTCCGAGGAAGCTCACTCGTTCAATTCCCATTATACTCTAAAATAGTTCAAATACTCTCTGAAGAAGCTCACTTGGTCAATTCCCCTTATAGTCTAAAATGCTCAAAGACTATCTGAGGAAGCTCACTCGATCAATTCCCCTTATAGTCTCCAATACCAGTTTCTCACGGAACTGTGTAAGTCAATGAGCATAGCAATGCAATAAAACCAAAGTAAACTTCAAGATCTACTTGGATAAACAGTCTAAAATATCTCAAGCATGTCATATAAAATAATCACTCTATCCTATAGTACAGGGCATGAGAAATATCAAGGAATCCTAATAGCTAAATAGGACCAAACGGCCATAAACAGAATATGCATGGGAAAACACTTCCAAATCATAACAAACAACCCTATTCACATCCAATTAGCCTCTATTTACACATACCAGCATAGCAGGAAATTAACAGGGCTAAAATGGTAATCACACAATACCTCGTTCATGGGGATTGGGAAAAATTGCACATAATATTCGAAGACATTCAATAGAAAGGCACAAACCACCTACCTCGGCATTGGGAAATCGATATAATCTGGCGTCGGCCCTTGGATCGAACTATAATGTGGTATATCTACAAAAAAAGTCTAAAATTTTCAACCCACGATATCTCATGAGAGAGGAGTAATGAGTAGATGGTTCTCTAGGAGAAGATAGAACTCCCCGATGTGATTCCAACGCAATTGACGGTGTTCAATTTAGAGGGCAGGCGCTATCTCAGGGTCTCATCGAAGATCTGCGGCCATACGACTCTCTCAGACAAAGAAGTTGAAGAAGAACATGATTCTATCGATAAAACGCGGCCCCTATCCATTTAATGAAAAAAATACATGACGTTTATTTTTAAAGTAAATTGCTTGTACTTTCATTTTTGGTACTCCACTTTAGGTGGCCTCCAGGTCACCCCCACATGGTCGTGTGCACGGCCGCTACATGACCAGCACACGGCTACCTGCGGTAACCGAGTACACAGCGTGTACTTCAAAAATTTCCAGAAATTCCTCTTTTTCTAAAAAACAACCAGAAAAGGAAAACATACCTGAAAAAGAAGATCCGGTTTATTAGAAACTTCCCCCCTTAATGAAATTTGTCCCCAAATTTTCGAAGCAAGGCAGCGTTGAAGAAGAAACCATGAAAAGTGCTGACCACTGTGCTCGTACATCGGCCTCTGTCTCCCAAGTCTTATCACGTACTCACTTGTGCTACCACAACACTTGTACTAGTGGAACAGACCGTCCACATAGAACCTTTGTACTTCTATCAAAGATCTGGATAGGATGCTCCTCAAATGATGTATCCACTTCCAACTCAACCTCCTCGAGTTAAAAGACATGAGACGGGTATGAGAAGTAACATCAAAGATGAGAAACATGGAAGACGTTGTGCATAGCCCGGTACCTCTAAGGAAACTGCAACAGATTGGAAACTAGATGAACTCTATCCAACACCTCAAACGGTTTGATGTACCTCAGAAAAAGATTACTCTATCTCTTAATCCTCTTGTGCCCCAATCTTGGTGTGACACGCAAAAAAACTTGATCCCCGACCATGAACTCCAGAGGTCATCTCCGCTAATCATCCTAAGACTTCTATCAAGACTATGAAGTAGTCATCCTCTTCTGAATCAACTCTATCAGCTATGTGGTCTCCTAAACAATACGAGGTCCCAGCATAGCTGCCTCTCCTACCTCCAGCCAACATAATGGTGATCGACATGGCATATCGTACAAAGCCTCATAAGGTGCCATCTGAATAGTTTCATGAAAACTATTATTATAGGAAAAACCCACAAGAGTTATATGATTCTCTCAATAACCTCCAAAATCCAGGATACCTGCACAAAGCATGTCCTCAAGCACCCGAATCGCACACTCGGACTGGCCATCTGTCTGGGTGTGGTAAGTTGTACCCAAAAGTACATGTGTACCCAAAGCCTTCTGAAGCCCCTGCCAGACCCAAGGAGTAAAAATGAAATCCCTGTCTGAAACAATAGAGTGTGTAACTCCATGTAATAGCACAATCACTAAGATTTACAACCATTCCAAGTCATCAACACTGAATGTATCCTTGATCGGAAAGAAGTGAGCAACCTTTGTGAGACTGTCAATGACAACCCAAACTGCATAATTTTCTCAAGGAGACCTCGATAAACCTGTCTTGAAATCCATCGTGACATCATTCCACTTCCACTCAGGGATGGGAAACTACTGTAAAATCCATGCTGGTTGCTAATGCTCCACCTTCACCTGCTGACATGTTGAACACTTCATGACAAAACCAGCAACATCACTCTTCATACCTGGCTACCTATACTGACGATGTAGATCACGATACATCTTGGTGACATGAGGATGAACTCCCCAAACTAAGGAATGAATTTCCCATATCAGCTCCTCGCGTATGTCTGCTGGCACCCATACGTGCCCCTGGAAACGTAAGATCTCATCCTCGCATATGGTCCATCCTAGAATAGGGTCCTCTCCTGACACGCTTTCTCGTAGGACTAGGCCTTCAAGAATTTGGTAGCTTCCTCACTAGCACTCAATCATGAATAGTAGGGGTAAAAGCCATAGAAGAAAGAAAAGTCTTCCACTGTCTGTCATGCACCGCTAAATGCATGTCAAAGAATAGAGCTATAAGATACAACTCACTACTAGCCTCATGAACTACCTGTATCTGAGTCATCCTGGTCAATGCTTTAGCCAGTGTGTTGCCTTTCCCAGGCGTATAGGCAAGCTCAAATTCAAAGAAATGAAGCTACTCAACCCACCTTTTCTGTCTCAAATACAGATCACACTGAGTGAAGATTTACTTGAGACTCTTGTGGTCGTTGAAAACCACAAAATTCTATCCCAGAAGATAATGTATCCAACAGAACAAGGCATGAACTACTACATCCAACTCAAGATTGTGCGTCGGATAATTCCTCCCATATGGCCTCAAATACAGAGACCAGTGCTCAATGACTCCTTCTCCCTGCATAAGCATAGCTCCCAAACTGTTACCTAAAGAATAATAGTACATACTATAGCTCTTTACCAGCTCTGAAAAACTAGCATCGGTGATGAAGTCACCCTCACTTTCAGCTCCTAAAAGGCTAACTCACAAGAATCTGACCATAAAAACTTCTCACCCTTCTTAGTCAGTCCCATCAATGGAGCTGCTAAGCATGAAAAGTCCTGTATAAAATGTCTGTAGTATCCATACAGCCCTTCAAAACTATTTACCTCAAATAAGTTCTTTGGATTCTCCCAAGAAACTATTGGTCTCACTTTCTTTGGGTCTACTGATACTCCTGTCTCTGAGATAACATGGCCCAAGAATTGAATCTGGTCCATCCAAAAGTGGCATTTTGGGAGAATAGCATATAACTGATGCTCTCTCAGTTTAATCAAAACGATCTTAAGATGGGTAGCATGGTCCATCCAATCTAATATTATTTTATTTCCAAACACTTTTAAGGGAAAGTGAGAACCCTCACACATTAAATGTTTTGACACCAAAAGATACAATGGAATCGTTGAAGAACAGTTTGAGTTGTTTGGGATCAACCTCCCTAATCAAATTCCAAGGGATAGATTGTACCTGGGAGTCTATAAAGTCCTTTAAGATTCCTTAATAAAGATGTGCCAAGTTTTCTTAAGCTTTTCTGAATTCCTCTTTGATAATCTTCCTCATCTTGAGTCCCCTAACCAAGATGTTGGTCTGCTTATCAATCCACTTTCCTTGATCAGTAGAAGTAGACACCTGAAGCGGTCTCACCTTCATCAATGCCTTAAAAACCAGTGCATCCTCAATCTTTTCATATGAGTTCAAAAGAGGATCCATATGTTCCGACACTAATGCTACCTATTTCTGAGGGACTTCAGGAGAGTTTGCCTCATTAAGTTGCCCAAGGTCAAACAGCCCCATAACCCCTGTGGGAAATATAGGTACCACAACCTCATATCTTGCATCCACCAGGTCCTTGGGGATGTCAGCCTCCACATGATGACTGTTCAAGATGGAATTACCTTCCGGCATAGGAGTCATCAGAGGCACCTTACTCTTAAAATAAGCTCTAGTAATTGGAGGACTAGGTAGATAAGAGTAATCCTTTCTACGTTGAGCCCTCCTATTGTTCGTAATGAAGCCGTCTGAATCAATAAATTTGGTCTTTCCCTTCCGTGAGGAAGATCTAATGTAGTATTCCTATATAGCCAATTCCTTGGACACAATGGAATCTGAGGTCTCATCCACTTCCTCTAGAGCACCTTCCTCATCCACCAGAGGATACTCTCCATTATCCATTCCTCCTACTCCTTCATTAGCATGCCCATCCTCTTCCCCTAACACTGCAAATCGGTTTTGAGAAGACACATACGATCCCCCCGATTTTAGCTTCGCAACATAGGAGCTTCTATCCTACTTGACCTGCATTTGATTATCTAAAGCTCCTGTTTGATCAAGCCCTCGACCCATAAATTGGAGACCTACTGGGATGCCCTCCTGGGGAAAGAGCTGAGAAGCCTCACCAGTGGATTTAGCCACGCAGGCATCCTCTACCAACACCACATCATTGGTTGTTGAAGGTGCTGGTTGCAATGCCTGAGAAGCATCCAGAAAGCCTCCCCTCACTTCCTGAGGACCCAAAGGTTTCACCCGAGGAGAAGAATGGTCTTCCACGTTCTGTTGGTCACTCTCATGATGCAACCCAGCCTCCGGCCAAGGGGCAGCACAATCTGAAGCAATCACGGATGAAACCAGGGTGTGAGATACATGGAAAGGGTTTTGCAGATAACCAAAGCGATGATAGTGTAGGCAAAAATCGAACCAATTATCAAAAACCACAGATTGAAGATAACGCAGTTCATTGCAAACCTCAATCTAGACGCTTTAAACTGGAGGCTTCGATACGTCCACCTCCACGCATATTCAGGGAGCAACGGGATGGCATAAGGATTTTGAGCATTCGTCAAAGGATAATAATCTGTTGATGATATTACCTAACATTTGGAGAATTTCTGGGTTTTGGAAAGGAAGAGGGAGACCTGGGAAACTGAACCAAATCGCTGCAAGGGGAAGATCTCGTCTCCAATGAAATTCATAGCTCCATCTGAGTAGGAAGAAGTGAAAACTGTCACAGGATCTACTCGCTTTTGAGCACGTTGTGGCCAAATCAACATCGAAGGAGAAGCGTAGAAGAAAATGACACAGATCCAACAGGTCGACTACAATGCGACCTTGAAGATGCCAGATGTTGTTGACAAAACGATCGAAATTATCGAGCGGCGGCCTACGCCGACTAAACCGAGCCACCAGGGATATCCCATGGTGCGTTGAAGCCTCTGTGAACTCCTGTAAAGAAATCGGTAGGGAAGAAGCTCCATGATGAAGACTAGGGACTTTTAGGAAAATCCGGATAGGGGGAAAATCTGGGAGGGAGGCAGGATCAGTGAAGGGAGAGAAAGGAGTAAGCGAGTCGGGGTTGGGTGGATCAGCCATCGCCGCCGCCCAAGGGAGATTCCATCGTGCCTAGGGTTCCATGGGAGAGAGAGGATGTCTCTGGTGCATCATCTTAGGTCATGGGTAGCATGGTCATGTCGAGTGTGAGAGTATACCAAGATATCGTCCACAAATACCACCACGAAGGAATCCAAGTATGGATGGAACACTCAGTTCATTAGTGCCATCAAACCTGCAGGTACGTTTGTGAGTCCGAAAGGCATAACCACATACTCCTATATAACATTCCTACTCTGGAAGGTTGTCAGAGGTATATCAGAGGGTCTAATGTGAAACTAATTATAACCGGATCTCAATTAAATCTTCAAGAACACCCAAGCTCCTCGAACCTGATCAAAGAGATTATCAATAGTAGGTAAGGGATATTAGTTCATGACCGTAAACTAGTTCATCTTCTGATAATCTACACAAAGCCTGAGGGTTCTATCTTCCTTCTTCACAAAGAGGACAGGTGAACCCCAAGGAGAAGTAATGGGTTGGATGAAAACATTTTCTTGAAACTCCTCCAACTACTTCTTGAGCTCCTGTAACTCTGGTGTAGCCATCCTGTAAGAAGGAATGGTCACCAGTGCCACTCTTGTCACTAGATCAATAGAAAAGACTACCTCACGCTCTGGAGGTAAACCTAAAAAGTCTTCTAGAAAGACATCTCTAAAACAATCCACCACTGGAGTAAATTATAACTGTGAAGTCCCCTGTTCATCCAGATATAGACTAGAAATTTGGGTTGTAACTCCTCCTAACCAAGGATGCTTGGGTCCCGCTCTGCTCGCCTAGACATCCCACTCGCCCTTATGAAGAAATTATTCACCCTCTGGTGATGTGAAACTCACCGTAGAGTGATATAAATTTACAACTTCCTGGAAGGTAACTAACTAGTCCATTCTGAGAATCACATCATAGCCCGTCATCTCTAGGACATAGAGGTCCCTTAAAAAGTGACACCCACCAACCTCTATAGGGAACTACATGCATTGACATACACTCGCCATTCTAGTCCCCAACAGAGTGTCTAGTGTCAATATATCAGTAGAAGAAAAGATGCAGAGCCCAAGGCTCCCCACTAATCCCCTGTATCGATAGTGGAAGTAGCTAAAACTAAGGATACTAAGATCATACTTAGAACAATAGAAGGTACGGGATCCTACTCTTGTTGGGTCTGCTCCATTGCAAAATTCTAGCCTCCTCCATGGCCATGTGACCCTGTCTGACCACTCTGATCTGATCCACCCTGATGTCGTTGAAAACTGGGTGACTGGATACCACGGACACGACCTCCACCTCGGTCTAAATGGTCGGAATAACTCTAGTTCCCAGACTGGTGAGAAACTGGTGGTGTTGCTTGTGAACGAGGAGTCATAGAAGAAACCCATTCACTAGTTGCTGGGGAAATGAACTGATAGAAACAATGAAGATGACCTGTATTGCCTCAAGATCGGAACTCCACCAGGTTCATCAGGCAATGTGGCGTCGTATAACCACTCTTCCCGCACTGGCATCACGCCACCTGGCTAACATAAGATACATCCCGCCTACTTTGATCTCCTCGTGAAATCTCCCTACGGCGCTTCCTGCTATCAGTTGGAAGAGCACTAACTCTAGATGTCAAACTGCACTGGCTCACAGCTCCATAATTCCTAATATTGTGATAAAAGATTAGTGCCCAGTTTACTATAGAAGAGATAGAAGTCAACCTGAAGATGTTCACCTATGATAGGATGTCATGTCTCAGACCATCCTCGAACTTCTTTTCAAGGAACTACTCCTCACCTCCAAGAATAGGCATGAAACGCTGAAGATTAGTGAAGAGAGAAGAATACACCATAACGTAAAGAGTAACCTACTCCATACACATGAACTCTCGGGCTCGATCGGACCTTAAGGTCTCTGGATAGATGTAATCATATATTATTCACTATAACTCATCCTAAGTCATATTCTGCTGGTGTCCCGCCTGTGAGATCACATCCCACCACCTCTTGGCGGAGTCTCAAAGAATTTAGGTAGAGATCTTCACCCTCATCTTTGGAGGTACCTCCATATTATTGAATATTGTCAGCATGGCATCTGGCCATGACTCTGCTACCTGGGGTCCTCCATCCCCTGAGAATGTGGGAGGATGCTGATACTGAAAGACCCTCATTAATTCTGCCATCGATGAGGCAGAAGGCAGCGCTCCCTAGAAGGTTGGAATCATCCTCATAAATCCCTCCCTAAATATTTCATCGGCACCTGTGTCAGGTATAACTGCTGGTGCCAAGACTGGCACAACTGGAGGATCTGCTGTTTATCCTTGATCAGCCAAGTTCGATGTCTGATCATCACCTTTCAATTGGCGTACAACCGGAGGATGTCTCTATGGCTTGACTCTGCAAGTTCAAGAACACACCTTATATTAAGATCATCAAGGACTAAAAACTGGAAGCATAAGAATGGAACAGATGAAATAGAACATTCATGTTTTACAAAACAAGATGACACGACATGTATAATAACTACATGGCGTGTTCCCTTAAGTCTTTCCCATGGGCGTGTACTTCTGTCAGAACTGGTCGTGTAACACCCCAAACACATGGTGTTTTGTCTATACAGATGTTGTATACTTGAATTTTCTTCCCCTGATCGAGTCCTTCTACACGGCTAAGCCACATGACTCTCCTTAGAACAAGGTTACACAGCCTGTTTTTTCTAGACACGACGTGTACTAGACGAGCTTCATTGACCCGTGTTGTTCGTGACACGGTCGGATACACGGCTCACACTACATGGTGTGTTCCATATGGATAAGGAATGTACTAGGAAAGATGACACCGAACCTTGTTGTTTGTTACATGGTCGGGTTCTAATATTACACTACACAGTGTGTTCATAACTGAAACGGCGTGTATCACCTATGGTTTCTCAGTCCATGTTGTTAGTCACATGGGCAGACACAAGGTCAACCCTAGATGATGTGTACAACCATTTCATGGCATGTTCCCAAAAGAACATACCTATCCCGTGTCACTTCCCACATGGCCTACGACACGGTTAGAGACAACACGGCGTGTACATAAGGTACACATCCTGTATATAAGAAAAACAGTTCCATCCCGAACAGAAGAACACACGACATGTATTTTTAAAGTACACAGTGTGTACATTCCTTTTCTGTACTCTGATTTAGGTGGCCTCCAGGTCACCCCCAAATGTCCTTTTTCATGGCCGCTACACGGCCAACACACAGCTACTTACGGTAACCGAGTACACTATGTGTACTCATAAAGTACATGGTGTGTACTTTGAAAATTTCTATAAATTCCTCTTTTTCACAAAAATGAATAGAAAAGGAAGAAATACCTTAAAAATAATATCTGGGTTCTTACAAAAAATTATCTTATAATGAATTAAATTTAATTCCATGTGGTTGAATCATTAAATAAAAACTAAATGATGATTGTTTGAGTTAATTTGGGCGGTTTTTTGACCACAACGAACTTGTTTTGGTTAATCATTTAGTAATATGTACATAAGTTAGTTACATGACATTAAATAGGACTTAATACATATAACATATTCTGGTTCAATAATAAATATGTTTTCAAGACCAGATCTAAAGGTATAAATGAAAACAGAAAACATGGCATTCTTGATGGTGATAGGTTAACACCTCACGAGCAACGTTTTATTTTTTAAAATAAAAGGAAGTGGAGAAGGGGGTTGGATGGTATAATATCCCATTAGTATCAATACATTATAGTATAGGTATGATACTTGAGTTAACATACCATTTGGACAAATATAGGCTGGGAGAGAATTTGGAAAGAACATTAAATTTAACGGGAATTAAAGGAGAAGAGGGAGATAAATTTCTACTTGAATCCTCCTCTTGAGATCCTCTTTAAGGGGCCTAGTCTTGTCTTTTGATGAGACAAGAAGCTCTTGGATGTGTGGGAGGGGATAGGGAAGATGCATGGGAAGAGTTTAGACAATTTTTAAAGCTTGAGAGGTGTGGTTTGGCAAGGGGAGGGAGAGGGGTTATTTATCCATGAGGAGGGAGGTGTTTTTATAACAAAATATTATATAAAACAATAGATCATATGTTAAATTTTAATAGTAGTTATTGACATTATAAATCATATATTAATATAATATAATTTTTCTAGACTTTAAATCATCTTTATAATTTGAAGTCATTAATTTATTAGAAGGAATGTTAAAGAAAGAGAAAAAGATACTTTAAGAAATCAACTTTTGACTTTAGGCTTTGGAAAGTTCTTTTTAGGTTTAGAAATTGAGATTATTCTATTTTATGGAACAATTTATGAAATTAAATATAAATTTCTTATATATAATGTTTTAGAAGGTTTCTTCCATCAGTACATCATGAATGATGCAATTTAAGATACACTGGTTATGTGAAAAACTATATTTTTACTATTCATCTGAAAATTAAAGTATCTTAGAAAAATCTGAAAAATTAACCCCAACCATTTTCTGACATGTAGAATCCAAAAACAAAATTCCATTTTTAAAAAATAATTTTCTAAATAGGATTAATTTAATTTTTAATTAAAATCATAATTTACTTGAAAAAAAACAGTTTTTAAAATTAAATCTGTTTTTATAATGCTTTCAAAAATTACATAAGGTCTTATTAAATTATCTTAAATATAGAAGACATAGATTTGATAATTTATTAATAAATTTTTTGAAAATACATATTATTTTTAATTAATTAACTATAATTAATTTTTTATGATTTACAAAAATATCATTACTTTTACTATGGTCAAATTGTCACTTATAAGATGCCTTAATTTTATTTAGTTATATATGGGTAAGGTTACTATTATTTTGGATTATTTACTAATCATAAGGGTAATATTACTATTCATAAGGGTAGGTTACTATTCACCAAAAATTATTTTTGTTTTATTATACTCCGAAAAATTATCTTGAACACAACCGTGTATGTTGGATTTTCGAAATTCAAAACATAGAAGTGAAAAACATATGTTTAAAGGTTACTTAACACTTAGTAGTTCATTATGTTGTGTTTTTATGGTATTTTATGAAATATTTATAAGATGTGAATTTCCATTGAAAGACGTTGGGTCATTACATGAACTAAAATCACCTACTTCAGTAAATGGATACATATGCCCAATTTTCTACATGAGAAGAATCAACTACATTGTATACTATAATGTTGAGAAAAATGGCTATGTAAATGGGGGTCAGCTATATTATAAAAAATTGTTATATAAAGTTAAATTCATCAGTGAAGAATCTAACACATGGATCAATTGGATACATGGTCCATTCAAATAGATGGATCAACTAGAAACATATCCCATTCATCTATGTCATTTAGAATCGCTTACGTGATGATTCAGCCGTGTCGACCGGAACAAATATATAGAAAATGACTATGTGGGAAACCGCGTACGTTGATCTATTAGATCACATAGACTAAAAATTCATATGTCTTTCCCAATGGAAAATCATCCAAATTTCCCGGGCACATTAAATCCCTATCACTAGCCAATTAGGACTTTTTTATTTGAACCAATGTGATGTGGCGCCCAGTATATTTAGAGGTTGGTGGGAGTTGTTGAATGAATTTAAAATGGAAACTGCTACTTGATGATAAAAGTATAATAAGAAAATTTAAAAAAGGAATAGAACAAAAGTTAGTAGTAATGAATCATTGGTAGTAATAAAGAGTAAGATATTTTGGAACATTTTTGTTCTTGAATTGAATCCCCTATGTGGGAAGTCATTATTCTTACAGTCTTCGTCTTTTCTTTTGTAAGTTCATTTATTGAGTTTAATGATTTTTTTTATGATTATTGGGTAAAAACTAACTTGGGGAATGATTTTTGGCTGGTATCCATACTTAACCCCTCCCAAGTGTTAAGAACTATTAGATTCCACCCATATTCCATTTTCAAGGTTATTTATGACCTCAATTCCTTGAATTTAGTTAGATCTATTTTAGTTGTTGTTATCATCAATTGTCTTTTTATGAAAGCTAAAATAGATGGACCATTCAAAGGTGGGATACTAAGATGCCTCATTGAGTGGAAAATGAGTAATTTAGTTGAGAAACTGAGGGCTCCATTCACCTATAGACTGACCACATGAGAGACCTGGCTAGCTGGTTTTACTGGTCTAGTAGTAACTGATCTAGAGAGGTAGAAAATGAAATAAAAATAAACATAACTGAGAATAAACTTTCCAATTATCTTACTTACCCTACCTCAGTCCATGAAGTTTCTCAACTTGTTTTCCCTCATTCCTCCTTCCAATGACTTGTCTTATTATCTTCATTTCCTTCACCACACTTTCTATTTTTTACTCAAATTATTTCTTTTTTGTCACACAACTTTCTGTCACTTGGGTTTAATCCCCACTTTCTGTTGATACTAATAGTTGGTAGGTATTATTAATTATTGATTTTCATGACATCCAATGAACTCAATGTCATATATCTAGCATAAACATCATAGGATCAAAAATGTGGAAACTTCTTTCCACCTTTATCTGATAATGAACTTAATACAATTTTAAATAAATAATAAAAACAAAATATTAGTCTCTTTGTATTAATATCTATAAACATTTTTAATAGGGACACAAAGAGGATTTGTTCAGTTATAATTGGTTATTTGAAAGATAAATTATTTTTTATATTGGTATTTTATTTAAAATTTAATGTTTCTAAATAACTACCTTAAGTTCTTACATGTCATCAACATAATGCCTGTAAAAGAAATAGAAAAATATAGTAAACAATTATAGAATCTCAAAATGTAATATTTATTAGGTGAGTCATAGTACACAATGAATTTTATAGAATAAACTGACATAATATAGATGTTTGAAAGGTTCCTAATGAAATTTAATTATAATCTTTATGCCATTAATTTTATATTAAATTAAATTTTTTTTAAAAAATGTAGTGATATTTTATAATAAATAATATTTTATTAAATGGTTTAAATTTCCTAAAAATATTATATTCATACAATTGAATTTTATATGGTTAAGAATATAAACTATTCTCTATTTATGGGAAATTTTTTCCATTATAATAACTTTCTTGACCCTAAATGTGTACCAAAGTTTGATGTCATGGTAATTTTCAAAAATGGTATGCCTAGGTTAAAACAAGGATATAAGGTTTAAAGAGTCCACCAAACTTATAAAAATTTAATTGGATTATATTATTTATAATAATTAAAATCATATCTTTTAATTATATAAATTTGGAGACATATTTACATTAAAATTAAGGATAAAAATTTAATATCTTATGTAATTAAAAGAGTTCCCATCTCCTCACTTTTGAAAGGGGACCTCATATCCTCTATTCCATGCACATTTTGAAAACTTTAGTTTAGATAATACCTACCCAATACTCTCTTCAAGTTCACTCCCCACATCCTAGAGTCCTTGGATTGATTATTAAACCATCCTAGTAAGGATTTCGTGTAAACTTGAAGTGGTTTTCGGAAGAAGAGGTTCAGTTCATAACCAACCAATTTTTATTTAATTATCTTTCTACCAAATTAATATCATATAAAACCATTATAAAATAAAAAATCAATATATTATAAATAATTATATTTTATTATGTTAATTTAGTAATCTATACCCATTTCCACTTATATAAAATGTTAAATGAACACATCATTTGTGTGTACGGCAGACTACCGCCTCACGAATCGATGTAATTCATTTTCCATCACCACCTCTCACAAATGACTATATTAATCAAATTAAATTATATATAAATATGATATTAATGAAATATTTATCATTATGTAAAAATAATATATCATCTATTTTATTACCTTTCCATCCATTGAAAATTTATATTGATGTTTGTGTGTACATGTGGAATATATCCTACACAAAGCTATGTGATTTGTTTTCATCACCAAATCTCATGGATGATAAATATACGTATATATAAATATATAATATGATATTTATGATATAAAAATCATTCAAAAAACTTAAAATAAAAATTTCCTTCTTTCCATCAAGATCATTAAAAAATTGTAACGTTTCTTATATGTACGTACAACCTTCCATCACTATGATTGAAACACATGTCATTTTTCATAAACATATTTCATTGTTATTATTAAATTATAATTGACGAATAAAAAAATAAAAATTTAATTATTTTTATTCTAGATATGATTTAATAATAAACTCTTGTAACATAGTTCACTTATAGAAGTCATTTTGGACATATGATTCAAACATCATCAAAATGTCTGGAATGAACTTAAATGATTAAGAAATTGAATATAACATGATAAAAATAAAATGAAAGGGATAATAAACTTGGAAAATATTCTTAAGAATGTAAATAATTAACTTAAATTTATTATTAAGGAATTCAAAGAATGTATGTGATGATTCATACTCAAGGTAAGATAAACTTTAATATAAAACCTCATTTAAAAAGTTTTAAAGATGTATTTACAAAAAAAAAATTCATCTATGAACAAATTCTCAAAAAAATAGTGATGTATTTATATGGATTTAAATGAATTATAAAGGACAATTTTTGTCTCATTTAAATTTCCTACAATTTTTTTGAAAAGGAATCTTTTTAATTATTTTATACAAAATGTCATGTCTTATTTAGAAAAAGGTAAAATGAATGTTATGGTTTAACATATATGGTATCAATATATTTTCTTGATTTCACAAAAATTATTTTATGTTTTTATTTTTTATAAGACTGTTTTATTCAAAAAACCCATATTTCCTTTATTTTGTGTATTTTAGTTTTGAGAATTGGTTTTTAAAAGGAAATGGTATTTAGATATCTGAAAGTGTTTTTAATACCAGTTCAAAAGAGTTTTTCAAGGGTTTTATGATGAAAGGGTTCAAGAATAAAATGTTTTATTCATTACATAGTACTAAATAATTATAGATGATTATGGGTGAGCCTGATACAAATGATAATATGGGTGACCCCGATATAGGTTATATAGCGGGTTTGCCTGATACATCTTAAACCAACGGTTCATCCTTATACAGCTTATAATATGGTTGTGCTCGATATAGCTTTCCAATGGATTGGGTAATGATATTTATCTTTGAATGAAATAATTAAATAGTTAATAGGGAATATATTGATTAATTATTTAATCTGGGTCCAATTATTTATTACACATGGTATGAATATAAGTCTTTATGTTTCATAAATATTTCCATGTTATGGGTTTAAAATGTTTTACATGATAAAAAATTATGTTTTTTATCACGCGGAAATGATTTATTTTATACAAAAATATAATTTTTTTGATAAATATAAAAATTTAATGGGTTTTCTTATTTTTCACTCAACTTAAAGGTTTCTTTTTTTATGTCTCTTATTAGTATTTTTGTGCTCGTAAACCATTTTTAAATATTTTAAATAGGGATTAAGGATGAGTATGAAAAAAGAATAAGTCAAGGTGAAATCATTAACATTTTCCTTGAAAATATAATATGGATATTTTTACAATTTTATAATATGGAAAAAATTAATAATGAGTTGATGTCTCCACATTATATTATTTGGGTTTTTTATGAAAGAGTTATAACAAAATTATCTAAAATCTCAACCTAAAAGCTCATTTATAATGTAAGAAAGTGAATTATAATATAATTACTCAATATTATGAAATAATTATGGTTTTTTACTTATAGTTGATATTAGAAAAAAAATTAGATAAAATTAAATGTTAGGATAATATTAATAAAACCCCCTTGATAGATTCAATTTTATAGTTATGTTGAAATGATATAGTATTTAAAGATTGACATGTTGATTCATATATTATATATTTAGTTAGAATGATATTTTTGAGGAAATAGGGAAGCTAAATTAGGAAGGTATCAAGAGAAAATTATCCTCCAAATAAGTATCCTAGAATGGTTGGAATTGGTACTGAGAAATTTATTAAAGTGATGAAATATTTAAAATTTGATATAAATATAAGTGGAATCCATGTTATAGAGTTACTGGATTTATCAAAGAGGAATATTTTAATAGCTAAGCATTTCATGGAATAAAACCCTCCATATTTTTGTGGTACCATAGATCAGGTAGTAGCCGAAGGATGGATCAACATACTAAAAACTATAGTTTATGTCATGGGATGTTTAGAATTTAAGAAGGAAACTATTTAAATTTTACGTTTTGAAGGAAAATATAATTCATGGTGGAATTTGGGTAATAATACCATAAATGGAGAGGTGATTGATTCAATTTAATGGGATACATTTAAGAATAAATTCCTAGATAATTATTTTCCTTTGGTTGATCAAATTAGAATGGATAAACAATTCATGGAATTAAGGAAAAAATATGATTATTTTTTAACTTTGTAAGTAAAAAATTATACAAGATTTGATTGGTATGCACCAAATTTTATTTGTGATATTTATTGTAAATTTAATATATTTTAGTCTGGATTTCAACCAATTTGACAAAGAGTATTGGACTCTTGAGAATTTAAATAGTATTAGAAAGTTGTCTATTGTCCTAAGAAAGTTGAGATGGTGTTTTTTTGACACTGATGTTCCTTAATATGATAAGAATAAGAAGTGGTAAAGATGGTAATCAATGGAGAAGTGGTCAACGAAGAAATATAGAATAAATACCAAAATATATTCCAACTCTAGTAAAAACACATTTCAGGTAATGTTTGACTAGATCGTGAATTGTTAATTTTTTGGTATGTTTAGTCACAAGGATCATAGATGCAAAGATAAAAATCTTGAACAATCCATGAATGGGTATAATATAATCAGTCAATAATGATATTTTTTAATTACAATGAGTTTGGGTAGTATGCTATAGTGTATCTGAATTTTGTTACACAGTGTGGAGATCATCAAAACCTAAAGAAAATTTTTTTGAAAAATTATTTTCTACTATTATAGTTGATGTTGGGATATATAATGAAGTGGTTATAGGTATGTTACATGTCTATTTGAATTACTTAGATGCCCTTTTTGACTTTGTATCTTCATATTCCATCATTTCTGATAAATTTACCAGTAAAATAGGGAATATCACCTCCTGAAAAGAAGATAAAACTTTTGGTGAAAAATATAGGTAGAAATGTTAAGAAAACCAAGAATTATAATAATCTTCCTATTGTTATCAGGGGGAATATCATTCCTTCAAATCATATTTATCTACCCATAGTATAGTTTAATATTACTTTGGGTGTGGATTTATGTTTAATTTACCTTTCAAATATGGATTACAAAGTTAATAATTTTATATTAAATAATTACATACCATTGTTAATATATAAAGAAGCTTAGAAATAAATTATAGATCATAGAGAAAGTTACCTAGATCATGTTGTTAAAAAGAAATAAAATATTCAAATTAGTGATGTGTGAGTAGTGAATGAAGATAAGGATATTTTTCCTAGTTAATTTCACTGGGTTATTCTTGATTAGAAGGTTTAGTTTACAATTGACTTATTAAATTATTCAAGGACTATTTAAAAACCCCTTATTTAATTGATCAAGTAAAACTTTTTGAATTGAAAAATTAGTAGAAAGAGTTTATAAATAATGGTTTCATTTATTATAGCACTTCACTATGGGTGATCCAATTTTATTTGTTAAAAAGAAATAAGGTTTAATGAAACATTACATAGATTACAGAGCCTTGAATACTAAAAATTTTATGAAAAAATATCTTTTATCTCATATTAATGTTTTTTATCAGATCTAGGGAGAACAATATTTTTAGATGATTCATATCAGGTTAGGATACCACTAATTGAAGGCGAAAGAGGGATATATTATGAAAACTGCATTTCGGACAAGATATGGGCATTATGAGCTTGTAGTTATTCACTTTGGTGTTTCTAATATACCATCTGTATTCATGGATCTTATAAGTACAGTTTTCTATTATAATTTAGATAATTTTTTTGTTATGCCACTACTATAAAATAAGCATTTATCAACATTTCCCTTTATTAGTGTTATCAAAAAAGAATTAATAAAGATTCACTTTATCAATGTTAAAAAAGATCTGATAAAGGGTGTCTTTTAGCAGCACTGAAAAAACTGATAAAAGGTACCCTTTGTCCATGTTATTTTAAAAGTTGATAAATGGTTACCTTTATCATCAATTTTCAGTTGTGCTGATAAAAAATGCACTTTATCATCGCTTTATATTTATCACTAATAATGGGAACCCTTTATGATCACATTATTTTTAGTGATGATAAAGGGTATCCCTTGTTAATAAATTTTTAGCAATTATAAAGGTCTAAAATAAAAAATAATTAATTAAACAATTAAATATTAGAAATTAGAAATTTAAAAAAAATTAAAATTATATAAATAAAATAATTTTCATATAAATGAAAATTTTTATTAAATATAAATATAAATATTATAAATATTACGAAATGGTTTATATTAAATATATAAATATTTATAATGAAGAAAATGAAATAATTAAAAAATAAAATTTAAAAATTAGTAAATTTTGAAAAATATTAAGCATTTTATTAATAAAATAAATATTGATAAAAAATGAATAAATTTAATATACTTATATATATATTATAAATAATAATAAATAATATATATGAAGTATACATATATAAAATAAATAAATTTTAATATTTAAAAAAATTAATAAATTATAAATATATTGAAAAAAATTATGATGAAAGAATTATTAATAAATAATACTATGTTTAATATATATGTATAAATCAATTATAAATAGTAATAAATATTATATATTAAATATAAATAAATAAAATATATAAAATATAATAATTAGAAACACATTAATGTCTTACTCAATCTTATTGGTTTTATACATAATTATTCATTAATACATTTAATATAGAAATATATTCATGTGTGTGTGTGTGTTTGTGTGAAAGTAAATATTGTTTCCTAAAATATGATTTATATATTAAAAAATATCAATGGTTACATTAAATAATTCATATATATATTGAAAATGGTTTATAATTAAAAATTAATATTAATTAAAAATACTGACTAATTGCATCGAGTAATTACAATAATAGAATATCATTTAATTTTTGAATTTATAATACATCAAATATGTGTTACATTAATTTCACATAAATTTATGTAATTAATACATTTTTATATACAGCACACTCATACAAATATTTAAGTAAGTAACAAAATCTTATATAAAAAAATACACGCCTAATATTTATATATTGTATTCAAATCTTTGTATTCATTTTAGAATTTCATTACAACATGATAAATTTAATATATTACGTGTTTAATAGTTAAATTTTATTTTTTTTATTTTAAATATTATTATAGTTAGGTATTATTTATTCATATTTTTTATTTTTTATTTTTTATTTTTTTGGAATTTAATCATATTCTTTTATTTATTTATATTTATTTATTTATTATTTTCTATTATTTTCAACAATTATTCATCTTTATTTCAATATATATCCAAATTTTTTAATAATTTATATTTAATTAATTAAAGTTTTTAATTTTTTCAATATTTTTAATGTGTTCTCATTTTTAATTATTCAATTTCACTCATTTTTAACATGCACTCATTTAAGAATATATATTACTTAATAATGTTAATAATATATTTATAAATAAATATTTTGAAATAAATATATATTTTTTAAAAAATTATGTTTATACTTATTAATAAATAATTATATATATTTAAATAATTATAAAATTATAATAAAGTTATTTAAATAATAAATATGTTTATGATATTTATGTTTATATCTATATATATATATATTTTATTATATATATATTTATATATATAATTATATAAATATATATAATGATATAAATATATAAATATTATTTTTATAAAAATAATTTATATGATTATAATGAAATAATATATATTTACATAATTATAAAATTTTAATAAATTTTTTTAAATAATTAATATATTTACTCTATATATATATATATTTAATATATATTTATATATATACATGTACTGATATAAATATATTTATAATTATAGAAGTATAATAAATATAATTAAATAATGAATTTATTTACTATAAATATATGTATCTATATATTATTAAATATCTATAATTATATAAATATATATAATAAAATATATGTATTTATAATAAAAATCAATAATTATAAATAAATCTAGATATATATTTATAAATGTATATTTACTATATTTATAATTATAAATTAAAATATATATTTTTTTAAAGAGTATTTATATAAATATATATAATTATTTATTTATTTAAATAATTATAAAATTATAATAAAAAAATATAGAAATATATTTAAAACATTTTTTGTTTATATTTATATTTATTAATCCTTTATACATTCTAAATATGTTCCTTTTATTAGAAATTCTTTCATACTAATAAAGATGCCTTTTATTAGTGCTTATTAACTTAGAACTGATAAAAATTATTCTTATACACTCTTTTTTAGAAGCCCTGATAAAATTATCCCTAATATATTTAAAGAACCCTAACACACTAATTTCAGTCATAATATCTCATGATTTTTGTGGAAGAGGCCTTCTATGGGCGCTCCTCCTCCTCTAATCCATGGATCGAATCAAGGCATGAATGAATTTATTTCTCGAATCAAGGATCAAAAGAATCCAAGGATCAAACGAATACAATCTTTCACGATATCTCTAATTTCTCTAAGATAAATCAAAGGTCCAATCTATGGTTTGTTATTTTCTCCTCCTCCCAACTTCAATGTGTGCGCTGCTTTCCCTTCTTCTCCATGCCTTCCACTTGTTGTTTTTGAAGGTTTTACATAATCTACAATATTTTTATGTAGGTTTATTTAATCGTTCTTTGCTCCCTAGTTTTGTTTCATGTTCTTGTGTGTTTGAAATTATTTTATCTAAAATTATAATTGTTTTTTGGGTTTAATTGGATTTAAATATTCTTATTGTTCATGGTTTTTATGCCATTATAATTGATTTCCAATTGGGCTCTTATGGATTTGGCCTTGTTTTCTTTCTACATTCAAAGGATAAATTATATTTTGGCACATAAAATATTTATGATGGTTTTAATTAATTAATTTGTTTTTATTAAATTATTTTACGTTTTTTATGAAATTTATTGGGGTAATTCATGAGTTCATGAAATTTATTAACTAGGGTTTCCTTGTTTAAGACGTTTTATTATGTTTTATTTTTTTCATATGTTATTTATTTATGTCCAATTTTATGGATTCCTATTTTCATGTTTAATGTTTGTACACATAAGTAATCATTTTTATGTGTGTGTGTGTGTCTATATTATACACATACATGTATTCACATGAGAACATGTGAATATTTGTATTGAGAGATGTTTAGAAATGTATGTGTGTGATTGATTAAGTTTATTACATTTTAAGATAGGTTTTAAAATTTAAACACTTTGAATAAATTAATTTCTCTTATATGGGTTTTTAAATATGGTATTTCAAATTTATTTTTTCATTTTAAAACTATTTTTATCTAACCAATTTTTTTAAAAAAATGTCCTCAAGAAAAATTATTACTTTTCTAGTGATCTTTCAAATGGGTTTTCGATAGTAGGAATGGTTTCAATTGTGTTATTAATTTAGGGTTTTTATTGTTATTGGAATGGATGATTTCTATGTGGATTTCATTTTTATTTTTATATGGGATACCAAATATATAATGGTTAATAGATGGGTGTTTATCTATCTTAATTGAGTTATTAGCTAGAGGTTATTTTCGGTTTCCTCTAGAGGCCCATGTTGTATTAAATTTTTTGGTCAAAGAGTTGGCTATTATTCTATAAGTTATTTAGTTACCTTTAGAACCCATAGGCTAGAGCACTTCCACATGTGTTGAGGCTTATATGTTTGATATTTTATAAAAAAAATTGTAGCCACACTCTCTTTTATGGAAGGTTATCATTATAAAAATTATTTTATTTTACATCTAACACCTTTTACACTTTAGTTACATTTTTTATATTGGGTTTTCTTTCTTAGTTCCATTTCATTAAAAACAAATACAAAATGGATTTCTAAATATGAGTTTTTAATTAATAAATATTGGGGAAATGAATAATATTTAAAAGTTATTATTTTCATTTAAATGGAAATATGAAATAGTTTAATTAAGTTTTCTAAATGCATGTTTAAAATACTATTCATTTTTAAATATTGATGTCAGAAAAAGATCTTGGTTGGGTTTTTCTTAAAAGAATAAAAATATATTATTCATATGTATTTCAAACTAGATTTCTTGTTAATTGATAAATGGTAACCTTATTTTATAACAATGACGGTTTTGTAACAATATTTCTTCCCATATGAGTTTATGATCTGAAGGTATAAAATAAAATATTGAAATAATTTTATTCATACCATTTAAAATCATGATTTAAAACTAAATTCAGGTTCACTAAAAGTTCACAAGATATCATTACATAAATATGTTCCAAATAGTAATTTTCTTTTTTGAAAAAAAAAGGTCTAGGACATGTGAATATTAAGGTAATTTTATCAAAATAAAGTGAGGTAACATAACCCAAACATATGATAGATATATATATTTTTTGTATCTTAAAATGTTTTGGAGCTTATATAATTTCTAAGCATAAAATTATATAAATTAATTAATTTATGTAATTAATCAACATAAGTCCTAATTTTAATTTTATAAAATTAATAATCTTATAATAGGTAAACATGTTTAACAGAATTTACACAATAGACCATGAATAAATATGTAATGTGAAAAACATGTATAATGTGGAATTTAAATAAAGGATTTCAAGTGGGGTTTTATAAATTGAAAAAAGTAGCATTTTACAAATTTAAAGTTGTTTTGAGATTAGGTTTTAAATTTTAAATTAAGATCTGGAAATTTATAATGTTTTAAGGAGACAATTTTCTTCCTAATCAGCTTCATCTCTCAAATAATTATTATTTCATTTTTTTCCTTGATACTCATCCCCCATATCTTCTAAACATACACCTACGTTTCTTGAACTATTCTGAGTAGTATTCATCCCATACTAGGTATTGGTGATCATTTTGGATGAATTAATAGGACAACACCTTCTATAGTGGAGTAATTCATATCATAAATTCAATTTCCTGTTTCCATAAAATCATATGGTAATTATTTAAAGCAATAAAATGTTGGGTTCCACTTATTATAATTATCTATAAATTCATATTTGATAATTAATATCATATGTTTATATATTTATTTTTTCCTAAAAATGAATTTTTTATTAACCTATGATGGATATGAATTGAAAACGGATGCATGTTAATTGTATGACAAAAGATTATGAAGTTATAGTTAAAGAGTTCGTCAAATATGTAATAAATCATGCATGAGACCCTTCCCAAATAATTTGTCTGTGTTTTCATTATTTTTATTCAAGATAAATTTGTCTGGAAGAGTTGGAAGAACATTTTATTCTTCACAGAATAGATCAATGCTATAAATTTTGGACCAAACATGGGGAAAATTGAACATGCCCAACGATTGGGATGATACTATGGTGTATGGATCATTTAATATGAATACTATTGTAAATTATAATGGATATCACATGTAAGAAATCAAAATTGAAATTAAATATGTCCTTCATGATTGACCAAAGTTGTTTAAGAAGTTAAGTAGTTCTGATAAGAGAACATTGTATATCAGTTGTACTAAATACACAATATTTTCAGCAATACTAATGTTATATAATTTTAAATATAGCAACGGATGGAGAGACACCTTTTTTACAGAAGTAATTTCTCTCCTGAATGATATGCAATTAGAAAAAAATTAATTTCTATTTCAAACATATGATGTTGAACAAATTTCATGTTCAATGGGAATGATCTCTATATAAATACATTTTTTTCAAATGATTGTATATTTTTTTGAAAGGACCTTGAATCACTCATAAATTTACCTATGTGTGGTGTAGATCGATTCAAAAAAATTTAATAAATTCCTTCAATAGTTTCATAGTACTTTCTTATCATTCCATGTTTTAGAATGCTATATAAATTTCAAGAAACTCTAAGAAAATTCACATGGAATACAGATACAAGAATTAAATATGGGAACCTGCATCATTTATCATATTCTCCTCAATAGAAAAAATTGATTACAGGTATCTTGAATTTGGAAATGAGCTAAGAAAATTTCTTCTTTTGTTATTTATAGATGGAATAAATCCTATTACTATACAAAGTAGTACTCACAGTTCATATTCCATCATTTTGGAAAATTATAACTTGTTTCTATGGTTATGCATGAAGAGCAAATAGATTATGTTGTCTCTGCTTATATATAGACCAAAGAAACCCAGTAATGATATTGATGTCTATATGGATCCATTGATTGAAGATATGTAATTGATGTGGCATGTAAATGTTACATTGTATGATCTCATAGAAGTGAATAATTTACATTTAAAGCCATGTTTTATGGGATGATAAATGAATTTATTTCTCATGAAATTTTTTCAAGATTTAACATTAAAAGAATTTGGGGTGTACCATTTGTGAATAATGAACACAAAAAGTTCATTTTCAATATTCCTCAAATATGGTGTTTTTAGGACATCATATATTTTTTCCTCGATGACATAAATATTGGTCCTTGAAAACAACTTTCAATGGAAATACCTAACAAGGTACAACACCATCTCCACTAACGGGTGATCAATTGTTCAATAATGTAAAATATATTCACATTTGTTCGGTAAACCATTTTTAAAAATCCTTAAAAAACTTTGTTAGAAAAAGAGATCAATTTTCTTAAAATTATTATATTGGAATTATTTATATGTCAGACAATTTCTTCAGGTCATGCATGTAGAAACAATGTATTTGATAGTGTTATTGGAATGTTACTAAATGTTCCTCAAAAAATAAAGTATGGTATCAAGGCTAGGTTGTACATGATTGAAATGGGGATAAGGTAATATTTGGAACTAGTGAAGGTTATAGGGAGAACATTTCTTCCCCCAACATCTTACACTTTATCCAGATTGAAAAAATTGTAATTTTTCAATTTCCTTAATGGTGTAAATGTTCTTGAGGTTTTGTTCATAAAACTTAAATAATTTCATGTTAATGACTAATTTAAAGTCTAAAATCACATGTGGGGTATTGTTTTGATGCAAGATTTGATATTTGTTTCTTTATGTTGTATTCTTCCTAAAAATGTATACATTAACATGACTTTTCTCCTTTTTTGAAGTCATATACAATAAAGTTATAGTTCTGGTATAATTTTCAATCATGGATATGGAGATTGCAGTCATATTATGGGAAGTATAGATTTTATTTTCACCATCATTCATTGATATAATGGTCCACCAAATGGTTCACTTGGTAAGAGAGGTTAAACTAGGTTGTTATGTCCATTACATATGGATGTCCCCATTTAATGGAATATAAATATTTTTTAATGATATTTTATTGAATTGGTTTTCAATTACTTATCAGATATTGATATCATCAGTTCCCAAATTCTTGTCATAGTGTACACCTTATGGGTGAAGGGATTTATAGAAAAATTGTTGTTTCAATTACCATCACAGATCTGGAGGAAGCATGCCATTTTATTTTACATAATAGTGAAGATGTTGATATATATATTGAATCCCAAGAAACAATTTTTAGAGATTTTAATACATAAAGGATAATAGTATAGGTATCAAATACAAATAATAAATAGTTTATAGGATGGTTCAAATACCAAATTTATATGTAGTTATCTAAAAATATGAAATAAATATTTGAAAAACATCGATGATTATCCAGGGGACCAAATTTAAATGATATATCTCATACTGGTTTTGAAATCAATGGTTATATATTCTATATAATGGAACACAATAACTAAGATATGAAGAAAAACATTGGAGTTATTCTTATTATGGAAGCGAAGAAAATATATAGTTCTAAGAATATAAATCCAATTTATTCTAATACATCTTATTTCATCATTATCGAATAGATATACTAGTTAGATTATAAAACATTTCAAGTGATTATTTTTTAATAGAAATGGCTTGATAATTGAAGTGCAGGGAAAGTTAGTGAAATGGTATTCAGGAAGTTGAATTTTAGTATGTAAGGAGAAAATAATGATCAATTGTTAATGGAATCACAAGAAGTGCAAATATTTTATGTATTAGATCTATCAAAAAAGAATTGGTGGATTGTACTACTAGATACTAAAACAACTTTATGGTCAGATGAAAATTCAATCGAGGATGACCCTTTCATTGGGAGAACAAAATAAGTTCATTTTGATCCCAATGTAGACAATGTCGTATATGTTAGAGGTTTCCAAAAAAGTGGATTTGGATTCTCGATAGAGGATCCAAATCCCTTAAATATTTTTGAAAAATAAATATATTTCAATGATATAGTTAAAGTGTTTTTTAATATACTATGAATTTATTCATTATATTATTTTCCATCTACTACATTAACATAATCAAAATTAAATGTTTGACTACTCATGCAGACAAACAATGTCTTCTGCACATGATGATGTTACCAATACCGGGGAAGAATAGATTATTGATGATGAAACTACCAAATTATTAATAGATCAATTGTATATTGATAAAAAAACAAGAACGAAATAGAATCAAAATGTTGAATAAAACTATCAAGGAAATATGTAAGGGATTAAAATTTGAATTTGTATAGAATTAATATGGCCAACCTGTTGAACATAGAAAGTCAATGTTCATTAGTTTTGTTTGGGTCACAACAAGAATGGATGTACCAATTGATATAGATTCATGGAACCATGTACAACTTATAACTAAGGAAACCCTTTGGGATGATATAAAATAAATGTTATGGTATGATTTATTTTTTTTAATGAATAATTATATAATGAAACATGATTAAATTTTCATCATTCCTTTTACAGTTCATTTATTTTAGAATAATTATCATAATAAATATTTCATAATAGCTACAAGAAAAGTGTATAGAGGCTTCCATAGTTTTCTTACTAAATTACATCTTAGATATGATGAGGGGAAAGTAAATCCCCACCCACTAGTTAGTTATGCACACATTATAAAGTATGAAAATTTAATTATTTCATCAGTTGTCATGATGATAAATAATTTCATGTGCATTATAATTGAAAATATATTATTTGAAATGATTTTATTCATCCAATTTGATTCAAAATTTTTAATTTATGAAACATTAAAAGACTTCTGAAAATAAATAATGTGCATCAAAACCCATATAACTCTATCACAAAGAAAGGATGAGGTACACTTCACTAGATAAAAAATTGGAATATATTTTAAATCAACAATAAAAGATTAATGTGATATTAAACAACATAAGTTTTTTTATTTCTGTGAATATTGATGAATTAAAATCCAAATCCACTTCCATCCCATATCATGTATCACGGACAAAGGCTCATGTAAATAAGGAGGGTAAACTAGTTGATGAAAAAAGAAAAGAAATTGGGCAAACATCTGTAAGTTTGACATAATAGTAATTCATTATGATTTATATAAGTATGCAGGGTCCTGAAAAATCTCCAAAGGAGAATGGGAATCCCCCTTTACTTGAGAAAGGATTCTACCCAATTTCCCTCAAGGAATTGGAAAAAAATGTGTCCAATAATCAAGATTGTAAAAGGACCAATCGGTTCGCGTACTGGTCTGACGTGGATGGTACGCGGATGGTTAAGCGAGCCGCCCCCCTCCGTGGACCAGCATCGTTCGCGAAAAGGACGCGGGAACTCCTCCACAGGCACGAAGCTGGATGAGCGCCAGGCCGGTCCACCGACACGAACCATCCCAGCCGCGAAGCGCGCCGACCGGCCCATGCCGCGTGTGCTGTCATTTGCGGAACAGAGGCGGAGCCTTGAGCGGTCACGAAGCACCAACTTAGTTCGCGAGTGAGGTGCCTTCAATGCCCCCTGTGAGTTGCGGATTGACCAAGTCATCCGTAAACCAGGTTTTTGGTCATGGTCCTCTGAAAAAGGTGATGCATGATCATAGATACATCTCGTTCCCACTTCTATAAATGGACATCGGGGGGAGAAGATAGGGATCGATCATATTCGGGTTGAAGGATTTTGGAGGAAGGAGCTTAGGATTTCACAAACATTGAAGTTCCAATTCATGAACCAGAACAGGTATGAAACTGGAAATGAATTAATAAGAACCTAAAAATTCATAACAACTTGGTTAACCATGAACTTAAAATAAAAAGAAAAAGAAGACCGTGAGCCATGGTCCCTCCGCGGATGTACTCCCTATGGATCGGGGATTCTATGCCCCTTTTTCGATCCAACGCAACGCGTAGCACCCTCCTACGCGGGCAAAGCCCTGACTGATGAACCCCCGACCGGCATCGCCCCTAGCTGCAGCTGTTCGCGTGGACTCCCCCACCTACCAATCTGGTACGCGGGCCTAACCCGAAGTCATGTACCGCCCTGGTACACGGGATTCCTATCAGTCCGCGTACCACCCTGGTACGCAGATGGCCTCTCCAGCCACGTAGAACTCCCCTACGCGAAGGGGACCACTCCTCATACTCCCATGTGGCCTGCAAACTCCTTCAGTGTTCCCATTACCCGAGTCACATAAAATCCTTCCAATCCAGCCTCATCCCTCGCAATTCTCTCATTGTCCTATTGATCAACCTTGAGACAAGGCCTTTAATGAAGCCACTAGATCCGTATGATGTAACCTTCAGGCGTATCAGCTCACCGCTTTGAGTTTACATACCCACAGTATGCGAGGGAAAAGGGGTTACTCCGACCCTTGATCGGGTTCCCGATACATTCTTGGGTTCACATACCCACGTTAGTGCAGGGTCTGAGCCCGGGAATCCCCTTTCTGCCTCTCCACTTACCAGGATTGAGGGACCCCCCTCGCGTTCCCTTTTGACAAGCGCCAGTGAGGAGCACTTCTCCCCTCTCCTGGGAATGATTGGGCATCTATCGGGAGGGAGCACCCATGCACCTTCTTACTTCTGCGGAGCCAAAGCAAGGGAAGGGCATGGTGGGAAAGAGTGCTTCTCCTCTTTTCTTCAGTCCCAAATCTCTCTCCCACTGTGCTTTGCCTCCATCGGGCCTCCATCCTGGAGTAAGACCCAATATCCATTTCCCCAAGCTTCTAGCCATGCTTAAGCCTTGTTTTGCATCCCACTGATGCACCTTTTGTGACGTGATCATCAGGTCCTTGCTGCCTCTTGTTTCTCAGATCGAGAATGACTCATGTGGGCTTAAAGTAAGCATCGACCATGAAAACAATCCCCATACCACATGACATTAAACTGTATCTCACCATCCCAAACTATGTGGACTTTGATCCCTGTCTCCTAGGCACGGTATGTAGGAATCCTTACGAGGTTCAATCCCAACAACCGGTCGTTCTGATCTCCTTCATGTTGGTTCACCAACACCTTGGGCCACCTTATAGTGTACGCCCCAACCCAAACCGAACTATGTGGATTCTGATTCCTCTCACGAGGATATGTAGGAAGCCCATATCACGGTTTCGATCCAAACTCTCAAGTCATTATCGGTCCCCCCTGGATGACAATAAACTCCAGAGCGCCCAGTTATGGGGATTCAAACCAGTGTCGTCTCAATGATTCCAAACTCCTCGAAGTCATTAATCCAATGAGGGATGCTAATCCTCTAGCCTAAATGATTCTGAATCCCTGCGTTCAGCTGACCATTCCCAACAAGGAGTAATTCATAGATACTATGCTTGGGTATAAACCAAATATTCGCGAACATATGAATACATCTTAAATCTATAAGAGAGTCCTGGAATAGGAAATAATTCCCCACAAAAGGGTGTGATGAGCCTAACTTCCCATCCTCTCGACCAATGTGATTTCTTAAGTGTCACTGGCCAAATCACCCAGCGAACGCCTGCCTTTGGAAAGCATGTCCACGTATCGTCGGATAAAGAACCGTTGGGCGTTTCGAACTGATCGGAAACAAAAATGATGAACTCGACATGAATCTTTAACCAAGCATGACATATTTAACCTAATCCCACTCTGTGCCCCCTTTTACTTACAAGGAGGTTTAAGAAAGGTTATTAATTAAGCTTGGGATCATGAGATGATTATTTGATGGGTTTGCTGTTTGTATTTGTTAAACTATTTTTATAGGTACCACTCTGAACTCTCTTAGATCTAATGGAATCACAGAGGAACTCACAGATGCATACTTTGAAAAATGCAATGACTAGACATCCTCACCAACAAAGGACCCTGTCACCTACCCAACATCTTCAACGCTGGGTCTCAGATGCGTTGATCTGAGAGTACCACTTGAACGGTACTCTCTCGACGGTGGAGGTGGCCATGCACACCCTCTAATCTGCCAAGACCCGCCGGTCGGCTTCCCAGCAGTGGCTATGAAAGCAGATCCAGACGGCTCCTGTTGCTGTCTCAAACTGTTTCGGAAGTCTATACCCGGAACGAGACAACGCGTACCTCCCTTACCTTAGGGAGGCAGATGAGGTCGATGCTGAGGACTTCATCCCCACTGAACGGGGGTTCCGCTCTAAGGCCCCCATCGGAAGACGTCATCACGATAACCCCGCAACTCTATATCCTCACACTAAGGAGGATGTTGCCCCGAGGATCCAGGCCCACGCTCCCTGAGCTCCAGCCCCTCGGACCGCCCGATGAGGGCGGAAAATGTACAACCAAGGACCGGTCATCACCCTTATCCCTGAGAAGGAGCTCCACTTCCCAGTCACAGAGACATATTGAGAGCAGGCACATACACCTGTCCGCTCCCCCAAAGTCTGCCATAAAGACATAGTGGCATCATACGAGTAGGCGTGCATCCCCGCCGAGCTCCATCAATCCCGTCACCCACATGGGACAGCACCTCTCCCTGCCCAGGGTCATGAAGCCCACCAACCAGACGTGGTGGCCACCCATCGCCTGCAAGACCAGCTCTTAGCAGGTGCTCTTGATGCCTACCATCCCGATGTTGTGGCAATCAGTAAAGTCGTCCATCCAGATGTGGAGTTAATTAATAGGCAGGCATGTCTCCCTGCCAACAAAGGCCACCAACTCGATACGGTGGGAAACCTACATATGTAGGGCCATCTCCATAAGGATGCAAGTAAATTCCTCCATCCTGATGTGGCAGCAAATGGAGAGATAAACCGGAATATCCCGGCACAGGGGAAAACTCGTTCACCTACCCCGACACTAGAGAATTGTTAGTACCCACTAACCACCAGAGGACCGGAGCAGGATATTCCTGCTCCGATACCGGAATGGGCCTTCATACCCATTCCAGCCAAAGATATCTCTCTATATATCCTGGAAATGATGGAAGAGCAGGTATCGATCCCAGATCATATCTTCCAGACTTTCCAAAATGTAATGGAATTAGCGGAAACAGAAAGGGATTGGGCATGTGATCTCGTCTCCCCAATTGAGGCGACTCATCTAAGAGATGAGATTGCCACCTTGAAGCATATCTACATCCCTGCTTCTGCCCAGGAGGGTGGTCGGCCATATTCTGCGATACAAGGGCAACCAGATCAAGCAGCTTCACTCGTTTCAAATGGGGGACACCCATCCATCATGGTGGATGCTTTAGAGCAGTCATATATCCTTGCTAAAAGTCAAGATATTCGTCGGCATATCCCAACAGCATCACGCGACCCAATTAGAAAGGGACCCAAAGGTGAAGGTCATTACCAACAGCATAAAGCCCCCGCTGCCTGCAAAAAAGCACCCCGAACGTGCCATACGTAGCCAGAAAATAAAGAGCGGGTTCATGACTCCTCTCTACTGGAATATGGGGTTCCCAATGGCGCTAAGCACATATCAAAGGTTCAGATCCCTTCCCACCCATTACCATGTCATGGGAGTGGCAGTAGCAGTTGCAAAGTTTTTCCTCACAATGTCGATACCAGTAGCTCTAGAGGCCCTCCCTAGAGCACCCATGGGGGCCTCCCCCACGGTCATATAACGATCGATCACGAGAGCTTCTCTTATGATGAAAGTCACAGACTCCCTCCACGTGACCAGAAGATCGAGCAGGAAGAAGGCCCTCTACTTGCTATGGTCCACCCTGAAGGTCCTCCCCAGGGTATACACTACAAACACTCTTCGTGTAGTGGGACCACAGATTATGATAGTAGTCCTCACTATCGTAGTCGCAACTGTGGAGGCCCTCCCCGCAGTGAAATCTAATAATGACAAGAAGGTCCTCCACTTATTGTGGCCTACCCTGAAGGTCCTCCCCAGGGGTTAAGTTGAAATGACACTCCATGCAGTCGGGCATCAGATCACGATGGTAGTCCTCACCACCCTGATAACGGAGGTCCTCCCCATAGAGAAGTCAATCAACGAGAAGGCCCTCCCCACATTGCGGTACATTCTGAATCCCTCCCCAGGGTGTACCCCATAGATATTCTCCCTATGGCAGCTGTGATGGTAGTCCTCGCCATTGTGGTAGCTGTGATGGTAGTCCTCGCCACCGTGATCGCCATTGCGAAGGTCCTCCCCGCAATGACCCCAAGCAACAAGAAGGTCCTCCCCTTGTCGTATTGTGTCTTGAATTTCCTCCCCATGATACACATCGAACATCCAACCATGATGTTAATCCTCACCATGATGGAAGTTGTTGTGAAGCCCCCCCCCCCCCCCCGTAACAATGTTACGTAGCCAGAAGGTCCTCCCCTCACTGTGATACACCTTGGAGGTGCTCCCCAGGGTATGCACTGCAAAAGTCCTCTCTGCAGTGAGGTTTCAAGTAGTAATGGTAGCCCTCACCACTACAACATGGATAGCGGAGTCCCTCCCTGCCTAGGCGCCGATCAACGAGAAGGCCCTCCCCTCGTTGTGGTACATTCTGAAGGCCCTCCCCAGGGTGTACACTCAGTTTCTCTCCCTGCGACAGCTGTAATGGTAGTCCCGCCATTGCGGCCACCATTGCGAAGGTCCTCCCTGCAGTGACATATCATATCAACACGAAGGTCCTCCTCCTGATGAATCAAGCACAAAAAATCCCTCATATGTCGAGGCACTCAGAAGGAATAGATCAAGCATGTCAGATTACCATCTAGTTGCCAATGATTCCCTTCTTCAATCAGGAGATGGTCTGGGGCCACGTTCATCTTCTGAACCACCCCGGAATCGTCTACATGATAATTCAATACCCACCGGCCCCACTGCCTCCGACCACACTATCGGTAAGCATCTCAGTTGGGCCGACCAGGTAGTGGAATCACTAGTGGAGGGGTATTCCAACATGTTTCACCTGAGGAAATGAATGGCCAGAGATGATGTGCCAGTTATGTTTTGGCCCACAGCTACCTCTCAATTCGACATACCCAGAATGTTTCCAGAAGAATGTGTGCACAAAATTCGCTCCAATATATGGACAAAACTCCACCGGCTGAAATCAATTTTCCTGCCCTACGATGGGTATGTAGACCATGTCAAGAAAATATGAGACCTCCTGGGTCACATAGACCTGGAATCTCTTCCTACGGCGTGGCAACTATGACCCGAGAGGTGTAAAGGGAACCCTGAGTTGGCCTGCCTCCATGAACTGCACCAACTGCACCGCCTCATTAGTGATGCTCTGACGGGAGTCCATATCAGAGGATGGGGAGAACATGGAGCTCTTCATTTGACTCTGCTCCCCACCCAGAAGAACATGTTCTTCATAATGTCTTGAAACATCATCACATCAAGGCAGCAATCGAGTGGGGTCTCTATTTATGGAAGGAAACACACCCAATAGGGACAGGCCTTCAGTATGTCTCAGAAGCGTCAGGCCCGATGGGAAAAATCCATTCACGAGCTCCTGAATCAGGCCACCGAAAGAATACGACAGGCCTCTCGCCTAAAAGAGGCCAATCAGCAGTTGTTGCCTTCTTCCCCGGAGGGGATTGATTCCTAGGTGGACTCGACATCAAATCCAGTTCACCCCTGAATGGGGGCACGCAAGATCAGGCAGGTAGCAATAGCAGTATCCACTGCCGTAATCCATAGTCAAGCCCAACCTGTAGAGCTGGGGGCATTTTTAACAAAAAATTCCCCCATAAGACCAATAAAAATGGGATGAGACTCAACGTCTAGGGAACGGAGCCAACCCCAGCCCTCAGGGCTGGGGGCGTTTTTACCAACTCAACAACAACCTCCCCCACGAGAATCCGTATTTTCTCGTCTAGGAAGGATAGTCAGGAGAGGAGGTTCATGCCCTATCTCATCCTTTGAATCATCATCCCCTTCAAGAGGGAGGCGTACTATAAGGTCGCATCAAATAACTCTATGTTCCACCCTTCGTCTAAGAGCCCAAAAGCAATCCGGGGACAGGAAAGGGAAGACTGGTAAAAGGCACGAGAGATCCTCTTCCTATTTGGAAGATGACATCTCCTCCACCCCGCAATATGAATCCATCAATGCCATAGAGTATAACCCCACGTCTAACACCAGATATGATGAAAATCTGGATGGATCGGGAGACGATGGTTCCAGTCAGGTTGTGACTCACAACGAACAACAAGGTGTGCACACCCGGAACCAGAGGGCCACCCTAAATATGGTCGCCCCTCCAACTAACCCTCCTCTTCATACCCTACGAGCTTACAACAAGGATAAGAACAAAGGACAGGTTACCCTTAACCCATACCCTCCTCTCGATAAAAATGATCCACTCACGCTCGAAGAGATGTTTGCTCGGCAGGAAGTGGAAATGAAAGAATTGAGGCGGCTTAACGCTGAGCTACTCAAGAGGAACCGTCTTATTGAAAGCGCTTCCCAAGAAAAGCCACACCTTACACTCCAGTAATTTCACCTCAAAGACCAAGGTTTTCCCCAGTAAACGAAGTGCGGTCAGGGCTCCCGCCCAATGAGGCGCCAGGCCCATCCAACTACTTGATTATGGATCTAGATTAATACCAAGACTTCCCTCTACTTAGGAATAAACCAGATTAGGTGCGTCTGAACCCTCCGAAGGCACCACAAATGGCATATGCACCCTTGGTTCCGGCTAAGCTGGATCCTCAAGCAATGCCTCGAGCTACACCTGCCCAAGACCAGGCCCAATAGGATGTAAACTAGGGTCTCACCAACACCATCGAGGAACTGACAGCTCGATTGGAAGAAATGGAAGGTCGACATGCTTCAATATAGCCAGAGCGGAAGCCCTACCCAGATTGGGTGAGTAACACACCACCCCCACAAAATTTTGGGATCCCTATATTCCCTATATTCAATGGATCAGGTGATCCGGAATAACATTTGATGCACTACGCGTCTTATTGTGACCCTATGATGGGAACTCCGGAATAACAAGAAGCAGTAAAACTCAGATGCTTCATGCGGACCTTGCAAGGATCTGCCTTCATCTGGTATACGAATCCTCCAGCTCTATCAATAAGAAGCTGGGAATACCTTCGACAATAGTTCATGTTCCACTTCATCTAAACGCTGCCTAAAACAACAATCGACAACCTCATGAATTGCAAATAGAGGAAGAATGATAGGGTCTCGGATTTCATCGCCAGATGGAAGGGTCTGACCTACTCTCTGAACAGGCCAATGCCCCAAGATGAGATGATGGCCATATGCATCGATAACCTTTGGGATGAGCTGTGAACGCCGCTCATACTAGTGGAGTGCACCACTGGCTTCTGTAATCTCTCTACCATTGACTAGAGAATTGAAGACTCCCTACAGTGGACCAATCTGAAGTCCCGAATAGCCTCACAGGCTCCTGCAAAGAGAAAAGTTAGAGTTGAAGCGTCCTCTGTCATGCTCAAGCCATCCCCTGCACCTTCTTCACTGCCTAGGCCTCCACCAAATCGTCAAGGGCCCCCTGTATATCAGTGGCCGCCTCCGCCCAAGCGTGATGATCAGATAAGGTCAAAGCGGAACCAGTTCAAGGAACAGAGACACAAAGTATACTCATTCCGAGAGGACCAAGTCTGTGGCTACTTCATTTCCGCCATGAATTGCAAATTTCTCCACCTCCCAGAGCCAAGGAAGCCTAATGAAGTCGGCCATAATGACAGAACAGATTATTTTCCCTACCATCAAATGTTAGGGCACAGTATCCAGGAATTATTCGTCTTCAAAGACCTCCTAAAAATGATGGTAGACTCTGGTCAGGTCGAGCTGGGACCACCCCCAGCACATGTGATGAATATTTCTACCACCGACTCTGACAAAGGGGTGGGGTGTCCAGAAGTCACCAGAAAGAAGGGGTAGAAAATTGATGGCAGGATGTCTCGGAAGACTGTCAATCGAGATCAGGGAAAACTCTGAGCTCAATTACAGCAGTCAGTGTTTCCACCAACAGCCCCTAATGCCACACAGCCGACAATATCGGCCTCACAACCCTCCAAGAGCCGGTCATCCAGGCATAATCGAAAAGGGAGGAGACAAGCACAAGAGGAGCAGTCCGCAACAAGGCTGAGGTTAGCCCTGACACTGTCGGATTTTATGCCCCCAAACTTGGCGCCATGGGCACCGACCCACCAAATGGCACCATGAGAGACAACTGACCAGGTTGATCTGTTACAGGACAAGGAGGTAATTTTTGGTTTTGTCGACATCTTCCATTTTGTTGAATCATTCCCTGACGAAGGGTATGGTTACGTACCCGAGTTCCCAACATAGGGGGTCGGGAGGAGGAATCGCAGAGGCTGGGGATACCGGGGAAGGCGTAGTCACGGTCGGAACCAACCCTATGGTTTTACCCTAGACTAGACCATTAATATCACAGAAACCCATGGGAGAGCCCTTCAAGGGACTCAGAAGGATAAAGAATATCTCTCCGCCACCACAGGCAGCCACTCTTGCCCCGTCATTCTGTGATATCCACCAGAGGAGGTAAAAGTACCTAGCCACCTAGTGTGCACAAATAGACCGGTCGGGCTGAGACCCCAGAACATGGGAACACCATCGACCTCCGACCCTACGGTTGGTCCTTCCTCATCCCATGCTCCAGCTCCTAAAGCGCCTGCTAAAACTGTCCCACCAACGGAGAAGCATCAGCAGCTAGAGAAGAAATACGATATCTTTAAGCAGCTGGCGTCTGTACCAGCCAATCTTTCAATCCTTGATGCCCTGATTTTTTCAGAAGATCTCATGGAGGTGCATGTAGAAGCCTTTCTCAACCCCCAAGCATTTCAAGCCGAGGTAGCCACCGCTAAGATTTACCGGACAGAGATTGGACCAGATGAGTGTAATGTGGTGATTTCCTTCACCGATCAGGATGAAGATTCCATCATGCAAGGACACATCAACCCACTATATGTGTCCGGTACATTAAATGATGTCGAGATCTAGAAATCCTTTATTGACAATAGCTCTGGAGTTATCATCCTTCCCATACGGACACTTTGTAAGTTGGGATACAGTGAGGATGATCTAATAACCTCAGCCACAACTTTTTTGGGTTACAACAAGATTGAACAGAAGCCAATGGGACAAATCAAGCTAAAAACCCATTTTGGCGACCTTGTGGCCTACTCGGAATTCCTAGTGGTCCGGCAGAACACAGAATTCAATGCCCTGATGGGAGGGCTATGGATCCATAAGAACATGGCCATTCCTTCATCCTACCTTTAGTGTATTAAGTATTGAGTCAATGGAAAAAATGGGACATTGCACACTGACAAGGACCCTTTTGAGATCTCCAAGTCACACTACATTGATGTCGGGTTTTGTGAGAAAATGAAGAAGAATCCTTCGGTCGATTTTGTTGATTGGATCCCTGCTCCAAATGCTCTGGAAATGGTTCCTGATGACCCCCTCAGGAAGCTTGGCAGAGACTACGTACTACCCATCAACCATTTTGAGAGTGGGGGTTCAAGCCCAAACACCCACTCAGTTGTCCTCATGACTTCATCCATAACGGTCGAGCGTGAAAATGCAGAAACGTCCTCTAACCCTTAATTTGGGGAAGAATACTTGTGTGGGGATGCACATGATGCCACACCTCCAGACTCCCAAGAGCCTGTGCCGGGAACCATCCCCCCATCGGATCAAGAAGATGAGAATGTGGGGGAAGAAGAGGAGGAAGATCTCAGGGATGCACCACCCGTATTTGAGGAAGGTATCTCCACCACTGTGGACGAACTTAGGGAAATAAACCTGGGTACCGAGGAAGACCTGAGGCCCACTCTCATTAGTACATACATGTCTCCCGAGGAGCATAAGGTATATACCTCTTTCCTGAAGAAATATCGGGATGTTTTTTTCTGGAATTACACAGAAATGTCGGGACTTGATCTGGAAGTGGAAACGCACCACTTAGCTTTGCCAGGAGACCACCGGGGCTATAAAAAAGCTGCCAGAAGGACGCACCCTGCGCATGCTACCAAAATAGAGGCTAAGTTCGATAAGATAATTAAATAAGTCTTCATTCGAGAGGTCTAATACCCCATCTGGCTAGCCAACATTTTCCTCGTCAAGAAAAATAACGGACAAATCCGCGTCTGCATCAATTTCAAAGATCTCAATCGGCATTGCCTGAATGATGATTTCTCGGTCCCGATCACCGAGTTATTAATTGACACAATGGCCAGGTATGAGGCTCTATCCTTCATGGAAGACAATTATAGGTATAATCAAATCAGGATGGCCCGAGAAGACGAATAATCCACTACCTTTAGAGCCCCTCAAGGAGTATTCTGTTACAGGGTCATGCCATTTGGTCTCAAGAATGCAGGCGCCACATATCAACGCACCATGCATCGTATCTTTAAATAATTAATGGAGAGATTCATTGAATGCTACGTGGATGACTTGGTGGTCAAATAAAGACATTTCTCAGGTCACCTGTCAGACCATGAAACCATCTTCAACAAACTTCGACAACATAACCTAAAGATGAACCCCTCGAAATGCGCCTTCGGGGTTACCACAGGTAAATTCAATGGCTTCGTCGTACGCTATCGTGGCATCGAAGTCGACCATGAAAATACAAGGGCAATACTTGGTTTAACACCTCCCCAAAATCACACTGAGTTGAGAGGACTCCAAGGGCACCTGGCCTACATTAGGCGGTTCATAGCCAACCTGGCGGGAAAATGTTTTCCCTTCACCAAGTTAATGAAAAAGGGGGTTACGTACCAATGGACAGATGACTTTCAAGAGTCATTCGATAGCCTAAACAAGTACCTCTTAATCCCACCGGTGCTCATGCCCCCGGTTGAAGGGTGTCCCCTTATCCTATATGTGATGGTCCTCGAACGGTCACCGGGGGACTTCCTCGCACAGAAAAATGACGTTGGGAGTGAAAACAGTCTCTATTACCTCAGCCGAACCATGATCGACGATGAAACTCGATACTCAAACATCGAGAAGAGTTTTTTGTCCTTGGTCTTCACAGCTCAAAAATTGTGACATTACCTGCAGCATCATGAAGTCCATTTGGTCTCATGTAGTAACCTGCTCAAGTACATCCTCAACCACCCGATGTTGATCGGGCGCCTCTCCCGATGGGCATTCATCCTGAAATAGTTTGACATCTGGTTTGTGCCTCAGCAGGCTATCAAAGGCCATGCATTAGCAAATTTTCTAGAATATCACCCATTGATAGTGACCACCGCACCAGACGTCGACCTACAGGATGAAGACATCTTCTCGATTCAAGAGGAGTTCCCAACATGGGAAATTTACTTCGATGAAGCATCCCAAAGCCTGATAGGGAAAAGGATGGAGGATCCAAAATTTAACAAGGTGGGTCTGGGGATAATACTCATGTCCCCAGAAAAGGCAGACTTTCCATATTCCTTCCTCCTGTCAGAAGGATGTATAAACAATGAGATGGAGTATCAAGCCCTCATGGCAGGCCTAGAGCTCGCACTCCAGGCACAATTATAGAACCTTAAGGTAAAAGGTGACTCGGAACTGTTCATCAAGCATGTCAATGGTGACTATGCTATTAAAAATGAGGAGACGATTACCTTGTTTGAACATGTCTGAGGGTTAATGGTGGAATTATCCACAGAACCAACATTGACCTATATTCCCCAGTCTCAAAATGCCCAGGCTGATGCATTAGCTAATGTGGCCACAACCCTAGATGACCCCGGCCGGGTTGAAACAACTATCAGTATTGATCATCGTCGAATGGTCATGCCGTTTGTTCAGAATAAGACAGAAGAAATCAACGAATTCAGTCCTGTCCCTAAACCATATGCTCCTGCCACTGATTGGATGAACCCCATTGCAAACTACCTTCAACGAGGATAACTTCCATCAGACAGAGCTGAATGATGGAAAATACAGAGAAGGTCAATCAACTATGTCCTATATGGCAGCATGGGTCAGTAAGAGGTCCTCTACAAACGAGACCTCGATGGAGTCCTCCTCAGATGAATTGATGGAGAAGAAACTGTTGTCGTCATGACTGAAGTGCATGCCGGAGTATGTGGATCACACTAGTCAGGGTCTAAGATTTTCTATTAGGTTTGAAGGCTTGGGTACTATTGGCCCACAGTGGCACGAGATTGCGAGCACTTTACCGAAAAATGCCAGTCCTACCAAATTCATGCCAACTTCATTCACCAACCCCCGAAGTTACTTCATCAGTCCAAGTACTCCTGGCCATTTTCCATCTGGGGAATGGACGTCATGGGACCATATCCTCCCACCACGTCCAAACAACTGAAGTATATCCTCACAGCAACCGACTTCTTTTCCTAATGGGAAGAAGTCGTACCCCTCAAGGAAGTCAGGGTAATAATCATTGTCAGATTTGTGAAATCCAATATCATCACCAGATTTGGAATCCCTTATACCATACTGATGGATAACGGCACCAACTTCTACTCTACTGAATTGGATAAACTATACCACGAATATGGTATCAAGGCTAACCACTCATCCCACCATCATGCAGCGGCCAACGGACAGATAGAGTCTTTCAACAGGACCCGGACCAACATTCTCCAAAAATGGTGGACCAAGACAGGAAATCATGGCCGGATAAACTTCTTAATGCATTGTGGGCTTATCGAACCACAATCCACACAGCTACTCGGGATACTCTGTACTCATTAGTATATGGAACAGAAGCAGTCCTGCCCATTAATCTCCAATTTCCCTCACTCTGTGTTTCCATTTGTGATCAGTTATCCAATGATGAGAAATCAAAAAAACGGATAGGTTAATTGGAACAGCTAGATGAGAAGCGGTTTCACACTTTGCACCATCTAGAAGTATATCAGAACCGAATTGCATGAGCCTTCAATAAAAAGGTTCGTCTTCGGGCTTTCTTGGAATGAGAATTGGTGTTGGTCCTCCGGACCCCAATGATACCCAGAAAAAAACCTCCAAAGCTGGTGCCCAAGTGGGAGGGATTATATGTTATACACAAAGTATACTCCAACGTAGCATATGCCCTAATCTCCATGGAGGGGCAGTTCACTACTGCTCCAACGAATGCGAGATTTCTGAAGAAGTATTTCGTATAACCAAAAGCAGTAGTCATCCGAGCTCCAGGACGGTAAATTTCCAAGCACCTATCATCCAAGCTGCAGGACATTAAACTGCCAAACACCCAATGGTCCAAACTCTATGACCCAAAACTAAGAGTATTTTGTTCTCACCGCACGACATTAAACTGCATGGATTTTAGAAAACTACGTATGGCTTGATTCCTTCCCTTGCAGGATTTGTAGCGACACCAAGATTCTATATCCTGGCCCAGCCATCCCAAAATAAAGTTAAAAATTCCCTTTTCCCCTGTGTGCGGACCAACCCTGCATGGGGTGTATCCCTTTCAGAGAACTACATACAGCTTGATTCCTACCCTTGTAGGATACGTAGCGATGGCAGGATTCTGTATCCTAGCCCAGCCATCCTAAAATGAAGATAATAAAATGCCCTCTTCCCCCGTGTATGGACCAGACCTACCCAGGGAGTATTTCTTGTCCTTACTGCACGGCGTTAAACTTCCCGTATAATAAATATTAAAAAATCCCCTTTCCCCTGTGTATGGACCAGACCTATGTGGGGTATATTATCTTCTAAAGAACTACATACGGCTTGATTCCTACCCTTGCAGGATACATAGCGACGCCAGGATTTTGTATCCTGGCCCAGCCACCCCAAAAGAAACTAAAAATACCCCATTTCCCCCGTTTAAGGACCAGACCTGCATGGGGTGTTTTCCTCGTCCTTACCGCACAATGTTAAACTACACGAATAATAATTTTTTTTCCCCTTTCCCCGGCACGGACCAGACCTGCACGGGGTGTATCCCTCTCAAGGAACTATGTGTGGCTTGATTCCTACATTCATAGGATACGTAGCGACACCGAGATCTTATCTCCTAGCCCATACACCGATAAAAGAAAAAACAGGTATATATACCCTTATTCCTCATTGCACGACGTTAAACTGCACGGACTTCGTCCTCACCGCATGATGTTAATCTACACGGACTTCGTCCTCACCGCACGATGTGAAACTTCACGGACTTCGTCCTCACCGCACGATGTCAAACTGCACGGAATTCATCATGACCCACCCAAGATATACAACGAAATGGGGTGGGAATACTCCTTGCACATTTGGATGCATCCTCTTCATACATCAGACTCCACGACCCGGATTATTGCGGATCTTCATAACCACCCATGGCCATCGGAAGTGGAAAGTCATTAACCCGTGGACACCTTTACATGACTATGCATACCATGCCCTCAGTGGCTCTGCATATTGATAGCCCCTGGCCCATCTACCAAAGGAAATATTCCCTCATGCGATACTATTCCTATCTATGTACGCTTACTGGCCTCAGTTCCCCATATCATACCACCCAATCAAAAAAATTATGGAGGATTAGTTTACAGGTTCATTCCCCTCTCACATCCAAACATTTCCAGGGTATCCCTGCATGGTTATCTTATGTATTCGCTCGTGGTTCACATGACGATCTGCATATGAAAGCATCAAGCCAGGGCTAGGATACCTTAACTCAACAGGCAGTTGCGGTGAATATGTCTCTTGTATGCTTGGACACCATTATCCCCATATGACGTTCTCAATGCTACGAGCAATCCCGGATATTCATAACCACTCATGGCCATTAGAAGTGGAATGTTATCGACCCTTGGAAACATTTTCATTACTATGAATACCATGCCCTCAGTCGTTCTGCATATTGATAGCCCCTGGCCCTTATACCAACGGAAGGATTTCCTCAGGCAATGCTCTTCCTATCTTCGTACGCTTACCGACCTTAGAGCCCCCATAACATACCACCTGATCCAAGAAACCCCAGAGTTACAGTTTACACCCTCATTCCTTCACACTTTTTCAGTGTATACCAGAGCATCCAAACTCAATTTCCCTCTGGGTGATTGTAGCAATAGTCACCCAATGGTTCGAACCCTATGACGGTTAAACTAAGTGCACTTCATCCTTACCGCATGACGTTAAACGGCATGGAGCAAAGGTACACCCCATGCACAAGATAAATTAGCACAGGGAACTCTTCGAGTATTAACAGCAACTAGGGACGAACATCCCCAACATGTCCAGGTATTCCCTCACCAAATGACAGACTTTGTATCCCAGACAATCGTGGATCCTCATAATCATTCATGGACATCATAATTGGAAAGTTATCGACCCTTGGACACCTTTGTATGACTATGCATACCATGCTCTCAGTGGCTCTACATATTGATAGCCCCTGACCCGTCTATCAAAGGCAAGATTTTCTCAGGCGATACTCTTCCTATCTCCATATGCTTACCGGACTCAGAGCCCCCATATCATCTCTCCTGATCCAAGAATCCCCAGAACCACATTTTACAACATCAACCCCTCTCCACATCTTGGACATGCCGAGATATCCAAGCCCAGTTACATTCTAATCAAGAGTGGCCTTTACAACTACGTCCTTACCGCATGACGGTTAAAACTGCATGGAACATGTCTTTGTCGCTTGGTGTGAAGCTGCAAAGACCAAGCATTAAACATCTAAGGAAATGCCTCCAACTACAAGTATTTTCACGGATTTAAAAATTCCCACGTCCTTGTTGCACGACGTTAAAATGCACAGTATCTTTAATAATGCTCCCCGTCTTTACCGCATGACGTTAAACTGAACGAAAGACATCCTTACCACATGACGTTAATCTGCACAGAATTAAAAACGCCCTCCATCCTCAACGCATGACGTTAAACTTCATAGATTTAATAATAATAACAGTGCCCTCCATCCTCGCTTCATGACGTTAAACTTCCCGGATTTAGTAATAATAACAATTTCCTATGTCCTTACTGCATGACGTTAAACTTCATGGTCGAGCTCTTTACAGGGTCAATTAGGAATAGTGGTTTCCCTCCTTCCTTCAATGCACAGGCCAGACCTGCATAAACCACCATCTCACACCAGTGTGAGAAGGGATGACTTTACCCATTCCCAAGAAATTTAGTCTAGATGTTTCTCTCGTATCCAGGAACCCTCTCCTAATAAACCGTACTCTGTCCCCAAAAAGATCCAAACCCTTGTAAGCCACCCCTGGTGGTCCTGAATCTCAGCTTCCCTGATGTTTCTCGGCTATCGGGGTAATACAATCATTGACCTAAGGACACCTTTGAACGACTATGCATATCATTCCCTCAGTAGCTCTGCATATTGATCTCCCTTGGCCTGTCTACTAAAGGCAAGATTTCCTCAGGAAGTGCTTCTCTCCGTATGCCTCTCGGCCTCTAAGCCCCCATATCCATCCCAGGATTCGGAAACCCAATGAGATTTAGTTTACCAACCTCTTTCACAACCCTGCCTGAATATGCTGGAACATCTCTAACAAGATTACCGAGAACCAGGAGAAGCCGTTCCATTTTAAAGAATGTTCCAACTGCATGACTTTAAACTGTGCCAAGCTCCAACCATCCTTTACGCTGACTAAATTCATTGGACAAGGACCCTTCGTCCACATTCCTGGTTTACATAGATGTTCCCAAACCCCTTTCAGACGTCACATACCCTCTCTAAGCCACCCCTGGTGGTTTTTCATAATTCTTCAAGCCACCCATGGTGGTTTCTATAATCTGGACTCCCATGAAGTCCTCGGGCCATCTGAAATAGACAATCATTGACTTAAGGACACCTTTCCATGACTATGCATACCATTCCCTCAGCGGCTCTGCATATTGATTGCCCCTGGCCCTTCTAACAAAGGCAAGCCTTTCTTAGGTAAGTCTTTCCTACTTCCGCACACCGATGCGGCTCCCATGCCTTGTGACATGCCTTGCATATTGTTCAAATATAAACATGGTTCCCCCACATGCATCTGAAAGGTAATGGGGCATCTTTTAATTGACCAAACCTTGTCAGGGCCCTCGCCCCACCATATCTGGTCAAAGATGTTTGACCTAAAACATCAATAATGATAGTCTTGTCGGCGGAACTTTAAACTGCTCACAAAAAGAGCTGAAAATCCCGTTAGGTCAAAAACCCGAAAAGGACGACCTGAGAAAAAGTCGGGCTATACCTGTTGGGTCCACACAAAATGGACCCAGGAAAAATTTGGGTATTGACTGAAAAGTCAAAAAGTTTGTAGGGTTTTTCTACAAAACCCTAGCCAAAGTCAAACTATGCTCACTAAGTCCCTTGTCTTGGGAAAAATTTAGAGCATTTTCCAATCACTCATCAATTTTCTAGACCACTCTACATAATAATAGCCTCCTCTTCGTTCCGATCAGACTCCATTCCGATGGGGGGCATTTGTAGGGTCCTGAAAAATCTGCAAAGGAGAATGGGAATCCCCCTTTACTTGAGAAAGGATTCTACCAAATTTCCCTCAAGGAATTGGACAAAAATGTGGCCAATACTCAATATTGGAAAAGGACCCATCGGTCCGCATACTGGTCTGATGTTGATGGTACGCGGCCGATTCAATGAGTCGCCCCCCTCCACAGACCATCATCATTCGCAAAATTGAGACGGGAATTTTTTCGCAGGCGCGGAGCAGGACGAGCGCCAGGCCGGTCCGCCGACACAAACCGCCCCAGCCGCAAAGCGCACCGACCGGCCCACACCGTGTGTGCTGTCGTTCGTGGAACAGAGGCGGAGCCCTGTACGGCTGCGAAGCACCGACTTGGTTCGTGAGTGAGATGCCTTAAATTCCCCCCGTGAGTTGTGGATTTACCAAGTCATCCATAAACTGGGTTTTCAGTCTTGTGCCTCTGTAAAAGGTGCCGAATGATCATAGATAAATCTATTTCCCCCCTCTATAAAAAACCATCGGGGGGGAGAAGAGATGGATCGATCAGATTCAGGTGGAAGGATTTTGAAGGAAGGAGCTTAGGATTTCACAAATAGCGAAGTTCCAATTCATGAACCAGAACAGGTATGAAACTGGAAACGAATTAATAAGGAACCGAAAAAAACATATAAACTTGGTGAACCGCGAACTTAAAATAAAAAGAAAAAGAATATTTTGATCCATGGTCCCTCCGCGGATATACTCCCTGTGGACTGGGGAGTCTATGCCCCTTTTTCAATCCAACGCACCATGTAGCACCCTCCTATGCGGGTGAAGCCCTGGCCGACGAACCCCCGACCGGCATCGCCCCTGGCTGCCGCTGCTCACGTGGACTCCACCACATACCAACCTTGTACATGGGCTGAACCCGAAGCCACATACCGCCCTGGTACACGGGATGCCTATCAGTCTGCGTACCACCCTGTTACGCAGATGGCCTCTTCAACTACGTAGCACCCCCCTACGCGAAGGGCACAACTCCTCATACTCCCATGTGGCCCGCCAACTCCTTCGGTGTTCCCATTCCCCGAGTCACATAAAATCCTTCAAATCTGTCCTGATCCCTCACAATTCCCTCATTAGACTATTCATCGGCCTCGAGCCAAGGCCTTTACCGAAGCCACCAGATCTGTATGATGTAACCTTTAGGTGTATCAGTGTGCCTCTTTGAGTTCACATACCCACAGTAGGCGAGGGAAAAGGGGTTTCTCCGACCCTTGATCAGGTTCCTGATACATTCCTGGGTTAACATACCCACGGTAGTGCAGGGTCCGAGCCCGGGAATCCCCTTTCTGCCTCTCCACTAGCCAGGATTGAGGGACCCCGCTCGCGTTCCCTTTTGACAAGCACCATCAAGGAGCACTTCTCCCCTCTCATGGGAGTGGCTGGGCATCCATCCGGAGGGAGAACCCATGCACCTCCGTACTTCCCCGGAGCCAAATCCAAGGAAGGGAATGGTGGGAAGGAGTACTTCTCCTCTTTTCTTCGATCCCAAATCCCTCTCCTGCTGTGCTTCGTTGCTATCGGGGCTCCATCCTGGAGTAATTCCAAATCTCCATTTCCCTAGGCTACTAGCCATGCGTAAGCCCCATTTTGCTTCCCATGGATGCACATTTCACAACGTGATCGTCAGTTCCCTGCAGCCTCTTGTTTCTCACACCGATCATGACTCACATGGGCTTAGAGTAAGCATCAACCATGACAAAACCCCCATCCCACATGACGTTAAACTATATCTCGCCAGCCCGAACTACGTGGACTTTTATCCCTGTCTCCTAAGAATGGTACATAGGAAGCCTTACGAGGTTCAAGCCCAACAAACGGTCGTTCTGACCTGCTTCATGTCGGTTCACCAACACCTTGGTCCGCCTTAGAGTGTAAGACCCAACCCAAACTGAACTACATGGATTCTGATTCCTCTCACAAGGATATATAGGAAGCCCATATAACGGGTTTGATCCAAACGCTCAAGTCGTTATATGTCCCCCTGGATGACAATAAACTCTAGAGTGCCCAGTTATGGCGCTTCAAACCAGTGTCGTCTCAATGAGTCCAAACTCCTCGGAGTCATTAATCCAATGAGGGATGGTAAAACTCGGGCCTATATGATTCTGAATCCCTCCGTTCAGCCGACCATTTCCTAAAATGAGTATTCTTTGGATACTATATTTGGGTATAAACCAAATACTCAAGAACAAATGAATACGTATTAAATCTATAAGAGAGTCTCGAAACAGGAAATAATTCCCCCCAAAAGGGTGCGATGAGCCCGACTTCCCATACTCTCGACCAATGTGAGTTCCTAAACATCGCTGGCCAAATCACCCAGCGAACGCCTGCCTTTGGAAAGAAGGTCCGCATATCATTGGATAAAGAACTATTGGGCGTTTCGAACCGATCTGAAACAAAGTATTCCATTAAATATATATTTATGTTCATATGTTTTTTATATGTCTTACACAGAAGAATCAGTGGAGTCCATACTCGAAGAAAACCCACATTCATTAGCTTTTAAGTGGCTATAACAATATGGTCACATTAAAGGAGTAAGTTTTGGAGTGTCCCCATAACATATTTTGATAAGAAAAAACCACCAGAAGATGCATATAATATGATGGAATGATTGAAAGCACAAGTATATGATTTGTGATATAATTTTGTCATGTCTAGTTTGGTAGATAAATTTATGAGAAAGGATCAAAGCGAACCGATGGTGGATCAAATATCCGCACATGGAGAGCCAAATAACCCAGCTATCTTTGAGGCTATTCATTCCCATAAACTACAAACATTACTTGATTTGATCAATTTTTTCATTACACTTTCTCCTAAACATGAATCAAACAACTTCTGATAACTTTATATTACGAAAAGTTTGAATGGAAAATATGTATGTGATTTCTATCTGTCAACATCCATGCACCAGTTTGTTGTAAGGGGTATGATGTATAATATCTCGGGATATAAGATACAAAATAAATAACTCCAAATGAATCACATGAGATTTTTATTGAGGTATCTAAATATTATTACACTGATTTTTATATTCCACTTTATGATATAGATATTAAAATGGTCAATGATGCTATTCTAACTTTCATATCATGTTCATCTAATCTTATAAAGATACATGAGGTATGTCTTTAACAACTTTTTTATTTTGAAAACATTGTAACAGTTGATGAAAAAATGTCTAATGAGTGGTATAGTATTACATACAGATAAATCGATGGGGAAACAGAAGGTCGAATCAAGACAATCAAGTGAATCATCCAATAAATCAAAAGGATATTTCATGAGTACCTTCTCCCCACCAGTTGCTCATAAGTTTTTATTATCATTAAAACTCCATATAAAGACCAAATTTAAAGATGAAAATATTTATTACATTACATATTAATAATAAAAATTTGAAACCTTCATTACATAAGTAGTTGGAATCAAAAGTATAAATGTGATTCTCAATTTTTAATGCATGGGAGCCTTAGTTGTGAATACATACGTAAGGTAAATATTCATAATACATATTTACAAATAGTGATTGAATATGTTTATTAATGTTAATAAATATTAATATTTTCTATAGGTGTTTAAATTACTACTATATAAAGGAAAAATCATTTGAATCAAAATTTGGATTCATTAATTCCTATATCATTTCTATTGAAAAACCTCTTTGTAGAAGGAAAAAAATGATAAGAATAAATATGTGATTTCTAATGCATTTGGAGAAAAAATAATAGATGACTGACAGGTTTTGATGCCTACAATGTAGGGGAAAACTATATAATCTAATCACAAAAAATATATTTTTAATTATTTATTTATTTTAGTTTTTTTATGTATAAATGGATTATCATTTTAGTTAATATGGATTCACTAAATATTTATTTTTCGGATCTAATGCATGGATATCAAACAAATATACGACACATGATGTGCATTGTAAATTTTTAATACATTACGATAAAAATTTTATAGATAAGCATTGAATTATATGTTTCAATCATTCTTTTAATAATAATTTTGTTGTGGTAGAGAGGTCTCTAAATACAGGCTAATTAATCTAATCAAGTTGAGGAATGAAAAAATAATCATATGGATTACATCAAACGGAAACAAATTAATGTATATATAGAATGAATTTACTATCAAAACATATTTAAAATAAATTTAATTATTTTGTTTAATATTTTTTTGTTTTTTTATGTAAGATAATGGAAATTAATGTAGATATTATGTTTGTAATTTTATTAGAGATGTTATAAACCATGAAAAGACTAGCATCCCAAAACAGTTAATTTCCAAAGGTATTACAATTTTATTAAAAATATTTCTTAATATTTTGTTTGTCTATTTTTTTTAGTAATACCAAGATTTTTTTTTAAGGCAAAACATAACATAATTATTAAGAAAAAAGAGATTACTATAGTCTTAAGTATGGGATCATGTTACAATCTTTTTCATGAAAGGAAATTAGATCAGTGGGGAGGCCATCAAACCAGGTGATGTCTTGATTGACCCCCATGTTGGAAAGGCCATATGAAACTGTGTTGGATTCTCTATATACATGTGTGTTGATATATTTTACATCTACAAGTGAACGGTTGCAATCCATCCAATGAGTAGTAATCAGTCAAGCAAGATGTGTTACGCCATTCCAAATCGCTTACACAATGGTCATCGTGTCACTTTCAATCCAGAGATTGTTCTAACCAAAGAGGATGGCAATGTCAATGGCATGGATCAACCCTCGAATCTCACCTTATAGGGAGGTTACATAACCACGTTTTCCCATGAAACATCAAAGAATCTTCCCAATATGATTTCTGAAGACATTACCACACCCTGCAAGCCCCGGGGTTCCCTTGGAGGCACCATAAATATTGATTTTGATCCATCCAAATAGAGGGGACCTCCAGAACTCCTCTAGAGTGAGACGTGGTTGATAGAAATTTTCATTTATCTACAACTGCTTAAAGATACCGAGGTCATGCACAGTATTGTTCCAATGACCCTTTTGTAATAAAGCAGCATCATCGATATCAATAAAGATGTGCATATGTCCTTCATTATGATTGAGTGAGAAATTATGGTGTATAATAGCATTTCGATCATACCAGATCACATGATGGAGTTTAGAAACTGTAGAGAGAAAAATTTTCGTGATTTTTTGAGTGCTTTCCATTTCTTCACAATTATTTAGTTAAGTTATAAAAAATTAAAAAAAACAAACATAACCAATATAAAATGTCAATAATATATTTCCAAATAGCCGAAGTAGTAGCATAAGAAAGAAAAATCTGGTTGGAATATTCCCTATGTTGATTACAGATTCTAAACATAGAGAAAACCTGTTTACCAAAGGATTGAAGGAAAATTTGGGTTGGAACTCTATTTTGAGAAACACACCTGATGAGATTGAATCTAGAAGGTTTAATCCAAGGGTTGTTAAAATTTTTTATCCAACTGTAACCAATCTTAGAATCATAGTGATAATGATTTTAGAAATCTTTAGAGGTGATTATACCATTGTGAGCAGGTTCCAAAACCATGAAATCCTCAGCGTGAGAGAAAGAGTATTTTTCAATAACATTCAGAATAGTATCAGGGAGGTGATCATGTTGGGAATATAGAATATCTTTGATAATGTTGTTTTTGTTTTCAAAAGTGTAATCTGAAGAAATCATTGAAATTAAAGGCGTTCCATCCCAGTTGTCCTGCCAAAATTTCATAGAAGAGTCACAGGAGACCATCCATCTGGAATTAATCATAATTTCTATTGAAGGAGTGTTTGATGGAAGGAAAAATGGAAGAATTAATTAAACTAGAGTTAATCATCTTAAGTTTGGTATGGACTCTATTTTTAAGAAAGGTTATATCATCTGAAGGATTATGAAGAAGGTTCCAAGTAAGTATATCTTAAAGGGCTTCATTGAAGATTTTTAGATTTTTAATACCAATACCACCATTCTCAATGGACTTGAAACTGGTTGATTAAGGAATGGTAACAAGCATTCTTTCCAGGTTACTACCAGTACAGATGAAATTCATAATGGCGACAGTTATTTTTTAATAAGACCAACAAGCCATTTATAGACCATCATGGAGTAAACCATTTTTGAGATAATAGTTGATTTAACAAGGTAACCCCTACCTGCCATAGAGAGAGCCTTACCATTCTTAAAAGCTAACTATTTAAGAAATTGGTCAACAATAGATGCAAAATTACAAGATTTGGGCCTTCCCCAAAAGATAGGGAAACCAAGGTAACAGAAAATAACCACACCTTCTTTAAGATCGATGTTATTGATAACTCCACATTTTCGGTCGGGGGAGTTTTTTCCAAAGAAGATGTAGGATTTGTTCCAACTAATGGTTTGTCCAAAAACCTATTCATATTGTGAGAGTGTAGTTTTAATGTTGAGGATGTTCCTTTTAACACCTAAAATGAAGAGAATTATGTCATCAACATAAAAAAAAGTTAGTAAGAGCATTTAAATTCCTAGAGACATGAATGGGTTTTAGTTTATTCAGGGCCACCAGATGATTAATCAGGTGGCTAGGATAGTATTTCTCTATTGAGAAAAGGATGGTTGAGAGAGGATCAGCTTTTAAAACACATTTAGTGCATTTTAAATAACATTTGGGTTAACCATTAATCAAAATGGAGATAGAACCCAAGTTGAAAAAAGTTATGATCACAGAGATGAATTGTGCATTAAAACCAAAGCCTTGCAAAACATTGAATATGAAGCTCCAGTCCATGGTGTCAAAGGATTTCTTGATGTCAATTTCAATAGCAATTTTACCTAATCTGTTGGGTTTATTCATGTTTTTGACACATTCTAAATCAAGATAGATACAATCTTGAATGGATCTTCCCTTTATTAAACCAAATTGATTCCAAGAGACTATTTTATCCATGATGGTGGAAAGTCTATTATCAATTATTTTAGAGATGATTTTATTAATAGTATTGATAAGAACTATTAGTCTAAACTGATGAATCTTAGAGGCATTATCCACTTTATGGATTAAGGTGAGAAACCAAGCATTGAGGGAATGAGAGAAAACCCCACTGAAGAAAAAGGATTTGACAAGATTACAAACATCATTATGGATAATATCTCAATAACGTTGAAAGAAACCATTATTGAATCCATTAGGACCAAGAGCACTATAATGATTAAAACTAAAGACAATTTCATTGATTTTATGTTCCATCAGAGTGTAAAGGAGGAAAGTGTTCTATTCTTCAGTGATCAGAATGGGAATGACCTCAGGAAGGAGATCTTTATTGGTTTCAGGACCATTAAAGAAAGTTTCATATTATGAGAAAATATAATGGGAAATGTCTTCTTCATTATCAATCGGGTTGTCCCTATCCTTTAGAAAAGATAGCGGCTTGTAGGATTTTCTAATACATTGAAGAGAAATATAGAATTTTGTCTTTATGTCACCATTAGTTAACCATTTAACTTTTAACACTTGTTTTCCCATATTTTCATTAAACTTGAGAATGGAGTTGAGTTTGATTGCAATATTTAGCATTATTTCAATCCTAGTAATACCAATATTATTGGAAACCTTCATACACAAAACAAGTAAATTTTTTTGTAGATGAGTGGGAAACACACATGGTGTTAGAATGTTTTCCAAAAACAAATTTGGGTGATTACCTAATATGTTTTTAATCTATTATGTGATATGAACGTAGAAATATATTTAGGGTGTTAATAATTAGTATTAGAATGCTTATTTATTATTTTTACCCTTTTTATCAAGGATAAGTATAATGGTGTAAATCAATTTATTTATAAATGAATGCTCAGAATACATGGTTTCATAATGTATATAGGCATCATGAAAAGGTGACTTTTAACAACTTATTTAGTTAATTTTTAAATCATATTGTCTAATTTTTTTAGTTATTGTAATAATCATTTTTAGAATAAAATTAGAATAATACCCTCTATAGGGTTCCATCATAGGTTATGGTTAATGATAGAACAAAATAACAATAATGTGGTTTTGGTTTATCTAGTGGTGAAATTATTGGTTCTATTTGATAATCAGTTAAATGCATGGTATAATATCACAATTTCTTGTGAAATTCAATCAACTAACACATCAAGTTTACATTAGTGAAATGGATTGACTAAAAATGATTCTTTTGAATGCACTGGATGTAGAATTAAATCATCCCACCATTATATCACATAGAATATCACAATCATTACAATATTAGAGGTGTTTAACCTATCCTTATTATGGATATAGATGCTCATTCCTCATCTCACCATCAAAAAATGTGTCCACTAGTTCATCACTAATATGAATTTACACATTTATTATATAAAATTATCCATGTTAACAAGATAGTTAATAAAAAACTTATCGTCATTATCAATAAAAATACATGAGAATATGGATGTTCACATTTTATGAATAAACAATGGTGATGTTATATTAGAGTTTATCATCACCCAGAATTTTGAAAAGGGTGTACTAATCTATTACAAAATCTAGGAAGGCTTGATAAATGTGCTATATTTTTGGGTCATTTGGATTATATAAAGGTCTATACTGATGTTTAATATTATAAAAAATGGTAAAATGTTTTATAATGATCTTTAGGTCTTCTAAATATATATAATGGCTTACACTGATGTAATTTCCATCAAATAAGGTAAATGGTTTATCATATAGTTTTTACTCTCTATGGTAGTGAGAGGGAATGATAGATTTTATTATGTTTGATAAAAACTTAAATGTAAATATTTATTTTAGTTCAATCAATGATCACTAATAGGTTTAGACTAATGGTTAATATTTTCTTGGAATAAATAAAGTGATACACGAATTCTTAGTATAATCCATGAATTTATAATTTGTTATGAAAGAGTTTTGTAAAAAACAAGAAGGAAAATGTTTATATACAAGTTCTACACCAACCCAAAATGATAAATGTTTTTATGTGAATTTTGTGTCATATGTGAATGTTTTGTCATTATAAAGTAGTTAAATATATCATATTGTTTGGATTGAGATTCAAAAAAAATTATTTTAGGGTCATATAGGTTTGACTAGATTCCTTGTATTTTAGTTTCACATGATCAAAAATAATTATACTATATTTTAAAGATATATAAGTAGAAAAAATATCCTTTCAGATGAACTCTAATCATTTTATCTACTTTTTACGTTAATTTCATCATCATTTTATCTAAAATTGATTATGACATTTTCATCGACATCATGAAGAAATCACTTAGTCAACAAAGAAGTGGGTAAAAAATGTAAAAAAACATCATAAAAAGGTGAATTCCTACTACTTATTTATTTAATTTTTTCACCATTTTTGGTACTTTTTTATGTTAATTTTCAAATCAATTTTGTCTAATATTTATTTATTTATTTTTCACATATCTTTTGGGACGTCATATTTTTCACTCAATCTTCAGCAGCAAGACAAAAAATTGAGAACAAGGTTCTTTTGTATGAGGCATTTTAGGTAGCATGGAGTTTTCTCTTACATCTAAACGGAACATTTCTTTCATTTCTAGCTTGGTGAAAATTATTGAAATAAAAACACACATCGCATACTTAATTATTTTCTCCTAAATATGATGCACAGTGTGTTTGGTATGACTTTAATTGTATGTATTTAGTTAATAATTTACATTTTTGTTCAAAACATTCATCACATACTAAGAACTGAGAAAACACATTCCCTAAGATATAAACAAATTCACCAATACCTTTCTTTTATTAGAGAAATTTATTGAGTCAAAAAATAACTTGGTTGGTTAGTTCATTTGGAATATTTCAAAAACATCTTCTCTTGCATTGGTTTTTCAATTTTGACGTTTTCATAGTAAAATCATTGTTCATAGAAGTGATGTATTTTTTCATATTTATGTTTAATTTTTTTCTTTTTAGTATTACCAACATAAGAATTTTTTTCATAAAAAGGTGGTTTTTTTATTTGGGGTGGTTTGTTTGAAGCTTCTCATGATCATGAAGGAGTGGAATTTAAGGCTACAACTGAGGTAATTAAAACAAGTAAATGAGTTAATAATTTATACAACCATCATGAAAAGGGGAAGTCCTGCTACTTATTTAATAAAATTTTTCATCTTTTTATCTACTATTTATAAGTGAATTTTCATGTCATTTTTATATAATACTAATTAAGTTTATTTCACAAATATTTTGGGATGTCATATTTTGCATTAAATTATCTGTGAAAATCTAGAAAAAGAGATTATGTTTCTTTCTGATGGATGAGAAAACACCATACTACCTTAAACATGAATTGCTTGAGGAATAATGAGGTTTCCTCTTCCATAAGAATGGAAAATTCTCTATATTCTCTGTATTTTCTCTGATAGTTGAAATCAAAACACATATAACATACACAATCATTTACACATTAATTTGATACAAATTGTGCTTGGTATGACATGGAATTTATGTTTTTAGTTTTTAATTTGCATTTTAGTTCAAAATAGACATCACATACCCAAAACCAAGGAAACACATTAATAATTAATTAATAGTTTAATAAAATGATTCATAATTAATTTTTATGTGTAGGTATCAATCTCACTTAAAACTGACGCATGATGTAAATGGTATGGCTAAAAGCCTGTGTTTCCAGTTTCAAATGACATTATAGTTAAAAAAAGTGACATACTAAAAACTAATAAAACAAATTTAGATTATATTGATAATTTATAATAATGATCTATAATTAATTTGTGATATTTATGAATTGGTATCACATCAATTTGATGCATGGTGTGACCGATATGACTCCAAGTGTGTCTTTTTATTTATAATTGAAATTAATTTAAGTAAAAAAGACAACTGACAGGACCGAAACCAAGAAAAAACATTCTGATTGTTTTGATACTTTAGGAAAATGATCCATAAGTCATTTTTCATATGTAGTAATAATCCACACCTTAATCTAATATATGATGTGCCTTTTATGACTCAAAGTGTCTGCTATCAATTTAAAATTGATATTTTAGTTCAAAACGTGTCACTTAATGAAAACAAAGAAAATATTCTTGGATTATCATGATAAGTTAGGAAAGATATTCATAATTAATTTGTGATGTGTAGGAATTAGTCTCATGAAATGACTTGGATTTTCTCGATTTTATTTTTTGGAAATTTGTTGGGAAATTTTGAGACCAGGCAATGAGATGGCACGCGATTCTGAGGCCCAGTGTTCCCAAAATGGTTTGAGGAAAAAGGTATGTTTTTAATAGAATTTTTTAGTGGTTTTCATGAAAAATGGAATAAATATTAAACAAGTTCCTAGATTAGAAATCTGAGGGCACCGTTGCATTCAAGATGGTGGGTTAACCCTAGGCACGATTTATCTTTAGTTGACAGAAGTCTCCAATGAGAAATCCTGAAAATGACATAATTGTAAATAAAATAATCAGATAAAATTATTTTGTTTTTAAAAACCTTATAACTCATGAACGGTGACTCATATTTAAAATCTGAGACCAACGTTGAGTTCGTAATGGGGTTTTTTCCTTATGCGGAGACTACCATTGGCATATGCGTGTCAACTGTGGAAATTATTTTTGGGGATTAACCATAAATAAAATAATTAAATATGAATTATTTTATTTTCAAATCTTATAACTAATAAAAGTTAACTCAAATTATAAATCTGAGAGTAAAGTTGAGCTCATGAGGGTGTTCTTTCCTTAGGTGGGGCCTAAACTCAACCGGCATGGGTCAAGGGAAAAAGTTAATTTATGGATTTTCTAAAAGATAATAAAAATAATTCAAAAAAATATTATTTTATTTCTTTTATCATTTCTATGTGATTAAGAGACACTGTGATTCCATGAAAAAGAAGTTCTTTCCTCGCATAAATGAAACAACGTGGAAATGTGGAAACACATTAAAATGAATACACTGAAATTTTTTTTATCATTTAACATCTTGACAGGGATACGTGATCAGTTGGACAATCCTGGAGACCCTAGAAGCTCTGGAAAAGAAAAGTTTTAGGTGAAACCTCTCGACGGTGAATGAAAAGCGGTGATAAATGCTGACGAATCATGGATCATGAATCGTGGATCAAGGACCAAGGATCATTGATCGATGAATGATGGTGGTCCAACTCCATTTTTTACTAACTACTGATCCAATCCTCAAGGTTAGGGGTTTTTATTTCTGTGTGGTTACACTTACCCTGTTCTTCTTTTTTAAACTATGAATGTGGATCAAGTCACTAACAATTTGACCCAATGATCGGTCATTCATATGGGATGGAATAAATTTCATGTCGGGATTAAATATAGGGGATTATATATTATTGATTATTTGAATGTATCCCTTTTTCTAATGTGATGAACAGAGGCCAAATGAGCAAGGTTGGAATTCCTTATGTTGGGGTTTCTTTGTGATCACTCTTTCTCTCCCCCTGTGTTATTCACCGACGGACCCACGTGGCTATGTCGGATTCTTTTTAGGAGGTTTTGAACATGGTCGTACCCTCGAATCATTGGTGAGATGGCTTGGAGAACATGGAAGTGGAGGCGATGACTTAAGGATCACTACGGTTATCCCGTATTGGAAAATAGACCACTGGAGAAAGTCTGGAGGCCTGCGGAAGAAAATGTCGGCACGTCGGCACTGGAGGCAGTGGAGGAAGCCCATAGCAGTGCCATGGTTAGTGATCAGGGTCCAATGGGAGGTTACCCGTGGCGGGAAGCATCATTCAACTAGAGACTGCGGTCCAGTTAGACCTCATAGGTGGCCCGCAGTGTTCGCCACGGCCCGGGTGGAGCAGACAGGCCTGCTCCAATGGGAAGAGTTGGACAGGTGGGATGACCGACATAAAAGATTAGATAGCGGTGGCCCGGTGGGATGGGTTAGCAGACCACGGGCCTGGTCGGGTCTGTCTGACCAAGTTGGATGTGACCCAGACCCCACTAGACCCATTTCACTAAAAGGATCATTACTTCAAGACCGTACACCCGATGAACAATATATTTATGGCGTTGGGATCCTCTTGATGAGGTATTACTTTAGATATACTCTAAGTGTGTTTCTTGGAAGGTGAGATACAGATGATGGATTTATGGGTTGATTCTCCCAGAATCAATCATGCTACGAGCCGGAATCACATGGCTAGCTGTGAAGAGAAGTGTGTGACAAGGAGGTCTAGGTGACCCAACAGACCTAAGTGATGAGTGCATCTTGGTGAACCATCATTACTAAGTGATGATGGGGTCTAGGTGACCTAGTATGCCTAATTGACGAGCAGTTTTATGAGACCTAGCATGCCTAACTGATAAGCAGGTCTTGGTGACCCAGTAGGCCTAAGTGATGAGCAGGTCTAGGTGACCCAGCGGGCCTAAGTGACTCAACGGGGATGAGGGCCTCAGTAGTACATGTGTTTTAGTGTTTATTAATAATATTCTTGCCTTTCATACTTTGTATTATACCTGTTTGAGCAGACTCTAGTGACTCTCTTGATTATACTTCTTAGAGAGTAGACTTCGTGTAACTCTTGGGTAGTCTACTTGGTGCATTTCTTAGTGGTGTTAACTTTGTGGTTTTGGGGTCCCTACTGAGTATTATGTTACTCACCCCTACATAGGGTTTTCACTCACATGTTGTGTCTTGTGCAGATGATCTATAGCTTTGACAGAGTCTTTACTGGGATGGAGACTCGGGTGCTTCAGGGTGACCCAAAGGACGAAGTACGCTTCAGCGATGTTTAGAAATATTATTGTACCTACCATTCATGTAGGATTTTCTATAGATGATATATAGGTTCTTTTACTTTTCATATTTGTGGGGATTTTATTCTAGACCATTTACATTTCTGTTTTTACTATTACTCTTAGCAGTTGTCTTAGTGGGAAGCATATCTGTTAACTTAGTGTTTTCAGTTTGAGTACTTGTTCTTGGGGATGGGTGTGTATGCACAAAAACTTAGAAAATTGGATCCCCTTTTTGGGATATTCCTACTCAATGATAGTCACCATCCCCTAGCATATGGGAGGTGGTCTTGGGGTAGTCATGGCATGGACCCCATTGGACGGTTCATGACAGAATGGTATTAGAGGGCGGTTGGTTTACTCTTGTTTTGGGGAAACAGTGTTATGTTTTTCGAGTTCAGCTTTTAGGATAGGGAACCCAGTGTTGGTACGGTAGCCGGTGTATCCATAGACAAGTACCTAGAATTCTGACTTCTAACTCAGTACATGAAAACTCTAGTTTCATGGGAAACCAATGGTCCACGCATCATAGAGAAATTGAGTGTGCTCCCATGTCCTTATTGAGTCAAATTCAGGTCACCAAGTATACTATTTTGACCATGGTACCACTTCTTCTACTTCAATATGCTTCCACGTAGGTAGCCAGCCAGAATCCCACCATGTGATCACAAAAATGATCTATATGGTAACAAAATATGGGTACATATATTTGTACCATAGACCACACCTATAGGTGGTGTACCTGATAGACCACCACATATATTGTAATCAATGGTACTGGTAGTACTAGAAAATGTGATGTGAATGATGAGTGCATTTTGTGAGTCTCAGTGATAGATACCCCTCCGGTTCGGAGGATATTTTGACTCATAGGAAGCTAAATACTAGATTGAGGTGGTGGCCAAGTTTTTGCTTCCATTCAGAACACCATTAAATCAGATGGTATTCCTAGTGGTGAGCCTTATGCGTGGCTCAGAAAGGTGATGGAGGGGTTTGGATTACCCGATCTTATGAGGTTAATTTTCCAGGGACAATGATTGAAAAAATTTATCAGATAAGGGGCTCTCAATATAAAAGCTAAGGGCTATGTATACCCAAGATATTCTACAGATTTGGAAGGATGACATGTCGGTAGATGGGTATTCATCAAGGAAAATCAACCTTTTCAGGTACTCGATGAATACTATACGACCAGTGCTTCAGGGTTCAGACCATATATTTGGGTGTTTTTAGGGACATATGAGCTATTTCTATTCCTCAATGAATTACTACTTGTTCTAGGGTGATAGAGAAAACCTTTGTGGTTGAAATCCTTTTGGATGAGCAAGTGCAGCTAGTGGATATCACCAACAAGAAAGTAAGAGCAGAGACCTTAGGAGCAGGAAGCTGACATCAGACCTAGAGACTTGGAAGTTTGATATGTTCTGAGAGGAGGTCCCAGGATAGGGGATCTACAACTTAGGAATCATAGGGTGACTCTAGTCATCCTAGATATATGTAATTATTTTCTTGAGATGGCATGGGACATCTCGCAAGAGATTGTCCATCCAGTAGTAATACTGATAGGGAAATGGTGGATGTTCCACTGAGGAAGAGAGAGTGATAGGAACAGATAGATCTACAGAGTGGCAGATGTGTAATAGGAGTTGGGAGATCAAGAGGAGGTGGTGTACATTTGGATATGTTACCACCACCACCCTCATGTGTTCCACACTAGGATCAGGGAGCTGGTGAAAATGGGATGGGGTAGCTATATGTAGTCAAGTAATATGACCCAAGGGCTCTAGTAATTATTTGAGATGTGGACCATGTCTACTTTTAGCTACTATATTAATAGAAACTATTGTTAATCATACTTCTTTATCATGGATATTTTTCTCATACCTAGAGTTTCGAGTTAAACCTTTGACATGACCCTTAAATTTGGAGATACCTATGTGATGAGAAACTATAATCACACTTATTTCGATGGTGTGATATGACCCTTGAGGTGAGAGTTTCAGTTGTAAAATCTTGGTGGAAGCATCGAGGCCTTACAACGTTTGTCTTATTATGGACTGGTTATCCACATTTCATTATAAGATTAACTATTTTAGACAAAGTATATAGTATGTCCAAAGTATTGTAATGGGGTTTTCCTTAGTCTAGAAAAAAAGGAAACCCATGAATCATGAGATAATGTAATGAATATGAGGGTGTAGCCGATCAACCTGGGGTCAGCCAGCCTTACCCTCCTGGAAGTTGATGTTTTGAGTTTTCAGTTCCTAGTGGTAGTGGAAAAGTATAAGGAATTATTTCCAAAAGATGTTTTCAGGTTTACCTTCCCATTGGTAGATATACTTCTTCATAGTTCTACACCATGAGATGGCATTAATATCAACATCAGTATATCGGATGGCTTTCGCCGAGCTTTACGAGCTGCGGGTGTAGGTGGAAGGCTTGTAGAGGACAGTCTTAGTAAGACCCAATGATCGAGGTTATGTGAGGATTACTAGAACCTTAACCAAGTAGATGTAGAGAATAGGTACCCACTACCAAAAATATTATTAAAACATCAATCAATTGAAACAGGTAGCCTTTTGTATGGATGGAAAGGTGCATGAAGGTTTTTCACCAGTTAAGATAGTTTATTAAGAGTGCCCTGAGCATGATTTTTCTATAAGAGGTAGTTGGGTAAGTAGTTTTCTGCAACACATTAGGGACCAAACATGGTTGTGTCTTGGTTTAGAGGAAAGTGGTGATTACTTTTGTTTCACATTAGTTGATACCACATTACAAGAACTATGTGACCCATGATCTTGAGGTGGCAATGATAGTCTTAGAATTGAATATGTGAATACACTACCTGATAGGTTGGAGGTTTATTGTCTAATCAGACCAAAAGATTCTCAAATATATCTTATCTCATAAGGTTCGAAAAATGAGGTAGTGATGTTGTCTAGAGTTCCTCCTCGACTATGACTTGAATATTGTTTGTACACCTAGTGAGTAAAACGTGGTAGCATATGTTCTCGATAGAAGATACAGTTCATAGTTGCCGAATGAGGTAACAAAGTTTTTGTTATCTTTAAATTTATCCTTCATGGATAGAGATGATGTGTCTTAATTTTATTTGGTGGTTGTTACCCCTCCAATTTTATAGTGAGTTAGAGAGGCTCATCTTGGTGGCACTGATAGTGAGACTTTACGTACACATTATTCCATGGGGAAATCCCCTAATGGATAATCTAAAGGTGGGGAGAACATCATTCTTTTCAGAGGATGAACAGTAGTAGTAGTAGTGGATGCATGGAGTGGAGAGATGCATTGGGATATTCATGTGGGTGTCAAAGAAGACATCAGGGATGATAGAACAGGTTAAATATGGGCATACCTATTGATATAAAAGTTGACTAATTGTTTGAATTAGTTTTTTGGTTTTTCAAATCACTATGTTGAGCCCCTTTTCTTAGAAGGGGTTTATCTTTTCTTCCTTTGGGTTCTAAGAAAGGAGTGACAAAGCACATCGACAGACTTTGTGATGGGTTGTCACATATGTCCAGGGGACATGATACGATTTGTGTCATCAATGACCGAATCACCATGTCATCCACTTCTTAGATTTTCAGGATCAGAGTTTAGTAGAGAGCATGGGATTCCTCTACATGTAGAAGATAGGTCGACTCCATGTAAACCCCTAGATGATAGTTTCTAATTGGGATGCTTACTTTGCATCCTGGTCATATAGATTGAGGATCGACAGAATAGGACCCTCAGTGGGTAGTCAATTCATTTATAGTGTGCCCAGTGGCAGTATAAGTATCTCCAGAAGATCACATGGGTACAAGAGTTTTAGGTTCATTCTCGTACCATAATCTATTTGGGTATCCATTGTATTGTCTTTTAGGGATGTAAAAGCCTTAAGGTTGGAGGAATTTAATGACTTGGATTTTCCTGGATTTATTTTTAGAAAATTTCTGGGAAACTTTTGACACCAGGCGCTGAGACGATGTGGGATTTGGAGACCCAAATGCTTCAATGAAAAATGTTATGGTTTTAATAGAACATGTGAGTATTTTTCCAAAAAAAGTGTAATAACACATAAACGGTTGTCCAAATTAGAAATTTTAGGGCATCTTTGTGTTTAGGATGGTATGTTTACCTTAGACACGACGTAACTTTTTTGGCACGATTCACCAGTGAGAAAACCCAAAAATGGAATAACTGTAAATAAAATAATAAAATTATATTATTTAATTTTAAAAAACATTAAAACTCATGAAAAGTGACTCAAATTTAAAATCTGAGACCACCACTGAGTTCGTAATGGTGTTTTTTTCTTAGGTAGAGCCTAACATTGAACGACGTAAGTCAACTATGAGAAGTTGTTTTTGGGATGTAACCTTAAATAAAATTAATAAATAAATAAATTATTTTCAAATATAATAACTCATAAAAGGTAACTCATATTTAAAATTTAAGAGTACCATTGATCTCATGAGGGTTTTCCTTCCTTAGGCAGGGTCTATCCTCAACCTTCAAGGGTCGAGGGTAAAATTTAATTTTTGGATGTTTTAAAATATTGTAAAATAAATGTGAAAATAGTTTATTTTATTTCTTTTAAAATTTGGCAGAAATGCAATGAAATTGTGACACATTGTAAAATCAATTATTTCCTCTCAAAAATGATACAGTGTGGCTATGCTGCAACATAGCGAAATAACTACACTAAAACAGGTTTATTCATTTAACAACTTGATAGGAATACCCGATTAGTTGGAAATCAGGGAGAAACACCCTGGAAGAATTGGAAAAGAAAAGGCATTGGAGAATACTCTGGGTGGAAAATGATAAGCTGGGATGAATGCTAACGGATCATGGATCACAAACTGTCGATCAAGGACTAAGGATCGGGGAACGATGAACGACAACGGTGCAACTCCGTTATTCACCAATGATTGATCCAATACTCGAGGTAAGGGGTTTTGATTTCTATGTGGTTAACCTTCCCCTGTTCTTATTTTCTAAATGATGAATCAGGATCAACTCACTAACAAGTTGACTCGCATATTGGTCATCCATGTGGGATGGGTAAATATTTGTGTGGGGACTAAATAAAGGGGATTTTATCTTAGTTATTGTTTGAATGCCTCCAATTTTCAAATGAGAAGAACGAAGTCCAGAAAAATAAGGACGAAGTTCATTGTGTTGGGTTTTCTTTCTGATCCCTCTCTCTCCCCCAGCATTCTTCAATGACGGACCACTGCAGTTGCATCAGATTATTTTAGGGAGGATCCGAACATAGCCAGAACCATAGATCAAGGGAGAGATGGTTTGGAACACATGGTAGTTGAGGAAACGATCCAAGGATCGTGACAGTTCTCATGGATAGAAAAACAAACCACCAGAGTGAGTCTGGTGGCCTACGGAAGAAGTCGTTGGCATGCCGCAATGAAAAAGGAATCCTACAGCAGTGCCCTAGGCGGTGAGAAGGGGCCTCATGTAGTTGGTTGGTGGTGGGTTGTGTCATGTAGATGGAGGTCGCAGTCCTGCTAAATTGTGGAGGCATCCTACAGCATCAGTCATGGGTGGGATGTGGTGTCCACCGCATCTCGGGTGGAGCAGACCAGGTTGGACAAACGGGTTGGGCCCAGCACATCAGCCCGGGTTGACCTGGCAGGCCAGTTCAGACCCTGCCCAATCGGCCCCTTTTTACAAAAAGGATCATAACTTCCAAACCATAGGCCCGATTGATGATCCTTTTGTGGCGTTTACACTCTTATGACGATGAGGGACTTTGGATATACTCTAGGTGGTGTTTTTTTGAAGCAGAGATATGACTGATGACTTGAGGAGTAGATTCTCTCAAGCATGCTTTCAGTAGGAATCATGTGGTTGGCTATGATAAGAAGACTATGACGAGTGAGTCTACGTGACCGAGTAGGTCTATGTGATGAGTGGGTCTTGGGGTCCCACAAATCCTAAGTGAATAACATGTATATGTGACCCAGCAGGCCTAAGTGATGAGCGGTTCTAGGTGACCCAACATGCCTAAGTGATTCATCGGAGATTAGTGCCTTAGCAGTAAAAGGTGTTCAGTGATTATGATTGACACTCTTGATTTTCACACTTCACATTATAACTGTGTGATCTAACTCTAGTGACTCTTGATTATACTTCTTAGAGGATACACTTCGTTTACCTTCTAGGTAGTCTACTCAGTGCATTTCTTAGTGGGGTTACCTTTATGGTTATAGGGTCCCCACAAAGTATTTTGTAACTCACCCCTACACAGGATTTGCGCACATGTGTCATGTCATGTGCAGATTATTGGAAGATTTTATAAAGTCCCTAGTGGTCCAAAGATAGTGGTGCTTCAGGGTGACACTACAGACAAGGCATGCTTCAGCGACGTGCATACACATTACTGTACCAACCCTTTAGCTGGGGTTTTCCATGGATGATATCCAAGAGATTATACTTTTCTTTTTAGTGGGGCTTGTATTATTCCCTATTTAATTTTTAGTTTTTTCTGTTACTCCTATTGGTTGTCTTAGTGGGATTTATATATGTTTACTTAGTGTTTTCAGTTTCTGTACATATTCTTGGGTATGGAAATGTGTGCACAGGATCTTAGGAAAATGCCTCCCCTATGTGGGAAATGCGTACTCAATGCTAGTCACCATCCCCTAGCCTATGGGAGGTGGTTTTGTGTTAGTCATGACATGTTCCCTGGGGGACGATTCATAATATCTCATAACAAACAGACACATTATGTGACTGGTATGACTCAAAGTATTTGTTTCTATATTAAAATATCATTTTAGTAAAAAGGAAAAGTGACATACTCAAAATGAATAAAATGAATTTATATTGGTTTTATAAATTAGTAAATAAATCCATAATTCATTTGGGACATGAATTAATCAACCGTACATCAATCTGATGTATGGTGTGACCAGTATGACTCCAAGCCTACTTTTTTATTTAAAATTGACATTAATGTTAGTGAAAAAAAACTGTCATACTCAATAAAAATAAAACACATCAGGATTATTTTGATGCCTTATTAGAATGATATGTATGTGTTTTTTGATGTGTATGAATCATATTCACCTAAATCTAATACATGATGTGACTAGAATGACTCAAAGTATCCTTTATCAGTTTAAAATTGATATTTTAGATAAAAAGGATTTACTCGTGGAAAACTAATAAAAACAATCAAATTTTCTTGATAATTTAGGAAATATATTCATAAGTAATTTTTTATGTATATAAATCAGTATGTTAATCTAACACATGATGTGACTTTTATGAATCAAAGTGTGTGTTTTCTATTTAAAATTACATTTTGGTGAAAAAAACATGTAACCTATTAAAAACTAGGAAAACATATTCATAATTTTTTGATACTTTATTAAAAAATACATTAGTCATTTTGGAAGTATAGGAATCATCCTCACCTCTATCCAAAATACCGTGTGAATGGTATGTCTCTAAGTGTGTCTTTTTATTTAAACTCAACATTAATTTTAGTAAAAAAGTGAAATGACATAGTCCAAACTAAAAAAACACATTAATATTATTTTGATACATTATTAAAATGATCGATAAAGCATTTTTGTTGTGTTGTAATCATCCACATCTCAATAAAATACCCTATGTGCACAGTACGACTAAAATTATCAATTATCATTTTAAAATTGATATTTTAGTTCTAAGAGTTTCAGTCATTGAAAATCCAGAAACCATGCTTGGATTGACTTGATAATTTAGTAAAATGATTAATAAGTCATTTTTGGTGTGTATCAATCATTATCACATAAAACCGATACACGATGTTTCTGGTATGACTCAAATAGTGTGTTTCCATTTTAAATTGACAATTTAGTAAAAAACAATAGTGATGAACTAAAAACTGATAAAATACATTAATATTATTTTTATAATTTATTAAAATGATCCATAAGTCATTTGGGATGTTTAGGAAGAATCCTCACCCCCACCTAATGCATGGTGTGACTAGTATGACTCCAAGTGTGTCTTTTAATTTAAATTCTTTATTAATTTTAGTAAGAAAGACAACTGACATACTCAATAATAAGAAAATCCCTTCGTATTGTATTGATACATTACTAAAATGATCCAGAAGTCATTTTTAACATCTAGGAAACATCCACTCCCCAATCTATTATATTATTCACCCGATATTACTCAAAGTGTCTATTATTAGTTTAAAAGTGATATTTTAGTTCAAAATGTATCATTCATTGAAAGCTGAGAAAACACACTTTTATTTTAATAATAATTTATGAAAAAAATTATAAGTAATTTTAGAAGTTTAAGAATCATTCTCAAATAAAATCGACAAATGATGTGACTGGTATGACTCCAAGTGTGTGTTTCCAGTTTAGAAGGAAATGTTAGTAAAAAAGCCATGTGACGTACTCAAAACTGAGAAATCAAATATGAATAATCGTTATACTTTAGTAAAATGGTCTATAAGTCATCTGGGACATTTATAAATCATTCAAAACTCAATCTAACCCATGGTGTGACCGGTGTGACTCCATGTGTGTCTTCTCATTCAAATTTGACATTAATTTTAGTGGAAAAGAAATTTCACATAATCAAAACCAAGAAAACACATTTTTATTTGTTAGATACTTTACGAAAAGGACCCATAAGTCATTTTTGATTTATACAAATCAGTCTCACCTCAATCTGATACATGATGTGCCCGATATGACTCAAATTGTCCATTATCATTTTAAAATTTTCATTTTCAAAAAGTATCACATAGTGAAAACAAATAAAACATGCTTGTATTGTCTTGATATTATATGAAAATGATTAATAAGTTATTTTTACTTGTATCAATCAGTCTCACATCAAATCAATACAATATGTGACTAGTATGACTCAAAGTGCATGTTTCCAGTGTAGAGTGACATTTTTGTAAAAACTAAAAGTGACATACCTGAATCCAAGAAAACACATTCAAATTGTTTTGATGATTTAGTAAAATTATCCATAAGTCTTTTTGAAGATGTAAGAATCATCCTCATCTCAATATGATGCATGGCGTGACTAGAAAAACTCCATGTGTTTCTTTTTATTTAAAATTAACATTAATTTTAGTAATACAACAACTGATAAGCTCAAAACCAAGAAAACACATTCATACTGTTTTGATAATTCAGTAAAGTTATCCATAATCCATTATTGATGTGAAGTAGTAAGCCTTACCCAAATCCAATACACGATGTTCCCAGTATGACTCAAAGTGTATGTCATGAGTTTAAAATAGATATTTTAGTTCAAAAAGTATCACTCATTGAGAATTGAGTCAAAATGATTAGATTATATCGACAATATAGAGAAATAATTGAGAAGTAATTTTTGAACTATATCAATCAGTCTCATGTTAAACAGATAAAATATGTTGATAGTATGACTCAAAGTACATGTTTCTAGTTTGATGTGACATTTTAGTAAAAAACACAAGTGATTTACTCTGTTGAATTCACCTATTGATAATCCCAATTATGCTTTCACATAATTTGATAATCCCAAATAACTGTATATATATATATTAATTCTTTCAATCTATGGAATTCTATTATCAAGTTGATAATTATATTAAAATACTCTTTGAAATATGTTAATCAATGTTTATTTATGTTTATATGACTTTTGAAATAATGCTAACTCAATCGGATATGTTTTGTATAAAATAGATAAGTGTTCAGTCACTGATATGCCTATAGCTACTTATAGAGACAAAAAGATCTACCGGTACTTAGTATACCGATAGACATAGTCACCGATAAGCAAAGGTCACCGATATGCAGAGCTACCAGTGTGTGTAAGTCCACCGGTAAGCACCTGTCACCGATAGATCAAGTCACCCATACAGGAAGCTACCGATAGAATCTAAGCTACCAATAGAATAAGTCTACCGATATACACTTCACTGGTACAGAACAGAGCTACCATCATGCACAAGATACCGATAAAAATTTTATCAATACAGAGTCACCGATACAAAAAGATCCATCGATACAAGCGAGCTACTGATAGACCAAGAGCTACTGATAGAGGGATTCACTGGTATATAGAGCTATTGATACACAGAGTAACAGCTACCGATACATGGAGCTACCAGTACAAGATAAAAGAGCTGCAGATAGGAGTTCACTACAATACAAAGTCCACCGTTACACTTATATCGACAGAAGGCTACTAATGAAAGACTGACCAGTCAAACTCTATACTCTCAATATTATTTATTTATTAAGCAATGGTAATATTTGATGTTTTTAATGCAATTAATGTTATTTAATGATAGTTTTTGGCATGTTAGGGAAACGTACCTAGTACCCATGAAAAGGTAATCATTCTCATTGTTGGAGCTGAAAGCTATAAAAGGAAGGACAAAGGACAGATAAAAAGCACTATAACAAGGAGGTGAAAAGAGTGTATAAAATTAGTTGCACGAAGAGTACATACAATGGAAAAAAGAGTGCTGAAAAGTGTTGCATACAGAAAGACTACTTCCATACTCGAAGATCACTGAACATACACAAAGCCATTATTCCTAAAGAAGAACACAAGTGGCACCTTAGTCAAGGAGTGAAGAACTACAACGAAAGCTCTTCATGCACTTAGGCTGATCAAACTGAACTTGAAGAAAACGACCCTCCATTTTTCAGACAAAAACCAGAGAAGGACTCAGATCTTCATTTACATCAATCCAAGGAGTCCAGAGCTTCACTCACAACACATAGAGCACTCTAAAATCATCTCTACCTATTTAGATCTATTGTGTTTTATTAATTTACTTTTTGAGCATTGTATTTACACACTGACTCTTGTTCTGAACTGGAGGATACTAAATCCTCACACCAATCTTTCCACACATTCTTTTATCCCACTAAGGATAGTGGTAGAGGTCAAGTTGGACCTAGACAGCCTGTGTGTTGTTTCTATCAATTGTTTTCCCACGTATAACTATGGTAGAGGTCTTAGGACCCAGACAGTCTCTTGTACTATTGTTTATCTCGATCCAGGGTGTGGAACAAATTTATATAAATTGTTTGAGGGGACTAAGTCTCGTCTTGATACTGAACCTCTTGGTTACATCTTCTGTGCATCTTTTATTAAGTTTAAAGTATACTATATATTTTATATTCCGCTACTAATTACATTGAAATACAATTTGTTTTAAAGTTACTTTGATAGTTAAATTAGAAAGTGTTTATACTTATTGTGAATCAGTAAGTTAGTTTCAAAAGTTAATTTAATCTCCTGATTAAATTAACTAAGACCTAATCAATCTTTGAGAAACTAATTGAACTTTTACAATCTGTATAAAGTCACTATAGTTTAACTTAGTTTTTAAATTAGGGTATTTTAAGAGAAATCTTTTTAACACAAAATTTAATTGGAACTCAATTCACCCCCCTCTTGAGTATCCACTCCGACCAAAATTTGGTATCAGAGGGTTGTTTTGTTTATCAAAGTTTTTAAAATACTCTATTTTTCAACTGTGATTTTAGTTTCATCTTATGGATCTTAAATTTTTGTTAATTCTAAATTTTATATCTTTAAATATTTTTGCTAAAATATAGCTATGGATAATATACTAGAAGTTGCTCCTACCAACATGACACCCTTCTTTAATGGTAAAAATTATGCCCAGTGGAAGCTTAAAATGAAAATTCATTTAGAAAGTATGGGATTTGATATCTGGACTGCTATAGAAACTCAATATAAAATTCCAGAATCTGAAAGAACTACTTGGGATGAACCTACTAAAATAGCTTACAATAATAATTATAAATCTATGAATGCCCTGTATTGTGCTCTAGTAGATGAAGAGTTTAATAGAATTTATGTTTGCGAAACTAATTATGAAATTTGGGACACTTTGGATATTTCCCATGGGGGTACAACCAATGTCAATGAAATGATATTGAATACCTATACTATCAAATGTGATAATTTTAAAATGAAGCCTGATGAACCTATTTCTGATATGTATGTCAGGTTCAATGAGATTTTCAATACTATGAGCTCACTTGGAAAATTTGTTCCTGCAAAGGAGTAAATCATGAGAATACTAAGATGTCTGTCAGACCGATGGAGAGGCACATTTGTTTCAATTAGAGAATCATGTGATATTGGTGCTTTACCTGTTAAAGAGCTGATTGGTAAGTTAATGATGTATGAGGAAGAGCTCAAAGTAAACAAGGAAGAAGATGATGAACCAAAAAGTAATTCAGTGGCTTTTAAGTCTACTTCCTCAAGAATCAAGGATAAGGATAAAGTACACATACTAACTGAAATCTCAACAAGTGAAAGTTCAGAATCTGATAGTGATGCTGAGATGGATTAGATAGCTAAAAGATTTAAGAAATTCTACAGGAAGAAGAAATTATTCAGAAAATAAAACTACAAAGGAAAATATGACAACAAAGGTCATTGGAAAAAGGATTGGAAGAAGTCTGATGAAGGTGATGAGATTATCTACTATGAATATAAGAGAAAAGGTCACATTAAAGTAGACTGCCCAAAATTGAAGTACAAAAAGAAATATGACTACAAGGAAAACAAGTATAATAAAGAAATGAAAGAAACTTGGAGTGATTCAGAAGAAACTTCAAGTGATTTTGACTCTACTCAGGATGAAAAATCTCAGAAAGCTAACATGTGTTTTATGACAAACACATCTTAAGTAAAACCGGACCCTCTGGTTTTAAATTCATACTATTCTAGAGTTGATTCTGATTCTGAATCTGAAAATATTTCTAGTGAAGAATTATTTGAATATTGTAATATAATAGAAGAGACCTGTAATGAACTTAAAGACAAGAACAAAGCCTTAAAGAACAGCATGATCTAACCAATTCTGTAAAATCCACACTTGATGTAGAAAAGGAAAATAATGCTCAATTTCTGAAGGAAAATACTGAACTGAAAATGTCTAATGAGAAACTGAGAAAGGACCTACAAAAATTCACAAATGGAAAAGATACTCTCACTCAAATGCTAGAAAAACAAGTGGCACTAAAGTATACTACTAGAATAGGCTATTATCCTGGATAGAGACAGTTTACTAAAACTAGATTTATTTATAAATCTGGATAGAATGCTGCTAGTTCTAGTTATGGAAATCTGTATGCTTCAACTAGTTATTCATATGGTTATAGATCAAATAGAGTTTATCTGTCAAAATCTGTTGAATCTATTAATTAAATGAGACCCATAAGACAAATTTGGGTACCTAAAGCTTTGATTTCTAACCTGTCTGGACCCAAATAAATTTGGGTACCAAAATCATTTTTTGTTTAAATCTGTTTTATAGGAAACTTGTTTGAAGAGTTCTCATAAGAAGGCATGGTACTTGGAAAGTGGATGTTCAAGGCACATGTCTGGAGATTACTCATGTTTTAAAAGCTTAATAAAGGTTGATGGAGGCTATGTCACCTGTGGTGATAACTCTAAAGGAAAGATCATCGGCCTAGGCCAGATTGGTAACACTGACTTGGTTTTAATTTCCAAAGCTTTATCTGTTGATAGACTTAAATATAATTTGCTATGTATTTCTCAGTTATGTGATGATGGTTTTAATGTTAAATTTGAAAATGATTATTTTAATGTTTTTAATTCCAAAAATGTTTTAGTATTTTCTGTTTTGAGAAAGGAAAATGTATATGATGTTGAATTGAATTCTTTAGCTAAAAAAAATTTTACTCGCTTAAATGCTTTTCATAAAGAATCTTGGCTATGACAGAGAAGATTAGGACACTGCAATATTCATTCACTTAGAAAATTGACTAGGAAGAACTTAGTTAGAGACCTATCTAAACTTGAATTCCCAACTGACAAAGTTTGTAATCCCTGTCAAAAGGGAAAACAACATAGAGTTTCTTTCAAGTCAAAGAAAGAAGTTTCAACTTCTCAACCACTCGAGTTGGTTCACATGTATTTGTTTGGACCTTCTAGAGTTTCTAGTTTAAATGGGACGTACTATGTCTATGTATTAGTGGATGACTTTTCTAGATATACTTGGGTATAATTTTTATCTCACAAAAGTGAAGCTTGTTCTTACTTTATTAAATACTCCAAGTCTATAGAGAACCTTAGTGGACTTAATATTAAGACCCTGAGAAGTGACCATGGTCATGAGTTTAAAAATCATGAGTTTGAATCTTATTTCTCACACAATGGCTATAGTCACAACTTTTCTTCCCCTAGAACACCTCAACAGAATGGTGTAGTAGAAAGAAGAAATAGAAACCTTCAAGAAATTGCAAGAACAATGCTTAATGAGTATGACCTGCCAATTTACTTTTGGGATGAAGCTGTGAATTTTTCTTGTTATATTATTAATAGAGTCTTGATTAGACATGTTCTTAAGAAGACCCCTTATGATATGTGTAATAATAGGAAACCTAAGGTTAATTACTTCAGATATTTTGGCTGCAAGGTTTTTATTCTTAATACCAAGGATAATCTTGACAAGTTTGCACCTAAAAGTGGTGAAGGAATATTTTTAGGATATTATATAACTAGAAAAGTCTATAGAGTCTTTAATAAAAGAACCAAATGTGTGTAAGAATATGTTCATATCAAGTTTGATGAAACTGATCCACATGAACCTAAGTCTTCTCTTGAAAATATTGAAGAAGAGTTTATTGTTCTGGACCTTAATGATAAAACCAAAGAACCTGTTGTAAAGACATCAAGTTCTGGACATATTCCAAAATCTACTTCTATAGAACCCAAACTTAGAGAAGATCCCGAAATTTCTAGTCCTACATTTACTAGATCAACTAGGATTCTAAATAATTTTCCTTTAGATGCTATTGTTGGTAATCTTGATAGAGGGACATAGACTAGAGCTTATCTAAGAAAATAGGTTGAACATCAATCCTTTCTTTCACAGTTAGAACCTAAAAATATCAATGATGCAATTAATGATGAATTTTGGGTAATGTCTATGCAAGAAGAATTAAATAAATTTGAAAGAAAAAAAGTTTGAGAATTAGTTGGTAGACTTAAGAACACCTTGACCATAGGCACTAAATGGGTTTTTAGAAACAAAGTAGATTAATCTAGAAATATAGTTAGAAACAAAGCTAGGATAGTTGCACAAGGATATAGTCAAGAGGAAGGTATAGACTATGAGGAAACCTTTTCCCCTGTAGCTAGATTAGAATCTATTAGGATCTTACTGGCCTATGTTGCTCATCTGAATTTCAAGTTATATCAAATGGATGTCAAAAGTTCATTTCTAAATGATTTTATAATTGAAGATGTTTTTGTTGAACAACCACCTGGATTTACTAATCCTCATTTCCAAAATCAATTTTTCAAACTATCTAAAGCTTTATATGGTTCAAAACAAGATCTAAGATCTTGGTATTATAGACATAGTAATTTTCTTATTTCAAAAGTTTTCACTAAAGGGATTGCTGATCCAACTCTTTTTATCAAAATAATTTCTAAATATGTTTTGATAGTACAAATCTATGTTGATGATATTATTTTTGGATCATCTAAGAATTATTTATGTACTGATTTTTCAAAAAGTATGCAAAATGAATTTGAAATGAGTTTAATGGGAGAAATCATATATTTTCTTGGATTTCATGTTTTTCAAAATGAAAATGGTATTATTTTGAATCAAGCTAAATATACCAAGGATCTTATAAAACGTTTTGAATTGGATAGTATTAAGGTAAGTGATACTCCTATGAGTACTATCTGTAAATTTGATGCAGATGAAACTGGGAAACTAGTGGATCAAACCAACTACAGAGGTATTATTGGAAGCTTACTTTATCTTACTGCTAGTTGACCAGATATTATATTTAATGTGTGTATGTGTGAAAGATTTCAAGATAATCCTAATGAATCACACTTGCTTGCTGTTAAAAGAATTTTTAAGTATCTTAAACATACTATAAGTTTGGGTTTGTTTTATCCAAAAGGAAAATCTTTTGAATTAATGAGTTATTCAGATGCTGACTTTGCTGGTTGAAAGTTAGATAGAAAAGGCACATCTAGAACATGTCATTTATTGGGAAAATCCTTAGTATCTTGGTGTAGTAAGAAGAAAAATTTTGTAGCTCTATTTACTGCTGAAGCATAGTATATAGCTTCTGGTAGTTGCTGTGCACAAATTATGTGGATAAAACACACTCTTTTGGACTATGGATATGATTTTAAGCATGTTTCAATTAACTGTGATAACACTAGTTCAATTAATATCTCTAAGAACCCTATGTCTCAATCTAGGACCAAACACATTGATGTAAGGCACCATTTCTTGAGAGATCATTACCAAAAAGGTGATATTACTCTTGAATTTATAGGTACTGAACATTAATTAGCAGACATTTTCACCAAACCTTTAAGTTCAGATAGGTTAAGTTATATTAGACATGAGTTAGGAATGATTAACCTTGATCAGTAGATACCTCACCGATGTGATACCTCACCGATGTACCTCACCAATGTGATACCTCACCGATGTACCTCACCGATATGAAACCTCACCAATTAGGAATTCTCATCGATATACCCTACCGATGTGCGCTGTTTTAAAACTTCTGTCTGCCGCCAGAATCTGAATCGTTTATACTTATAATATTTTAATTATTTATTTTATGATTCATAAATGATAAAACTAAGTCCTAGTTACTTCTCAATCCACCGAACCTTTCCTTTACCCTCAAGCCTTAGCTCCCGGATTTCTTAGAAACCCTAAGTTCCTCGAACTAGAGATGGGAAAAACCAAAATCCCTACTATCAGAGATGACATTGATGAGATGAATGTGAAGAAGAAAAAGACCGAGCCAGAAGCAAGTGGCAGTATTGGTAGAACAAGGTTAGGGAGGCGACTAGTGAACCCTCATTTACATAATAGAGTTATTGTGATCAAAAAAGAGTTGTGCGTGGAATGGCTGGTGTCCAGTAGATCGTTAGTTCTAGAGTTTCTAGAAGATCAAAAGTGGGAAGAATGTTTTTTGAACAAAAATGGCCCCTACTATCTGAAGCTGGTGAAATAGCTCTATTATTTTGTAAGCTTTGAGAAATCAGAATATGAGAACCGAATGATTTCCTTTGTGAATGGAAAGGAGATATCTTTTTCATCCGTTGAATGGGCTGAATGCCTGAAGGTTCCACATGAAGGTGTTCTTGGATATTTCTCAAGATTAGTACCACCTACAAGTGACATATTTGATTATGAGACTACTTTAGAGGATCTCACTAGTAGTGTCTAACAAAGACAAGTGGTGGCTACTGAAATGGATGGAGAGAACAGATTGTTGTTCAAGTTTGTTCAGCATGTTTTAATTCCAAGAAGAGGGGACTTTGGGAATTTTAGATATCAGGATATCTATTTGTTACATCTTTTGAGACATGGTGTGAAAGTGAATCTGTACAGGATGTTGATGATTCAAATGGAGGATATGATTAGACCAAAGTCAAAAACCAGTGCCTTATTCTTTTCCAAGTTTATCTCAGTGATGATCAAAGTGAAAGGGGTAGATGAATCTAAAGATGAGACAGTGGTAGTAAGGAATAATTTTTGTATCACAAGCACTGTTAGCAAATACATGAAGATAAATTGGAATCCATGGAGAAGAGAGTGGGTTAATGATGATAAGAAGCTATATGATAATTTTAATCCCATGGATCATCCTTCAAGGCCTAAGGATGTGAGGTATCCAGGTCTAGGACCTGATGAGGGAGAATCTGAGTACATTGATGAGGTTGATGAAGAGTATACTTCCATGGCTGAAGGAGGGGATCCGGACCTTCCCCCAAGTCCTGTTGCTGAAATTATATCTTCAGGAAAGGAAACTTTATTAGAAGAAGAAACACTTGTTGTTGAGAAAGACCTGCTAGCTCTTGAGAATGAAGAACAAAGAGAGAATGAATCTAAAGCCTCTGATTCTGTCTGCTTAAGTCTAAGTCCATTAATTGGAAGCTCATTTGTGCCTGTTAAGGAAGTAGTGGGTGAGATGGAAGTACCTTTACCTATTCCAGAGGAGCCTCTTGTTTTTGCAGAGATGGAGTTGATTTTAGAAGACTCTCCTGAAAAATAAAGACATGTTGAGAATGCTATTGATGTACAAGAGAATGCACCAGTTGAGGGGGATCATCCAATCAGGTTTGGAAGTGTTTCATTAGTAGTTGAAATTGAGGATTGGGCAGAAGACCCAGGTTTTGTGGTTTGTGGATTGGACTATCCAGACTATGATAATGAGGCATCCATAAATAGACCAAATATCAATTATGATATTCAGACTGAGTTGTTACTTGAATATGTGGTCAGAATGCATGATCTGGATAAGCCAAAGTTTGATCTCAAAATCAGTTTTGTGGAAGAAATAAGGAAAATGGAAGCTTCACTAGTGTCATCCATTCAATCAATTATGAATGATTCAGTGACCAGTATAGTATCTGAAACAGCACCTATAGTGGTTGAACCTATTGATATGATCACCAGGGATGATCTTGAAACCTTAAAGAATGAGTTAAAAGAGTCTTTTAGTGCTTCTGTTGCCGAATTGAAGCACTTCTTTGTTGAAGAGATGAGAAATTTGGAAAAGTATTTTGAACTCTCTCTTGGTTGTAATGTCTCTACCTTTGTTGCAGAAATAGTGGATGAAGTTACAGCTTCCCAGACTCAATTATCAAGACTGGCAGAGGATGTTGAAGTTATAAAGAAGTATGTTATCTCTTTAGAATCTTATATGAGTTCTAGGTCTCAAGAAGACAAGGATTTAGCATATGTCAAAAGTGTTGTGAGCTAGATGGTATCAGTCTTTGAAGGTTTTAAAACCTCCATGAAAGATCATGTTAGCACCCAGGATTACCAAGTGAGAAATCTTATCAGTGGGTTGACCAAAAACTTCAAGGAAAAATTAACCTTTTCTATTGGTTCAATTACTTACAGACCTTCAGTGGATTTGGATCAGATTAGAGTTGTGGTGAAGGAGGATCTTGGTTCAGCATAAACCAGTGGCTCTGTGGACTCATCCGATCTAACCAAAGTGGTTAATTCTACTAAAGATTAAGCAAGAGAAATAATGAAGATAGTCCAAGACTATATGAGAGAAGCTTATTCCTCTCAGAAAGAGGTGAAAGACAAGGTAGACTATTATTTCCAAAGGGTGTACACCAAGAATCAACTCAATAATCATTTCAAGCATCTGTTAGAGAACATGAAGCTCCCCAATATCAATCAAGCCCTCAGAGAACAAGTCAGCAAGCTCAGAGAGTTGACCCCAGCACTGGACAAATTTATGGAGAACAAGGATGATTTCATATCTGCTATGGAGAGAGGAGGAGGAATCATTATGGATTTCAGAAATCTCTTGTTGCCTTTCTTGCATGTCGATGTTGGGCCTGTGATTATACCTCCAACTTTACCTGCCTCTGCCTCTGCTACTTCTCCTATTCAAATGACTCCAGCCCAAGCCATCAAAAGCCTTACTCCTATGATCACTTAGAGAGATACACAGTATAGACCAGGAATAGTTTCAGTAGCTCAGCCACCTCTGATCATCTCTGGAATTCCTAAGCCTGCACCAACATCCACCTCACCTGAATCTTCTTTTGATCCCAAGGGGAAATCTCATGCTGAAGATGTGGATTGATTAGTGGCTAGAATTTTTTGATAGGAATCACATTAATTTCTTTTTGTATTTATTTGTATGTATTTTCTCCAAGAAATATATATGTGATCTTACTTTATTTTACTATATGTTACTTCTTTTTTCATATGTTTTTCCTTCTTGTCCCACTTTTTGATTATCCCAAAGGGGGAGAAATATTATCTAAGGGAAACATATCTGGGAAAAATAAATTTTATGAGAAAGGGGGAGAAATTATTGAGTTTAATTCATTTCTCTCTAATACATTTGTTTCTTATTTTATCTTTGATATATGTGTTTTATAATACATTGTTTTCTCTAATACAATTCAATTTAATGTTATATCCTCCAATAAATTACTAATTATAATGGGATTATAATATCATAAGTGGTGATTATAAAAAATGGGGAGATTTTTTACCTCACCTGTTTAGATAATCCCAATTAAGCTTTCACATACTTTGATAATCCCAAATAACTATATATATATATATATTAATTCTTTCAATCTATGGAATTATATTATCAAGTTGATAATTATATTAATATACTCTTTGAAATATGTTAATCAATGTTTATCTATGTTTAAATGACTTTTGAAATAATTCTAACTCAATCGGATATGTTTTATATAAAATAGATAAGTGTTGAGTCATTGATATGCCTATAGCTACTGATATAGACAAAAAGATCTACCGGTACTTAGTCTACCAATAGACATAGTCACCGATAAGAAAAGGTCACCGATACACAGAGCTACCGGTATGTGTAAGTCCACCGGTAAGCATGTGTCACTGATACAGACAGCTACCAATAGAAGCTGAACTACAGATAGAATAAGTCTACTGATATACACTTCACTGGTACAGAACGGAGCTACCGGTATGCACAATCTACCGATACAAATTTTATCAATACAGAGTCACCGATACAAAAAATCCACCAATACAAGCGAGCTACTAATAGACCAAGAGCTACTGATAAAGGGAGTCACCGGTATATAGAGCTACTGATACACAGAGTAACCGCTACCGATACATGGAGATACCGATACAAGATAAAAGAGATACTGATAGTATCTCACTGCTATACAAAGTCCATCGTTACACTTATACCGACAGAAGCCTACTAATGAACGACTGACCAGTCAAACTCTATACTCTCAATATTATTTATTTATTAAGAAACGGTAATATTTGATGTTTTTAATGCAATTGATGTTATTTAATGATAGTTGTTGTCATGTCAGGGAACCATACCTAGTACCCATGAAAAGGTAATCATTCCCATTGCCGGAGCTGAAATCTATAAAAGGAAGGACAAAGGCCAGACAAAAAGAACTATAACAAGGAGATGAAAAGAGTGTAGAAAAGTAGTTGCACGAAGAGTACATACAACGGGAAAAAGAGTGATGAAAAGTGGTACATAAAAAAAGACTACTTCCATACTCGAATATCACTGAACATACATGAATCCATTATTCCTAAAGGAGAACACAAGCTGCACCTTAGTCAAGGAGTGAAGAACTACAACGAAAGCTCTTCATGCACTCAAGATGATCAAACTGAACTTGAAGAAAACGACCCTCTGTTTTTTAGAAAAAAAATCCAGAGAAGGACTCAGAGCTTCATTTACATCAATCCAAGGAGTCCAGAGCTTCACTCACAACACATAGATCACTCCAAACTCATCTCTATATATTTATCTCTATTGTGTTTTATTCATTTACTTTTTTAGACATGTATTTACACACTGACTCCTATGCTGAAGTGGAGGATACTAAATCCTCACACCAATCTTTCCACACCTTCTTGTATCCCACTAAGGATAGTGGTAGAGGTCAAGTAGGTCTTGGACAGCCTGTGTGCTATTGCAATCATTTTTTTCCCACGTATAACTGTGGTAGAGGTCTTAGGACCTGGACAGTCTCTTGTACTGTTGTCTACCTCGATCCAGGGTGTGGATCAAATTTATATAAATTGTTTGAGAGGACTAAGTCTCGGCTTGAGACTGAAACTCTTGGTTACATCTTCAGTGAATATTTGATTAAGTTTAAAGTATACTATATATTTTATATTCCACTACTAATTACTTTAAAATAAAATTTGTTTTATAGTTACTTTGATAGTTAAATTATCAAGTGTTTATACTTATTGTGAATCAGTAAGTTAGTTTCAAAAGTTAATTTAATCTCCTGATTAAATTAACTAAGACTTAATCAATCTTTGAGAAACTAATTGAACTTTTACAATCTATATAAATTCACTATAGTTTAACTTAGTTTTTATATTGGGGGATTTTAAGAGAAATATTTTTAAGAGAAATTGTAATTGGAACTCAATTCACCCCCCTCTTGAGTATCCACTCCGACCAATATACTCAAAACACTGAAAAAGAATTCAGGTTGTTTTGATACTTTAGAGAAAATATCCATAAGACATTTGGGACAATTAGGAATTATCTTCACTTCAATTTGATACATGTTCTAACTCATATGAATTTAATTTTGAGTTTTCAATATATAAGCGTCATTTTGGTGTAAAATGTGCACCACATCGCCAAGATCAAATAAACTAGCCTAGAATTATTTCTCATTATTCAACATTATGTTACATAATTTATTTCCTTATCATTTTTATTGTATACTTATTTACTTAATTTTAACATAGATAATGATTGATGACAAATAAGAAATGTTGTGATATGCATGAATCAACCACAACTCAATCTGATGCATAGTGTTCTGGGTATGACAAAAAATTTACTTTAAAATTAAAACATTATATTTACTTTATTTTTTTATATTATTACTAACATAATAATTTTGTTCCGTACAGGTTCATTCTTTCTCTTAAGCATGGGTGGTTTGTTCAATAATATCATGAGTTAGGGTTAGTGGCCAAAGACAAAGGAACATTTATATTTTTGACTGTTTATGATAATTTTTACTTTCTCATGTAATTGTATAATCCAATTTATTTATTTTCTATAATATAGTTTATTTATTTATTGTATTTGTGTTGTGAATTGTATTTCATTTAAAATATTTATTTTTACTCATTTTTTATGCTTTCTGGTTTTGTTTTTGATGCTTTAATGTATTGTAAATTTAATATCACATGGTAGTATTCCCTATTATCAATGCTACAAAATGAAATGATAAATGATTCCTTTATCATCACATTTAGTAGAATGATAAAGGACACCTTTATCTGTTCTTTTTTGTAGATGATAAGATCCTAGGGCTTTTAATCATGCTCTTGTATTCAGTGCTTTTGTAGAACTGATAATGGCCAATTTTATTTCTATTAAAGGCATTTTGTGGTACTATGTTTATTTATAATATATTGGTATATTCTAAAATACATGAGGATCATGAGTACACTTAAAGATTATTTTAAAAACCTTAAAATAAAAGATCCTAGATAGAAAATTTAGTATGTGTGAATTTTGGTTGTAATATAATTATTTCCATGTCTATATTTTTCTAAAGATAGAATAAATATTGGACATAGTAAAACTAAAATTATTGAATAATGGTCGAGACCAACAAATGTCATATATGTTCTTATTTTTCTTGGATTTTAGTTTACTATCATCAGTTTTTTTGAAAACCATTCCTAGTAATCTACACCAATGACTTAGTCAACTTGAGAAGGAGTTGAATTCAACTGGCTGAAAGAGTGTGATAATTATTTCTAGGAATTTAAAAAATGATTGGTGAATGATATAGTTTTTTACCTACCATCTATAAATATTGAATTATTAATCTACAATTATTCTTCATTTAAGGGACTTGGTTTTGTTTTGAAGATGACTGATCTAGTAATTACTTATGATTTACATAAACTGAAACCTCATCCGTTAAATTATCCTACACCGGGTCTGAAATCGTACACTATAGGTTGTTTCTATAAAATAAATTGGGGCATATTTCATATGTATTAAAGTGTAAAATATATAATGATAATAAAATTATGAAGTTTATATTCACCCAGAAATAGTTGAACATGAGGTAAAGAAGATAGAAGAATCTGATTATGGATTATGATTGAAATTTTTATTACCATCATAGAAAAGTAAAAAAAATAGGATTTTGTAAGTAAAAAAAGATAATTCATCATTAAATCTTATAAATTTGTAACAATATACTTTGTTAAATGATTTAATGAATTATGGCATAGAAATTGTTCATGCGGAAAATTCCTCCATTTTTTCATGTTTTAGTCCAGTTAATGTTATCTGATAGCATTAAAAATTATAATATGGAAGAAATTGATTTGGATAGAAAGTTGTAATTAGTAAATTAAAGTATGTTTCTTAAATTTAACACTGAAAAGGAAGGTATTTTAAGACATTAAAAAAGGTTGTTTGGTCTATCTATCTCCGTATTGAAAATTAATTGTTGAGAAAAGCTCACATCTCTACCTTATTTTATTATCCTATCATTACTAAGATATTAATATATCATCAAGAGTATTATTAGTGGGATAAAATTAAAATATATATTGTTGAATTTATAAAGAATTATTTGAATTCTCAATAGGTTAATGTAGAGTGATAATTACTAAAGGGGATGCCTCAACCTTTTCTAGTGAGTGACATAAAATGAGGGAATATATCCATGGATTTCATGGTTGTATTTCCAAATACATCATGAGTTAATTATACAATTTGGGATATTATTGATCAAATAAATAAATCAGAACATTTCTGTATGGTTTTAGATGTTATTTCTTTATATCATCTTTACATGTTATACCTCTAGGAGATAGTAAAGTTATAAGGAGTTTCTCTCTCCATTTTATTTGACCATTATCCTAGATTTACTTCTAATTTTAGGAAATACATTTAGAAATTATTGGGTGATGAATTAAATATCGGTAAAACTTTTCATCCTCACTATAGAGGATAGTATGAGTGAATGAGTCCAAAAATATTAGGCATTCTTTGAGCTTTTACAATGGATTACAAGGGAATTTGGGATCAATATCTTTCATTAGGTAAATGTTTTTATGATAACCCTTTTAATTTCAATATACATATGACAACTTTTGAATGGTTATATGGGTAGAAATTTCATGAATCAACTTCTTGAGATTAAGTAGGTGCAGGGATGTTATTGGGAATTGAGTTGGTAGAGGAAATGGTTGAGAAGTTAAAGATGATTCAGTATTACATGAGAGTATCTCAGAGTCAGTAGAAAATTTATGTAGGTAAACTAAGGAAATATAAATCTTTAGTGGTAGGTGATCATTTTTTCCCCAATGTATCTCCATGGAAAAGGTTTTTCATTTTCATGAAAGGTAAAACTAAGTACATAGTTCATTATAGTTTATGAAATATTGGAGAAATTTGGATAAATTTCTTACCAAGTGTCTTTACCTTAATGATTATATTAGGTACAAAATGTATTTCATTTTTCATTGTTGGAAAATATTTTATAGATGAATATAATTTTTTTATCCATGATGAAGTTCAGTCATAAGGAAAAAAATTATTATAAGGAACAACCAGTAAATATTATTGACCATACAGAGCATCTGTTTTGGAATAAGGTAATTCATCAATTTATGGTTTTTTGGGAAAACCGTATAATTGAATAAGTAACATGGGAATTAAAAAATTATTTGAAGGAATGTCTTTTTATTAAATAATAAATAAATAAAATTGGGATGATGACCTTTCTAAAATGGGAAAAATTTAATAGCCTAAATGGCAAGAAGACCAGATATTTTTTAATTATTTTTGATAATCCCCCTTTTATGTGTTTAGGGGAACCCTTAAAAACCCCATAGGATTAGATATATATTACATGACCTGAAATTCTTAGAGGAACAAGGTCATAAACCAACCAAACACTAATTGGAACTACCCTTCCCCAATGTCTATATCATTATGAAGCTCTCCACCTTCACATGACTGGTCAACTAATTGTCATGTGCATAGGTGCATAGGCTCGGTACCAATGGAAATTTACATACCCTCTCAATATTCCAAATCCAGTTATCCCTACAATAGTGAATTCTCCTGCTCAGAATTTTAGTACTTTAAAATCATCATGTCAACATTATCTTAGGATGAATTTTTTATAATTTTATAAAAATTTGATTTTTCAATGAATAGTGAAAGTGATTATTTTTATTAAAAATCTTATTTTCATTTAAATTCATTAATTTTTTTTTATTTTAGTTCATTTATATTATAAAGATCATAATTAATTACATAGGAATCAAAATTAAACTAGATTTTCATATAAGTTACTTTTTGGTCTTAAATTTTATTTCCTAAAATAGTGTTTCAATTCATTTATGGGGTTTTAATTTAATTTATTATACCTATTGAAATTGATTATTCAAAAGGTGATTCCATATTTTTTATTAGTAGGTCGAAATTTGGTAAATATTTCCCTTTTTCTATTATGAATAACAACAGTAGTAAATATTTCTCACCTCGGTAAGGTTAAAATAGGTAATTATGGTTAAAAATAATGTGATGAGGCCTAAAAATATCCAAAACAGATTTTATTATTAAATTTTATAATTTTTTTCTCCCATGAACATAAAATGAATAAAACTATGTCAATTTATTTCCACATTCCATTGATAATGACCACAATATAATTTTAAACAAATAATAAAAACAAAATGTCACTCAATTTTAATATCTGTAAAAAAATCATATGAATGGAAAGAGGTTGCGTTCAAATATTAATTTTTATTTGAAATAAAAATATTTTTTTGTATCATGGTAATTTATTTTTAATTTGTATTGATAGAATAATTACCTAAAATTCTTATGAAACACTAACACACTACTTGTGCAAGCCGTAGACAAATCAAGTAAATAATTTTAAAAACTCTAAAAGTAATATTACATTGGTGAGTTATAGTGTCCAAAAAAATTATATATAATAATAATATATTAGGGATGTTTGAAAGGTTTATATTTTCATTACATTTCTATATTACTTTCATTAAATTCAAATTAATTGAATGCTCCCAAAAAATTTCATTATTGATATTTTATAATAAAAAATATTTCTTTAAAGGATTTACAATTTATAAAAAACTAAAATTATTCCTAGTGGATTTGATATGATTTTTAATATCATCTATAGTCTATTTATGGGATACATGTCTTTTTATATTATATTTTTTTACCCCTAATTTGTAAAGAACATTGATATCACATTAATTATAAAAAATGGTTAAAGCTGGTAAAATCTAAGAGAGAAGAGTGAAAACATCACTTTAACTTGTCCAAATTTTATTTGATGAGTTGATTTATAATAATAATTATCATAGCTTATAATTATATTAGTTTTGATACATTTTTTCATGAAAATTAATTTATATTAATTTAATACTGTATGTAATTCCAAGGGTGCCCCTCTGATCACATATAAAGTGGAACCTCATATTTTATCTTCCTCACACCATTTGAGAATTTTATTTTTCCCAATAACTACACAATTATATCTCTAAATTCAATCTCTAAATCCTAGATCCCATTTTTTTGAAGCCATCATAGGAAGGATTTTGTTGTAAACCTAAAAGCGTTGACTGTAGAAGAGGTATAGTTGTTAACCAAGTATTTCCATTTTATTACTCCAATATCCATAAAATCATCATAAACCATTATAACATAAATAAATCTGTATAAAAAATATAATTATTTGTTGTTATGTTAATAAAATAAATCAATCCCATCTTCAATAAAATGGGAAATTAAACTATCGTTCATGTGTACAATGAAATACCGCCTCGCGAACCAATGTAATTCAGTTTACAACACTACCTTCTGTGGATTATTATAATGATCAATTTTATTGTATATATATGATATTCATGAGATATATAAAATTATATAAAGTTAGTATATGTAACTCCCCAACCCCAGTTACCCAGAGTTGGTGCATTATTACGTAACATTGGCATGATCACAAAAGATCAAGTCTCGAAAGACCGATTAGTTTAGTAGCCTTGGAAACACTAGATATATTCATAAATGTTACATTATATCATAAAGTGAAAAATTACAATAACGTAGTATCCAAAGTCCACACTCATATCCACTTCAAACTATCCCTGTAGGTCAGTCATAAAATATTTCTTCACATCCTGGGAAAAAAACATAGAAAGGGGTGATCTTAGGTTCTCAGTAAGGATAACAATATAGTGGAAACTTTCATAAATAAACATAAACATTTAAGGAAATGTATAACTAAAAAAAGACTTTTAAAATTGAACTTCAGCATAATATGGCAAAAATAAAATGAAATAATTCCATTTACTTATTCACATGGATATTCTACTAGTCGAATAAACACATGAAATATCAATAACCACTTTCATAATGATGGAATGCATAATGCCAGACTATCATAACCACGTAGCCAAGGCCTCATGCCAAGAATACAAATACGATTTTGTCAAGGCCTCCTTCCAAGACACTAGTTTGTCTCTTGAGACCTACCGATTCATCGAGGAGCTATAGTGGGCTCCACCCGTCACTTATTAAGTCCAATTCATTCCTCATATGAACAGGTTCAAACATATCATAAACCATAACATAATTGTATAACATAAAACATGCATAAAGGAAACATAAAATTTTCACATTTCAATCAAAAGATATCAATAAAACACATTGATATAATCAAAACATTATCAAAACCATTTTCAATACCAAAATAAAAGAAAAGTAAAACATTGTATTTATTTTTCTTTTAAAAAAAGTTATGGCTTGTAGAGGAAGCTGAAACTCAAATAATGGTCACGGTGGCGGAGAAGTCATTGTTGCCGCATACGTAAGACAAAATATTCCTCTTGTAGTTTAGTAAAAAATATTCATATAAAAAGATTCATTTTTAATAAAAGTAAAAGTCAAAGGGGTTTATACACCGTATAAAAGAAAGTTGTGTATAAAACAGAATATGCCTCAATGAAAGGAGATTGAGACAAAGTCCCTTACCTCGTGTCCGACATGACTCGATCGTTCTTTAACCTCTTGAATAATAAACTAGAGTTAATTTATACTTTCTTAAGAACATTTTTCAAGTTCATTATTCCTTTTATATCACTTATTACCATGTTATGAACATTATGTAATTATTTAAGTTAATAACGGTCGTTTTGTCGATCCTTGGTACTTGAGTCAAAAATAAACTTCTTATAAGTATAAGTTGTTTATGCGGTAAAATATCCATTATCTCTAGAATTATATTCATGATGTAGATATCATATATATCATATATATCCAGTATATACATTCATTTATAATATTACATAACATTTAGTGGTAAGAAATGAAATGCATCGTTCATGGAGACGGAAAGTCGTACGTACGCATGAACGCTACTTTCATTTCTATTTCATATTTAATGGAATAAAATCATAATAATATAAAGTTATATTATAATTCCAGTATAATATCATATATAATATCATTTACTCCATCCTTTATACATCCCACATATGGCATTAACGATTCAAATCACTTTGAGGGGCGGTAGTCCGCACTTCCTAAAATGAAATTATCGCGTTTACCCATAATGGAAATCATAAAGGTATGCCATAAATAAAAAATACAGAAGTATAAGGAAAACATAAACATAATATATATCATATATAAATATAGTTACATATTAATGTCCACCATGAGAGGTGTTAAAAGAAGATTGAACAATCATCGTTTCGTGAGACAGTAATTCGCCACCCACAGAAACAGTATGTTCTTTAACCATTAGACGAAGGTGTGTGTAAGTGTAAATAAATTAATTCTTGTAAAAACATCCTATTATATTGAATATACTGGTGTTTTTAAAAAATAATGTAATAAAAAGATTTTAAGGGGTTGGATAAGCAAAATAAAACAAAAGAACATAAGAGAAGACATTACCTTAAAATCAGGTAACTCTTTTTGATTTGAGCCAAAGGCTTCCTTGGGAAGACTTCTGCCCAAAGTGAGGCTTCTAGGAGTAATAGAGGGAAGTTTAGAGAGTATTTGGGCAGAGTTTGGTCAAGACAAATTTCTTTCAAGTTGTAAATAAGGTGGTAGAGGTGGGGGCCTTTTATAAGAGGATAGGAGGGGAACTCTTGGAAAGTCATGAAATGTTACATTATTATGAAATGCTTTTCGGATTGCAAAGGTCCCACAATTATATATTTCAAGGATAAGGTCATAAGGGTTCGAAATATACTCATACAATAGGTTTTTGACAAATTTAAGTCTTAGATTTTACATTATCTTTTCATTTTATTTAAATTGTTAATTAATGAGGTAATCGCTGCATCATCATGGTGTCATAAATAAATTTATTTATTTAATGCCTAAAAATTATAAAACAATTACCATGATGTATGAAATAATTTTAAATTTCCAATTAATATTTTTAGTCGAAAAGTTAACTTATATAACCCCATGTAATAATTTTTTTTGTAAAACAACACATGTTTGTGACAATTTTATTTTTACTTTAAATAAAAAGTTATTAATGTCATTTTCTTACCCAAGTGGCTCTATGGGGTCCCCAAGTTGAACCATGGATTGTCTTGGTCGGACATGAATCATCCAATAAGAGTAGAAAAAGTGTAAAGGTAATTTCATATTATTATAACATTATATTTACCTTAAATTACACTAATTACCTTTAATCGCGATTAATAGAAATTAAAAGTTACTATTCACAAAAAATTATTTTATTCTCATTGAACCATATTTTACTTCCTAATGACAATTATGTATGTCAGATTTTTAAAATTGAATTCATATAAGCATTAAAATTTCATTTAAACAAAAAATCGGTTTTTTAACTACCACTTAGTGGTTTCACTATTCATCAAAAATTGAAGTTTTTCAGAAAAATACCAAAAATTAACCCCAATCTATATTTGATATTCCTAATTCAAAAATGATGTCTATTTTAAAAAATTCAAAACATATAAGTTGAATTAATTATTTTAATAATTAATTCTCGTTGTCACAACAAATAGCATGTTTTTAAGAAACAATATATATCAAAAGATTAACAATTGTTTATGTCCAATTTCAAAGTGAAATTAATTATAATGACCACAATTGGATAAAATGGTTAAAATATATTCTAATTATACTTTAAAACCACTCAATCATATAATTTATCACTATAAATTATTTTGATTAAAAAAGTTGTTTTTAAGTATTTTCACTATTCATCGAAAATTGGAAGTTCTCAGAAAAATACCAAAAATTCAACATAGGCTAATTTTGATATTCTGAATCAAAAAATGAAGTCCATTTTGAAATATAAAATTTGTATAATTTCAAAAAATGGGTATTACTATTCATAACGGCTATTTTGATTGGTCGCGGTGTGTTATAATCTCGAACTTGCGTACAATGCAAGCTATTGCATTATTGAAAGAGAAGCGTATCGTGGAAGCTTGGGGTTTTACATTCTCCCCTCCTTCAGTAAATTGTGTCCTCACAATTTGAAATTGTTCTTCAAAAATAAACTGTTTAAAATAGAAAATGACTTTGTGGAAAACCCACATCGGAAATAAGGTTAATAAAAGTTAGCCTTAATAAGAGGGAAAGGGAAAAGAAAAAGTCACCACCAAATTATGATCTAGATTAAGAGAACATTGGTGGAAATTAGAGACATATAATTAGAGGAAAAACTGAAAATATTTTTAGGGAGTGATTGAGGTCATCAATCACAAACAAGTGTAAAATTGGGGGCCTCAAAGCCTTCAATCTATGGTGATTTAAAATATCATCATTTCAACAAAACTTAAGGTATTAGGATAACACATTTTTTTGTTTTAATATCCCTTTACTAAAGTTTAATAATTAATTTATTCCTAGAATAAGAGAGAGTTATATATATATATATATACTTGACAATTAGAGTTCAACCATCAACTAATTCGTACCACAAACTCATCTTTCAATCCAAGGTAATAGAATTCAAAAATATTATATTTATCCTAATCGTACAAGGTTCCAAATATTAAAACATACCATTTAGGTTAGGAAAACTATTTTTTAATAACCAGGGACTTCCTGTAGTATAGCATCCTGCCTTTTTGTCACATAAACTTTCATTACATTATACAAAACTGAGGATCTTTAAGGTTTAGTGTCTTGGAAACCAGGAACTTAATACATGAAACAAAAAAAACATTCTTCTTAAACACTTGAAAGGATTCTCCTTATGTTCATCCTAGGTTCATTACTGCATCTCATAACCTGGGTACATACATCAAAAGAAATGGTGAGCATAAGTCCCAGTAAGGGAAGCAAGGGAAATATTTAACATTTGAACTTGAGATACATCAATAAAGTCATGAAAAGAACTTTAAGGTATGAGAAAAAATCATGAGGAATATTTTAATAAAAATAATGTTTTTCATAACTTGAATATGTGGCTACAACATTTAATATTGACAATCATTTCGTTTCACCAAGGTCCATTCCCAAGGTGTCATTAAAAAATTACCAAGGTTATTCACCAAGGTATCAGTCTAAAAGGTCATCTCTAGAGATTAAGTCTTTACCCAATGCATTGGAGCGCTATCTGGGCGCACCCTTGAAATGTATTTATTATCATGTGAGCCACATATATCATCATAAATCATTTCATAAAAAACCCATATAGCATAAAATAAATGGGTTTCATTTCATAACCATAACGTTTTAAAAACTGCTTTAAAGACATGATCTTTATGTCACTTTAAACCCACGGAAAGGGAAAGCGGGTTTCATGTATATAAATCCCAGAATTTAAAATAGAAAATTTTGATATATATGTAAATACCCCTGTAGAAATAATATATTTGAGTATTAACTTAATAACATAAAATAATTTTGAGAAAAGAGAGAGGCATTTTGAGACGAAAATTCTGTAGCATAACGGCTACATTACAGGGTTTTAGAAAATGTTGAAAAGAGAGGGTACATGGGTCAAACATTCATAAATGACCCATAAAACAGTAGAGGAAAATAATATGAAGGATATATGAACATTTTAATGAAATTTTAAAGACATTCCATATGAAATGAAGAACATGAATGGAAGACAAAAATAAGATTTCTCTTGTGAAAATTCGGCAGCCTAACGACGTCACTTAAACTTCAAAAAAAGAATTGACGAGATCAAATAGGGTCTCTCATAATATGAACATAAAATATCAGTATGATAGATATAGAGATCATACCCCAACATAATAAAAAGGAATTTTAAAGACTTGACATGAAAGTAGAACTTTGAAAAACGAGAAAGGTGAACGAATCCCTTAAAAATTCGGCAGCCTAGTGGCGCCACTTAAAACTTCAAAATACTGAATTAAAGAGATCAAATAGGGTCTCTCATCATATGAAAATAAAATTTCAGTATGATAGATATATAGATCATTCCCCAAAATAATAAAAAGGAACTTGAAATACTTGACATGAAAATAGAACTTGAGAAGGGTGAAAGAATCCCTTAAAAATTCGGCAGCCTAACGGCATCACTTAAACTTCAAAAAATGAATTAACGAGATCAAATAGGGTCTCTCATCATATGAACATAAAATATAAGTATGATAGATATAGAGATCATACCCCAACATAATAAAAAGGAACTTGAAAGACTTGACATGAAAATAGAACTTGAAAAATGAGAAGGGTGAAAGAATCCCTTAAAAATTCAGCAGCCTAACGGCGCCACTTAAACATTCATAAAACAAAATGATGAGAGTAAGAGGGGATCTCTAATCATATGAACATGAAAAGGGAATTAAGAGGAATATAAAAGAACATCCTCCCACATAAGAACATGGAGCATAAAAGGAATGACATAAAAGAGATTACTTGAAAAGAAAGAGAGAGGTCAGATCCCTTGCCTTAAAACGTAACTCCTAAAACTCAAAGGTTGGGACATTGAGGGGTTGTAGGAATCTTGGAAGGACTCCTTGGGAGGTAATGAGACCATAGCTTCGTTGGGGAAGAGTTGGGAGTCTAATGGATTAGAGGATGGCTTGGTATTTATAGGGAAAGTGAGGGGACAAGGCATTAATGGTCAAGGGACACCTCATTAGTGGTTTTGGCAACACCATGGGCTTACCCATGGTATTTTCCCATGGTATTGGCCACTTGGGACACCTCATACCTTATATTACTATTCATAAGTCGACCATATTTATTACATACTTAATACATCATTTAATGATGTCATTAATCACCCGTAACTTAAAAACGGTATTTTCACTATTCATTGAAAATTCAACTTTCTCAGAAAAATCCCAAAATTTCACCTCAACCAAATATCAATGCTCTGATTTCAAAAATGAACTCCATTTTATAGAAATAATTTTCTAAATATTTTTAATTTAATTTTTAAATAAATACACTATTCACCGAAAATTCATTTTTTTCAGAAAAATCCCCAAAAATTACATTAACATAATATCAATGCTCTGAGTTCAAAAATGAAATCCATTTTATAAAAATAATTTTCTAAATATTTTTAATTAAATTTTTAATTAAAAAACACTATTCACCTGAAGAAACTAATACTTGACTAATAATTTATGAAACTGTTATTTAACCATTTTATTGAATCACATTACTTAATCAAGGTGCCTAGATTATATTAATGCTTTATTTAAGTGAGATTACAAATCCATTTGGTCACATTACTAATCCTAAGCATAAAATCACTATTCATAATTTACTATTAATCAAAAATTAAGTTGATCTTATTAGACTCTAAATTTCGTACTGAACATAATTGTAGAAGACCATTTTTTGAAAATCATTACACATTTTTTATTATTTAAGGTTTAGATAAACATTTTTTTAAAATATCCTTTCTCTAAAATTCACCAAAAATATGCATACTATATTTATCCGGACATTTGAAAATTCATAAACCTCATCATAAGAAGAAATCAAAATTTTTATTTAAAACAAAGGATTACACAAGGCAATTGCGGTCTCCTTACATATCCCCTTATCACACCAGCATAGGACATAAGTGTAAGGTGTGCTAAGGTGAGAGAATCTGAGGGAGGCTCGGCCAACATCGCATGAGTAGTAATTTCTATCAGTTTGAACTTCTCGCGAAGGCGATTCCGTTCTAGCTTCACACGATGAAGTTCGGCTTGGGTTTGGTCCAGAGCAAAGCCTAGTTGTGCTACCTCCTTCCCAAGTTCTATTAGATAGGCTTCGATCGGTCCAAGACTACTGGGTGAGGCCATCAAATCTTCTTTCTATATTAATTAACCAAGATCACTTGTATTTAGAGACAAAAGTCACAACATTAGGTTTTCAACGGTCATACTAAATAACAGTCATATAATAGTCAAAACCCAACAGTCTCATTTTAATTATACTAATGTTATCAAATGAAACAGTTTTGTTGAGTATGAAAAATAAAATAACACAAAAAATTAGGAAACAAGATTTATTCAAAATTTCGGGTCGTTATAATCTTCCCCTCTTAAGAAATTGTGTCCTCGCAATTTTTAAAATTGGGTTTTGAAATTTCATTGAAAGTCCCACATCGGAAAAAGAGTCAGTAACACTATTACTTTAAAAGAAGAAAAGGAAGTACAAAGGCCATCCGAGTTAACCCACACTAGGATTCCATGTAGGAAAACATGGATATGGAAGAAAAAACAAAGGGTCAAGTTCTAAGGGAGAGTGATAGAAAACATGAATAGGAGAAAGTTAACAATAAGAAAATCACAAACTTATGATGTGTATAAATGGTCTTTGATTACCCAGTAGAAAACTTTAACAGAAAACATTTTTGTTTTATGTTCCTTTTCATAGTTTTGAGGAATTCATTTACTACATAGAATAAAAACATAAGGAAATATACCTACCTTCAAGTAGAGTTTAATCCTTTAATAAGTTTCTACCAAAACTAATATTTTCTCCAAATGATGAGAATTCAAAACTACTTGGTCTCATCAAAGAACAAGAATCATCTTATAGAGAATCAAATAATCAACCAAATATTAACTATTTATTTCTTCTATCTTTAAACATTATCCCAAAAACAGAAAGGGTAAGATAAAAAAACTCTCCCAAAATAAATAACCCCATAGGAAGGGAAACTACTTTAAATATTCAAAGTTCCACGGTACTACCCAAAGTTCATCATAGACCATTCCGTAAATAACTGTCCTTAAAAATCCTCAAAATAAACTAAACTAATATTGAAACCCAAATACAAGAAGGATTTGATAACATAGTCTTCCAAGGTAAACTTTATCATTCATCTCCAAACAATATCAACCACTCATAACATCTTATAAAAAAAGTAACTAATCTAAACATATTTACCCCAAGATAGGTTAATCATTTCCATAAGTAACCTAAATTACTATAAGTCTACCTTAAATTCATCAATTCTTCAAAATATAATTCAACCTTTACTCCTCAAAGAAAATACCATAGTAATCTATTTACCTCGATCAAATAGGGTTCCCAAAATAGTGAACGTCTTCCAAAATAATAATCATATTTTAATCCCCTAATCATCTCTATCATATTAATACGGCAATCGTCACATTTCCTATCACATTTGTTGTTGGGACATGTTCTTCCATTTCCCACCATTAACTAAGAAAAGAAAGTACAATTAGGGGCTTAAATACTTAGCCAATAATCATGAAAAGGAACTTAAATCATAGAAGGATAACTTGTAGAAAAAAAGTATACCCTAACTTGTGATCCCCTAGGTTCCAAACTAGGTTATCCATGATCATATATTCCTATGTGAATCTTTATTTTATTTTATCTTTGTTCCTTTAATAATGGTTTATACTAAGCTTATGAATTTACCAAAGCATATCCCCCGGGAGTGTCGTAACCAAAAGTGTAGCAAGGCCCATTGTCGTGTACTAGTTCTCATTTGAGTCTATCTCAAAGCGGTGTTTTCGGTTTTTACCCCTATGTACATCTGTTCCAGATCCACCTCTACCTGCTCGTATCCAGACAGGGATGTATTTTCTTGGTAACCCCTTACTCAATACCCACCAAAATACCAGGAAGATTTCCTATATTTAAACTTTTATATAGGCTTCTTCCTAAAGTTTTCATATCCTAATTTCCACAAATAACTAAACCATCCTTTGATACCAACTATAGCATCCTGCCTTTTTGTCACATAAACTTTCATTACATTATACAAAACTGAGTATCTTTAAGGTTTAGTGTCTTGGAAACCAGGAATTTAATACATGAAACAAAAAAACATTCTTCTTAAACACTTTAAAGGATTCTCCTTATGTTCATCCTAGGTTCATTACTGTATCTCATAACCTAGGTACATACCTCAAAAGAAAGGGTGAGCAGAAGGCCCAGTAAGGTAAACAAGGGAAACATTTAACATGTGAACTTGAGATACATCAATAAAGTCATGAAAAGAACTTTAAGGCATGAGAAAGAAATCATGAGGAATATTATAATAAAAATAACGTTTTTCATAAATTGAATATGTGGCTACAACATTTAATATTGAAAATCATTTCATTTCACCAAGGTCCATCCCCAAGGTGTCATTAAAAAATTACCAAGTTTATTCACCAAGGTATCATTCTAAAAGGTCATCTCTAGAGATTAAGTCTTTACCCAATGCATTGGAGCAATATCTGGGCGCACCCTTGAAATGTCTTTATTATCATGTGATACACATATATCATCATAAATAATTTCATAAAAAACTCATATAGCATAAAAGAAATGGGTTTCATTTCATAATCACGACGTTTTAAAAACTGCTTTAAAGACATGATCTTTATGTCACTTTAAACCCACGGAAAGGGAAAGCGGGTTTCATGTATGTAAATCCCAGAATTTAAAATAGAACATTTTGATATATATGTGAATACCCCTGTATAAATAAGAGCTTTGAGTTTTCACTTAATAACATAAAATAATTTGGAGAAAAGAGAGAGGCATTTTGAGACGAAAATTCTGCAGCATAACGGCTACGTTACAGGGTTTTAGAAAACCTTGAAAAGAGAGGGGGCATGGGTCAAAAATTCATAAATGACCCATAAAATAGTAGAGGGACAGAATATGAAGGATATATGAACATGGTAATGAAATTTTAAAGACATACCATATGAAATGAAGAACATGAAAGGAAGACAAAAATAAGATTTCTCTTATGAAAATTCGGCAGCCTAACGGCGTCACTTAAACTTCAAAAAAAGAATTGAAGAGATAAAATAGGGTCTCTCATCATATGAACATAAAATATAATTATGATAGATATAAATATCATACCCAAACATAATAAAAATGAACTTGAAAGACTTGACATGAAAGTAGAACTTTGAAAAACGAGAAAGGTGAACGAATCCCTTAAAAATTCGGCAGCCTAGCGGCACCACTTAAAACTTCAAAATACTGAATTCAAGAGATAAAATAGGATCTCTAATCATATGGAAATAATAGTTCAGTATGATTGATATATAGATCATACCCCAACATAATAAAAAGGAACTTGAAATACTTAACATGAAAATAGAACTTGAGAAGGGTGAAAGAATCCCTTAAAAATTCGGCAGCCTAACGGTGTCACTTAAACTTCAAAAAATGAATTGACGAGATCAAATAGGGTCTCTCATCATATGAACATAAAAGATAAGTATGATAGATATAGAGATCATACCCCAACATAATAAAAAAGAACTTGAAAGACTTGACATGAAAATAGAACTTGAAAAATGAGAAGGGTGAAAGAATCCCTTAAAAATTCAGCAGCCTAACGACGCCACTTAATCATTCATAAAAAAAATGATGAGAGTAAGTGGGGATATCTCATCATATGAACATGAAAAGGGAAGTAATATGAATATAAAATTACATCCTCACACATAATAAAATGGATCATAAAAGGAATGACATAAAAGAGATTACATGAAAAGAAAGAGAGAGGTCAGATCACTTACCTTAAAACGTAACTCTTAAAACTCAAAGGTTGGGACCTTGAGGGCTTGGGGGAACCTTGGGAGGACTCCTTGGAAGGTAATGCGACTAGAGCTTAGTTGGGGAAGAGTTGGGAGTCGAATGGATGAGAGGATGGCTTGGTATTTATAGGGAAAGTGAGGGGACAAGGCATTAATGGCCAAGGGACACCTCATTAGTGGTTTTGGCAAAACCATGGGCTTTCCCATGGTATTTTTTCATGGTATTGGACACTTGGGACACCTCATACCTTATATTACTATTAATAAGTCTACCATATTGATTACATTCTTAATACATCATTTAATGATGTCATTAAACACCTGTAACTTAAAAACTATATTTTCACTATTCATCGAAAATTCAACTTTCTCAGAAAAATCCCAAAATTTCACCTTAACCAAATATCGATGCTCTAATTTCAAAAATGAACTCCATTTTATAAAAATATTTTTCTAAATATTTTTAATTAAATTTTTAAATAAATACACTATTCACCGAAAATTCATTTTTTTCAGAAAAATCCCCAAAAATTACCTTAACATAATATCGATGCTCTGAGTTCAAAAATGAAATCCATTTTATAAAAATATTTTTCTAAATATTTTTAATTGAATTTTTAATTAAAAAAAACTATTCACCTGGAAAAAAAACTAATACCTGACTAATAATTTATGAAACCGTTATTTAACCATTTTATTGAATCACATTACTTAATCAAGGTGCCTAGATTATATTAATGCTTTATTTAAGAGAGATTACTAATCCATTTGGTCACATTACTAATCCTAAGCATAAAATCACTATTCATAATTTACTATTCATCAAAAATTAAGTTGATCTTATTAGACTCTAAATGTCGTACTGAACATAATTGTAGAAGACCATTTTTTGAAAATCATTACACATTTTTAATTATTTAAGGTTTGCATAAACATTTTTTTAAAATTTCCTTTCTCTAAAATTCACCAAAAATATGCATACTATATTTATCCAGATATTTAAAAATTCATAAACTTAATCATACGAAGAAATAAAAAAAATTATTTAAAATGAAGGATTAAACAAGGCAGTTACGGTCTCCTTACATAGCCTCTTATCACACCAGTATAGGACCTAAGTGTAAGGTCTGCTAAGGTGATAGAATCTGAGGGAGGCTCAGCCAACATCGCACGAGTAGTAATTTCTATCAGTTTGAACTTCTCACGAAGGCGATTCCGTTCTAGCTTCACACGATGAAGTTCGGCTTGGGTTTGGTCCAGAGCAAAGCCCAGTGGTGCTACCTCCTTCTCAAGTTCTGTTAGATGGGCTTTGATCGGTCCAAGACTACTGGGTGAGGCCATCAAATCTTCTTTCTATATTAATTAACCAAGATCACTTGTATTTAGGACAGAAGTTGAAACATTCGGTTTTCAATGGTCATACTGACTAACGGTCATATAATAGTCAAAACCCAACAGTCTCATTTTAATTATACTCATGTTATCAAATGAAACAATTTTGTTGAGTATGAAAAATAAAATAACACACAAAATTAGAAAACAAGATTTATTCAAAATTTCAGGTCGTTACATGTAGGCTAGTGGTAGTTAATAAAGGCTTGCCATACTATGGTTGTGGGTTCGATTCCTACAGCTTTGTCCGATGCGACGGGTCATCCCCCGACCTGCAGGTTATTCTTTTCCTAAAACTATAGTATCGTAATATTCCAAAAATAATCTTCAGAAATGTTTTAACCTTAAACAATACTATCCAAAGTTCAACTTAATCCATTCCAACCTTTATAGTTTTCCGAAATACCTCTGTCCAGACTTTCTCTAAAAGGTCTCTAAATTCCGAAATCAACTGTAACATTAGATTCCCAAAAAAAAGTATAGTTTCCCTTATTGTCACATACTAAAAATATGATTACCTTTATCATATTAAAACCTTAATGAAAACAACAAGTACTGCAGTACAATCCTTATATATATCACATTATTCTTATAACCATAATATAGTTCTTGAGTCCAAAAACACAAATACAATAAGTATTCAACTTCATCTGTAGTAACAGCATAATCTTGGCCTTGCTCCCTTGGCCTTTTCTGAGGTAAGTTTCCTTGGTGCTTAGGGTATTCATTTGCAAAATTCTCCATTTCTTTACAATTGTATCATTCAACATTGATAGCCTCTTTCTTTCCCTTATAATCACGAGCCTGGTGACCTTTTTCTCCATATTTATAACAAACTCTCATTCCTTTTAGGCAAAAAATGGGGTAATTATTCCCATAATTATCTCATAATAGAAAATCCTTCTTTCCCTTTTTTCTCTTTATATGTCTCTTTTTCCACCATTCTCTTCTTCTCTTTCTTTACTTTGTTGTCATAAGACTTAGAGAATTCCTTTTCTGTCTTGATAGAACACGAGACTATATCTTCGTACGTTGAGAAAGATTGTGATACTAATGCTCGACGGAGAAACGGTTTTAACCCATCAAAGAAATGATCGATATTACTTCTTGGGTTACGTATATAATCTGTTGCATGCCTCTCTAACCTTGTAAAGTTTGCCTCATACTTTGAGACATTCTCATCCTCCTTTTGTCTCAGACTCAGAAATTGCCTTTCCATATCTACCCGATGGTCACGAGGGAAGTATTTTTCTAATAAAAGCTCTTTGAAATCCCTCCATTCCATATTTTATACTTCATCATCTCCCTTCATGTTTTGTATCAATGACCACCATTGATCAGCATCTCCAGTGAGGCGGTAAACTGCCATGACAACGGTTTCCCTTTCACTACACCCCAAAGCCTGAAATATTTCCTCTAGGGAACTTATCCATTGCTCAGCTACTAATGGATTTGTACTCCCATTTAATCTTGTTGGTTGTTGCCTCATGAAGCAGTCTAACATTGATCCTCCACGTTGTGGATCAGGGTGCTCCATACGAGTAAGGTTATTATTCCTAACCTGAGTGAGTTGTCACAGTATGGTGATAAGTTGATCAGCACCAGTTGTATCACCAGCTCCACTATAATTATCTTGAGCAGGAGGTAAATCCCTACATGGAGTGTGTGAATTGATATGGTTTCCATTCCTTCCATTAGGTGCCATTTCTAAACAATGTCATAAACTAGATTAGTTTATGAATCGAAATACATAATTCCATTCTTGTAAAACACTTAACATAAATTGAACAGTTTATGGATATAATCCATAATCATAAAAATGTTTTCTTTGAGAAATTATATACTCATAAACCCTTCATAATGGTTTGTAAAGAAAATGGGAATTATCCTAAGCATATCCCCCGGGAGTGTCGTAACCAAGAGTGCAGCAAGGCCCATTGTCGTGCACCAGTTCCTGTTCGAGACTAGCTCAAAGCGGTGTTTTTGGGTTTTACCCCTAGGTACATCTGTTCCAGATCCGCCTCTACCTGCTCGTATCCAGACAGGGATGTGTTGCTCAGAAAACTCACAAAATCTCTATAATACCAAAATTCTAGGAAGTTCTTCTATATTAATCCTCAAAGTCTATCTTAGGGCTATGTGCTCTAATCAGAGTTTATCTAAATCTAGCTTCTAAAGTTAGTACTAAACTACCTATGATACCAATTGTAATGCCCTGACCCCAGTTACCTAGATTCGGTGCATTATTACGTAACATTGGCATGATCACAAAAGATCAAGTCTCGAAAGACCGATTAGTTTAGTAGCCTTGGAAACACTAGATACATTCATAAATGTTACATTACATCATAAAGTAAAAAATCACAATAACATAGTCTCCAAATTCCACACTCATATCCCCTTCAAACTATCCCTGCAGGTCAGTCATAAAATATTTCTTCACATCCTGGGAAAAAACATAGAATGGGGTGAGCTCAGATGATCAGTAAGGATAACAATATAGCGGAAACTTTCATAAATAAACATAAACATTTAAGGCAATGTATAACTAAAACAAAATCCTTTTAAACTTGAACTTCATCATAATATGGAAAAAATAAAATGAAATAATGTCATTTACTTATCCACATGGATATTCTACTACTCTAATAAACACATGCAATATCAATAACCACTTTCATAATGATGGAATGCATAATTCCAGACTATCATAACCACGTAGCCAAGGCCTCATGCCAAGACTACAAATAAGATTTTGTCAAGGCCTCGTGCCAAGACACTAGTTTGTCTCCTGAGACCTACCGATGCATCGAGGAGATATAGAGGTCTCCTCCCGTCACTTATTAAGTCCAATTTATTCCTCATATGAACAGGTTTAAACATATCATAAACCATAACATAATCGTATCACATAAAAAAAGCATAAAGGAAACATAACATTTCAACATTTCAATCACAATATATCAATAAAACACATTGATATAATCAAAACATTATCAAAACCATTTTCAATACCAAAATAAAAGAAAAGTAAAACATTGTATTTATTTTTCTTTAAAAAAAGTTATGTCTTGTAGAGGAAGACGAAACTCAAATAATGGTCACGGCGGCGGAGAAGTCGTTGTCACCGCATACGTAAGACAAAACATTCCTTTTGTCATTTAGTAAAATCGCTTCATATAAAAATATTCCTTTTGAATAAAAGTAAAATTCAAAGGGGGTTATACACTGTAGAAATGAAAGTTGTGTTTAAAACATAATATGCCTCAATGAAAGGAGATTGAGACGAAGTCCCTTACCTCGTGTCTGACTTGACTCGATCGTTCTTTAACCTCCTGAATAATAAAGTAGAGTTAATTTATACTTTCTTAATAACCTTTTTTAAGTTCATTATTCCTTTTATATCACTTATTACCATGTTATTAACATTATTTAATTATTTAAGTTAATAACGGTCGTTTTATCGATCCTTGGTACTTGAGTCAAAAATAAACTTCTTAGAATTACAAGTTGTTTATGCGGTGAAATTTCCATTATCTCCAGAATTATATTCATGATGTATATATAATATATATCATATATATCCAATATATACATGCATTTATAATATTACATAACATTTAGTGGTAAGAAATGAATTACACCGTTCATGGAGACGGTAAGCCGTATGTACGCATTAACGCTACTTTCATTTATATTTATTATTTAATGGAATAAAATAATAATGATATAAAGGTATATTATAATTAAAGTATAATATCATATATAATATCATTTACTCCATCCTTCATACGTCCCACATATGGCATTGACGATTCAAATCACTTTGAGGGGGCGGTAGTCCGCACTACCTAAAATGAAATTATCGCGTTTACCCATAATGGAAATCATAAAGTTATGCCATAAATGAAAAATAAATAAGCATAAGGAAAACATAAACATAAAATATATCATATATAAATATAGTTACATCTTAATGACCACCATGAGAGGTGTTAAAAGAAGATTGAACAATCATCATTTCGTGAGGCAGTAATTCGTGACCCATAGAAATAGTATGTTCTTTAACCATTAGACGAAGGTGTATGTAAGTGTAAATCAAATAATTCTCATAAAAACATCCTATTATATTGAATATACTGGTGTTTTTACGAAATAAATGAATAAAAATAGTTTAATGTGTTGGAGAAGCAAAATAAAACAAAAGAATATAAGAGAAGACATTACCTTAAAATCGGGTAACTCTTTTTTATTTGAGCCAAAGGCTTCCTTGGGAAGACTTCTGCCCAAAGTGAGGCTTCTAGGAGTAAGAGAGGGAAGTTGAGAGATTATTTGGTCAGAGGTTGGCCAAGCCAAATGGCTTTTAAGGTGTGAATAATTTGGTATAGGTGGGGGCCTTTTATAAGCGGAGAGGAGCGGCACTCTTGGAAAGTCATGAAATGTTACATTATTATGAAGTTATTTTCGGATTTCAAAGGTCCCAAAATTTCATATTTCGTGTATAAGGTGATAAGGGTTATAAATATACTCATCTAATAGGTTTTTGACAATTTTATGTCTTATATTTTACACTATCTTTTCATTTTATTTAAATCGTTAATTAATGAGGTAATTGATGCATCATCATGGTGTCATAAATAAATTTATTTATTTAATGCCTAAAAATTATAAAACAATTTCCATTATATAGGAAATATTTTTAGATTTCCAATTAATATTTATAGTCTAAAAGTTAACTTATATAACCCCATGTAATAATTGTTTTAGTAAAACAACACATGTTTGTGACAATTTTATTTTTACTTTAAATAAAAAGTTATTAATGTCATTTTCTTACCCAAGTGGCTCCATGGGGTCCCCAAGTTGACCCATGGATTGTTTTGGTCGGCCATGACTCATACAATAAGATTATAACAAGTGTAAATGTAATTTCATATTATTATAACATTATATTTACCTTAAATTACACTAATTACCTTTAATTGCGATTAATAGAACTTAAAAGTTACTATTCACGAAAAAATTATTTAAATCTCATTGAACCACATTTTACTTCCTAATGACAATGATATATGTCATATTTTTGAAATTCAATTCACAGAAGTGATAAAATTTCATTTAAACGAAAAATCAGTTTTTTAACTACCACTTAGTGGTTTCACTATTCATCAAAAATTGAAGTTTTTCAGAAAAATACCAAAAATTAACCATAATATATATTTGATATTCCTAATTCAAAAATGATGTCTATTTTACAAAATTCCAAACATATAAGTTTAATTAATTTATTTAATAATTAATTCCCGATGTCACAACAAATAGCATGTTTTTAAGAAACAATATATATCAAAAGATTGACAATTGTTTATGTCCAATTTCGAAGTGAAATTAATTATAATGACCACCATTGGATAAAAATATTAAAATATATTCTAATTATACTTTAAAACCACTCAATCGTATAATTTATCACTATAAATTATTTTGATTAAAAAAGTTGTTTTTAAGTATTTTTCACTATTCATCGAAAATTGGAAGTTATCAGAAAAATACCAAAACGTCAACATAGGCTAATTTCAATATTCAGAATCCAAAAATTAAGTCTATTTTGAAATATAAAATTTGTATAATTTCAAAAGGTGGGTATTACTATTCATAACGGCTATTTTGATTGGTCGCGGTGTGTTAGAATCTCTAACTTGCGTACAATGCAAGCTATTACATTATTGAAAGAGAACCGTATCATTGAAGCCTGGGGTGTTACAATATATCATCTATTTTCCTAGTTTTTTCTGCGTTAAAAAATTTTACCATCATTCATGTGTACATGTGGGCTACCAACTTTACGAAGTGAGGAAATTAATTTTTCATCTCCACATCACTTTGATGGTATAGATAAGTTTAATTAAATATATAATATGATATTTATGATATAATTATAAGTATTTAATGATAAAATAGTAATTCTATTCTTTATGTCATGATCATTGAAAAATGTAAATGTTACTCATGTGTTTGTATGGCCCACCATCTCAATGATGGTAAAGTAGTTCATCTTTCATAAACAACTTTAATGGTTTTTTAAGAATAAATGATTTATAAAAATGATAATTATTTATTTATTATTATTATTAAGATTATGGTATAATGAAATATTTTACCATATTTAACATACCAATGTCATTGTGTGCATATGAGATAAATATCATCCAAACATCCAACATGAACTTTTACTGAAAAAGGTTGGTGAAAATACCCTTTATTATGAAGAGAAATAAAAAGAGATAGAAATCCCTTTTGGATTGGATTAATAGAGAACCCGTTACAATATCAAAGTCCCAGAGGCATGAATCCATATATTTGAATGGCCAAAATCCCATAGATAAAAATACAATTATAAGTAAACCCATTAAAAATGTCCAAACTAGATAGACCATCATAGAAAAACCTAAATCGCTAACATTTTTGTTGGTACACTATCATCGCCCCACCATGAATGAATGGAATCCACCACCTATGCTTCTCACCATAGTTAGATCTACTGCAAAGATTAACACCATGCCAGCGCTGATCCAGATCCCCACCGCCATGTAGATGATCTATGTCATCGATGTCATACATAGGTGACATTTGCACTGATCCTGTAGATTGGATCCGTCGAGTTTGACTTCACCTGCTCACCATGAACTGCCAACCCATCTGTCGAGGACCACTAGAGATCTCATTTCATCCCCTACAACACCACCACACCAAGTCATTCGAGGCCTTTGGAGTTCTCCCACCTTACACGCTCTTCCACACACACAAACGTTGCCTTAGAACCCTCTCTATCCCACTTTCAAACCATCGAGGCCACAAATATATACAAAACATGATATTGATGCTACTTGTGAACCATATCCCACCACTACCATCTCTAAAATCCACAGTTGATGGAGATCCTACTCGAGCACCATAGATCTACAACAGTCCCATCTCTAAAGAAGGCCATGGTGCTGAAGGAGCTAGAAAATCCAGGGAAACCCCATAAAGGATATGAGAGCTCATAGCTAAATCTGAGATCCCTTAATCATCAATGAACATAAATGATTAAGAAATTTAATAAAACATGATAATATAAAAAATAAAATTAATAATTGTAATGCCCTGAATCTAGTTTCCTAGAGTCGTTGTATTATTTTATTATATTAGTATGATCACAAAATTTAAATCCCAAAGGTCTAATAATTTTAGTAGACTTTGAAAAAATATATACAAACATAATTTTTACATAACATCTTGAAATTAAAAAAACATAGTGTATCCTATGAAAACACTCATATCCCTTAGATTATCCCTATAGGTCATTCATTATATACTTCTTCACATCCTGAAGAAAAAAGAAATATAAGAAATGGGTGAGCTCGGATGCTCAGAAAGGATAAAAAATATAGTCAAAACTATCATAAATAAGAATTAAATTTTAAGGAATGGAATGAAACTAAAATAAAATCCTTTTAAAAATAATTTTTAGCAAAATATTGAAATAATAAATCAAATAATTTCATTTAAACATTCACATGAATATTCTACTAGTTGAATAATCACATTCAATATCAATAACTAATCTTATAGTGAGGGAATGCATAATGTCAGCCATCATAACCACACTGTCAAGCCCTTATGCCAATACCATACATAAACGGGAAAAAATTATACTAGTTTGTCTCATGAGACCTACTGATGCATCGAGGGGATATATCAGACCCCTCTTATCACTTACTAAGTCTAATTTAGTCCTCTTATGAAAAGGTTGATACATAACATAAATATTTGTATCAAAACTACTATACAAAATGTTAATACATTAGCCCTAAAACATGAATGGTATCAAAAAAGCAAATCTACAGTAAAAAATATCATTAAAACTTGAATAAAATATTAAATATTGTTTAATAATAAATCAATCTCAATTAAGCATATAATACAACAAATGTTTTTGACTTACGTGAAAATAATCTAACAAAATAATTAAAACTCTTTGAGATAAATATCCATTTTTTAATTTGAAATCATTTAAAAGTTGAAAAATTATAAAAGAAAACATTTAATTTTTAAAATTACCTTGTAATATTGTAATGGATGCTTCAAAATGTAATGGTGTCATAATAGCGAAAAATAGCTGATCGTTCCATATAAGTTAAAAAAATATTCTTTCTTTAATTTTTGAAAAAGGTCATAAACTACCTCGTTTGGAAAATGAAAGAATTATTATTTTAAAAATGATTTATAAATAGTAAAACATGGGTAAAAATGAGTTTAATCAATTTTCAATTAGGTTTTGAAATATATTTTTAAGAAACATGTACATGGATTGTAAATGTGTCCCTGTATGTACTTACGTATAGACAACCTCAGATAGTAATGAGATTGCAAAATTAACTATTACTTTGTACTTTATTTTAATCAATGGTACATTAACCTCATATATAATGTTTCAATTATGTTATCAAATTAAACCTGAACCATATATATATTTATGATTTCATATTTGATCTTCTGATATCGTTTTTGTAATAATACTTTAGTATTACCATTGTATCGGGTTTTAACTGTTTTGTTTTCTAATATATGTTTTATTATGTAAGTCATATTTCTTATGGATAGGATGTATTTTATTCATATATATAATGATATGAAGTTCATAATCATTATTTTTACTCATCAAAAAAATTTCTTAATCATTCTTGAATGGTTAATGTGGAGAATAAATCTCACCAGGTCTTGGAGACGGTACGTCGTATGTACGCACGAGCAATGATATCATTACCTTGATGGTTCAATGGTGTGTAATTGATTGGTATATTAATTATAAAGAATAATTATTATGTTATATTGAGTATTTATATCCATTATATTCATCAGTATTCCCATCTGAATAAAGTAATGTTGAATAATAAATTACATCGCGACGTAGAGACTCTAAGTCATATGTATGTATGCATTGTGATATTATTATTCATAGAATGGAAAAAATGAAGAATTTTTTTTTCACATAATCATAATAACATCTCAACATGTTTATGATACCTTATTTATTATATTATTATAGAAATACAATTAGAGGAGAAAGTAGAAGAAGAAAATAAATTGAATGGAATTGGTAATACAATTATCTCTTCATTGAGCATCTCCTTTTGATTTGCACAAAAGTACTCATAAGGATGGATTTATTCCAAAATTATGGAATCTAGGAATATATTAGGGAATTTATGAGGATAATTGGTCATGTTTTTTCAAAGAAAAATGTCTTTATAGATGTAAATATAAGATAAGTATATGTGCTCTTTTATAAGAGGAAAGGTGAACTTTTGGAAACACCAAAACTATTAAATTATTATACATTTATTTTAGGTTTTAAATAGATAAAAAGTTATTTATTTTGAGTCTAAGTTTATTATGGGTCTATATCCTCTCAACCAAGTATTGTTAAACAATATTACATCACAAAATTATCCTTATCTTCTCGATTTAACCATTAGTTAAAAAGTTTAACTCCTATTGTGTTTACAGATATTCTTCTAATATAGGGTTAATATAGTTACAATAAAACAGAAAAAGAAAACTGATTGTATAATTTATGAAATATTTTACATTATCCATGTAATTTGGTCTATTTTTATATTTTAATAAATTTTATAACATTTAATAAAATATTATTTATTTTAAAGTATCAATGAGATCAATTTTGATATTATTCAATATTTTTTGTTTTATAAATATTAAAACACCATGATAACTTCTAAAAAATACTTAAAATATGTCACTAACATTTCTATGTTATGTATAAAATTCGTGTATGTCAATAATTATGTTAAATTATATTTATTTTGTTATTTTGTATATCATTTAATTGATTATTTCATTAATAATTCAATTACTGCATCATTATTCTGTCACCAAATAATATAATAATTTATTTCATAAAATTATAAATAAATTACCATTTGGTAGATAAAAATTTTATATTTTTAAATACTATTTATATCCAACCATTTCACATATATAATTTCATATTAAAAATTTTATAGTTATTAAAACTTGAATAATACATTTTTAACTCTTCTTTAAATAAAATATAATAAATGTCCTAATCTAACACAAGTGGTTTAAAAATAATAATATTTTCCACATAATGATTATTTATAGAAAAAAATTTATCCAATGAAATTAAGAATTTTTTTGGGTAATATTATATTATTATAATATTATTTTTACAGTTAATTACCCTACTTAACTTAAATCGTAGTAAATAAAATCCAGAAGTTTTTATGCACCAAAAAAATTGATCCGATTAGAGAAAAAATTTCAAAATTATTAAAACCATATTTATAAATTTTTCAAAATTAAATTCAAAAAAGTGGTAATTTTAAGTTTAATGCTAATCCAATAGATGTGGCTAGAAGGCGGGTAAAAGAGACACTCAGAAGTTCAATAAATTTTTATATCTAATTATATTATAAAATTAATCCAATGAACTATATTGGATTAATATTTGTATTATTTATCTATTGAGAGTTTAAAATCAATGTACCATAAAATAATTATTTAAATGAAAAAGCGGGTTTTTAACAACAATGGAGTGCTTCTTACTATTCATCAAAAATTGAAACTTTTCAAAAAAAATACAACAAATTCACCCTAAGATAATTTTGATGTTTTGAATTCAAAAATGAAGTATATTTTGAAAAATAAAATTTATAAATTTCATAATTGGGTTAATATTATTCATTACTGCTTTATAATAGCTAGTTTTTTTAAGGTTGGGGTTGAAGCCTCATTTTAATATTTAAAGAAAATACCTCTTTAGACTGGGTAGAGGGAGACCCATTATATATCCCAAAGGCCCAAGGCCAAGTGGCTAGAATAATAGGCTTGAATGCCCTTTTTTTGGCCCAAAGGGCCCCTCAGTGAATATTATTGCTACAGTACCTGGGCTACTACAGTACCCGCTATAGTACCTCTGCCGCTACATTTCCTGCTACAGTGCTTCCTCCGCTACAGTGTGGCCACCGCTACAGTTCCGCCACTCCTACAATACTGATATAGTTCTACTATAGTACCCAAAAATTAGTCCCTACCAAGATTTGATCCTAGGTCTTTTGGATGCCAAGCATGAGCCTGTACCAATAGGGTACAAGCTTGTTGGAATTTAAATTGCTAGTTGGATAGGTCATAGTGGGCTCAAACTCAGTGTTGCGTGCAGTGCATGCCAATGAATTATTAAAAAATATGTGTACTATGGATGCATGGGGTGTTACATTACTCTATCCTTCAAATAATTTCATCCTCAAAAATTCTAGGATAACCCTTCATTAAATTATTTGTGTGGTTCTTCATCATAAGTTCTTTAGGTTCCCACATCACCTCTTCCATTTTATGATTTCTCCAAAGAACCTTTACCAGATGAGTCATCCTATTTCTTGTTCTCTTGTTTCATGAATCTTGAATGGATCTTCACAATAATAAATATCAAGTTCTAGCTCTATTTATTTGTAGGTGAGTACATGTAGTTGGTTTGGCATGTATTTCATTAATATTGATATGTTGAACACATCATGAACTTTGGAGAGACTTGATGGCATTGCCAAATGGTAAGGTACAACTCCAATTCATTCTAGAATTTCAAACAGTCCAATGTACCTGTGATTTAATTTACCCTTCTTACCAAATAATATAAATCTTTCCATGGAGATACCTTCAAGAAAATTTGATCTCCTACTTGAAATTATAAATCCTTACATTAGTTATCGACATATCTATTTTTCCTACTTTGAGTTGTTTTGATATGGGTTTGAATAATATTAATCTTTTCCATTGCTTCCTCAAAAACATTCAAGGCCTAAGAGTTTTCATTCACCAACATCATCACAATAGGTTGGTGTATGAAATATCTTTTCATGTAACACTTCATATATTCCCATTCGAATACTTTAATGGAATCTATTGTTATATAGAAAATTCTACTAGAGGTAAATATTGAACCCACATACCATGAAAGTCAAGTTATCAAGATCATAGCATGTCATCTAATGTTTGAGTATTCTGTTTCGATTATCTGTCAATTTTAGGGTGTTAGGTGGTTATCAAACAAAGATTAGTATCTAGGGCCTTCTAAATACTTTTATAGAATATTGATGTAAAAGGAGGATCAAGATAAGAAACAATTTATTGGGGTACACGATGAAGTATTACAACTTAATTAATGAAAAGTCTTGATAAATGTTCAAGTGGTAAATCTTCTATAATAGATAGAAAATATTCTAATTTGGTAAGATTATCAACAATAACCCATATTGTATCATTTCTTCTAGTATTATTTGGTATTACCATGACAAAATCCATCGTAATGTCATCCCATTTCCACACAAGTATAGGAGGAGGTCGCATGACACCTCTAGGATGTCATCCTCCAGCCTTCACCTATTAAAAAACCAAACATCTTCACACATAATAAGAAAAATCCCCCTTTTATGTTGTACCATTAAAAATGTTATTTGAAATAAATATAAATCATAGTGTTACCAAGGTTTATAGAGAAATTGGATCTATGAGCATCATACAATAATACCATTTTTATCTTCGGTATAGCGAGAACACAAATCCTCTTCACAAATTTCAAAATATCATCTTCAAATACTATGTAAATTAGTCTCCCATCACTCATAGCGTTAATTTTATTTTGAAACTCCTCATCATAAGACTGATAACTTTTTATCCTTTACAGTAAATATGGTTTGGCATCCTTTTGGAAAAATACTGATTTTTTACCTTCTAGGACAATTCCCATATCCGTCTTTACTAAATCCATGAACATAGGATTCTTTTCAACTATCATTATATTTAGAACTCTATGGTATTTCCTAAATAAATAATTCTCCACCTTATTTTCCTTCCTAGGGTGGTAGTGTATTATAAAATCAGAATACTTGACTAGCTCAACCCATCTCCTTTGTCTCATGTGGAGTTATTTCTGTGAGAAAATATATTTCAAACTTTTGTGATCAATATATATCTCACATTTTTCATCATTGAGATAGTGTCTCCATATCTTCCAAACAAATATCACTATTTAAAACTCAAGATCATGAGTTGGGTAGATTTTTTCATGAATTTTTAACTCCCTTCATGCATATGCAATAACCCTATCATTTTTCATAATAACACATCCAATTCTTTTTCATTTAGGCATCACTATAAATCAAAAACTCATCATTCCCAAATCGTAATGTCAATAATGTATAATTGACTAATATTCTATTAAATTCTTCAAAACATTATTCACACTCTTTTTTTCAAATGAATTTATCCCCTTTATCTATAACCTTGGTTAATGGGTTTTCCAATCAAGTAAAAGTTTTGACAAAATGCCGATAGTAACCTGTTAAACCAACAAAACCGCATACCTTGGTTATAGTCAGTGGTGCTGGCCATTATTGGATTTCCATTATCTTTGTATGACCAATAGATATTCAATCTACAAATACAATATATCCAAAAAAAGAAATTTTCTAAGGCTATAATTTACACTTTCTAAACTTCACATATTTTTCATTTCTTCTAAGATTCTTCATAAAAAACTGCTAGTGGTTCTCATAGTATTAGTAGATTTTGGACTATACCATGATATCATCAATTATATATGAAAAAAATAATCTGGTTATTCCTTGAACACTATATTCATTAGATCCATGAAAACAGAAGGTGAAATAGTTAGTTCGAATGGAATTACTGTAAACTCATAATGCCTATACCTGGTTCATAATGCTTTCTTTTGAGTATCTACCTTCTTTACACAAAATTCAAGATATCTAGAACAAATTTCAATTATCAAAAAATATTGATCTATATGAAGTTTATCAAATAAATAATCAATATGAGGAAGTGAATTCTTGTTCTTTATTGTTATAGCATTGATTTCTCTATAGTCAATGAACAGTCTCATTGATCCATCTTTCTTCGTAGCAAAAAGAACTTGGGATCCCCATAGGGAAACACTAGGGTGAATAAATCCATTATTATTCAACTCTTCTAGTTGTTTCTTTAGATCTACTAATTCCATATTGTATATTCTATAGGGAGCCTTTGATATTGGCCTTGCATCAGGGTTTAATTCAATTGAAAACTCATCCTCCTTCTCTAGAGTATGTCTAGGTAAATCCTCTGGAAATATATCTATGTATTCCTTTATAATAGTTACATCCTCAATTTGAATATTAGTTGGTTTTACCATCTCTTCTTCCCCAAGAATTTAATTTAGAAGAGATACAGGAGGTGGATTTTGAAAAGAATCAGATGATGAAGGTTCTTCTCTAAAGATAATGGATTCAACATTTTCCTCACAAATTACACCTACCTTATCATGTAATAACTTTTTGCATAATATTTTTATATCCATTCCATAATGATTATTTTATCAGAATAAAACATAATAATGATGATAAATCCATATGATAAATCATGTTTATATGCCATAATGGGAACTACCTCACATATCTTTGTTGCAATGAGACTTCCCTTGGGGGTTTTGATTGAAAACTCTTTTATTAATGTGAATTGGAAAAATAATTTTTTTAAAGAAAAATAGGAATATATAATGGAATTAGAGGATCCATAATAAAATAAATATTTTTCTAAATTTGATGAAACTATTAAAGTACCTACCACCACGTCATTAGGAAGTTCAACCTCAGTAGTTTTCATTTTAAAATCTTGTCCTTACTCACTTGTCCTTTTCTAGGGAATTTTTCCTTTATTATTAGGAAAATTATTTTCATAATGTCTCAAATCTTTAAAATTTTAGCATTAAACATTAGAATTTTCTTTCTTTCCCTTGCAATCACGAGCGTGGTGACCTTTTTCTCCACACTTGTTAAAAGCTCTCATACCCTTTAAGCAATTACTGGGGTGTTTCTTCCCACAATTACTGTAGTGGGTAAGGTCAAAATTTAATTTATTCCCCCTTATTTTATTTTATAATGTGTTTAGTGGCCCTCTTTTTGCCTTACTTTACTTTAAAGTCACAAGATGTAGAGGAGTCCTTTTCTATCTTGATAGCACATGTGACAATATCATTGAATGTTGAGAAAGATTGTGAGACAACTTCCCATTGAATGAATGGATTTAACCCATCAATGAATCGATAAATCATACTTATTGGGATATATATATAGTATGCAGTATGACTTTCTAAACTTGTAAAGTTATATTTATACTTTGCAACATTCTCATCCTCCTTCTACCTCAAACAAAGAAATTACCTATCCATATCCACTCATTGATCATGAGGAAAGTATTTTTCTAGTAAGAGTTCTTAAAATTCCCTCCATTCCATATTTTATAACTCTTTATCCTCCTTCTTGTTTTTAATTATTCAACATTGTTGATCTGTATCTCTTGATATATGATAAACTACCATAACAACTTTTTCTCTTTCGTTACTCCCTAAATCAAGAAATAGTTTCTCTACGGAACTTATCCATTTCTCTGTTACAAATGGGATTTGTTATCCCACTGAATGTCGGAGTTTGTTGTATCATGATGTGGTCTGACAATGACCCTCTATAATTGGATTGGTCTACTCCATACAGGTAAGGTTATTATTCATAACCTAGTTCGATTGTCCCAGTATGGTTATAAGTTGTTTAGTGCTATTTTTATTACCATTTCCACTATCATTGTCTTGCATAGAAGGGAAATACCTATATGGATTACAGGTATTGATATGGTTTCCATTTCATCCACTAGATTCCATTTCTAAACAATAGAATACACTAGATTAGGTTATGAATCATAATGCATAATTCCAAACTAGTAAAATACAAAACATAATTTGAATATTTTATGCATATCTAATCTATAATCATAAAAATGGTTTCTTTGGGGACATATTTACTCCTAAATACTTCATAATGGGTTTAAAAGAAAATGTGAATTATCCTAACCATATCCAATAGGTATGTCAAGATAGGTGCGCAGTAAGTCCCATTTTCATGTACTAGGTTACCCTGAGTCAAGCTCGGAACACCTTATCAGAGTTTTTACTCCTAGGTACATCTATTTCTGAACAATTCCCACTTTTATTATCTAGATAGGGATGTATTTTCTAGGAATACCCATATAATCTCTACAGTAACAAAATTTTTGGATATTCATATATGTTGGAGTTGGGGGCCTAGAACCAACTACTTTGTACTTTATTCATTAATAAATATTTTATCACATCTTGATTGTTATTTTGCATGACAATTCATTTGATAATGTCATAAGGATAGCTATTGCCTTAAAGGGTCATAGCGGATCCCGGCTATGATGGGAACCCAGAATTGCCATAACACTGTTCTTGAATATATGTTCTATGGCCGGATGATGTTATTTGAGGGCCACAAATAATACAGGCCAGTAGGGGTGAGGACTCATAAATCATTGTGGAACCTTCTCATGGTGTGAGCCCTTGGTAATGTCCAAGAGTATATTATGAGAATGATACACACTAGTAGAAAATCAACATTTCATAGTGTCATTGGATGTTCCTATCTGTGGACGTGTGTATTGGTCCTTATAATTTAAGATTATTATTAATGGGTATTACAACTCACATACTTAGATGTGTTGACAAAAACTGTGATGACACGCTATTTTTAGAAAGGTAGGATACGTTGAGTGCGTCACGAGTGATATTGAATTAATAGATAATGCGAGAATGGATTTTTCCCTTCTGTTCCATAACAGAAGTAGATATCTTAGGACCTTTGATGGAATTTATATAGCCTAAATAAATCCATGGCCATGGTGAGTAATGGGAAAGTTGAATTCTGGAAATTCAAAGAAATAATAATCGAGCACATGGGTTGATGGCACTAGAATGTAACCCGCTTGATTCGAGATATCGTGACAAAGGGATTACACTACACAGTGAGCATTTGGAGGAGGTGAAACGTCGTTGTGGCATTAACTTCTTTCTCTATGGGTGGCTTGGCGTGTTTCTAGATACTAACCTTGGAATTTAGGCAGGATCCACCTAATGCCACTTAGAAAGAGGCCTAGAGGGTCACCCACTAAGTGTGTCTAAGTATCTCAGTTAAATATTAGTTTAACAAGTTGAATAAAGATTTTTCCTGACTGTGGATTAATAATTACTCAAGGATGCCTGATCTCATTTATTTCGAAACTTGTTATTCAAGAGAATATATTTTGGGTGAAATAATATTTTTATTAGCGAGTAATGCAGTGATATTTATTTGAGAAATAAATAGTAATTTTTCAAGGTCTAATAAATGTGGGGGAGGAAATTAAGAAAAATGGAAAATAAAAGTTCACACCATGTATATTAATATATACATGCCGTGTAGTTTTTCTGGGAATTTATAAGAAATAATATTATTTATTTAATTAAATAATATTAGGTTTAATTTGATGGGCGGATGTCAAATAATAATAAGAGTCAACTATTATTTTAAGACATGGGGTATTACTAAGAATTAAATGAAATGAATAAATAATTTAGGTTAATTAATTCATTATATTATTCTATGTAATTAAAATTCCAATTTAATATTTCTCATTTTCCTAGTCATTTTGTGTGGTTTTGCACAATGTATTTTGAAAAGCTCTCAAGCTATGAGATAATTCTTTTTCCACCAAGAATGCTCTTAAGCTACAAGAGAGAGATCAACCGCCACCAGATCAAGGCGATCGAATGTAGACATTACAAGTGATGGATCTTCTATGATAGCACCCAGAGATCCCTTTGACGATGTCCATAGATACGTGGAACACATGTGGATCACCACTAGAAGAATCCTACACTTGGATTCAATGACGCAACGATGGATCACATCAGATTGTGACCAGAGACAACAACGAAGAAAGAATCCCATCAAGGTAATTCTTGTCAATTAATTAAATTAATTATAACCAATATATGATGATCCTATATATGGTTCTAGGAATCCCTCTTACTTTTTTGTTCTTCGTTCTATTATGAAGATTTCACATTTTATTATCGTGACAGATCTCGGACTGATCGTTGTTAACTCTAAAATTAAAGTTGGGTACACACACCAACGTGCTTTCGCTGCGCCCGGAACCTACTGGTGGTATCAGAGGGAGTCATATAGTTGATTATAATTATTTAGTTTTTCATTGGTAATTTACACATTTAATAATTAAGTTATTTCAATTCAATTTAATCATTCATTAAATCTGAATTTTGAGATTTATTCCTCCTCTCTCATTTCTCGTTCGCCTTACGGAAATGATTTTTTTTTATTTAAATTTTGATTAAAATAAAATATAGGATCTCATCCAAAGGTGCCAAACATTACTGGCCATACAACACCATAATACAAAACCTGTATTCGATAGTACACGCCATTTAGTCTAGGTTCTATGCATTGGACTGGTCCGCCAAATCAGGCAGTGTAAATGGATCATATCTAAGTCTTTACGACTCTGTGTGTTGACTAGGAATAGGTGGCACACAGTTTTCAGATTACATCCCATGTGGCCCATGGAACATGGGGTGTAGTCCCTTCTAGTTAGGGTTAGACTGTGTACCTCGTACATGGATTTCCCAACTAGAAACCGTGTAACTCAGATACTACAGGGCGTGTCTCCCATTCAACTGGCCGTTTACTCAGAAAATTTTCGAATTATATCTACACGCCATGTCCCCAGAAATGTACTTTAGATGGATGGTGAACAAAATTACATGTCATGTATTTGGAACTACATGACTTGTACTCATCCAAATAAGTAGATTTATTTATATTTATTATTATATTATACAAACCCTTGAGACGTGTACCAAAGTGCAGGAGTAAAGATGAGGCACAACATGTGATAGGTCTTTTATATATATGTGCTTAATTTAACATCTGCTTAATGTTCATTTATACTCATTGGGTAGTTATGAACATGAGTTCATCGGGTTGCCTCCAAGGTACAAGTTACGTAAAAAGATAATTTTAAATAAATTTTTTTGTTTAAAATTATGATGGCTGAGAATCTCAAGGAAATTCAGAAAATTGTTTAAGATAAAAGGATTGATTAATTAAATATTATTAATTGATTCATGCATGATTTATATTAAACAAGAATGATTAATTAATTTAATTCTAGATTTATTTATGTGCAAATATAATTTCATTCATGGATGATCATGAGCTAGACCGAGACCTTTGTATGTGAATGGTTTATTTTAATTTATTTATTTAAATTAAATTTGTTGTCATGTGAGCCTTCTCCTCATTAATATGTAGGGCATGCGTGCCCAAGGATTCATTTATGTAAAAACCCATTTTAACCCCCACCTGCGTGTGAGATAAAATCATATGTAATGGATGGAGCTCCCAGGCTAGTGGAGGCGGCTCAAGTTAATAGCTAAGGTGAAACCAATCCAATGAGATACAAAGGTGAACACGTGGAAAGCTGTAAACACGAACCCAAAAGGTTCATGATGTTTCTTCCTTAGGTCTTGGGTTAGTTTATCAACCACTAGATAAACTAACCAATAGAACAAGCTCATGATCATAACATTTATTTTATTTCTGTCAGTTTCATGGTTTATTTATTGTGGGTGTGTTTTCACGATCACACAATTAATGAATTAAACAAGCATGCAAGATGGAACTAAAATAAGACCGGATTATGCGTAAAATATTATCTTAGACATGTTTAATCACTTAATTATATCCCACTTAATGTTAAAAAGAATGTAATCAAAGATAATAAAATATAAATTTATGTATAAGGATAAAATCTCTAAAAGAAATATTATGTTGGTATGGCCTTACATAATCTTAGTTAGAATCGAACCATAGTTCAAAGTGCTTGACCAACCCTAGTTGGGGTGATTTCAATTATCGGGGAATTCTAATTCAAGGTTTTGGGTTGACTTGACTTTGGTCGCATCAAGGGTTGACTGTCACAGTAGGACTTGGTGTGACCAAGTGGCAATGGTTGAGGAAATCCAAAATAAAAGGATTTCAGGATTGGGGAGTCCACTCAATGGATCCAGGAGATATGAGTTAATGTCGTTGGCATTAGGAATTCCTAACTTAAACCCTTCATGTTTCTTGACCAGCCCTAGTTGGGGTAATGCGAAGTGAAATTTGGAACCATTCCACTAAAATATTCATGCAACTGAATATTCCGAAGTTAATGGTGAGGGCTATTGGATTTTGATAAAATAGTGGGAGACTAATAAGTATTAATTTATTTATTATCTTATTTTTATCCTAATAAATTACTAAACCTTTGCTCATATTAATTTGTGGAATCAGAAAGAAAATGACTTTAGAAAAATTATTTTGAACCATACTCAAGAAGTAAAACCTTCTCACCAGAACCAATTTCCAAGAGTGGAAGAGGCGTTTACGCGTCATCCTTCACCACGAGAGGAAATTTTATATGCTGGAAGAACCTATTACAGTAGCACCAAAGAAAGAGGCTTGTTATGAGGAACTATCAATCTATATGAAACATATGGATGATGCCATATATGTCCAATGTTTCATGCTATCGGCCATGTCTAATGAGCTCTTGAAGCAACATGAAAACATGGACGTGTATAGCATGATGTCTCACCTTAAGGATATTTACCAAGAGAATGCGAGAAATGAGAGATATGAGATCTCCAAAGCATTGTTTACAACTATGCTGGGAGAGGCTGCGCTAGTTGGGCCTTAGGTAGTCAAGCTTATTGGTTACATTGAATGCATGGGCATCTAAGGGTTTATGTTCCCAGATGAGTTTCATACAGATCTCATCCTATCATCACTACCAAAGACCTTCTCTAGAACTATTATCAACAATAACATGAGCAACTTTGAGAAGATTCTATCAGAACTTCTGACCTTAATTCTCCAGGTAAATAAGGACATGGGGCGTGATAAATCCACAGTCCTTATGGTGAATAAGAAAAGGAAGGACAAGGAAAATGGGCCAAGGACTTATAAACGATCTGAAGCCCACGTGCATCGTCCCTCCAAGAAGGGGAAGATCTCAAGGCAGGGTAAGGAATGGGATGCGGTATGATTTTCATGTGGAAATCAAGTCCACTAGAAGAAGAATTTCACCCAAAAGCATTGGGACGCTAATGGTGTGTTCGTTATCGAGTATAATCTTTCCATTTCTACACATTGGGTATTAGATACAAATTTTGAGGCTCACATCTATATTAAAATGTAGAAACCATGTAGATTTAGAATTATTTCCATAGGAGAGGTGGATCTTCGATCTGCCAATGGCGCGAGGTTGGCTGTGTTTGCCATTGGCGATTACCATCTCTCATTGCCAACAGGGGTGGTTTTTCTTTTACCTAACTGTTATTATATGCCTAGTGTTACCAAAAACATAATTTCTGTATCATGTTTGGATATGGATGGATTTATTTTTAAGCTTGGAAATAAGGGCAGCTTCTTTTATAAGAACAATGTATGTTATGGTATGGAGCATTTAAATAATGGTTTGTATGTATTAAATTATGAAAACCAAGTGTTGGCAATCGATAACAAAACAAACTCACTTGACTCATACATAACCGAATTGTGGCATCACCATCACAGTGAAGTGCTTGAAAAAGCTCTAACATGATGGATATTTAGACTCTATTGAGATAAAACCACTTGATAGATGTCATGATTATTTACAAGGTAAAATGACCAAGCTGCCTTTCGGTGGACAGGGTGAAAGGGCTACAGATTTTCTAGGATTGGTGCACACGGATGTGTGGGGACCATTTCTCGTAGAAGCTAAAGGGGGATATTATTACTTCATTACATTTACTGATGATTTAATTAGATATTTATATGTCTATTTAATGAGTTATAGGTCCGAATACTTATAGAAATTTAAGAAATTCAAGAATGAAGTAGAGAATCAGCTTGGTAAGAAGATAAAAAAGCTTCGATCGGATCGAGGTGGAGAATATCTGAATAAAGAGTTCATCGATCTTTTACAGGAGTCTGGGATTTTATCTCAGCTCACTCCTCCTTATACACCACAGTGGAATGGTGTTAGTGAAAGGAGGAACCACACCTTGTTGGACATGGTGAGATTGATGATGAGTCATATAGATCTTCCATTATCCTTTTGGGGATATTCATTACAAAATGCAGCATACACATTAAACGAAGTATCAACTAAGGTGGAAAATAGAACTCCCTCCAAGTTATGGAATGGAAAGAAACCCATTTTGTCACACACAAGTGTATGGGGATGAGAGAAATTTGTTAAGGCCTTATCATGAAACAAACTAGAACCCTAGGGCACAAACTGTATCTTTATATGATATCCCAAGGAAACAAAAGGATATTACCTATATAAATCTTTAGAAAAGAATGTGACTGTCTGCAGACAAGATACCTTTCTTAAGAGGCAGAGCATACTCAAAAAGGATAGTGGGAGAAAGATTGATTTCAACGAAGTCGATGCTCAAGATACATAAGAGTTGGTATAAGAAAAAGTTCTACAAGTCCCTATGGAAGAGGTTCCAGAAACACATGTACTGTGTAAGATCTCAAGAGAGGTAAGAGAACCAGATAGATTTCGATTCCTAGTCACCAAGTATGATGAATCATTATTTTGGACAATGATGAACCTCTCACATACAAGGAAGCATTAGAAAGCTCAAAAGCTACAAGATGGATAGAATTTATGAATTCTAAGATGGATTACATGCATCAGAACAAAGTATGGGTTCTGGTCAATGATCAAGTTGATGTAAAGCATGTTGTATGAAAATGGATATTCAAGAAAAAAAGGCATGGAGGTCAAGTTAGCACCTATAAAGAAAAGATAGTGGCTAAAGGATTCAGACAGCGTTAAGGAATTGACTATGATGAAACCTTCTAGCTTGTTTCCATGTTTAAATCCATAATAATCATACTATCCATAGTAGCTTACCAGGACTATGAGATTTAGAAAATGGATTTCAAAACAGCATTCCATAACGGGAATATTTAGGAAGATGTCTATATGACACAAAAATATGGGTTTATGACACCAGGTGAAGCCAAACGGGTTTAAAAGTTGCAGATATCCATTTATGGATTAACAAAAGCATCCAGGTCATGGTACATTCTATTTGATGATTCCATAAAGTAATTTGGTTTCATTAATAATGAATGTGAGCCATGGGTTTATGACCAGTTTAATGGGAATGTGATCGATATCCAAGTAGTAAATGTTGATGACATATTTCTTATTGGAAATTATGTACCTGTCTTACAGTCATTTAAGGAAATCATTGAACAAGTTTTTATCCATGAAGGACTTGGGTGAAGCAGCCTACATTCTAGGGATCAAGATCATTCGTGATAGATCCCAGAGGCTTCTTAGACTAAGTCAGGGTACATAGATTGACCAGATACTAAAAATATTTAGTATGGAACAATCCAAGAGGGGATTGGTTCCAGTGTCACATGGAATACATATTTCTAAGAATATGTGTCCTCAGACACAACAAGATAAATGTATAATGAGTAAGATCTCATACGATTTGTCTATAGGATCTATCATGTATTCCATATTATGTACCAGGATTGATGTTGCCTATGCACTGAGCATGGTAGGAAGATATCAAGAAGATCCAGGACAACAACATTGGACTACTATTAAGAATAACCTTATCTATCTGAGAAGAACTAAGGATATGTTTCTAGTGTATGGAGGAGACAAGGAGCTTTTCATCATAGGGTATGTTGATGCTGGTTTTCAGATAGATCGGAATGATCTAAAGTCACAATCTGGATATGTTTTTCTGTCTCAATGGAGGAGCTATGAGCTGGAAGAGTTCAAAGCATCCAGTTGTCGGAGATTCTACAATGGAGTCTGAATATATAGCATATTCTGATGCATCCAAGGAATTCATCTGGATTCAAAACTTTGTCCCAGAGCTTGATGTGGTTCCTAGCAGTAAATATCCTACCACATTGTATTGCGATAACACTATAGTGGTGGATCTTGAAAAAGAACCAAGGTCACATCAACAGACAAAGAACATACTTCGGAAGTATCTCATCTTGAGGGATTTCTATCAAAGGAGTGATGTTGCAGTGACCAGAGTGTCCACAAAAGAGAACATAGAAGAAACCATGACTAAAGGCCTATCTCTACAGAAGCATGAATATCATGTGAGAGCTAGCAGGTTAAAGGTTGTTAGCAGTTGGCTCTAGTCCAAGTGGGATTCTATTGGATTTGGTGTCCTAGAACCAACTACTTTTTACTTTATTCATTAATAAATACCCTATCACATCTTGATTGTTTTTCTTCATGAAAATGCATGTGATAATGTCCTAAGGATAGCTGTTGCATTAAAGGTTCATAGCGGATCTCTGCTGTGATGAGAACCCGGAAGTGCCCTAAAACTATTCTTGAATATATGTTCTATGGCCGGATAATGTTATTTGAGGGACAAAAATAATACAGGCCATTAGGGGTGAGGACTCATTAAACGTTAAGGCACCTTCTCATGGTGTGCTCCCTTGGTAAGGTCCAAGAGGATATTATAAGAAAGAGACCCACCAGTAGAAAATCCTTATTTCATAGTGTCATTGGATGTTCCTATCTAGAGAAATGTGTATTGGTCCTTAAACATTAAGATTATAATTAATGGGTATTACAAGTCACGCAGTTAGATGTATTGACAAAAACTGTGATGACACACTATTCGTGGTAAGGTAAGATACGTTGTGTGCGTCACGAGTGATATTGCATTAATAGATAATGCAAGAAAGGATATGTACCTTCTATTCCATAACAGAATTAGATATCTTAGGCCCTTTGATAGAATTGATATAGCCTAACTAATCCAAGGCCATGGTGAGGAATGGGCAAGTTCAATTCCGAAAAGTCAAAGAAAGAATAATCGAGCACATTGGTTGATGGCACTAGCATGCAACCCGCTTGATTCATGATGTCATGGAAAAGCGATTACATTACATAGTAAGTGTTCGTAGGAGGTGACATGCTGTTGTGAAATTAACTTCTTTCTCTATGGGTGCCTTGGCATGTTTCTAGATGCTAACCTTGAGCTTTAAGTAGGCCCCACCTAATGCCACTAAGAAAGCGGCCTAGCGGGTCACACACTAAGTGTGTCTAAGTATCTCAGTTAAATATTAATTTAACAATTTGAATAAAGATTATTCCTGACTGTGGTTTAATAATTGTTCAAGGATGCCTGATCACATTTATTTCGACAATAGTTATTCGATAGAATATATCGTGGGTGAAATAATATATTTATTAGTGAGTAATGCAGTGATATTTATTTGAGAAATAAATAGTGATTATTCAAGGTCTAATAAATGTGGTGGAGGAAATTAAGAAAAGAAGAAAATAAAATTACACACCCTATATATTAATATATACACGCCATGTAGTTTTTTTTGGAATTTATGAGAAATAAAATTTTTTAATTAATTAAATAATATTAGGTGTAATTTTTTGGGCACATGTCAAGTAATAATAATCGTCAACTATTATTATTAGACATGGGGTATTACTAAGAATTAAATGAAATGAATAAATGCATTTGGGGAATTAATTCATTTTATTATTCTATGTAATTAAAAATCCCAATTATATATTCCTCATTTACCTGTCCATTTTGTGTGGTTGTGCACAACGGATTTGGAAAATCTCTCAAGCTAAGAGAGAATTCTTTTTCCACCAAGAACACTCTCAAGCTATGAGAGATAGATCCACATAAACTGGATCAAGGATATCGAAGGAAGACATTGCAAGAAAAGGCTATTCTATGCAAGCACTTGGATATCCAATCAGAAACCTCTAGAAATACGTAGAGCACGTGTGGATCACTGCTAGAGGAATACTACAGTTGGATTCTACGACGCAAATATGGATCATATAGAATTGTGACCAGAGACAACAATGAAGAAATAATTCCATCAAGGTAATTCTTGTCAATTAATTAAATTAATTATAACCAATATATGATGATCCTCTATTTGGTTCTAGGACCGCCCTCTTATTTTTCTGTTATTTATTCTATTCTAATGATTCAGTATTTTATTATCGTGACGGATCTCAAATAGATCAATTTTAACCATAAATTAAAGTTGGGTACACCCACCAATGCGCTTCAGCTGTGCCTGTAGCCTAAAATATATACTTATCCTCAAAGTATATCTTAGGATTGTTTTCCCTAATTAAAGTCTTTCTAAATCCAGCTTCCATGGTTTGTACTAAACTTCCTCTAGTTTCTAACCATAACACCCTAACCCTATTTTCCCAGAGTTTGGGCATTATTTTATTACTTTTGTATGATCACAAGAAAGAAAATACTAGAGGACCAATTATTTTAGTAGCCTTGAAAAAACTAGATATAAACATAAGTTTGACATTACATCTTTAAAATAAAAAAAATAGTGTATCTTTTGAAAAAATTCATATCCCTTAGATTATCCCTATTGGTATTTAATAGTATACTTATTTTTATCTTGGGGAAAATTCAATATAAGATAGGGGTGAGATAGAATGCTCATTAAGGATATATAATATAGTATAAGCTATCATAAATAAGCATATAAGGGAAGGTATAAAACTAAAACACATGCTATGTAAACATAATCATCAGAATAATATGGAAGGAATAAATAAAATAATTCCATTTAAACATTCACATGGATATTCTACTAGTTAAATAATCCCATTAAATATCAATAACTAATATCATAATGAGGGAATTCATAATACTAGACATCATAACCACACTGTCAAGTCCTCATTCCAAGACCGTGCAGAAACAGGTAAAAACCCAAACTAGTTTGTCTCATAAGACCTACGGATGCATCGAGGGGCTATAGTGGGCCCCTCTAGACACTTACTAAGTCTAATTTATCCCTCATATGAAAAGGGTGAAACATAACATAAACATTCATATTAAAACTATCATATGAAATGTTAATACATTTAACCCTAAACCATAAATTTTATAAAAATAGCACATCCATAGTCAAAAATATCATCAAACCTTCAATACAATATGGAACATTTTACCATAATAAATCAACCTCAATTAAGAATAAAATACAAAAAATAGATGTTGACATAGATGAAAATAATCTGATAAAGCATTAAAACTCTTTGATAGAAATATCCCTTTTTTACATTGAAATCATTTAAAAGATGTGAAATTATAAAAGATAAAATTTCTTTAAAGATAAACATGAAATCCTATCAGGGAAACATCAAAAGGATAACACATCATAATGGTACAAAATATATGTTCACACTGTATATGTTCAAAATAATATTCTTTCCTTAATTTGTATAAAATGTCATAAAGTACCTCGTTTGGATAACATTGGAAAGATTCTTTTCAAAATGTTTTATAAAACATAAAACATGGGTAAAAATTATATTAATAAATTTTCAATTATATTTTGATATACATTTTTGAGAAATGTGGACATGGATGATAGATGTGTCCCAGTAGATACTTACATATAAACAACCTTAAATAATAATGAGATTGAAAAATTAACTCGTACCTTGTACTTTTTTTGTAGAGGGTACGCTAAACAATTTTATAAATGTTAATGTATGTTATTAAATTATACCAGAAACATATCCATATTTATGATATCATATATGATCCTATTATATTGTTTTATTAATAATATTTCATCATTAAATTTGTTTTGGGTGTAACTGTTTCGTTTTCCTATGAATGTTTTGTTGTGTAAGTCGTGATCATTATGAATAGAATGTATTTTATTCATACCAAAATTTATATAAAGTTCATCATAATTATTTTTACTCATCATATAAATTTTTTAATCATTCTTGAATGGATAACGTGGAGAATGAATCTCACAGCATTATGGAGATGTTAGGTCGTACGTATGCACGAGTGAGGCTATCATTCCCTTGATGGTTCAATAGTATGAAATTTTATGGTATATTAATTATTTAAAATAATTATTATGTTAAATTAATTATTTATATTCATTATAATCATCATTATACCAATCCAAATAAAGTAGTGTTGAATAAAAAATTACACCACGACATGGAGACGGTATGTCATGTGTACACATGTGTTTTTTTTAAAAAAAAAATTGGGTACAACCGTGAAAGCGGCACACACGCAAGTAAGAAAATTACATGTAAATCGCAAGCCTAGGGACTTGATTGGAATTTGTAAAATAATTGCCTCTTTAGTGAGATTCTTCTTTTAATTTTCACAAAAGGACTCCTTATGATGCATTTCGAACCAATGTATGGCCTCTAGGATGAATTTAGGGAAGTTTTTAGGATAATTGTGGAGGGTTTGGCCATGAAAAATAGCTTTATATGTGTGAATAAATGTAAGGAGAAGTACTCTTTTATAAGAGAGGGGAGGGGCTCTTTTAGAAACTCCAAAACTATTAAATTATTATTAATTAATTTTTAGATTTAAAAAATTCCAATGTGATTTATTTTCAGTCTAAGATGAGGATGGGTTTAAATCCCCTCAAATTATTATTTTTAGATAAGTTTATCTTAGAAAATAAACCATATATTTGGGATTTAACCCTTAGTTAAACTGTTTAACTCTTATTGTGTTTACTTGTCTTTTTATAATATTGGGTTAATATAGTTAAAATAAAATTCCAAAAGAACCCCAATTGGATAATTTATGATATATTTAACATTATAATAGTTATTTTTCCTAAATTTTGATTTTTATAAATTTTATAAAATTTAATTAAATATTATTTATTTTAAATTATCATTTATGCCAATTTTGATACTATTCAATTTTTTTATTTTTTCAAATATAAGACAATCATGATAACTTCTAGAAAATACTTAAAATTTGTCACTAACATGTATATATTACCTTTATGTTTTTTGGATATCTTTAATTATATTAAATTATATTTATTTTGTTATTTTTATATCATTTAATTGATTATTCCTTTAATAATTCAATTATTGCATTATTATTATGTCACCATTTAATATAATTATTTATTTCCTACAACTTTAAATAAATTAAAATTATTTAAGTAAACATTTTTTATTTATAAATAATATTTATAGAGACCATATCATTTATATAAACTCATATTAAAAATGATATAGTTATTAAAATGTGAATATGCCAAATTTAACTCTTCCTTAAATAAAATATAATAAATATCCTTATCTAACAAAAGTGGATTAAAAAGGATAATATATTCAAAAAAATGTTTATTTTTTTCAAAAAAAATTATCTAATGAAAATAGGATAAGTGTTTCGGTGATATTTTATCATTATAGTATTATTTTTACCGTTAATTATAAGATTTACCTTCAACTGTGGTAAATAAAATAAAAAAGCTAATATTCACCAAAAATTATTTTGATCCAATAAGAGAAAAATTTTCATAATTATTATAACCATATTTATATATTTTTTTAAATTCAATTCATTGAAGCAGAAACATTGTGTTTAATGTAAATCCCATATATGTGGCTAGAAGGCGGTTAAAAGAGACATTTGGAAGTTCAATAAATATTCATATCTAGTTCTATTATAAAATTACAACATTAAAATATATTGGATTTATGTATTTATTATTTATCTATTGTGACATTAAATATAATTTAAAATAAAATACTTATTTAAATGAATGGTCAGTTTTTAACAAAAATGCAGTATTTTTCATTATTCATCAAAAATTGAAACTTTTCAGAAAAATACCAAAAATTAACCCTAATCTAATTTTGATATTATGAATTCAAAAATGAATTATAATTTGAAAAACTAAATTTATAAATTTCATAATATAGTTAATACAATTCATAACCAGTTTTTTAAATGGCTAGTTTAATATATTATGGTGCACTCGAACTCGGTGTTGTGTGCTGCACAAACTATCAAATTATTTAAAAAGAAGCATATCGTGGAAGCTTGGAGTGTTATAATAGTAAACATTAAATTGGTTATAAAAAATTTAAACATTAACATAATTTTATTATTTAGGATGTTAATGATCTTACATGATGTGTCTAACTTAAGGTAAGAGTCATTGTAACCTAAAACCTTATTTTAAATTTTTTAAAGATTTATTTTATAAATAATTTTCTTCCATGACCATATTGTTAAAAATATTCTATAGATGTATTTATATGTACTTAAATGAATTATAAAAGGTATTTTATGTCTCTTTTTTCTTATTATTTTGTTTGAAATGAATATTTTTACTAATTTTATATAGAATGTTTTGAATTTCATTACGAAAATGAAAGAAAAATGAATTCTCAATTTTAATTTATTCGCCATCAATGGATTTTACCACCGGTACAAGAATTATTTAATGTTTTCCATACATTATAAGTTTACATATTTTATTAAAAGAAAAACCCATATTCCCTTTGTTCTGGGTATTTTAGCATTAAAAATGAATTTTTAAAATGAAAGGGAATTTTGATAATAAAAAGGGTTTTAAAAATTTGTTCCAAGGAGTTTTTAAATGGTTTTATGAGTAAAAGGTGCGAGAAACAAATTTTTTATTCATATTTTCGTACTTAACAATTATAAACGATGAAGAGGGAGCCTAATACAACTTACGTGATGGGTAAACCCGACACATCTTATACAACGACTGTGTCTGATGAAGCATATATGACAATTGGTCCCAATACAACGTATATGATGGTCAAAACTGATATATAACTATAAATAATTGGGTAGTGTTCCTTTTATTAAATGGAAAGCATGATCTAGTTAATTTGGGAGGTTTATTCTGTGTATTTAACCACCCCTAGTTATTTATAACATGGGTTATGAATATAAATCCCTATCTTTCCTAAAAGGGGTTTCTATTTTCTTTATATTGGGTTTAAAGGTTTTATTTAAGAAAAAAGTGTGTTTTTTTCATGTGCATATGATTTATTTTATATGTTCAAAATATATTTTGATAAGGTAAAAAATTTAGGTGTGTTTATTTTTTTCACTAGAATAATAGATTTATTTATTTTATGTCTCGTACTGATATTTTTATACTAATCCCACATTTTGATGTGTTTTTCAGATTGTCTAAGGATGACTATGAAAAAATAATATTTCATCTTGAAATTCATAATGATTTTCTATAAAAATAAATGTTTTATCTTTTTTAAAATTACATATTTGGTAAAAAAATGGATACTAATTTGAATTTTCCACTTTGTGATATATGGGTTTGTTATGCAAGATTTATGACCTCATTCTACAAACTCTGAAACTAAAATATATTTGGGAATATAAGAAAGTAAATTATATTCTAAAGAAACTATATTATATAATTATTAAAGATGGATCATTATAAACCCTTTATCAAAATTATCTTATACCTACTTCTTTAAATTCACCTATTCTATTGGATCCATCCTATAATGGAATTTGGATATTGGATTTGATCTAGAATAAGATCTATTGAGAACACTACCACATGATCTGGGGGAAGGAAAAAAGACCCCTTATGGAAATACATTAGTATATTCCCTCAGAATGGTAATTTCCACAAGGTTGTTACATTACTTTGACTCAACCAATTAGGAAAGGTGTTATTCTTCACTAGGTATCAATTCCCAAACCATGGAGGAATTTCAAAAAGGAGGTTCATGATATTCATTTTATTTGTATAAGAGCAAGGGATGTCATGGAATATAAGAAGATATTTACTTTTCCCAATATTTGATGTGAGATTTATATTATGTGATCATATACTTGCAAAATATATCATCAAATTACACTATCGGTTGGATTACAATATTTTTTTGAAGACTCAATCTACAAACGTTAATAAGAGTATATTCCAACCCTTTTACTGTGTTAATCACACCACTAAGATTATTTATGGATATATCTACTTCAATGTATTGGGGTGGTTATTAAATAGTTTCAAAAAACTTATAAGATATAAATGAATTCATAGACCCATAATCAAATAAAACGTTTTTCGTTATTGAGTGAATTGGATGTGTACCTTGTTCAATTTCATTTTAATTTTCCAACTCAATGGTAGTAATGGAATAATATTTCCCCTGTTACCTTGTATTTTATGGTTTTTATCATTGATTAGACTCAAATATCCACAGTTTAGTGCACTGTATTACATAGTTCCCTTAGTCCTTACATTAGAAGCATTGAACTATGTGTGTTGCATTAGGAAGTTCCTTATTTTACACCATCACTTTGGTATACTTATTCATGTATCTTTGACATTAATGAGCTTATTTTCCTTCTCTACTATAATTAAATAATTTACATACCCATTTGAGTCAATTAACGTGATTCTTATTTCCATATATTTGATATATGGGTGGTTGTATATTACTTCCTCCTTTTTCATCTTATCTTCCAACTTTAATTATTATCTTATCATCTCTTTGTTCATGGGACCTATCTCCAAAATCAATCTCATTTTTGATAGAACATCAAAAAATTATTCATAACTACTTAAGTATCAAATATCTAGAGGCTTTAAGAGGAACGGTTTCAAACCATTAAAGAATCTATGTATTTACCTATCATTATTGATAAAAAACACAAGGTGTATCTTCCATGCTTGGTGAAATTTCCCTCATATGTCATAATAGATTTACTATCCATTTATTTAGTCTATAATAATTATCTCTCAAACTTTTTTTGAAATGTTTTAGTGAATGTCTTTTAAGAAATGTCTTCATAAAGTATTCCCAGTTCATTTCATCAATTATGTGTTCCTGATTTATATTATTTATCAATTCTCATCATTGATCATCATCTCCCTATAAATTATATATGAACAAAGTAACCTACTACTTATCAGAATAGTGGAGCACAAAAAATATCTTTTATATTGAGTTGATCCACAATTATGTGATTAGGGGATAATGATATGTGCTAATCATCTGTGGTTGTTTTTATATAAATGTAACGCTATCTAGTTTCTCCTTCTTTGTTGAAGTTTGATTCTTCTCATTGTTCATGTTATTATTCATATCATGAGATAATTGCGTAAACATATACATGATGTTTTGAACCCCACCTCCCATTGCATTGGGAATGCCATTCAGAAAAACATTTTATCTTCCCTCATATGGGTTATTAATATTATTTCTCCTAGTTCCTACCATTTTATAAAATATAAATGGTTTGAAAAAAATACAATTCAATAATGCAAAAAAAATTAGTCTTGAATAAAAATCTATTCTAAAATCACATCTTATGGGATCCCTTTATTTAGAATAATATTTTTATAAAATAAAGATTCTCAAATCATATATTTTAATCCATTTATACCTTTAATATGAGTAATTGATTTTGTTACATATCCTGCATAATGTATTACATATATCTTGTGAGTAACTAAAGCATATCCCCAAAGAGTTTCAAATTAGGTGTGCAGTAAGGCCACATTTTCATGCACTAGTTGATGATAGAGTTAAAACCCAATTATCCCCTTTTTGGGTTATTATCCCTACATAAAAATGTTATATAGCCACATCTACATGAATTATCCAGATAGAGATTTTATTTCTATAAAATCACATACACATAAAATTTACAAAATCTTTAGGATGTTTCTAATAAAAGTCAAACTTATCAATAGGCATTTCAATAATTTTTTCTCGTCCTAATTTCCAAATTAACTAAACCATTATTTGATAAAAATTGTAAAAAAATAATCTTATATGAAAATTACCTTCCTTTTAAATATAAATAACATAATATTAATACATTCTGTAATCAAAATGTTTAAAGTAATGGGAAAATCAGGTTCATTGATCACATGAACATAATAAAATATAAACATTATTAAAATAATTCTTATTTATCCTCTTAAAATATATCACATTATTCTTAGTATATGTAATCACCTAAGTATATAAATCAAATAAAGGTGTGATCTAAAATCCTAGTATGGTCAGTAATAACCTTGGAGGAATAAGAGGCATGAATCAATGGTATATGTGTGAGAAAAATGATCATCATCAAACCAAAATTATATGATCATAATAATAATAATGGTGGAAATTTAGAAAAAAAACATTGAATTTGGCATATGAATTACAATTAAACATCATAACATAGTGGTCAAATATCACACATAGTTGTGATCAAAGATCACATCATGTTCACACATAACATATGTGCATAAATTGTAAAATCATAATTATAAAAAAAGTTATAATTATTTTCGTGTATATTATATATAATATCATGAGATATATCATATTAACCAACGAATTGTAGGTCCATGTAATTTTGGTCCCACCTATAACCTCATAAAATACTCATAATCATGCATTCCATATGGAAATAGAACATATAACAATGGTAGTCATGATATAAATCGATGGAATGAAATAGATTTTATAAAGGTTTTTTAAATCATACCATCATGAATAAACCTTAGGATTAAAAAATTAATAAGGTAAATTATTATTCTATATAAAATATCATCATTCATTATTGGAGAACAAACCACTACAGAGGAGTCAATGTGGTGTTTTGGAAAATATTTTTTCTTTGAAAATCATTGTATTTGGCTTATCAATTTTTTTGAAAAGGTATAAACATGTATATCCATAAAAATATAATGGAATGAATTTTAAAATGACATTTTATACATATTATATGAATATAAATAATGAAAAAATGTGAAATTGGAGATAAAAAAGAGAGTGATTTGGGCTTCATAATTCGTTTACCTTAAATCCCATTAAGTTTCTCCTCATTTAAAACTCCAATATAATAAGCATATGTTTTTTAACACATGAAACAAGAATTAAGTTATATTTTTTTATGTCACTATATATCCATTATAATTGATTAATTTTGTTTCATATTTATCTTTGTTAAATTTGAATTATTTTGAAGTATGGATTTTGATAAATTACGCAGTTTCATTTTGAATTCATTAGTTTTGACAAAGATAATTTATAAATAAGTAAAATTAATTACATAAGATTACATTAAATTTAATTACATATTTATATTTTATATACAACTTGTAATATCCTTCCTTGATGTTGATGATAAGTTTATAGTCAGTAACATCCTTGTTGGTGGTTAACAGTCCGTTTATGGGACATTGTCAAAACATGGGTAAAAAGATGTTTGAAATATAGATACATCATAAATATAATCATTCTAGTAGGTGAATATAATTAATATAATGTTAACATACTTGTAAAATCCATAATTTTTAAAGATAATTAAAACTCTCTTGTTGATAATTTATAAGTGTTTTTATGCGAAAATGTAATTTTTCAATAAAAAACTTATAAAATGTTTTAAACAATTTTCATAAGGGTAAAGCAAAATCGCAAATTTTTATAAAGGTAAGGACCATTTTTTGGTTTTAACTCTTTTAAATGGCCCTAATAATGATGAAAAACAATTCACTAGGACTTGGTTGTGTTCAGGGCTCATTCGAAGCCCAGAGCCCCAAAATATGTAGAAATGATTAGGTCGCATGGTTAGGAGAAACTGTGATTCCCAACTTGCATAGTTTCCCTAAACTATGCGGTTGCATACAGTGGTATATAGAGGCCACACTATTTTTCTAAAATTGTGTGACATAAAGAAAACGGATATGCAACCCATCCATATTTTTTTTAAAGTGGGTTTTTTAGGGATTATATACGGTTAGATAAAGAGTGAGTCTAACTATGCGAAGTGCCCCTTTGAAGTAGTAACTAGAACAAAGTTTGGCCAACCGTGTGGAAAAATTGTGTGCCATTGTTTTTAGGTTGATATTAAATGTTTTACCCTCTAAAATGATTTTATTCCTTTCTCTTTACTTTTTATTATCCTCCAGCGGTTGATTCCTCCTCTTCAGGAGTGATCTCCCCTTATTCCTCCCTCATAGGTTTTGATACAACTCCTCAACACTAACTCTGAATCATTCACTATCAGATACAATGGAAAGATAGAGTTGATCACTTCAATCCTCTACCTTCTATTTCAAGTTCTTATTTCCCCCCATTTTTCTATTTGGGTGCAAGTTGATTTCCCCATTATTAAGGAATTAGACAATTTCATTGATTTCTTCCAACATTGCTCGAATCAATGGTTGACACTAGATGAGAGAATCTCTACAAGGCTAAGTTAGTCATTATATATCTTCTCCCCTCATTTCATTTCATCATATAAAATGTGTCAGTATTCCACGATCCATACCATTTCAGTATCACATCAAATTATTCAAATTAAATTAAATTTAATGCCTTACCTATCCTTTGGTGACCTCATCTAGTGGAGAGTAAACCCCTTGGGTTGATTGAATTGTCTTTTTCTAGCCCAATGGGTGAGCTAACCCATAGAGGCATAATTCCCCTATATACTAAAATATAATAACACCCACTTGGTGTGTGCTGTTACATAATTAATACCTTGATTCATTTGTTATTGTTGAATTCAAGGGTGAACCATGGGTTGGACCCCATACCTCATTCCATAAATTAAATGGATGAGATAAGTGAGTTGTTAAAGTGATTATATAGATTACCATTGATCCATAAATGGTTTCATAATTGAGTGTATTGACCTATATGCTAATTATGAGATAAATTCATGAATTAAATAAAATATCCTCTTTATGAGACATGTTATATATACACTTTGATTGTTTGATGTTTTCACCTTAGTATGGAGGGTGAAACAATGAGTTATGATTTATGTACCCCTTGGATAGACTCAGGTTCCTTACAATTATAATTGTTAATGTTTTTTAAATATGCTGGGGGAGACATCTATTGTTATTAGGATCGTATCTCTGCGCGTTTGTTGATTTTACCTTCAGACGAGTGACATCGGTTCCCTAGGGGACACCCCTTGGATGGGATCGAAGACAGTATGGTTGTACCATGACTCAAAAGAGACTTAGGCCCCTATGTGAAATACTAGGTATGAACTAATATGATAGTACTTGTAATTTCCATACCGTTCTTGGAGTGACACATGGTATTTCATCCTTTGTTCACCATAGAAAAACTCCTTGTAATTTATCATAAGATGGGGACCTTGATTGATACTTGGAAACCATATCTGTATTTCTATGGACGAGCTCAAGGTGTTTTGATATAATTTATAATTTGGTCTTTAAATTGAATTATGTAAATGGTAAACGAAAGATTTCAAAAATGATAAATGATCCCTTGGTTTATGAAATGTATGGACATGTCCGGCAAGCCCAAGCATATGCTTTAGGAGAGTCCATAAACTAGAACCTTGTACTTCTCACTTTACCTCTCTAGGTTCCTTTGGTTTAAACTCACAATCTTAGGATGAAGTAGATAAATTTGATGAGTTTCAAAGTGTAACCCATTCCAATATATTTATTTAGTTATTTAATTTTTCATTTATTTCTTATGGAACTTATTTCATCTTCTATTGCATGAAATGGAATGGCTTAGTCGTTGTGGGTGAAGTCCTACTAATATTGTATCTCACACTCTTACCGGGTTCCATAGGTACCTGAGTAGACTTTATGGTTGAATGTTTAGACAAAGGGAAGTATCTAGCTTCTAATGATTGATTTACTTTCCTTACTAATATGGAGTTGGTAGAAGATGACTGAGCTGATTCTTGAGCTACAGGTCATGCTAGTTTTTTCTATTTTTTGTATTTTATTAGCATGTTTTATATGTTTTTAGCCCATGCCCCTTGCATCTTCCCATTTTTATAGATACATTACCATCATCATCACATTTTACCTTCAAACTATTTATCTTCCTCTTATTGTATTAATTACCTTGCTTGATTGTGTATTTCATTTATGCTACAATCTTCGGTTTCTTCTATTTATATTGTTTCATATTGGGTTTGTATATATATATATATATTATGATCCACTCTGACATATGGGGGAATACTCTCCCCACAGATACACCACAGGACCTCACTGCCTGTTAGTATCCACTGGTGTTTGGGGAGGCACACTTAAGGTCTTGTGGCCCACCATCATGGGGCACCGTTATGTGTCATTTGGGTTGCAACACTATAGTAAAATCTTAGTTAAAACTTTGGAATATTCTATAAAATATTTTCAAAGTTAGGTGCTAAGTTAGTGAGAGGTTTCTAGACCCATATATCATCGATGCGGTTGGAATATAAATTTAAAATATATTAAATTATGCATACAAGTTTTATTTAAAATAATCAAATGTAATCCAAATAGTGAATCATATGAGGCATGTTACTAGAAATTGTAGAGCTATTCCACCATGAATACCTCATGTTGTATGCTGGGAATGTAGCGACGAGCATACTCTAGAGGTGGTGGGCCATGATCCACTCATGATACCTCATGCAGTGCACCTGAGGCACCTCCTATACACCTTTCTCTGGGTGTCAATATTTAGTTATGGGATAGTTTTTTTAGTTTATGTAATTAGTTTAGGGTTCTCTTCGACCTACCCCTTCTATGATAGAGTTGGCCTACGATTTATAGCTGTAGAATCTACCCACCTTATTGGGGTATTGCATTCCTTAGGTTTTCAAACCTTGGTTAGAGTCTATGGTGTCAATATTCGAGCACATTTAGATGCCTCAAAGGGGAGGGTCAAGTTAGTGACCTATATGCTATGTGATTCTGCCAGTCATTTGTGGGAAGTTCTGATTTAGGTTGGTCGACATCAGGGTATATTATGGGAGGACTTCCAAATATCCTTCTTCTATTATTTCTTTACTTAAACCCTAAGAATAGATCACATTCACGAATTCATGAACCATCAGCAATGAGACATGCCAGTGATGGAATACTCAACTCACATCACCAAATTGTAGTGTTTCAAACTGAACATGACTAATGATGAGAGGAACACTACAAGGAGATTTGAGGATGGGATTTCTTATTCCATTTGCTTGTAGGTGAGAATCTTTCTGTGAACCACTATTTAAGAGATTTTGAACCAAACCCTCATCACTGAGCAGAACCTGAGGGAATCACGTGACATGAAGTAGAGCAGTTCAGCTTCTAGGAATAGTATTAGTTTATCCAATGGTAGGAATAAATGCTTTGAGGGTACATGCAGGGGTGGTATCATCCATGTAGAAAGCACTAACATCCTTATGGTATGTCACTAGTGTGGTAGGACATGCCATAAAAATCCCCAGTTTATGAAGAACTCGATCGAGTTTTAGAATTGCAGCAGGATGGGTCACCTCCAACATTTATACCAATATTTTCCTCTAGTGATAAGTGAATGGGGTTCTATGCAAGTACCATCTTCATGTTTAGGGTTAGTGTAACTTTTTTAGGCAGGAAGCTAGTCTTATTCATGCTATTTTGGCCGAGAAGGTGGTAACAACCAAGGTAGTTAGGCTTCAGAGTTCCATCCTCAGTAGAGTGTACCTACGTAGTCCACACATGCAGCATATCAGGGTCACGGTTCATTCCATATTTATGTGGTATAGCCTATTCCATAGGATCAAGGTCAATGGACATATATATCTTGAGGTACTATTCTAGTATCATGTACTTAAGTATCATCCATATTCGATACAAGTGAATCACACACTTTTCAATCTACTGCAACTATTGGTAGTTTGATCCTAGTGATAGAGTACTCTAATGGTGTTCTTTCCCTTAATATGATGTTAAGAGTTTTATAAGAGGGTATATGTCAGTATAAGGAGTTCCCCCTTGAAATAGGTGTTTACAATTTCTTATGGAGTTTCTTCGTCCTCGATATGACTATCTTCAAATCCATTCTCAATATGGAATTGTTTGTACCTTATCTATCCCAAGTGTATTTTTTATTTCCATCGGGTATCTTTCACATAACACAAGGGAAACACATATATTTAAAAATGAAAATGGAATCACCATTCTAGTCAAGAGGGACTCAAGTGTACTGGGATAGTAGAAGTAATAGCCCAGATGAATAATATCTTTATGAGAGATTAGGGAATGTAGGTCATGGAATTCCATCATGTTATGGATTGATTCAAGGATGTATTCCCTAAAAATATTTCTACCTTACCTCCCAAATGAGAAGTTTATTCCACCATTGATATTATTCTAGTAGCGGAACCTGTGTTTATTCATTTTTATATGATATCACCTACAAAGCTCTAGTAACTCAAGAATCAACTTTATGTTATAGAGTCTAAGGGTTTTATCTACCCCAACACATCGTCATAGGGTTTACCGGTCCTTTTCACCAAGAAGGAGGATGGTACCCGATTATTGTTTGTGGATTACCACTGACTGAACCAGTTTACGGAGAAGAACCAATGTCAACTTGATTCTCGCTCAAATTGACCCAAGAGATGAAGGTAGAACGGTCCTTGTAGTTTAGCTTGGGTTGTCAAATCCACAAAGACCTAAGAAGTAACCTATAGACACGTACATTCTATGGAATGTTTTTGGCTATGAAGTGGCCAACTTTGGGTTGATTTTAGATGGGTTTAATTGAAATCTAATAGACTTAAGTTAATTCAAATTAAAAGAATGAGTTGATCCTAGGTTATCGCTCAGGGTGGATCGGACGTATTTTCGTTTTAATGATTTCAATTTCTTAAATTTGAGATGGGTTAATTTAAGGAGATAAAACAACATCATCACTTACTGGTTTAATTCCTATAACCTTTAATACTAATCACCTATACACTTTAAGGATCAAGGTTTTGAGCACTTCAAGGTAAAGGTTCGTATTAGCACTTGAAGTGTGTGGCCTTAAATTCAACAAGGATGATGGAGTTTAAAAACCATCAAATAAAAATCTCAATTTAAGAAGTGATTATACATTAATGAGGTGATAAATAACATAAAATCCATCCCCTTTCTACTACCTTGGATCAACCCATAAGTGGGTTATCCCTCCATTGATTCTATGGTTTCAATGGAAGCGGAAAGTAGACTCATGAGGGAGGAAATGGAGAAGTAAAAAAAACGCAATAAAATAACAATCACTCCACCGTTGTGTGATAATCTCACAAGGTTTGGTATGAACAAGTTCACACCTTGAACCAACGGTATCAATGTGATAAGGAGAAGAACAGAATAATAATAGAACAAGAACTTTTATTAAGAAACAAGGATGAATTAAAACAACTTACATGTGAAGGAAGAACATTACAAAGAGAGATTGGCAGCATAACATTAAGATAAAAACAAGCTCAAATATTGCTAAATCATCCAACACCACTACCTTAAATAGGAATTTTTGAGCCCTTGGGTCAATCCTCCAATAGTACAAAGCATCTCAATTAATTTTGGTAGGCCATAGGTGGTGTAAAGCTTGTGGAATTTGGACTTTTCCACATTTGACCGGAAAAGGCATCCAGCTTTCATGCACCGAACAGACGTGTTTGAAACACCTTCTATATGGAAGAATTTTGGTGGGCCATAGAAGACTTAAACTAAGATAAGGATTTCCCCTAATATTATGTAAAATATAAGCCCTAAAGGAGTTATGGGTTTCGAGATATGGTTTAATTGGTGGGATTTTGTTCTGGGCCGCAGAATCTGGCCCATAATTTTATCTCTAACTTGGGCCGCCTAAATGGACACCATGGAGGCCGAATTAGCATTGTATCATGAAGATTTATTTGTTCATAGACATGTATTATATCATCCCACGAAATTTAGGATTCATTGGGCTTGTATGTTGGGCCCCACTGTCTCATCAGTGGGCTGGTGTCCAATCTGCCTTCTCCAGAATTGCTTCCTTTCATTGCCAAATATCTCCATCATCCTCCATGAATTCTCCATTGATCCCTGAATGAAACATGTTCATATTGGAGTGTAGATAAATTTCCAAAAATATTAAATTAAAATATGTATAATCAGATTAATCATTTGGTACTTTAAATGATGTTCAAAAATGTACCACATAATAGTGCATTTTAAGAAGGTATTACAATCATAATGTGAAATGATGTTCAAAGTGTAAAATGTACTAAAATGGTGTTTATGAATAATAAAGAACATGAATATTATATATATTACCAATGAATATTATCCTAATTTAGTGGCTAATCACACCCCCCAACTTGAGTTTTGCTAGTCCCGAGCAAAATATATCTCAACAATATGAAATTCGAATTCCCTTTTCCAAAAAAACATTTTAATACACAATGATCACCAAAAAACCTTATACCAAACAATCATGAAACCCATAAAAATATTTTAATACAAGATATTTTCATAAGAAGATCCCAATCCCGACCTCATTCCTTTGTTCAAATTCATTTCCATATTTCATCCAATATTAATTAAGTATGAGGATGTGTTGTGCATCACAATAGACATGGGGGTTTATCTTTATTCAAGGGGGAAATTATGGAAGCGCTAGGTGGAATCACATTTCAATATTAAGATGAGTATTCAATTTTTTTTGTATAATTTTTTTTTTGTTTTTTTTTTTTTTTTGCAATTTTTCAATGGTAATTGAAGTTGCACTCAAAAGAGTCAACCCCTGTAGCGAGACTTTGCCGATGACTCCCAGGCTCAAAGACCTTAGGGCACCAAGTGAAGCCCACATACTCGGGCATCATATCGAGTTAACTCAGTCAAAAACAAATTCAAATTACCAAAAATAGAGATAAAATTACTAACTCTGGGCCAAACAACTATGGAGTCACAATCCCCAAGTGCCGAAAGCCACGCATTAGGTCATTTCATTGCTCTACGCGCAAATTTTTTTTTAAATTTTTTATTTATTTATTTTTTAATACTCATATTAAACTAAAATGATCACCAAACGTATGCTATTTATTTGGTGGAGCCCATGAACTCAAACTAATACCCCACTATCCAAAGGATGTGCATTGTGATTTTTTTTATTTGGATGAAAATATAAACGATGAAATATCACATTGGACAGCCACACTTTCCAAAATCAATGCTCATGAAATTATACAAGGATTAAAATCAGAATCAGGGTATGCTAAATTATTTTATATTCAGTTTTAAAGTGTGAAATGTGTATTACCATGTTTAAAGTTAAAGGAATTTTTCCTTCCATTTACACTTTTTTTTTCAAATCATTCATTTTTTTGACACAAAAGCATTTTTTTTATTTTATCTCCCCCCCAAATTAAAACAACACTATCCCCAGTGTTTGAAGAAATGAAAATTTAGAAGGAGTAGAGGCAGATAATGGAAGTTCAAAAAGGAAATTGAAACTGAGGATCATGGAATTAAATCACCTGGTGGTTGAAGTTGAAGTTCTTGCTGCTCCAAATTAGTCCTTTGATATCCATGTCGCTTGCAGAGTTCCCTAGTGGAAAAAGGAAAACAAAAAAACAAAACAAAAGAGTATATATATATATATATATATAAGTAAAATATAAGTATATATATAAAATAAAATAAATTGATGATACATTGTCTTCTTTTTAAATTTCTGGGTAAGGTATTACTCAAGGATCACACCACGTGACACGGATGAATATGGTGCTCCCCTTTCATACCCATCCATACTCATAATAGAAGAACAGGTCAACAGTCTATTTTTTTTAAATATAAAAATGATTAATTAAAATATAAATTTTATTAAAACAACAAAATGATAGGAAACTTGAAAACCATAGGTTGCCTCCCATGCAGCGCTTTGTTTAAGGTCGTTATCTCGACTTGAACCCCCCAACTTATCCAATACCAACTTTCAACATTTTAAGGACCACATGTTTCTCTATTTCCACTAGATTGATATTTATTCTTTGTTTATAATTTTTGTTGTATGCAAACCTATGTTCTAAAATGAGTGTTAAAATCCAAGGAATATCAAAAATGGATGATCCAGTTTCCTCTGTAGTATTTCCTAAGACATTATGAATAATCACCTCTTTAGTGGTTTCAAAATAATAAATGGTGACAAATGGAAGTTTTTGGCTATCCCCAATGAATGGAAACTTGAGGGTGGATGGAAAGTCCTTTTGTTTAAGTTCAGGTAGGCTAAAACTTTCAAACATAGGTTGGGACTTTGAATTGAACTCAGTTTCATTTTCAAAATTTCTCAACATAATTGGTTCCTTTTGAATAGAATATTCAACCACCAAATTGGAAAGATCAGTTTCAGGAATGGGTATGGACTCAAATTTTGTGATTTCTCTTAATGGTTCAGTGATTTTTATTTTTGAAAAATCATCAATGGAGTTATATTCATGAGACTCAATCCATGATGTCAAATTTCCCTCTTGTGAATAAAAAAAATCATTTTCCTCTTGATTTAAACACCCATCAACAATTCCATGATCCTCATCATCTTCCCCAAATATAAAGGTTTTATCTTCAGTAAATTCATGAGAGGTTTGTGGGAAACTAGACACTTCACATAAGGTTATGGAAGGGACAGTTTGTGTAGGGATGGGTTCCTCACAATTTTTAATTCTGTGTAGTTCTAACCTCAATGATGAAACCTAAAAATTTATTATCTCTATTTGTTGACACAATTTTTCAAGTAACGGTTGTGGATCATGATGGGTAAGGGGTTGAGAAATATGGTCTATTTCAGGTGGATAATTAAGTTGTTGGAATTGCACAGGAGGGTGTTCATATTGGATTTGTGCTGATTGAAACTCATTATATGTTGGGATGTTTTGTGGATCATAGGAGTAAAAACATTGTGGTTCATTAGGTTTTTGATTATCCCACCAGTAGAAACTAGGATGGTCATTGTACATCTCACTTGGTGTGGAGTGATCAAAGTAAGGAGAGGTTCCCCATGTTTGGATTTGTTCAAAAGGGTTTTCCATAGGAATGAAATTGGGGATGAGATAAGAGAAGTGGGATGTAAAAAAAAGATTATAGTGTCTAAGATAACTTACTTAGGTCCCCGGAAACGGCGCCAAAATTTGATTCTCGCTCAAATTTACCCAAGAGATGAAGGTAGAACGGTCCTTGCAGTTTAGCTTGGGTTGTCGAATCCACAGAGACCTAAGAAGTAACCTATAGACACGTACATTCTATGGACTGTTTTTGGCTATGAAGTGTCCAACTTTGGGTTTATTTTAGATGGGTTTAAGTGAAATCTAATATACTTAAGTTAATTCAAATTAAAATAATGAGTTGATCCTAGGTTATCGCTCGGGGTGGATTAGACGTATTTTCTTTTTAATGATTTCAATTTCTTAAATTTGAGATGGGTTCATTTAAGGAGATAAAACAACATCATCACTTACTGGTTTAATGCCTAAACCCTTTAATACTAATCACCTATACACTTTAAAGATCAAGTTTTTGAGCACTTCAAGGTAAAGGTTCGTATTAGCACTTGAAGTGTGTGGCCTTAAATTCAACAAGGACGATGGAGTTTAAAAATCATCAAATAAAAATCTCAATTTAAGAAGTGATTATACATTAATGAGGTGATAAATAACATAAAATATAGCCCCTTTCTACTACCTTGGATCAACCCATAAGTGGGTTATCCCTCCATTGATTCTATGGTTTCAATGAAATCGGAAAGTAGACTCATGAGGGAGGAAATGGAGAAGTAAAAAAATGCAATAAAATAACAATCACTCCACCATTGTGTGATAATATCACAAGGTTTGGTATGAACAAATTCACACCTTGAACCAACGGTATCAAAGTGATAAGGATAAGAACAGAATAATAATAGAAGAAGAACTTTTATTAAGAAACAAGGATGAATTAAAACAACTTACATGTGAAGGAAGAACATTACAAAGAGAAATTGGCAGCATAACATTAAGATGAAAACAAGCTCAAAGATTGCTAAATCCTCCAACACCACTGCCTTAAATAGGAATTTTTGAGCCCTTGGGTCGATCATACAATAGTACAAAGCATCTCAATTAATTTTGGTAGGCCATAGGTGGTGGAAAGCTTGCGGAATTTGGACTTTTCCACATTTGACCCAAAAAGGCATCCAGCTTTCATGCACCGAACAGACGCGCTTTAAAAACCTTCTATATGGCCGAATTTTGGTGGTCCATAGAAGACTTAAATTAATCTCCGGATATCCCCTAACATTATGTAAGATCTCATCCCAAAAAAAGTTATGGTTTTCGAGATATGGTTTAATTAGTGGGATTTTTTTCTGGGCCACAGAATCTGGACCATAATTTTATCTCTAACTTGTTCTGCCTAAATGGACACCATGGAGGCCGAATTATCATTGAATCCTGAAGCGTGATTTGTTAATAGAAATGTCTTCTATCATCCCACAAAATTTGGGATTCATTGGGCTTGTATGTTGGGCCCCACTGTCTCATTAGTGGGATGGTGTCCAATCTGCCTTCTCCAGAATTGCTTCCTTTCATTGCCAAATATCTCCATCATCCTCCATGAATTCTCCATTGATCCCTGAATGAAACATGTTCATATTGGAGTGTATATCAATTTCCATATATATAAAATTAAAATATGTATAATCATATTAATCATTTGGTACTTTAAATGATGTTCAAAAATGTACCCCATAATAGTGCATTTTAAGAAGGTATTACAATTATAATGTGAAATGATGTTGAAAGTGTAAAATGAACTAAAATGGTGTTTATGAATAATAAAGAACATGAATATTATATATATTACCAATCAATATTAGCCTAATTTAGTGGCTAATCACAACTTCCTTGGATAGATGACCTCTTCCACCAGCTCTGAGGATAAACTACATTTTTCAAGATTGATTTGAGGTCGGTCTACCATCAAGTTCACATGAGACGATCATACATACCACATATAGTGATCCAGAGTAGGTATAACCTATATGAGTATCTGTTCGTGCTATTTGATCTAATGAACATGTCGATTGTCTTCATGGATCTGATAAATCTTTTTTCTATCTGTATCTTGATTCCTTTTTGGTAGTCTTCATTGAAAAGATCTTAGTGTATTCACACAATAAACACAATCATGAAAATCAACTTGAGTACGTGTTAAATGCATAGAAAAAGAATCATCTATTTTTTAAGATCTGTAGAGGCCACTTTTGGATCAACAAGGTTCACTTCATGGGTCATGTCGTATCTGATGTAGGCATGTCCATTGTCCCATAGATGTTTAGATTTATGGTTTCTTATGATCATCGCCATAATTTATTATAAATACATGGTTTCATAGGGATGGATAGCTATTATAGGTGATTCATCTAATAATTATCATTACTAGTAGCACCGATTGTGGGCTTGACCATGAAGGGTGTGAATTTTAACTAGAGTGAATTTAGTGAAATATATTTTGAGGTGTTAATAGGAAGACTTAATTCATCACTGATTTTGATTCTACCTAACCCAAGAAGAATCTATACTATTTCCTATGATGCTTTAGTAATATTTTTAGGGTTATTTCTAATAAAATTTGATCGGGTTATTGCATATGGTTCTTGCTAGCTGAGGCCTCAAAAGTATAATTACCCTAAAAATGACCTTGAGCTAGTATTTTTCCTTCTTTCTCTTCAATGTTGGTTGAATTACATATTGTAATAGTGATCTGTTTTTTAATGGGATCATAAAAGTCTCAAATACATCTCTACATAGAGAGACTTGAATCTAAGTCAGCATAAGTGGGTGGAATACTAGAAATAATTTTATTTTTTTTATTTATTACACAATAGGAAAGGGAAATTTTGTAGATGAAACCTTGATCTAGAATGCATAAAATGAATCCATCAATGAGGATATCAATGAATGGAAGTTGATGGATCCATTCTATGTAATGCATCTTTAGGTTCAAAAGCAGCATGTGAAAATAGTCTTATCAGCTTTGGCAGTGACATCGTCCCTTCTAGAGTGGGTTCAGAAGAAGAAATTATCTGATGTTGATGGATTCATTTTTAGGGAGAGTTCCACATGAGAGAACCCGCCTCCTAGTTATTTTATTGATAGATGTGAAACTATACTCTTCTACGGATGAGTTTGGGTTCCTACAAATATAAGAGAAAAGCAGATGAAGGAATCAAATGACTCTATATGGTTAGATTATCCTGGTCATAAAAAGATGTACCTAGATATTCATCATCAATATTGGTGGTTAGATATGAAGAGATAGATATCAGGTTTCATTACATGGTGCACAAACATTCAGCCGGTGATGGAAAAGATCTAGTAACCTTCTGGACTTTTATATCCCCTCTCTATTCCTGAGTGGAAATGAAATGATTTTACCATGGATTTTTTAATACGATTTCTAATATATCCTATAGGAAGAGATACATTATGGGTGATCATCAATAGGTTGACCAAAGACTTTCACTTACCAAGGATATGGGATTATTTATCTATTGATGATCTTGGAAGGGTTTACATCTAGAAATTAGTGAGACTTCATAGTGTTCATCATTCTATTATTTCAAATTGAGACTCCATCATTACTTCACAGTTGTATAATGGGTTGAAAAAGTCACTAGATTCATAGGTTCTCTTGAGTATAAAATTTCACCCACAGACTAATGGGTAGTTCGAGCAGACGATACATGCTTTAGAGGATATGTTATGGGCATGTATCCTTGACTTTTTAGGTCCATTCAAAAAACATATTCATCTAATCAAGCATTCTTACAACAAATGTTTTTAGGAAACGATCCATATGGTTATGTATGAGGCCATGGAAGACTGTATATTTCACCTCTATACTAGATATAGGTAGGTGAGACAACTTTACTAGATCCACTTCTCATCTAGAAGTCTTAAGAGTAAGTTAAACTAATTCATAATCATACGACTATAGCTTAGTCTGGAAAGAAATCACATACCGATCATCATCATAGACTTTTTTTTATTGAGGTGGGACATAAATGTTTTATATGCATTTCTCTTAGATTGTGTCGTAGAAAAATGTAGAGATAGGGAAAGTTATCACCTCGGTATGTCAGGATTTTCGAGGTAGTGGAGTGTGTTGGTCTAGTAGCCTAATGGTTTCTATTACCATAGAGGTAATGGTCTTTCAACGAAGTCTTCCTTGTATCTCAACTTCGATATTATCACTCTGGCCTATCTCATTCATTCAACCCCAAGGATATTGATCTAGAAGAAAATTCACCACTCGAGGAGCAACAAATACGTATCATTTATTGGAGCATGAAGGCTCTCCAAGGATTGTTGGCTCCTTTAGAATGGGTACTATGGTCGCACAGACACGTATAGGATGAGACATGTGATCCAGAATCTGATGTACATTACCATTGGTCGGAGCACTTCTCTAATGATGTTCTACTACCCTCAGAAGAGAAACTAAGGGACAAGTTTCCTTAAGGGAGGGAGAGTGTAATTCCATGGATTTTTTCAAAGACACAAACAATTATTTTTTGATTTAAATTACCTTAAACAACCCTAATAATGATTCCTAATCAATTCAAGGAGATCTCAGTTGCATCTGAGGCTCATTCAGATCCTAGATAAATGAAATGTAAAAAATACTAAGTCGCATTGTTATGAGAAATTTTGCGGTAGTAGATAGTGGGACCTGGGTGAAGCATAATTTGTTTGTAACTATGTGACTCAGAATGCATGGCCATGATTAAAATATTTAGTTTTATGAGAATGGGTTTTAAAATGGTTTGTGCATAGTTAGAAAAATATTGTTCCTAACTGTGTGAAATACCCATTTGAATCAATAATGTGTGCATGATTGGCACGTGGTTTGGCCAACTCTGTGGCCTTGTTTTTTAGTATGAAATTATTATTTATCACCTATAAAATGATTTTAACCTTTATTGATTCTTTTTTATTCTCCCGTAGTTGATGTTCCATCCTCTTAACGTATAAACTCCTCCCCTTCCTCCCTCATTGTTTTTTATTCAAATCCTCCATACAAACTCTGAATCTATTATTGTTGGATCAAAAAGGAAGCTATAGGTGATCTTCTGAATCCTATCCCTTCTATTTTAATTTCTTATTTCAAAACTTTGTGCTATTTGGGAGAAATTTCATTTTCCCAATTTTAGGGTATTTGAAGGTTTTGTTGATTTATTCCAACCTAGCTTGAATCCAATATTGACTCTAGAAAAGGGAATCTATAAGAGGATAAGGTAGGTGGTATATGTATTTTCCCATCATTGCATTATATTATAGAAAATTATTTTTTTTCCCTTGAGTCGGAGTGTTCTAACATCATATCTAGTTTTTCAAATTAGATAAAATTGAATGCCATACTTGGCCTTTGGAGACCCAATATAGTGGAAAATCAACCCCTTAGGTTGATTTCCTTGTCTTGTGAAACTCCAATGGATGATATACACATTTGAGGCCCAATCCCCCTATGTACTAAAATGGAATAACACCCCCTTGTGGTGTGTTGATATACAATTAATGCCTTAATAATTTTGTTATAATTGAATTTAAAGTTGAACCATGGGTTAGACCCCATACCTCATTCTATAAATTAAATGGATGAGCTAAGTTATTTATTCAAGTGCTTATGCTGATTAAATTTGAGACATAAATGTTTTATTAATTGAGTTCCTTGACTAATTCTCTAATTATCATATAAATTATGGAATTAAATGAAATTTCACCTTTTTTGACATGTTATATATGCAATTTGATTGTTTGATGCATTTACCTTAGTGCTAAGGTTGAAACAAGGGGTTCTAATTTAAGGACCCCTTTGATGAACTCTCATACCTTCCTTTTAGAATTTTACATGATTTGTAAAAATATCAGGGGTGACGTCAGGTATTCCAAGGATGGGCTCATTGTGAGACTATCAGTTTTACCTCTAGACAAGTGACATTGGTTCCCTAGGGATAACCCTTGGATAGAAACTATGGTAAGATGGTTATTACATGCCTCAAGAAAGACTTGGGCCACTATATGTGATACCAAGTACAGACATGGAGTCTAGTACTTGAAATTTTCACACCATGTTTGGAGTGACACATGGGAATTCAACCTTGGGTTTCCATGGACGGACTCCTTAGAATGGATCATATGATGAGTCTCTCAATATATGGATGGAACCCCTCTCTTGATTTCCATTGATGCGATCAAGGTGTCTCACTATAATTTATAAAGTGGTTTTAAAATAGAATTAAGAAAATTTTACATGAATTATTTCAAAATTATAAATGATTCCTAGTTATAAATTTAGGGACTTGTCCTCCAAGACTAAGAAAAGTCATGGGGATAGTTCATCACCTAGAACCATGTACTTCTCACTTTAGCTTTGTGGGTTCCTTCCATTAAAACTAATCATCTTAGGTAGAAGCTACTAAATTGGACGGGTGTCCAAGTGGATCTTAGTCCAATGTAATTATTTCATCATTTAATTTTACATTAATTCATTATGGAACATTGTTCATCTTGCATTTTATGAAATAGAATGTCCTAGACACCATGGGTGATGGCCCAGTGAGATTGTATCTCACACCCAACTCGGGCGCCATTAGTACTTGAGTAGACATTATGGTAGAATGTTTAGATAAAGGGAAGTCATCAGCTTCCAATGCTTGACTAGCTTGTATTACTAGGATGGATTTGGGAGTATAGGATTGATCCTATGCTCGAGATTCTAGTCATATCAGTTTTTCCTTTTTGTGTATTTTTTTATCATTTAGTATATTCTTTTATTCAATACCCTTTCATGTTCAATTTGTGTAGCTACATTACCGTCATTATCACATTGTTCCTCCTGACTGTTCAGCATCTGCTTATTTTATTTGTTACCTTAAATTATTATGCATTTTATTTCCATTGTTTTCTATTGTTTATTATGTTTTTTATTTTTCATATTGTATATATATATATATATATATATATATTTACACTCCACTCTAACCTTTGAGGGAATAGTATCTCCACGGACACACCCTAGTCCCTCATGACTAGTTAGCTCCCTCTGGCATTCTGAGAGGCGCACTTAAGGTCTTGTGGCCCACTATCTTGGGGCACCGTTAAGTGGAATCTTGGGTGGGATGATATAGTAAAAGACCAGTTAAAATTTTTTAATATTCTATCAATTATTTTTTAAGTCAGACACTGAGTTAGTGCAAGATTATGAGGCCCATAAATAATCAACACAACCAGAATAAAAAAATAAATATATTAAATTATAAATAGTTTTTTTTCAAAATAATCGAATATATACTTAAAGGTGTGTCATATGAGAAATATGAGAACAGAGTTAGGTCCAAGATGTGGGTTTTACCCTAGGTGGGGTATAAAATTTATGCATGTCAGACATTTGGTCAGATCTCTATCAAGGATATGTTATTAAAAAAATTATTGTTTTTAATTTTTTAAGAATAATTTATTAACTCCAAAACGATGCATCATATGAGAAATAAAAGAACAATGTTAGGTATGGTACGTAGTGTTTACCCTATCTGGTGTATATATTTTATGATTGTCAAGTGTTTGAAAATATCACATGTGATAATTCCCTTTTTGTATTTCATTTTATTATTGTTATAATTTTGAAATAATAAATAATTAATATCTCTTAAATGGTATGATGTCTGAGAAATCTGGTACAACTATTAGGTTTGGGATGTGATGTTTACCCTATATAGGACATAACTTTTATGTGTGTTGGATGTTTGGTCAGATCGTACTAAATGATTACTTTTTTAATAAGAGAACATATATTTTTATTATAAATTTAAATATAAAAAATTATTTTAATGTGGTTCTTCTCCCCCCCCCCCCAATGCTCTAAAGTCCGTTTTTTGACATTGAGAGAGATCCAAAATCTTCATTTTCAGGCCATTTTCACTCATTCCACCCTGAAACACTTTAATTGGGAGGTATTAATGACTCTATATTGAATTTTAAATTGAATAGGGGATTGAATATGATATTTTAAAATGGGGTTTTCAAGGCTACAATTTTAGGGTTAATAAAATCAATGAACATCATAGTCTTCTTACTCGGTTTATCATGTAAATTTTAACTATCCTAGATATTATTTGAGTGTGATTGTGATGCCTTAGTTCCATACACACGGCCTCCTTGTTCATCCTCAAGGAGCTCGATCTCTACCCCTTGTTCATGATGAGCATCTAGGTAATTTTGTTTTTATTTAATTTTATTTTATTGTATTTTAATTCCCAAACACTAAAAAGAATCTATGTTAATATATAATATAAAAAATATGAATTACCAAAGAAAACTTCCATTTTTTTATTTCCAAGATACAATTCCACAAATTTCCATGGATAAGTTATTCAAAAATTATTAGATGATAATTATAAATAATTATCAAAAGATAAGTATTGAGTGATATTATTTAAAGGCAATAATATAGAGTTATAAAATGATTATTTATAAATTATTAAAAGATAATCATCAATAGGTAATTGCATGTGGTTATCAAAAATAATTAAAATGAGTTATAAAATGATAATTTCATCGAATTATCCAATGTTTTTATAAATTATTAATCACATAAAAATTATCATTTTTTTAATTATATAAAATTATCAAAAAATAATTTAAAAAATTATCAAATGATAATGGAGATATTATCAATATATAAATATTAAATTATCAAAATATAATTGCAAGATTATCAAGGGATAATTATTAAATTATCAAATGATAATTGTGAGATTGTTAAAGGATAGTTTTTAAATTATCAAATGATATTTTTTGAAAAGTTACTAAAGGATAATTATAAATAATTCTCATGTGATGATTACAACAAATTATCTGGGGATAATTGAACTAGATTATTAGACATAATTAACAAAGGATAATTTATAAATTATCATAATATAATTATAAATGGTTAATTTAAGATAAATTATCAAAATTTAATTACAAAAGGATAAATTATGGGAAATTATCAGAAGATAATTATAGATGGATAATTTATGATAATTTATCAATACTTAAATATAAAATGATAATTTTTTAGAAAATATAAAGAACTAATAATAAATGAAGAATTTATGAGAAATTATCAAAATATAATTACAAAATGATAATTTATGAAAAATAATAAAGAGATAATTATAAATAGATTATTTATGAGATATTATCAAAATATAATAATACAAGGATAATTTATGAAAAAGTATCAAAAGATAAAAACAATGAAGGAGGATTTTGTGAGTTCATGCATTGACTTAAATTATAATTTAAAAATATTCATGAGAGATAAAATATCATCACATGTAAAATTTTAATGATAATTATGAAATTATCTAGGAGAGAGAAAGTATCACCTCATGTGACATTATATTTCTTTTGAAATAAACTAGTTAGTTTTTGTTTTAAGGACCCATGGTGAACCTCGAGTGTCAACATTTCAAAAATAAGGTCGTGAATAGTTTTTCTTAACTAGTTTATCATTGCCTTTGACAATGATAAATTTTAAGGTTGGAAGTTTCATACCTTTTTAGAACATTTACACATTTTTCCTTAATATAATTATGTGTAGAAGTATTTTGATGACCATTCTAGATAAAGATCTCATGTGGGTGTGTGTGAAGCCACAAGGGGGAGTGCGCATGACTTGTGATGATGATGAAGATAGACCTACATACTGGGTAAGGATTCGACGATTCCTCAAGGATTTTGTTTGATGCACTTGATGAATAGATAATTCCAAGGGGTAAGTTACTTGATGACTAGGGGATTCTAATGAGATATTGATTCCTAGGGGATGATGAGTACATAACCTTCTTTATATGTATTATTTTTTGATTTTCACAATCACATAATGTCGAGTAGAATGATTCATTAGCTTCATAGTTAATCTTAGGTTAAGGATGCATTGGTGGTTTCCAACATAGTCTTGTAATCACACCCTTCTCAAGCATTTAAATGCACTTATAGAATGCATGAGGGGTATAACGAAGGGAAAGGTCCATATAGTGGATATTTGAGTAGAGGAGAGTGGATCTAGTAGCATACTAGGATGGACTCTAAAGGAACCACTATTTATTTATTTACTTTATTTTTCATATTTCCTTTATAAACTACTTCCACTTATAGGATATACTTTTATTTATTTGATATTTATGTTATTTATTTAGTTTCTTTCATGATTACTATAAATATTTATATTATTTTTTATTTTGTATTATCGATCCTATTAAATGATACTGAGAGTATAGTCTCTCCATTGATGGATTCAAACACTCATTGCTTGTCACCGACCTTTTTTATAGGGGGATACATGCCTGAGGTCTTGTGGAATTCTGACTCAGACCTGGTGGTTTGGGTCGAGATGTTAAAAAAAATATTAGAGAATCGGCAGTCACTAACTTTTTTCTTCTCTTTCCATGGTTTTGGAGCTAGAAGAAAAAAGTTATGATGGTTGATACCCGAATAAGGAAACTATGTTAGTTCCTGGATAGCACTGTATAGTGGACCATTGAGTTTTCATAAATTGGGGAACTTATGTTTTGTTGTTATTATTGAGTAAACTCACCTTGGGTGATGAACATGATGTTGGTATGTGATTTATGAGATTTTAGTTTCATGTATGCTTCATTACTGTGCCCATAGATTCACATGTTTATATATATACTTTTTATTATGCTACATAGTAGATAGTTAATTAAATGAATTATTTAATGCTATCTATTTGGGGTAGTTTCTCTTGTGTGATATATCTATGTTTCCATGTTGTGTGGTATATCTTTACTGTAATTAATTAGTTTAATTGATAATGTTTTTATGTTAGTATATATATGATTATTGTGACTAACATGCAGGGATGGAATCAATGTTTAGTGATTGGAAGGGTATACCTTGGGTTAGGGTAGAATCCTAGGAAAACCTTGTTTTATTCCATATAATGGTTTATAGAAACCTTGTGTGATCTCATACACTGATTAAGGTTGATCCCAATGAATCTTTTTCTTATCTAAAGTGTTTCCTTATTTTTATGGGATACATCACCTCAACATAGTCTTATGGGGATAATTAGGAATCAGGAAAGGATACATCCATAAGAGAGTATGTTTCTACTTTACCATTGGATGTGTAGGAGAATTCATTTGGTAATTTTTCAATGACTGTAATGTGGTTTATGCAGTAGATCCACTTCAATCAAAATTATTTCTCTTAGTTCCTATCACAATAAATATATTTCATAAATATGGTTTATAATTCCATGACTTTCAACTCCATCATTCATCATCCTTATAATCCTCCTAAGGCTCTCAGGATGATGAAGAATTGGTTGAAATGTTTTTTAGGAATCTTTGACCGAGTAAAGACATTGAATTATTCACATGTTAAGTAGAGATTGAGTTCATGTAATGAGTGATACCATTTAGATACCTTTTATCATATGGTGCCAACTGAGATGAAGGAGATTAAGGTTATACATGACAACATAGAGATAGAGAGACTTATCAGACATAGTACTTCACCATGGTTTGAACCTATTTCATTTTACGTGAAGGTGGATTATATTCTTTGGATATGAATTTATTACCAGAAGATGAACCGGGTGATTGTGAATAACTAATATCTAATTCCTTGGATCAATGATATTTTCAATCATCTATGGGGATCCCAATGGTTATCTATGAATTTCCAGCAATTTGGATATCACCAGATGTGAGTTAGGGGGGGACATTTTAAAGATGTAATTCCAGAGCAGGTATAGACTGTATGAGTACTTTGTGATGTTATTTTTTCAGAAGAATGAATCAGTATGGTTCATGGTCCTCATGAAAACTATATTTCATCCATACTAGGACTCATTCATCATAGTTTCCAATAACGATATAATAATCTACTCACTAACACAAAATAAATTTGATAGGCACCTAGAGATTGTCCATAATGCTCTTTAAGAACACATGAATTATGTCAGGCTATCAGTGTGTGACCTATGGATTTGATAGGTGATGTTCCTATGACATGTGGTGTCTGGGGAAATTATATATATATACCCATAAAAGGATATTTAATTCATGTAATGGAAATTTTCCCATAACATATTTTTTATTATAAACTTTATATGTATAGAAATATATTACTGACAGTTTATCCAGGACTTATCCTCAATATCAACACCCATGACAGTGATGATAGAGAATGAAGTGAAGTTATAGTGGTCATACTAATGTGAATATGTGTTCCTTGAACTATATGGAATGTTGACAACAAATCCATTACTGACACTCCTTGATATTTCAATTGGTTATGCAGTGTACTATAATTCATCAGGAATTGGATCTAGAGTGGTTCTGATTCAAAGAGTGTAGGTATTATATTATGGGAATCATCATCTACAAACCCATGAGAGGAGCTACTCTACATGTTATGTGCATTTGACAGTCGTGGTCTACACTCTCAAATTTTGGAGACACCATATCTTTAATGAGAGATTTATTATTTACATAGACAATAATATCTTTCGCTATATCTTCATAGAAAGGGACTTGATCCTGAGATAGAGGTGTTGGGTTGATTATCTGTAGATGTTTAACCTCGATATTATGTATGAACCTATAAAATGAAACTTCATTTTAGATTCTCTTAACCTTAAGACACAAACTGATTAAAATCATGGTGAGAGTCCTTCAAGAGGAGCAGTGGTTCTTTATGAGCATATTGGATGAATGGGTTTATGCTTTGGAGGATTAGTGATCTATGAATTTCTTTCCATTTTTTGATTACATAATCTCTTTTGTACTGGGTAATAGTTGATTATAAGTCACACCCTGAGTGTTTTTTATGAAGGAGTAGCTAGCTAGGGGGGTCCAAACCCAGATGGACTTTCGGTAAAAAAATGTTATCTTGGTACATGAGTTAATGGTAGTCCCATGTTCCATTAGAGAGAAGATAATGAGGGAGTACCACTACTCTATATGGGTACAAAATCTTTGTTTGACCAAATTGTATTATGAAATAATTTTGTAGTTTTGGAGGCCAGTGATGAAGAGAGACATTGTTGGTTTTGTCTTCCGAAAGGCTGGGAACCATTATCCTAGTGGTTTGCTTCAACCACTCTTGATACCTATGAAAATGTAAAAGGATATCATGATGGAATTTGTGAATAGATTACCCAAGACCCCAAGCAGTAATGATGTAGTATTGGTGATTTTCTATCCTTTAACAAAGTCCACTCACTTCATACCAATCAGAGAGTTTGTGTAGGAGCTGTGAAAGCTCTATATTCGAGAGATCATACGACTGCATGAAGCTCCCTTGAGAATTGTTTCAAATAGATACACATGTTTTATATAAAACTTTTATCATGGATTACATAAAGACTTTGGGACTCATCTAAGGTTGAGCAGTATGTCACATCCTTAGACTAATGGATAGTCTGAGTAGAATATATATATATATATATATATATATATATTGGAGGATATTCTTCGAGCATTCATACTAGACTTCGGTGGAGAATGGGATGATTGCCTATTCTTGATTGAGTTTTCATAATAATACCTAATAGGAATCAATTCAAATGGAACCTTATGAGGATATTTATGGGTGGTTTTGTCTCTCATCGCTCTATTGACATGAGGCAGGTGAGACAATGGTTATTAGCCCTGATTTGGTTTAGGATGCCTCTGGGAGAGTGAATTTGATTGTGATGAGGTTGATCATTACTTAGAGTAGAAAGAGATTTTATGCCACTAGAAGAGGAGACCCTTGGAGTTCACTGTTGGTGATCAGGTTTTATTGTGATTGACTCATTGTTTAGAGTGGAGTTATCAAAGGAATCAAGGTATGTTATCACCTCATTTTTTGGACCCTATTAGATCACCCAGTGGATATGGGCAGTGGTGTATCGTCTGGACCTCCCTTCTCACTATCACAGTATGCATGACATGTTCTAGCTATAACAACATCAGACGTAAATAACCAACCCTATGAATTTTATTGATTATGAGGATGTTTAGCTAAATACTACTGCATCTTATGAGGAGTGTTCAGTGCACATCAGAGATCTAAGAGAGAAGGTTATGCAAATAAAGACGGTGTCGTTGGTCTGGATTTTGGATTAGCATGGATGGATCCAAGAGGAAACAGGGGAATGCGAGTCTAATGTTCGAGATGTGTGGCCTGAGTTTTTCAAGAAAGATAATTAGAGATACTTATCGAGGATTTGAAGTCGATAGAGGTGAATAATTGTAATATCCATAATTTTTAATGATAATAAAAATCCCCATGTTAAAATTTTTTAAGTGTTTTTATGTGAAAATGTATGTTTTTAATAAAAATAACTAATTAAATGTTTTAAAGGATCTACATAAGGGTAAAATCCCAATTAACACCCTAGAATATTATATTAAATATTTTTAGAGTCAGGCATTGAGTTATTGTGGGATTCTAAGGCCCGTAGAACATCATCGCAGAAGAAATAAAAATTCTAAATATATTAAATTATGTGCTTGTGATTTATTCAAAATAATTGAATATCTCACAAATGGTGCATAATATGAAAAATCTATAAAAATTATTAGGCCTGGGACATATGTTTTACCCTAGTAGAGGAATAACATTTATGTGTGTTGGGTGTTTGGTCAGGTCACCTGTGAGAATAAGTTATTTAATTTTTTTTATTATATTGTTTTTAAAAAAATGAATGAATATATCCTAAATGGTGAATCTTATGAGAAATATTATACCACTATTAGGTCTAGGGTGCATGTTTTACCCTAGGTGGGTATAACGTTTATGCTTTTTGGGTGTTTGGAAACATCGCACTTGATAATACTACTTTTATATTAAATTATATTATTATTCTGATTTTTAAATAGTAAATAATTAATATAACTCAAATAGTGTGTTGTATTAGAAATTTGACACCACCGTTAGGTCAGGGATATGGGGTTTAACATAAGTAGTACATAACTTTTATATGCCTCAGGCGTTCGGTCATATCACACTAAAAGTTATCTTTTTTAATATATTATTTTATATTATTATAATAAATTTAATAATAAATTTTTTAAATGTGGTTATTATCCCCCAATGCTCCAACATCTATTTTTTACATGCAGAGTGGTCCAAAAGCTTCATTATGTATCTTTTTTCACCCATTTCACCTTACAACACTTTAATTAAGAGGAATTAATAACTCAGCAATGAATTTTCAGTTTAATAGTAGATTGAATAGGGTGTGTTAAATTGGGGTTTTCAAGGCTTCAATTATAGGGTTCATAAAATCACTGAACACCATAATCTTCTTTATTGTTTGATCTTGTAAAATTCCACCAACTAAGATCTTCCTTGAGTGTAATCACAAGCCCTCTATTCCAGGTGTGAAACCTCTTTGTTCATCCTCAAGGCACTTGATCTCACTCACTTGTGTGTGGTGAGCATCCAGGCCAGTTTGATTTTTTTTAATTTTTTTTAGTTTTTTATTCCCAAACTCCAAAATTTTGAAAATGTCTTAATATATAACAAATAAACTAGAAATTATTAAATAATAATTAAATATTTTTCTTTCTAGGGGAAAATTCAATAAATTTTCATGGATAATTTGTTAGAAATAATCATATGATAATTATCAAGAATTATCAAAAGAAAAATATTGAGTGAGATTATCATAAGACAATAATATAGAGATTTCAAATGAAAAATTATTAATTATTATAATATAATCCTAAATAGTTAATTGAATACGATTATCAAAGATAATTATTATGAGTTATAAAATGATAATTTCATCAAATTATCCAGTGTTTTTGTAAAATATTAATCACATCGAGTAATATTTTTTATTGTATAAAATTATCAAAATATAATTTATAAAATTATCCAATGATAATATAGAGTGTTGGAACCTCTTTAAATGGAGTATGTCTGACATATCTTATTTTAATGATCACAAACCATTATTCATTTATTACTAATGCTTCACATGTTATATGATATTATTTTATATGAAAATATTACTTCTATAATATTTACGTTAATAGTTCTGGCAAGACACCATTGGTTACGAGTCACCGCTACCACCAGAGGTGAATCACCATTACTGTCAGGCTCAAGTCACTATTACCACCAGAATGAGATTCCACTAGACTAAAGTCACCATTACCACTAGAATGACATACCTCCAGACTCATGTCACCATTACCATTGGGATGAGCCACCGCCAAAATCGAGTCACCACTATCTCCAAAGACGGTACCATTAGTGGAGTCACCAGTAGAGGCTGAGTCTCTACCAGCACTATTGTTACCATTGATATCTAATATCTTCATCATGGATGATTCAACATCAAATATCTATTGATGGATAGATTGAAAAACTCTTTATGACAAAGTAAAAGATGATCTAGGGAAATTGGATCTCCTTAAAAAAATTACTACTATATAATCATAAAGGCTATCTATCTCTAAAAATATACACTGAACACATAGATCCAACATTTACTATCGACTAATAAAATTATGTGATCGAATTTGAGAAATCTCTCAAACTTTCTGATTCATGTTCTATGAAGATAAAAAACAAAAAATCACTAAACCAATTACCAAGATTGATTAAGACAATATACATATATCATCTCAAGCATTCCAAGAGATTTATACGATCCTCTATTCTACTTCATTTTTTCATAACAAAGAAAAGACTCCTCACCATTATTGATCTAAGGATTACAAACATACAAAACACATCAGTCTATGCCCTTTCTATTTGTTCTCTCTATTTTACTTTTTAACAGGGTGTTTATTTCCTATTATCCAAAAAATAATGTCTCCTCCATATTCATAGAAAATACTAGTTATTCTCTTCATCCTCTATTTGTTTCCCACTATGTTTGTGGAAGAGGTCCATGTGTGACCTATGCTTTTTCTTTCGTCCCATGTATAACTTTTGAAGAGGCTTTTAAGCATATACATCTTGTTGTTATTTACTTTATACCTAATCCAGGGTGTGGATTTTGTTGATTATATTTATAATATGTTTGGAAGTAGTTGATTTCCAAGTGGAGGGGATTAGGTCTCCCCTTGAGACTGGACATATTTTTTATTATATTGTGTCATTGTTTTTATTTCTATCATATTCAAGATAACCTTTCATTAACGAATAGAATAAATACATTGATAATTAATCTAAACTACTGTTTATATATGTTTCTATCTATGTAAATTGATCTCAAAAGTTAATTTATTTATAAAAAATATTTTAAATGTGACCTAACCACTCTTTAATAAATCATTTAAAAGGATATATCTTTTTTCAATACACTATTTTGATTAATTGCCCAGTTTATTTACATAAATTTTTATTGGGAACACAATTCACCCCCTCTTTAGTTACTCTCTCTAACCAACATTTGGTATCATAGGGAGTTTTAAAATTTACCTCTTTTTAATGTGATTTTAGTTTTATTATAAATATATTAAATTTCAATCATTTCTAAATTTTAGTTCTTTATAGATAATAGAAAATAAGGATATGTTGCCAATAGACCTCCTTATTGTAATGGAAACAAATATTCTTAATGGAAAATAAAAATGATAATGCATTTGGAATGTATAGATTTTGATATATGGGCTATAATAGAAGATCAATATGAAATTCCATAAACATTTAGAAGTAATTGGAGTAGTGCTAAGAAAGTTTCATACAATTATAATTATAAAGCTATGAATGCTTTGTTCTATGATTTGGGAGATGATGAATTTGATAGAATATCGACTTGCAAATCTGCTTTTGAAATACCGGATACCATATCTATCTCATGTGAAGGAATATAAAATATTAATCAAATGAGACTGAAAACATATACAGTCAAGTATTATAATTTTAAAATGAAATGTAATGAAAATATTTCTGATATGTATCCCAGGTTCAATGAAATAGTGAATAATATGCACTCACTTTGAAAGAAATTGATAGACAAATATCTAGTGGTAAGTATACTTAGATGCTTAACAAATCAAATTGATATGAACAATTGTGTCAATAAAAGTGTGAAGTGATGTATGTAAACAACCTGTTAATGAATTGATAGGAAAGATGATGATATTTCAAGAGTAACTTAAATTCAATAAATAATTGATGAATATGAACCAAAATTAAGATTAGTAACCATCAAATCTACTACCTCTAGACAAAAAGAAAAAGTAAAATCCAAATATTCCAGTGAAGAAGGTTCTCTTGAAGAAAGTGATTAATAAATGGCACACATGGCAAGATAATTCAAGAGATTCTAGATGAAATATAAGTTCTTTAAAAAGTCATGTTTTTGAGGATATTATGATAACAAAGGAAAGTGCAAAAAGGAATGGAAAAAGGATTATACTTAAAATGAATTCAACTATAATTAATGTAAGAGTAAAGGACACATTAAAGATGAAATTCCAAAATAGAAATATAAAAATAAGTATGAGGACAAGGATATGAGATACAAAAAGGCTATAAAAGTAACATGGAGTGACTCTGAAGAAAGTTCAAGTGACTCAGACAATAATGAAGAATATAAGTCCAACAGAGCCAACATGTGCTTTACATCAATCACATCAGAGGTACAAAATGATCTTTCGGGGTCTCCTACTAGTGTTTCACACATTTTTTAAAATGATGAAAATAATAACAAGGAAGAAAAAATGAATAGAAAAGATATTTATGATTACTGTTACATGATGTAAGATATTTTTCATGAACTGAAAGATAAATATAAATATCTCAAAAAATAATATTATTTAACTATAATTGTAAAAAATAATCTTACTATTGAAAATGATAAAAAAGATCAACTGTTAAAAGAAAATAATTAATTAAAATTGTCAAATGAAAAATTAAAGAAAGATATAGAAGAATTTACAAATGGTAAAAAAATTTAACTCAAATATTGGGAAAACAAGTTTCCCCTAAGTATAAAATTGTCATAGGTTACTATCCCTGGAAAATAAAAATTACAAAAAATGGGTTTACATCAAGTTTTAATGTAACATTTCATATACACCAAACACCTACTCAACTGGACCTAATAAAGTATTTAGCTCTAGAATCCTTCAATCAGTTTATAGGAAATATTCTAGACAAATATGGATACAAAAATATATTTTTACTAATGTATCTTAACCCAAGAGAATTTGGGTTCCAAAATCATTTTTGGATAAAACATTATGTTGTAGGAAACCTTTTTGAAATTCTCTAGTAAAAACATATAGTATCTAGACAGTGGATGTTCCATACACAAGATTGGTGAGTATTCAAAATTTAAAATTTTTATTAATGTTAATGGTTGACATGTCACTTTTTTTACATTGAAAAAGGGGAAATCATTAGCCTTGGACAAATTCTTAATTATAATTCAATATTATTTTTCAAAGTATTATATATAGATGGTTCAAAATATAATCTACTTAGAATATCTCAATCGTTGGATGATGGATTTTATGTGAAATTTGATAATAATTTCTCTCGTGTTTTTAATAATAAAAATGATTTAATTTTTACTACTTTGAAAAATGATAATAGTTATTATATTGATTTAGATTATTTATATTCTAACAATATTTCTTTCTTGAGTGCCTTTCATAAAGAATTATGGCATTGGCATATGAGACTAGGCCATTGAAATATTCACTCGCATAGAAAGCTAACTAGGAATGGGTTAGTTAGAGACCTACCAAAGATTGAATTCTCAGATGATAGAGTTTGTAATCCCTAACAAAAAAGGGAAACCTCATAAGATTTATTTTAAATCTAAGAAAGAGGTTTCAACCTCTAAACCACTAGAGTTAATTCATATGGACCTATTTGGACCTTTTTGAGTTTTCAGTCTTAATAGAAAACACTATGTCTATGTCCTTGTAGATGAATTCTCTAAATACACTTGGGTATTATTTCTTGCTCACAAAAGTGAATCTTGTTCTTATTTTATTAATTATTACAAATCAATAGAAAACTTTAGTGGACTTAGTATTAAGACCTTAAGGGTTGATCATGGTTGAGAATTTAAAAATCAATACTTTGAGTCATTCTGTTCTCAAAATGGCTATAATCACAACTTTTCTTCTCTTATAACACCATAGAAAAATGGTGTGGTAGAAAGAAGAAATAGGACTCTTCAAGAGATAGCATGAACCATGTTAAATGAGTATTATTAACTAATCTACTTTTTGGGATAATGTTGTTAATTAAATATGTTATATTATTAATAGAGTTTTGATGATACCTATCTTAAAGAAAACATCTTATGAGTTATGTAATAATACAAAACCAAAGGTTAGTTACATTAGAGTTTTTTTATGCAAAGTATTTTTATTAATACAAAGTAGAATTTTGAAAAAATTTCTTCCAAGAGTGATGATGGAATTTTCCTTGGGTATTAAAGTTCTAACTAATCCTATAGAGAGTTTAACAAGAAGACCAGAACAATAGAAGAATTTTTTCATATAAAGTTTGATTAAACCAATCCCAATGAGTCTAAGACTATCTTAGAAGGCCTTGAGGACAATCATTCATCTTTAAATCTCAATTTCAAATTATCTTAAAGTTATGTTAGACACAGTGACACTATAGCCAATGATCCACCAGAACCTGAACAGGGAGAAAAATCTGAGCCTATCGGTCCCTCTTCTTAGAGACCCATTAGGATTCATAGACACCACCCTTTAGATGTAGTAATAGGAACCATAGATAGAGGTAATCAAACCAGATCTTCTCTGAGAAATAAAATTGAACATCGAGACTTCATATCATATATTGATCATAAGAACATCAATGATGCCAGGAATGAGGAATTTATTGAAATATCTATGTAATAAGAACATAATAAGTTTGAAAGAATCAATGTTTGGGAACTTGTTGACCAAACTTATGATACCTTAATTATTGGAACAAAGTGGGTGTTTAGAAACAAGGTATGAATCTAGAAAAATAATATGAATTAAATCTATATTAGTTGCACAAGGTTATAATCAAGAAGAAGGTATTGATTGTGAAGAAACTTTTTCACCTATAACAAGACTTGATCCCATTAGGATACTACTTTCCTATGTAGAAAATTTGGACATTAAACTATATAAAATGGATGTTAAAAGTGAATTATTAAATAGATTTATAATTTAGAATGTTTTTGTTGAAAACCCCCCAAAATTTTAAAACCCTAAATTTCAAAATCATGTTTTTAAATTAACAAAATCATTGTAGGGTTTAAAATAGGCTTTGAGATCTTGGTATTATAGGCTTACCTCTTCCATTATTTCAAAATGTTTTTCAAAATGAATATCTAATCTTACTCTCTTTATAAAAATAATATCAAATGTTTTTTTGATAGTTTAAATTTATGTGGATGATATTATTTTGGGATCTTCTAATGATTCATCATGTTCTCATTTTTCAAAATTAACGCAAAGTGAATTGCAAATGAGTTTAATGGGTGAACTCAAATTCTATCTTGGATTTAAAAAAAATCAAACTAAAGAAGGAATTATCTTATATCAAAGTAAATAAACTAAAGATATTTTAAATCATTTTGGACTATAAAGTACCAAAAGCAACGATACTCCCATGTGTACCACTAGTAAACTAGGCTTTGATGAAATTGGGAAATCAGTATATCAATCTAGTTACAAAGGTATGATTGCCAGTATTCTCTACTTAACTTCTAGTCATCCTGATATTATGTTCAGTGTATTTATGTGTTATCTCTTTCAATCAAATCCAAAAGAGACACATTTATTATATTAAAAAGAATTTTTAACTGCCTCATTTATGAAACAAATTTAGGATTGTACAACACAAGAGGAAATGCTTTTGATTTAGTTAGTTATTTAGATGATGATTTTGGTGGTTGCATCTTAGATAGGAAAATAATATTAGGAACATGTCATCTGTTAGAAAAATCTCTAGTATCATGGTGTAGTAAGAAGAAAAATTCTATTTAATTATCTACTTCTGAAGCTGAATACAAAGCTATAGGTAGTTGTTGTGCTCAAATATTATGGAAGAAACAGAATTTACTAGACTTTGGATACCAATTTAGAAATGTATCAATTAATTTTGATAACAGAAGTGTAATTTTTTTCCAAAAATCCAATATTTCACTCTAGAAAAAAACACATTGATTTAAGACATAAATTTTTGAGAGATAATTATCAAAAGGGTGATATAAATTTTGAATTTATTATAACTGAACATCAACTAGCTAATATATTCATGAGGCATTTGAATTCTGAAAGATTAAACTACATCAAACATGAATTAGGAATTATAAACTTTGGTTGATGAGTCCTTGTTGACGAGTTTTCATTGATGAGTTATCATTGATGAGTCATCATTGATAAGTCACTATTGATGAGTCACCTTTGATGAGTCAATATTGAACAAGTCACCATTCTTTTTTATGTTTTCATTTTTTTATGACCTTTGTGATTTTTCCTATACTGATTAAATATTTATTAACTTAATTTTCTTATTATTCCTTTAAAATACATAAATGATAAAAACATCAGGATTACAAAAAATCAATTCACCTCCTCTAAACCATGAAATCTTAATCCCTTATCTTCCTTGAAAACAAACATTACCTCTTCATTTCTCCTCCTAAAGACTTCAACTGATTTGAATGGCCCATGTAAAGGTAGTTACAGAATAAAATCCAGAAGATATGAGGCCTCCCAAGAGTTGATGAGTATCTAAATGAATTTTGAAAGCTGTTTCAGTAAACCCGCATCTGAAGAACCATGCAGTAAAAGTAGAAAGATAGATTTATGCATAATAGCTTCCAACTAGCAATACGCTAGTGTTTAAGCTAATAAAAAAAGTGGATAAACTGGTTTAGCTTGTATAGTAGAGTGTATTATCTGACGATAGTTTATGAATTTTATTATAATGCATGATTAATTTTTGGGAACAAAGAAGATACAATTCATACTAGTTTAGATAAAGAATAGATTTGATTATCTTCTATAGACTGGGAAAAATGTCTACAGATTCCTCGGAAACGGGTATATGATGATTTCCAAGGAAGTATACCAAATGAATAGTTAGAGTAGGCTCTCCAAGAATTAACTAGAGATCAAACCAAGAGGAGACAAATGGATATAGATCTTAATGGTGAGTTAAATATACTATTTATTTTTGTACAAAATTTTTTATGTCTAAGTAAAGGAGACTTCAACACATTTAAGTTTCAAGATGTCTACTTCCTGTATATGATGCGGAAAGGGAAAATAATAAATCATTATTGATTTTTTATAGTCCACATGCATGATATGTGAAAGAAGATATCCAGATAAAACTCCCTCTTTTATACTAAAATGATCTCTACCATATTATATGCAAAGGGTTATATCAATCCCGGAGAAGAAGTGGTGGATAAAATGGTTGGTTTTTACCTATCAAAGTCAATATTCAAAAGATTAAATATACGACAGAATCTGTGAAAGGGGTGTTGGGTTAGGGATAAAAAAACTATATGATGATTTAACCCTATTGATCACCCAACTAGGCCATGGGATATGGTGGATTCCAGTCATGAACATGATGAGATTCTCAAGTATTCTGTTACAGATGTTTTTGTCGAATGAGATGAAGAAGAAGAAGAATATGAGTCAGTTTAAAAAGGGAGTGACCCAGAGATCATAAAATCTTCATCAAGAGTATCAAGTGAGTATGTCATTTCTACAGACTCTCTACCTTATAGAGACACACTCTTATCTTATCATGACAATAAAGATGATACTTCTATTTCTGAAGAATCTCTATATAAATAATATACCTCTGAGACATCATGTGAGGAGATTAATGATGGAGTAAAATATTTCTTTTCTAAAAGAGTATATAAAGAGATTATGGATCTTAAGAAACCAAATGAATCTTCCAATGGGGTTGATAAAAATAATTAATATGAAGCTCTTGATGAGAATCTTGATGTTGGACATAATGGAAGTGGCTCTGATCACAGAGTTGACCAACACAAAGAAGGTGGTTCTACTCATGAGGGGAATGCACAGAATGGTGTTGATCATGTTCATCATACCCAAGAGTTAGTTCAACTTGATCCCTATGCACTAGTTGTATCCATTATCAACTAAGAAAGTCAGAATTGGGACATGATAATGTCTGGTATTCCAATAGTTCTTTAAAAGGATAAGAAACCTATATGTTAAGGGGAGAAAACTCAAAATCCTGATGTGCAGTTAGCTGAACTAGCTCAGATAGAATCAGTGGAGATCATGGACTCCAATCAGAAATAAGTTCTACCAGTTACAACTAAGGGGGAGTTGACTACCTTTCCAGTTAATCAGTTTGTTCCAATGGATCTGACTCTACAAACATCCAATTTGTAACTGCAAAAAATATCTCTTGTTCCCTCAAGAACTAAAGTTATTCAAAGCTATCACAAGCCCAGAGACACACCAATTGTTCCTTATGTCAGATCTTCAATTATATCATTTGAAGAATGGGAGAGATATCCTAGTTTTTTAATACTCAGGATAATATATAGTGATTCAGATGATAACTTTGAAATCAGAAGAAAATGATTCTTAGTAAATCAGATAGATGAAGCTAGAGAGTTACAACCTTTTGTTCTAATGGACACAGACAGCTCAGCTGATGATCCATGATCACATGAACAAGGAAATATTCCCACTACTTAAACATTTTTTCCTTCTAATGTTGTAACATGAGATGATTTAGATTCTTAATAAAAATATGTTTATTTAGAAATGGAAACCTTGAGAAATAATTTGGTCTCATATTTTTTTACAAGTCTTGAACAATCAACTATCTCATGTTGCTCGCCTTAATGAAGAAAATGTTATATATTTGGTATAAATGGTCATATCTTATATTCAAACGAAATATCATTTTCATATTCAAGAAATTTAAGTTTAAAATAGACAATTGGCATATTAGTTAGCATGTTATAAATCTTTAGTGGAGAGTATACAAGCCTCTTTTTTAGATTTTATGAGTTCTACTTCTCATAAGTTTGATAGTTTTTCTTGTATTGCCTCTACATCATCTCCACCTTCTCCAACTCTAGTACAGTATGATAGATATATATTGAAATAGTTATTCATATAATAAATATGAAACTCCAAGGGTGATGTAAGTACTCATGAAGACCATATTAGGTAGATACATATTTATGGATAACATATTCTTCAATTATTAAAAAAGTATGATGGTGATCTCAGAAAAGATAAGGAAGTGATAAAAATGATATCCAATATTATTTGTCAATGATCTATAATAATCAAGATAAGATAGATAATTTGAATTTTCATTCTAAGAACTTGAAGATCCCACTAATATCAAGAGGCTTTAAAGAACATGTGAGTCAGTTAAAGGTTCTCACTTCATCTCTCTAGAGGTTTATGGATGAAAAGGTAGATTTATTTAATGAAATAGAAAGGGGAGGCTACATAATTATGTACTTTATTAATATTTTGAATCATTACCTCTATGTCTATAAAAGGACAGTTATTTATCAAGAGGCCATTCATGTTTCTTTGATTCTTTCAATCACAACCACAAGGATAGTTCAATACAGGCCTACTCTAATCTCTCAGTCAACCAGTCTTATACCTCCACCACTTCAACCTTTGAGTTTATCTCCAATTGATGCTATAAGAAAACTGAAACTAGTTATTTTTAGAGAACGAATTCCTCCTGATACAACTCTACTATCTGTTAAAACCTTTTCCCCAACTTATAATTCGACAATCTTTTCTCAGGACAATGATAGAGATAGAGAAAAAGAAAAGGGGAAGGAGAAAAATGATTATCTACCATCCTCTAATGAGTGAATATATTTTGATGTTATATTTTTTTATAGGGATAATATACTTTCTTCAAATACTCTTTATATTATTTGAATATTTATATTTTTGGTACTTAGTTAATGAATCTACTTTATGTTCTTTTCCGTTTTGTAGATTTATTATTGTTCTGATAATCTCAGAGGGGGAGATAATTTTGCATTTTGAATTTTAATATAAGAATATCTATATTTAATAATTTTTAATAACTTATTTAGTATATGTTTTATAAAATTTCAGGTTTTGGGATCATCAAAAAGGGGGAGAATGTTGTCACCTCCTTGAATATAGTATGTTTGACATCTCTTATTTTTGTGATCAAAAACCATAATTCATTTATTACTAATGTTTCACATGTTGTATGATAGAATTTTATATGAACAGATTGATTATATAATATTTCTTTTAAAAGTTATGGTAAGACATTGTTGGTTACGAGTCACCACTACTCCCAGAGATGAGTCACCATTACTATCAGACTCAAGTCACAATTACCACCAGAATGAGCCACATCCAGGCTCAAGTCACCATTACCGCAAGGATGATCCACTACTAGAAGTGAGTCACCACTACTGCCAGTGGTGGTACCCTCAATGGAGTCACCTTTAGAGGCTGATTCACCACCAGGACCCTTATTACAGTTTCTATCCAAGATCTTTGGTGTGAATGGTTCAATGGAAAATATATATTCCTGGATAGTTTGACCAAGTCTTTAAGAATTAGTAAAATATGATTCAAGGAAATTGGATCTCCTTTAACAAGAGATTATATATAATTATGAAGTATCTCTCTACATCTCTCTAAAAATATTAATTGAACACACAAATCAAACATTTACTATCAACCAGGAAAATTTTCTGATCGAATTTTTTAATTCTCTAAAACTTTCTAATTCAAATTCTGTGAAGATCAACGACACAAAAGAGTTGAACCCATTACCAATATTGATTGAGGAAACATACATAGATCATATAAAGCATTATTTTACATTTCTAGGATCCTTTATTCTTCTTAAAATTTCTGGAACAAGCCACAGACTCCTCACCATTGCTGATCTGAGGATTACAAACATACAGAACACATCAGACTAAGCTCTTTTTATTTATTATAACTGTTTTAATTTTCAGCAATGTTTTGTTTTCCTATTATCAAACACACACTGTCTCTTGAATATTCTTGGATAATAATTTTTATTCTCTTATTCCTCTATCTATTTTCTACTGTGTTTTTGGAATAGGTCCCTATGTGAACTATGCTTTTCTTTAATCCCACATATAACTGTGGAAGAGGCTTTTCATCCTAGAAAACTTATTGTTATTGACTTTATACCTAATCTAGGTTGTGGAATTGTTTGATTATATTTATAATATGTTAGTAAGTAGGTGATTTAAATGTAGAGGGGATTAGTTCTTACCTTGATAATGAACCTCTTTTTTATTCTGTTGTGTCAATGTGTGGTTTGTTATGTTTTTCTGTCATATTCAAGAAAACATTTCATTAACAAACAAAAAAAATTATTTGATAATTAATCTAAATTAGTTCTTATATATGTTTCTATCTAAGAAAATTGATCTCAAAAGTTAAGGTATTTATAAACCATATTTTAACTAAGGCCTAATCACTCTTTAAGAAATATTTTAAAAGGATTGATCTTATATTGATCTTCTATTTTGATTAATTGGCCATTTTATTTACAAAAATTTAGGAAATAAATTCAACCCCTCTTAAGTAACTTTCTCTGGCCAATACCGTGATTATCAAGTTATCAATAAAAAATTATCAAATGAAAATTGTGAGATTATCAATAGATGATTATTAAATTATCAAATGATAATTTTTGATAATTTTCTGAAGGAAATTTACAAATAGTAATCATGTGATAATTACAATGAATTATCTAGGGATAATTGCACTATATTATTGAACATAACTGTAAAGGGATGATTTATAAATTATCAAAAGATAATTACAAAAGGATAATTTAAGATAAATTATCAAAAAATAATAATAAAAGGAAAATTTATGAGAAATTGTCAATATATAAATATAAAATGTTAATTTGGGAGAAACTTTCAAGAGATAATTATAAATGGATAATTTATGAGAAATTATCAAAATATAATTATATAAATGATAATTTATGATAAATAATAAAGATATAATTATAAAGGTATAATTTATGAGAAATTATCAATAGATAATAATAAAATGAAAAATTATGAAAAATTATCAAAAGATAACAATTCTTAAGGAGAATTTTGTGAGCATATGCATTGACTTAAATGAAAATTTAAAAATTATTCATGAGAGAGATAAAATCATCACATGTGATATTTTAATGATAATTTGGAAACTTTCAAGGATGGAGAATGTATCATTGAATGTGATACTATTTTTCTTTTAAAATAAACTAGTTGGTTTTGGTTTTAGGGACCCTCAATGAACCTTGAGTGTTGAGGTTTCAATAGTAAGTTCACAAAGAGGTGTTCTTAACTGGGTTATTTTTTCCTTTGACATTGATGATTTTTGAGGTAGGATGTTCCTTACCATTGGGGCTTGTTTACACATATTTCATTAATATAAATATGCGCAGACATATTTTGATGACCGTGAAATATTAGGATCACATGTGGGCGTGTATGTATCCCTGGGAACCTCATGTAACACTTGTTTCCATGAGTACTTTTAGATTATTATTCATGTATAATGTTGGTCAGATGTATTGTATGTGCTACCATACTTGTGATGATGTGTTATTCTTGATCGTGTGTCTGACCATGCTATGTGTGATTTTGTGGTATTGTTCATGGAACCCAAGGTAGATGGATCATTGTGACATGTTTTTCCCTTGGAGAGGGAATGTGAATGACTTGAAACAATAATGAAAAGGGACCTATGAATAGGGTATGGATATGATGATTCCTTGGGGATATCGTGTGAGGAACTCAATGAATAGAGAATTCCAAGTGTTATGTTACTTAATGAGTAGGGGATGTTGAGTCGCCCTCGATGCATAGGGAATTCTGAGAACATATCCTTCTTGATGTATAGTGATGACAAGTATCATGATCACATGATGCTGAGTAGCATGATCCATTAGTGTTATGGCTAATCGTTGATTCTTATGACTCCTTGACTACCCATTCGACATAGAGCTTCAATAGGTACGATCGGGGGTTTGTGGCGGCTTCATTAGCACATGACTGCTCAGATTTAGATTGTCTATTACTATATCACTTATAAATTTATTAATATTATGGAATACAATTGAATACTTGAGAAAATTAGGTTAAGGACACATTGTTGGTATCATATTACGTCTTGTACTCATACCCTACTTATAAATTTCAATGCGCTTATAGATGGGATAAGGGATTCGGTGAAGGGAAAGGGCCCTATCGCGGATAGATGATCAGAGGATCATGAAGCTAGTAGTAGACTGGGATGGAATCTAGAGGATCCTTTATTTATTTATTTACATTTTTTACCATATTTCCTCTAGAAAATCTTACTAAATACATGAGTTTCATTCATTTATTTAACATGTAATTCATTTATTCAGTTTTATTAACGGTTAATTTCATTATAAAAAATATTTTTTATTAAATATTACTAATTTTATGACATAATAGTGAGGGTATAGTCTCTCCCCATACATATACAAACTCTCACTGCTAGTCAGAAGCCTCTCTCATACAATGATATGCGCATGAGGTCACATGGAATCCATGCTTGGACCCGGTGGTTTGGATCCGGATGTTACCATAATACTCAATTAATATTCAAAGAATTAGGTTTTAAAATAATAGATACAAAGAGTAAGGTAATTAGAAAATGGGAGAAAAAGTTGATGAAAAGATACCCTATTCTTATTGTTTATTCCTTTCTACGACACTAGAATACTAGACTTCTTGGAGTTGAGTGGCTTTATAACATTCTTAAGGATTATAAGGGGATTAATTGATAGGATTTTGGAACATATTATTCTTTGTTATCTATAGTTTATGTGGTTTGGAAAGGGAAGTGATATTGGGTATTTATACTTGATGAAAGTGGTGTTTTTAGGATACAATATAATTTCTAGGTAAAACATTATAATAGTGATATTGTTTAAATTTTATGTTATATTTGGGTAAAATAATATGATTTTAGGAATTTCAATTCATTTCGAAATTGGATTCATTATTTCATTAAAAAGGTAAGTGAAAAATTGTTAATTTTTTTATTTTAATGTAATACTTTAGACTTTAGAATTTTGAAAATAATTTTTAAGTTTTGAACTATGGATTATTGTATGTAAAATACTATATTATCTTATTAAATATTATTTTTGTTGAGAAAAAATGTCTAAAATTTATGAGGTCATAATTATACAATTAATGGTGTAATTAAAAACACACAGATAACAAAAAAATACATTTTTTACTATTCAACTAGAAATTGATTTATTTCAGAAAATGACCAAAAAATAACCCTTGGGAAGTAAAGATATTATGATTCTAAAATTAATATTCATTTTATCAAAATAATTTATTAAGATATGTAATTTTAATTTTCTATATAAAAAATATTGTTTTTACAAAATTTAATAAAATAAATTTTTTTAATGTGCTTATAATTAATTTGTGTTTTTAATCATGATGTTTAATAAATAGATTTAAAATATCTATATTTTCTTAAATTACTATTAATAAATATAATTTCAATTACATTTTATTTTTTTTATATCAAATTACTTTTCTAGTGGTTTGGTTACTATTTCCAATGGCTAGGTTACAATTCCAAATGGCTTAGTTACTATTACAATGGACATATTACTATTACAATAGGTATATTTGTACCTATAAATACCTTTTCATAACTTCATATTTCATTGAAAACAATTTACACAAATTTTATATATTTTCCTTTTCTAAAAGTTATATTGGTTTACTAATATTTTTTTTCATTTCTCTAGTATTGTTCCTGGGATCAATGGTTCTAGTAGATTGGGATAATCCATCTTTTTTTATTTTAGATTTTAGATTTTTCTATTTTTTACCACTGTATTTTTCATAATTTTCATGGGTTTAGTTATTTATTAATGTAATAATATCCATTAATGAAATAAAATCGTTGTTCATTTTTTATATGATGAATGTGTATTATACTATCCAATATAGAAAACACAAATTTATTCATCAAACAAAATATCATTTATAAAGTCTATGTCATTACAATATCCATTTAAATAGTTGGAAATAAAGGTTAAGAAACTATATTTATTGTAAAGATCATAAAAATCCAAACTTGTAAAACTACGACAAATATTTTATGTACTATATGATTTTTGGATAGTTTAAAGAAATCAAGAAAGTTATTTTTATTGTATACATGATTTCGTTATTGTTATTATTCTCTATAATATAAATTCATTAGGTTGAGGTAGTATATTATTGATATACCCATGATTTTATACATAATTAAAGTAATAATGTTTCCTTATTACATGGGTGAAAAAACCTATATATATAATAGGAGGTCAGAAGAAGACTATTTAATTTACTTTGATGATGTTCCTTATGCACAAACGGATAAGAACAAGTTTATTTTAATATTCTAGGACATCTAGGATATATAAAAAGATAAATCATAGATTAAATTCACTCTATTCAAAATAAATATTTATGTGGGTTTAACTTTGGGATGTGTACCCTGGAAGGGTAGTAGTTGGACATATGTGCTTATGCCTTCATTATGCTTAAGAATTATCCATTTTGGAATTTAAAATGGTGTCCTACAAGGAATATTCTTGGTATGGTTATTGGCTAGTCAGATTCACATATACCATCACCATAACTAGGGCTAAATATTTTTTAATTAGAAAAATAATATACTGGTATGTGTTCCGTGGATAGGTATTGGCTAGTCATGTGCACTTATGCCTACAATGTACAGAGGGTTAGCCTATTTGGAATTGGGGGAATATTATTTTGGGGATCATACCCATGATAGGTATTGGTTTTTCATATTCACTTACTTCATCATCATATAGTGGGAAACCCTATTCAGATATTTTAATGAAAATTTTTAAGCGTTTGAGCACAAAAATGATATTAAGTCGGATTTAAGAAAGTTTTAATGTTCAGTAAGTGTTCAATAGCCCAAAAGACTATGACACCTTATTTTAAGTGAATCTTCTTAATTAAATTTATATTAATAAGATCTCATAATATATATTAGGGAAACAACATATAGGATAATAAACTATAACTTTATTATTTTCTATGATTATTAAAGGGGTATAAAAATAATTTCATTTTCATTAAACCTAAAATAAATTTTACGAACATGTAAAAATTTCACTAATTTGAATGTTGTCAAAAATTGCAGAAAGTATTTAATGGGGACCTTTGTCACATTTTATTCTCATGTTCATGTATTGGGATGGATTTTCTAAAATATTTACCAAAACCAATGGGACTAGTGAGTATATATTTATCATTTTAGGGTCCAAATTTTATCCCCCAAGATTTTTTTATATATTCTCATTATGTTGTAACTTTTTCATAAAGATTGAGTTGTTCCAAATTAATTAGATAATACAAGGATTGTTCCTATGATTCCTTTTTTTAAGATTAAATAGTCTCGTGTTTCTTTCTTTATAATTTATGTTCTTGTATTGTTGATTGTGTGGTATATTGTAGTTTAAGGTCACAGAACATGGAAGAAGATGTTTCTTTTTTTTTGAAAAAATACATCATTCAAATAATGTATGATTCATGATTAATTATCTTAGATGTAGGGAAATGATGACACCCCTTAGTTTATATTCATATAGCATGAAGTGGAATGATGTTTCTAGTTTAAGGTTATATAACTTTGGCCAAAATGATATGTCTTTTTTTATTATTTTAGAACATATATTGATATATTTTATTTTGTATTCTATGAAGTAACTTGAATATAATAATAAATTAAAACCTAGGGATAATAATCAACGGTTAAATCTCTAACCTAGAGTGGAATTGGATTTTTCATTGATTTACAATGCTAACAATAATGGATCATCTTTTGTAGGGGCTAAATGTTTATTCTATAAACATCATGACACCTTTTAAAATCAACAATATATCCCTTGACCTAATATATTATTACTACTACTACGTGATTAAATTTTCACTTCTTTCTTCATAATATCTTATCAAATACAAAACACAATCCATTTTAATAACATGGCTGTTAGTATAAGATATTTCCTAGGTTTTTTCACCATCATACATTGTCCTTAATTTATCCAATCCATGGACTACCATTATATAATGGTATACTTATTTAAATATTCAATATATATATATATCCAATGATTTAATAATTTTTTATAACACATCTATTTCTCTATTGGTAATTCATAATAATTTATGAACAATGTCAGTGGAAAATCCAACAAAAATATAAATCGTGGTTACAAAAATAATTAATTGGATATAAAATTGATATCAATGATTAATATTTATGTTACTATGAAAAAATATTTTATTGTATTATCTTTTTTAAAAAAAAATTAATATCATTGAGTGAATTTTGAGGGAGAGGATTTTGTTGTGAAAAAGAGTGGATATTGGAGATCTCTATTGAAGTGGTGAAATGTTGAATCAAAGATCAAGGTGAAATAAAAACATTTTGGAACTCAATGAAAGAGTTATTCCATAAGGGATTCTAATTTTTAGGAGGATATTATATAATGTTCATAGTTTTCATATAAAATATGGAATAATTCCTTGAAAATATTTATGATTTGATAACTACTCACATATCACATTGTATATCATATAATGACATCCAAAGGAGTTACTATCATGTTAATTGATACAAAAAAATTTGAACCTATGTTTCCTATGAAATTTTAATGTAATACAATTTTTTTGGTGACATATTATTGTTGTTTTATATTATTTAATGGTATTTTCAGATAATTGTACAATCATTGGAATTTTGGATGACTTTGAAGTGAGAGTCTAAACCCATTATGTGTAAGTATTCTGATCATTCCCTGGTTATGATAAATTAAAACAATAAGAATAAAATAATTTATGAGAGAAACCTAGAGAGTAATAATTTCAAACTTCCATATCATAGTAAATGATGAAGATTTTTTTCTTACCTATTGGCATCAAGATAAGGGAAAATAAATATTTTCCATTTTTTCGTTCAAATAGTCTAATTTTTAGAATATATATATAAAAAATCACAATATTCATTGTTACCTTGTAATAGATAATCCTTGTGTTGTAGATATAGACTTTAATTAGATGAGATATTTATATTATATATATTTCTTGTCTGAGTGATATTCCATTATACATGTTATATTGAGTAACTATATTGTGGCTATACGGTTAATATCCTATATTGTTTGAGTCTATAAATAAGTGTAGCTTAATAGTTTTTTAGAGTGATTTTTAATTCAATATTTTTTTCACATTTTTTTCTATTTCAAAGGATATGTTATAATCAATTTTTCATCAATTTGGAATATAATTTTTTTATATATATTTGGCCAATTTAACATTAAAATATTTATTTTTAATATTTTCCTATTAAGATGATCCAACCATTGTCAATTTATGATTATTTAGACCTAAGTAGATAAGTCTCTTGAGAGGTAAGGATTCGTGAGTAGAAAGATGTGAATCATGTTTTTAATTAGTTTAATTGATAAATAATAATTTTGATTGACTATTTTATTTGAAATTAAATCATTTATCACTCTTTAGTCCTTATTTTCACAGATTTATTAAGGGAAGAATATATGATGGAAGACTAAATGAAATTAGGAAAAGTAATCTAAAATTAGCATTTTATTAAAATGTTTAAATTTTTAATAGATTTTATTGTTTGTTTATTTGAATTAAAATTAAATTAATTAAATAAGTAAAATATGATTGTTTCATATTGAAATAAATTATAATTGATAGCTTTGAAACAAGTTAATTCAATGAATTCATGAATAAATTGTATTAGAATTATTATGTAATACCATCATTTAAAATTGATTTCTTACTTAAATTTTATTTAATATTTTTAAAAACCATTTATAATTAGACACTTAAAATCATAATCATAATCTCTTAATTGTGTGATTGGATTAAAAATTAGTGAAATAAAAAATATTTAGGCTTAAAGGTTTACTTTCTAAATTGAATTCAGATTTATACTTTATTACCCTTTTTTAGTTTTTTGGTATTATAGAAGAGTAAATAAATTTCTAAACATTGACCTCTTCCCATTTAAATTGAATATTCCCATGTATAAATTAATGATTTTGGAACATTATTCAATAAAATTTTAGGATAAAGTTTTTCTATCAACTAGTTTTTAAAACCATGAATTTTATCCTATATTCTATTTTACACTTTTTCCCCTTTTACTATCATGGTATTCTTATATTTATCATTATAGGTCATGAGTGCTTGGGTAACTCACCAGTTACTCCATCTAGGAGTGCACAACCCAATTAATACTTTCCATATAATCCCAAGATCAAGAAACAACAATGACCAACAAGATAAAATATGGGATTACCATTTTAAGGAAAAAAAGTGTTGGTGAGGGAAGTACCATAGCAAAGAGATTCAAAATGAGGAGCATGGTTAACGATGAGAAAGGAGAATTATGAGCTATGGTTTTCTATCCTTTTATGGTTGATGTGCTCCTACTATGAGTCTCTTAACCAAAAAAATGGAACCCAAGAAAAATACAGTACTAGGTGACTTGTGTTGTCTCCAAAGAAGAAAAATATTTTGATGTATTAAAATCTTGTTTAAGGGATTTTAAATTTGAAAATAATAGATTTAAATATTTTAAATTCAATGGTTAAAACAATGTAGTCTAACCTCATATTACTCTCCTCGCTTACCTACAAATCCTTACTCAATTTCACTTCCCCTCAGTTCTATACTCAATGTAAATCACAATGATTAGCCTCTCCTAGCAATTTTCAATTTGGAATAGAAAAATAAAATAATTATTTTACTCACTTTCCTCGCAATTCCTAGTGATCAAATACCACTAATCAATTTTGGTTCATCCAACTAATAACTATAATAACCAGTAAAGGAGTTATCAAGTGTCTTGTGTGTGTAACTAGTTGACAGAGGCAAGAAAGTTTTTAATGTAAAGACAAATAAGAATATCAAAAGGCTATGCATCCTAATACATCCACAGAATTAAACAGAGAATCATTTTTAATTGAAAACCAAAATTCAACACCGGTGTGGGAGACAATTCCTTAGCTCAACCACGATTGGCCTATTTTTCCATACGTACTGTTACTACAACGAGAAATAAAATTAACAAAAAAGAAATAACAGTGAGAAGTGAGTGACAGTAGAAGAAAACCTCTAATGGGGGTGGGGGGAGTGTGAACAAGCATCCTCAGCACCATGAACAATACTTTTATTTATAGAATAGTGTTCAGGAATCCTTGGGGACTTTGAATTTCTATATGTGAGAAACATATATTTATTCAGGTTCTTTCTTGTTTTCAATTTGAGTAGTAACCTCTCCATTATTGGATGATCAACAAGTGTCAAGTATCCAAGGCATGGATGGATTCAACTGAGGGTATCATAAAAAATTCTTCTATCATTGAAATTAATCCAAAAATCAAGCTTGGAATTCTTCAAGAAAATTCCCTGACCACATGCTATGATGCATTGGGTCAGTTGTGATATTTATGTACTATTATGTGCTCACCCAAGGATATGTATATACTGGAAAGTGATACAAACATTTGGGATCATGTATAATTGAGAACAACCATACTGAACTCGGAATTTGGGCCTCCATTCCATTCATTCCCATTTGGTACTCCAACTTTTTTAATCATTCAAGCATTCGTCTTGGATTCAAATTTTCCTTCTCAAGAAAACCCAACCTTGTGTGTCTGTACTCGATCAGTCGTGTGTTGAGTATGAATGTTTATGTTTCTTGAGACCGGGCATGAGGCTCAAATTCTGCATTTCACTGAGAAAATACAAGGATGGGATGATATAGTTTAACAATTTAGTGCATGCTGTGCACCTATCTAGTCAAGGGATTCTCGATTCAGTGGCTTTGAGTATAGAACAATGTGATGGGATGGCTCAAATTCATTGGGGGCATTTGGACATGAACCTTGTGTGCGCCCTCATGCGAACCTACAATAGGTGCGTGGACACGGTCCAAAGGCCCCACGAACCTATTAAATCATAATAACTAATATAAAAATATGGTAGCGAGCATAATTTCAGATCAGCTTAATGCTAGATCGGTCCATCTCTAGTAAGAATATAGAGGTTCACAAGAAAATCGCCATCAAGCATCTCCTTTAATCAACCATAATAGGGTGGAAAGCTAAGGGGTTCTTCATCCAATGTAGGAAGGACATATCCAGTGTGGCTGATGATCTTCGGCGAGCTTCCAAGGTGGTGCGGATTGGTTTCAGTGGAAAGAATTAAATTAGAGTGCGACTTGAAGAGGTATTTGGTTTTTCAACAGTAGAATAATCTTCTTCATTCGAACTGGCCTTAGAAAATATTCCATCCTTCAGTGAGGTTTCATAGCGGCACAATTCCTCAATGATAGTTCTCGGTTGAACAAAATCTCTTTGGTGGAACTCGGTTCATTTTGGTTAGGGCGTGTCGCTTCAGCAGGTCTACGGGGGATGGATAGTATTTGGTGTTGGCCTCACTGAATCATTTTAAAGCACATTCTAAGATCCCACATTGAAAACTTCACAATATTAAATCCTCAATTTTTAGAATATTTTCAATTTATGGATTTAAAAACATGAATGAAAGAATTAAAATTCCTAAATAAATACCTTTATGAAATAAACATAGAATTTTAATTGTCAAAATTATTGTGTGGGTTCAAAATTTACCTCAAAAAATGAATATTTCACTAAAATCTAGTATTTAATCCACATTAACAATTATGTTCAGAGTTCAAATAGTCACAAAAGGTCGCTGGTTTTCTCAATATTTTAATTAAATTCAGGGGTATTTTCAAGGAATAATATATGCTTTTTCTTATTCAAAATTTCAACTTACATCACCCCCCCCCCACACACACACACACACTTGAAATGTTGCACTCCGGGGCAATTTTTACATTGAGTTCCAAACACATTGATTGTCCTGCCTAACTTTAAATAGTTATCTAGAATTTAATAATAACAAATAATTATTCCACTAAATGGGCATACTTCTTATGTGACTTTAACTCACTATTCTACTTCTATTCATATTCAAATTTGTTTTCTAATGGTAAATTGAATAGATTAAAATTTGATTAAAATTTTAACAAGTATCAACTCCATCTATACCTTATTATAAAGCTTCCTAAAACAAATTTTATTTTTACACATCATTGACACTTCCTAAATGACATTTTTTAAAGTCAATTACCCACTTCATGGTTTTAAAATTTCCCTCATTTAAATAAATTAAATTTTGACTAATGGGAACATTTTTTTTAAAATTTTCACCAACCATGTACCTGTGAGGAATTGTGAAAAGGCTCATATTTGAATATGTATAGAGGGATACTCACAAATCTAGTTCCATTATCTCAGAAATTCATTATGAGATCTCAATTTCCCATTTCAATGTATGTTTAATGGGTTTTTATGAATTTCTGTTAGGGAGGCTCATGAAGGATTTATTTAATCACAAAGGCCAGGTCACTCGAGATTGAGTTCGAAATTCTAGCGAACACATGTTATAATTTTCATTCCACAAAGATCTTTTCCATTTCACTCCATTTTTATTGTCTCCAAACAAGATGTCTATATAATAAATGTTAAGTTCACTCATCAATTATTCACACTTAATAAATTCATAATTAATAAGTCCCTCAAATAATTCATGGTTCTTGAACTAGGAATGACACTTTAAAGATAAATTTATTATATATATATATATCTTTATTTATCATTAATGTATTTCTTTATACTTCAAAAATAAAAACCTTTAGAGACTATGTTTAGAATCTTAAAAATAGATGGGGGTTTTGTTTTGTTTTTTTATTTATGTAATATAGGATTATATTATTTACATCATAAAATTACATTGACCCTATCCCCTATACATGGTTCAAACAAACTTCTAATTAAATTATAACATGAATTTGTTCAATAAAAATAGTTAAAAATATAGTAATAGACCAAGAAAATATTTTGGAAAAGAGATAACCTACCAGTGCTCTATTTAATAGCAATATAGAGAAACCTTGACTCTCCATAGGTTCTTACTAGAAATCCACATGTAACTTCTTTAATTGTAACACCCTAAGGATTTATAAATAAATTTAATATTGAATGCATAAATCACCGAGTCTCTACAAAACAACACTTTGTTATAACCGAGCTAATAAACACAATTTTTCCACTTCTGTTATTTGAATTTTGAAAATCTGATGTACACTGTCACGTTCATGGTGATTTTTTGAGTCTGATAAATCAAACTTAATTTTTGGTGAACAGTAACCAACCCTTAGGAATAGTAATGTACCCTTATGAATAGTAATGTACCCTTATGAATTGTAATATACTATTATGAATAGTAACCTCACCCATTAATGTATAAATAAAATTTTGGCACATTATAAATGAAAATTGAACATTTTATAATTTATTGATTAACTATTGGTATTTTTCTGATAGATAAATATTTAATTATAGTTTTGAATTAATAAATTGATTTAAAATTAATTTTCATAAAATATGTTCTTAAATAATTTTTTTGTCCAATTTTTTTTGTATAATTTTATGATACCATAGATAATTTTTAAAAGTTTTACAAAAAATGGTTATGGTGAAATATAGGAAATTTTTTAAAATACTTAAATTTTAGATGAATAGTAAAATACAATAATTTATGATAAATGATAAATACATTGTTTATTGAGTCATAGGTGATTTAAGGTTGATGTAATACCTCATAGTTTGAACTCACATGCATATATAACTATTCTTAGTCACAAGAATCAATACTACTGCTGGTCTTGATCATAATGATAAAATAATGATTAATATATTCAAAAATTACTCCTCTACTCCACTATGACCCCCAACCCCTCACTCTCTCTTCTATTCACTCCTCACAATCCTTGTGCATAGTCTAAATTATTCCCAAGTCCACTCCCCTAAAGAGGCTCTCAAGGAAGATTAATTCAATAGGTAATTTTTTTATTCAATTCCTCTATTTTTTTCATGTTCCTTTGTTTTCATTTCTATCCTCACCTCACCTAATCCAAATTTTATGATAACTCCAATAACTTACATGATTTTTAATTTTGTTATGATTATGTAATAATTTATTATCGTCTCTCTTTTACCCTTATTTTATTCTATTAGTAAAAAACATCATCAGAGATGTGCTAATTTTCCACATTCAAGGACAATGGGTCTTCAATTTTTATTACCATATTCAATCCTGGTCATGAAACCATTATTATGGTTGAGACAGAATATAATATATATATTATGTTTCCTCTATGGTTCTAGAATCTTTTTTTATTTATGGGCTTGATTTATAATTTAAAATGAGTTCATTATGTTCAAAAACAGCCTATTAACCCAAATAGTTATCATTAAATAATTTATATAATGATTCATCTTCACTCCAAATTACCATATGAAATTTACAACCATGAAACCATCAAGATTTTCACTAATAACATATAACATCAATTCTATACCACCATCCTCATTTTACATGATTCTCCATTCATGTATATAAGTATACCGATCATGAGACAAACAGACCCAAACAATGAAATTGAACCACTTAACCCACCATGAAGTCCACGAATGAACTTAATAAGGTTATAAAAAATCAATTACATGTATAGGAGTTTTTTTAATTATTATTTTATGAACCTAAATTTGATTATTCAGGTCATTAATATCAGGATAAGAACACCATCAGCCTTAAGTTAAGGGTTTCTTCATCTCACATCCATTTTTGTGAGATATTCCATAATCACTACTATTACATGTGTATGATGTTTTCATACCACCCATTGATATTTCATATCATGAATCTATTTATTTTCCTGATATTCAAAGTATCATTTGATGATTATTAATTTTGGGTCATATGATTTGGTTGATTACAAACTTGTAAGTATTTTCAACCAGAACCTCCATTTTCATTCGGTTTTATCTTTTTCTCTGCTATCCTCAATAAAATTGTTATTTATTTTTATGTAATCCTCAAAAATTATTTATGATTGTTCTATATTTATTTACCAATCATAATACTTATTTATTTTTTTGCTAGTTATATGTTGTAAAATAATCTTTCAATAATTCTTCCGAAATGCAATTCTGACTCAATAAACTTCCCAAATTATTACCAATTTTGAAGCTAACTCTATAATATGTTTCAAGCTAGATTTATCTTTCTGAAATCACAAATTTTAACATTAAAATCTATTTTGGTTAATTTTTAGTTTTATTAAATAAAACATTCCTTTTCACATTAAAATATCTTTAATGAATTCCATAAACCTCATTAAAAAAAATTTTCTAAAGCTTCTTTAAAAACAAATTTTACATGATTTCAATTTAACGGGACATAATTTATGCCTAAAATTCAATATCAATGTACTTACCTTTTATTTTCTTGGATATACATGTTTAAAACTTGATTTATGAAAAATAAAAATGATTTTCCAAAAGAACTCATCTTTTCAAAGTTAAATAGATTTCTCTCACCTCACTTTAACTTTTACCAGATATATGATGTGTTCACCACTTATTCCTTAAATGTGGTGTATGTAATGCCCCTTGGTATATCATATCAAGAGCCTCCTTCTTCTTATGATATTCTAAAGGATTATGAATTGAATGTTTCAAGGTGTTATAGAACACTTTGGAATGTTTAAGGATTATTTCCTCAAGAATTTCTCAATGGTATCACCTAAAGGTATCTTTATTTGTGTCAACATCCGTTGATGAATCTTGTATTTCATAGAGGTTTATATCTTATGATATCATCTAAAATATATTGTTGAAGGTTTTCTGATCAGTTTTAATGTGGATGTTATATCTTGATACCATTCACCAATTTACTTAGAATAGTTAGTGTTTATGTTTAATATAGGGGGAAAGTTATTTACATTTCATATATTAGTTTCAATATGAATATATATAGTGTTTATATTTAGCCCCATTTCTTAGAGGAATGCATTGGACTTCGTAAATGTCGGGTGGAGCCTGTTATAGCCCCTCGGTGCATTGGTTGGTCTCATGATGCAAACTATGGTCTTAGCACGATGCCTTGACAAAATGGTTATTTATGGTCTAGGCACAAGGCCTTGATTGTATGTTTATGATGTCCCATATTATGAATTTCCGCTTTATTATAGTTTTAATTCAAAGTTCATGTGTTTAATCGGCTAGTATAACACCCATGATTATGTTATATTATGGAAATATTTACTCATCTCATATTCCTACCATATTATGTTCAAGTTTATTTTTATAGGATTGTGTTTTTATCTATTCACCATGCATAATGTTTATGTTTATGAAATATTATATGGTATTTCTTACCCTTACTGAGCATTTGAGCTCACCCCTTTCTTATGTTTCACTTTCTCAGGACATGAATAATTTTATTATGAATAACTTGCAGGGATAAACTTAGAGTTATGGATGTTCCCAATAAAAGTTATATGTTATATTTCATTTAAAGTTGTAATGTTAAACTTATGTATGTATTTGGTTTTCCAAAACTAATAAACTACTCTATCCTTTAGGATTTAATTCCTTGTAATCATGCCAATGTAATGTTATAAGGCACCAACTCTGTACATTTGGGGTTGGGGCATTACAGTTGGTATCAAATGAAGTTTTGTAGAAAACATGAAAACTAAATTTAGAAAATGTATATTAGGGGAAAAACCCCCTAATATAGACTTGATGATACACATACAAAAACATCCAAGAACTTTTGTAAGGAATAGATTATTTGGATCTTCCTAGAAAATAAATATATGTCTAGATACTGCAAGTGGACGTAGTTCTGGCAAAGATGTACCTAGGTGTAAAAACTCCAATAAGGTGTTTTGGGGTTGACCTAGGGTAACCTAGTACATGAAAATGGGCCTTACTATGCCCTTGGTTTGACACTCTGGGGGGATATTCATAGGAGAATTCACAATTTCGTTACAAGCCATTATGAAGGATTTATGCCCCTAAAGTATCTAATGTATACGGTTCTAGGATTTGTGATGCATAAATTTATGTTATGTACTATACTTTGTTTAGGGTTAAATAGAGTTCATAATATTAAGATATAATTTAGTATATGGAATTTATTAGAAATGATTCCTACTATAAGGAATGAGAACGTTTCCAATTCATGTGATTAAAGGTATAAGAAGGATTATATATCTTATGGTCTTAATCCATCATTTCAAAGAAAGATAGTCTCCCAAGTTTCCTCATTGTATGATAAAATAGTATCATGTGTTAACAAGGTATGTAAATAATTCCTTGAGTCTTATAGATTTTAAGGGAAGCAAAAGAAGAAGAGGATGGTAGAGAATAATTTTGATAAAATGAAAAAGGGAAATAAGGGTTTTCCCACATGTGATAACTGTGGAAAGAATCATCCTGGTAAATGATTGAAGGGAATGAGAGTTTGTTATAAGTGTGGAGAAAAACAACACTAATTTCATGATTGTAATGTCAATGAAAATGTTTCTGATGTACAATTCTTCAACAGAAAGGAGATGAGACACTATGTGAGTAAATTTATTAAGCATCAAAGGAATATGCCTTAAATGATGTTATTAGATAATGATCGAGTTATGATACTATTTTAAAAGAAGTGTATTGAATAATATTCCTTATTAAGAATCATGTAATTTGAATATTTTATCAGCAATGTTCAGGTTATAAGAAATATGGAATATATGAGGATAGTACTGCAGTATTATTTCATTAAGTATTTCAGGTCATATGATGAATCGTACCAAGGATAAGTGACTCAGTAGTGAGATAATATCTTTGAAAAGAATATGGTTGAGAGATAGACAAACCTCAATATATTCTTAATGATCAAGATAATGATGAAGAAATGATTGATTTGGATGTGTACTAATTACCTCAAAAATGGTTTTTGTCTTATCGACAAGTGGTTGGTGCTATCATTGAGTGAGTTTACAACATTTTTGGATATAAGGATTATATACAATAGAATGTGTAAGGATGAATTCATTTTTCAAATAAGGATTAATGATAATTTCAGTTATTACCATATTTTAAGAGGACATGTGATGAAGATATTCACATGTTTGTAATGTGAAAATTTAGGGCAGCTTCATGTTGGTTAATGGAAAATAAGGTAGCAGATTCCTTGAGTATGATAGAACATGGAGTCCTAAAAAATGAGGATTTACAAGGACCCTATGTACATGTATCTAGCAAGGATGGATATGGGAATGATTCTTCAGTGTTGGATCATGATCTTTTGGAAGGTTAAACAATTTATGAAATGGTTTAGGTTGATCATTTTATGAGTATTTAATGTTTAATGTCACCACATGATGCCACATATGCTAATCGATGAAGTATAAATAGTATAAGGCACAAACAAAGGATAAGATTGTGTTTATGAAATAGAAACTTATATTTATACTCTTACATAGTGGAATAATTCCTAAAATCTAGTAAAAGAGTCTTAAAAATGAATGTTGTCCTTTTTTGATAACTATAGTTTATCATTTTGGGGTAATTATCATTCATATGAGCATGTTCCCAATCGCATTCCATCAGAACATAATGGTTTGATTATTCTTCAATGACCATGTTATCCAATTAAAATGAGTAGTTTTGTAGTAACCAATGCATTTCTTTTTTCCTCTTATTAAGAGGATATTTTAACCACATGTGGGTTTCCCACGAGGGAATTTTCAAGTATCAACCATTATCATTCGAAATTCAATTTCAAAATTTCGAGGACAAATTTTTGCAAAGAGGGGATAATGTAACACCCCAAGGATTTAAAAATAAATTTAATATTAAATGTATAAAACACTGAGTCTCTACAAAACAACATTGTGTTATAATAGATCCAATAAACATAATATTTCCACTTCTATGATTTGAATTTTAAAAATATGACATGCACGGTTGCGTTCAGGGTGATTTTTGGAGTTCGATAAAACAAACATAATATTTTTGTGAATAGTAAAATACCATTATGAATAGTAACTTACCCTTAGGAATATTAATGTACCCTCTTGAATAGTAATATACTCTTATGAATAGTAATATCACCCATGGATATATAAATAAAATTTAGGAACATTATAAATGAATTAAAATATTTTATAAATGATTGATTAAGTATTGGTATTTTATGAGTGATAAATATTTAATTAAAGGTTTAAATTAATAAATGGATTTAAAATTTATTTTAATAAAATATGTTCCTAAATAAAAAAAATTCCAATGATTTTTGGAAAAAATTTATTAGACGATATTTAATTTTTGAAAGTATTACAAAATCAGTTTTAAATTTTAAATCATTATTTTCCAATTAAATAATGATTTTATTTAAAAAATAAATTTCACATATATAGAAAATTATTTCAATAAAATGGATTTCATTTTGGGATTCTACGTGTTGAAAAATGGTTATGGTTAATTTTTGGCATTATTCTAAAATACTTTAATTTTAGGTGAATTGTAAAATACGATAATTTATGAAAAATGCTAAATACATGCTTTTTGATTCATAGGTAAGGTAAAAATGATGTACGACCACTTGGTTTGAACTCACAGGCTAATATTACTGTTATTGGTCACAAGAATCAATACTATTGAGGGTCTTGAGTAAAATAATAAAATAATGATTAAGATATTCAAAAAATACTCCTCTCATCCACTATAAAATCCCCATCACTCCCTCTTCTACTCACACTTACCAAGTGTTGTTCCTAGTACAAATTCTGCCCAAATATCCCCCTAAGATCCTCCCCCAAGACTAGTAGCCCTTGGTCTCATAAAAAGACCAAATTCTCTCACATAAAGAGGCTCTCAAGGAAGATTAATTCAAGAGGCAATTCCTCTTTTCAATTCATCTACTTTCTTTTCAAGTTCCTTTATTTTCATTTCAATCATCACCTCTCCTCATCCAAATTTTATGAAAACTACCGTACCACAAATTTACTATAATGTTTTTATAATTATGGAATAATTTATTTTCATCTCTCCTTTACCCTTTTTTATGCTAGTAGTAAAAAACCATCCGAGATGTTCTAATTTACCACATTTAAGGACGATGGGTATTCAATTTCTATTACCATCTTCAATTATGATCATGAAACCATTATTATGGTTAAACCAGAATATAATATATGTATTATGTCTCCACTATGGTTCTGGAATCTTTTTTTACACATGATTTAGATTTTTAAATAAAAATGAGTTTGTTATGTTCAAAAACCGCCAATTAACCCAAACGATTATCATTAAATAATTTATATAATGATTCTTCTTTGTTCTAATTTACCAAATGAAATATACAACCATGTAACCATTTGTATGTTCAATAATAACATATAACTTCAATTCTGGAAAACCATCCTAATTTTTCATGATTTTCCATTCATGTATATAAGTATACCGATCATGAAACAAACAGACCCGAACAATGAAATTAAATAACTTAACCCATAATAAAGGCCATTAATGTAAAAAATTTGTAACACCCCAATTTTCGTAGTATTTTATCTTATTAAAGTAATTCAATAGCTTGCACTACATGAAACATCGATTTTGAGCGCACCACAACTTACCAAACTAGCCATTCAAAAAGAGGTTATGAATAGTATTAACTTCATTTTGAATCTCATATAATCTATACAATTTTAACATCCATATTATGTTTTTCTTCTACATAATATAAGAATATATTTATTTTTTCAGATAAAAGAAGTATTTTTCGAAAAAATGCAATTTTGCTGCCTTTTAATGGTGAACCCTTTTCAAAACTAATATGTGACACTTTTATATAGTTAATTTAATGAAATTAAATTATTCTTTATAAAAAGGACATATATATTGAGTTTGGATAAATTTTGGTACTTTTCTGATAACTTTCATATTTTGATGAATACTGAAAAATACTATGTTTTAATTAGAAAAAACTTTTTTAATCAAAATAATTTATGGTGTTAGATTTTACATTTGAGTGGTTTTAAAGTATCATTAGATTATATTTTTATCATTTAATATATTTTAGGTCATTTTATGTAATTTCACATTTAAAATGGACATAAACTAGTGTCAATCTTTTGATAGTTATTATTTCTTAAAAACACGTTTTTTGTTCTAACAACAGGAATTAATTTTAAATTAATTCCGACCACTTAGGTGTTTTGAATTTGAAAAAATGGATTATATAATTGTAATTAAGAGATAAAAATTGTTTAAATAGGTATCTTTTATTTTCAAACATTATGAATAATTACTTCGATAAATATTTTATTTACCATGGTTAAAGGGTAAATCTGGTAAACAAGGGTGAAAAAAATAATTTTATAATAATATTAAATTACCCTAAAATATATCATATTCATATTGGTTGATACATGTCCAAACATTTTCATCCTTGGATCGATTTTGGTACTGCATGGAGCCACTTGAGAGTGATAATGACACTTTATATTAATTAATTTAAAGTTAACACAAAAATGACATAAACATATATCTTTTAGTAAAACAATTTTTACATGGGGTTATATAAGTTATCATTTTGATTATAAATACTCATTATAAATCTAAAACTCTTTACTAAATAATGATATTTTATTTATAATTTTTAGACAATAAATAATTAAATTTATTTATGACACAATGATGATGCAATAATTACCTTATTAATGAAAGAATCAAATAAATGGTATTGTAAATATTAAAATAAATATAATTTGAAAATTTTTATCCCATAAAATAATTTTATATGTGAATATGAAATTATATTACTGATTTAATTTATTTTATTCTAAGTAATAATGTTTTTTTGAATTTCTCAAAAAACCAAATACCAAAGTGTGTCAAAATTGACCTAAATTAATTTTTAAAACAAATACTATAATATTGGTTGATATAATATTCCTAAAAAACTATGGTTCTACAAAGGGATTAAATAATGTTTCATATGTCATTAATTAACAACTTGAGGTTCTTTTGTAAGTTTATAGTAAGTTTATTGACCATATAGTGTAAGAATACAAGAAGACGCGTTAAAAGTTAAACTATTTAACTAATAGTTAAATCTATATGATATGGTTAAAATGGTAACCAAAACTTATCTAAAACCTATTAGTTGAGAGTATTTAGACCCAAATCCACCTAAATCTCTAAATAAATTTATTTTGAGCCATTATAAAGTTAAAATTATTGTATAATAAATTAATATTTTATTTTTTTCCTAAAGGGACCCTCAACCCTCTTATAAAAGGGCACTTCCCATTCTCTCAAAATAACATCTCCAAAGCCATTTGGATTAGCCAAACATTTCCCAAATATCCTCAAAATTTTCCTCAATCCAACCTAGAGGCCTTATTTTAATCATAAATCCATCCTTAGGATCCCTTTTGATCAACTCATAAGGAAACACCCGAAGAATAGGTAATAATTTCAGCACCCTCTTTCAAGTCCTTTTCTTCTTCCAATTCCTCTTTCTTTGTTGTTTTCATACCATAATAATAACTCCAGTACCCCCTAAATATTGTGATGTTATTATAAATATTTTACAACCATATCTATCTTATATATGACAATGTCACCATACGTGCGTACGTATGACTTACCGTCTCCACGTCGTGGTGTTGTTTGTTATTCAAACACTTCATTATTTGGAAGGGTATAATAATGAGTACAAATGATGTAAATAATAAAATAACATGTTAATGATTCTGTATATATAATATATCATCTAATTACTTATTATTTCACCATCAATATAATGATATTGTTGCTCATGCGTACGTACGGATTACCATCTCCATGACGTGATGAGATTCATTCCCACGTTCACCATTCAACGATGATTATAAAAATATATTTTATTAATAAGTATGTAATATATGAAATAATAATGTGACTGAAGAAATATATATATATATATATATATATATATATATATATGTATTTATTTACTTACATATATCTTATTCACTTACTTATGTTCAATACGATATTAAAACAGAAACAACATTTATGCGTACGTACAGCCTACCGTCTCCATAAATGGTGCTTCCATTTCATATATCTATCAATTATGAATATTTATATTCTAAATATATATGATATATAAATTACGTTTTATATTCTGGAAGTATTTAAATCATGATCTAGATGATACGATCAAGAATAACAAGTTAAAACACGTACGATAAAGAAAGCGATTATTACCCAAAATGTTATTTCAACATGGAAATAATTATTAAATGGGTAGGATAGAGTCATAAATGAATCATGTACGATATAATAAATATTAATATGGTTATGTTATAATTTAATAACATACTATGGTCATTATATAGGAGTTTTAACATACCCTCAACCAAAGGAAAGTGCAAGGTAATGGTCAATTTCACAATCTCTTTATTATCCGAGGTTGTTTTTATGCAAGTATACACTGGGACCTCTTTATCATCCACATACATGTTTCTTAAAAATGTATTTTAAAACATTTTTACTATTTACTAAACTATGGGTTAAAGTCATTTATACCCTTGTTTGAATTTTTATAAAATGGTTTGAAAGGAATCTTTCTGTCGTTTTCCAAACAAGGTACTTTATGATCTTTTTGACAAAATTAAGGTAAGAATGTATTTTTTTAACTTATATGGAGGGTGTGGATATTATCCCCCATTATATTATCATCAAATATTCCCATACAAGATTATAATAATATTTTCAAAATAAAAGTTTTCTTTTATAATTATGTGACTTTTAAATGACTTCAAAATAGAAAGAGGTATTTATTTCAAATAGTTTTTATTTCATCTATGTCAACATCCTTTGATGGATTTTAAACTTTTTTGAAGTTGATTTATTACGATACAAATCTTACATATTATATTGAAGTTGTTGTGATATTTTTGACTGTGGATGTGTTATTTTAACACCATTCATGGTTTATAGATAAAATATTGACATTTCGTATGCTAGTTTTAATATGAATGTTTATGTTATGTTTAAAAAATTTCATATGAGGAAGGCATTGGACTTGGTAAGTTATGGGTGGAGACCTCTATAGATCCTCTATGCATCGGTAGGTCTTATGATACAAACTAATTTCTTGGAACAAGGCCTTGAAAAAATCTTATTTCTAGTCTTGGCACAAGGCCTTGACTATGTGGTTATGAAGTCTAGAATTATGCATTCCATCATTATGAAAGTGGATATTGATATTGTATGTAATCATTCCATTAGTAGAATATCCATGTGAATAAGTAAATGGCATTATATGATTTTATCTTTTCCATATTATGCTGAAGTTTAAGTTTAAAAGTATTTTGTTTTAGTATTATACATTGCCTTAAATGTTTAAGATTATTTATGAAAGTTTCCACTATATTGTTATCCTTATTGAGCATCTGAGCTCACCCCTTTATATATTTTATTTTTCCCAGGATGTGAATAAATATATTATGGTTGACCTATAGGGATATGATAAAGATATAACTGTGGTCAATTGGGAAAAAATGTTGTTGATGTTTTTATTTCGTGATGTAATGTAAATATTATGAATGTATCTAGCAATTCCAAGGATACCAAACTGATCTGTCTTTCAGATATGGTTCCTTTTATCTTGACAATGTTATGTAATAATGCACTGACTTTGGGTAACTGGGGTTGGGGCATTACAGTTGGTATCAGAGGAAGTTTCGTACAAACCTTGAAAACTAGATTTAGATAAACACTGATTAGAGCACATTACCCTAAGATTGACTTTGAGGATTGATATAGAAGAACTTCCTATAATATTGGTAGTGTAAGTATTTTGTGTATTTTCCATGAAATACATCCCTATCTTGATTCGATCAAGTAGAGGCAGATCTGGCACCGATGTACCTAGGAGTGAAAACTCTAACTAGGAGTTTCAGGTTTGACCCAAGGTATCCTGGTACACGGAAATATGCCTTGTTGTACTCTTGGTTATGACACTCCTGAGGGATATGATTAGGATAATTCACATTTTCATTAGAAGCCATTATAAAGGATTTAGTAGTAAATACTTCCTCGAAAAGAAAACTTTTTATTATTATAGATTATATGCATAATATTCTCAATTTATGTTAGGTATTTTATAAGTTTGGAATTTTACATTTCTATTCATAAACTAACCTAGGGTATGACATTGTTTAGAAATGGCACCTAGTAGAAGGAATGATAATTCCAGCAATACGCATGATCAAAATATTATGAAGGATCATATCTTTCATGGTATTAATTCAACATTTAAAAGGGAAATAGTTTGCCACATATTCTCATTGTATGAAGAAAATAGTATCATGTGTTAATAATATAAGTAATAAATTCTCTGAGTCCTATGGCTTTTAAGGGAAGCAAGAGAAGAAAAGGATGGAAGAGAGAAAGATAGATAAAGGGAAGAGGGGGAAGAAGAATTTTCCCATATTTGATAACTATGGAAAGAATCACCGTGGTTGATTTTTGAAGGGAATGGGAGTTTTTTATAATTGTGGAGAAAAAGGACACCATGTACATGATTATAAGGGTAAGAAAAATGTTTCAAATTTACAATGCTTTATCTGCAAGGAGTTGGGACACTAAGCGAAGCAATTCCCAAATCATTAGAGTATACTTCAAATACTGTTATTGGATAATAATCAAGTTCTGATACTACTGAAGATGGAGAGGAACAATTATATTTCTTATTTTGTTATTAAAGTATTGTGTCATTTGAGTATTGTATTAATAATGTTCCTATTATAAGAATTATAATGTATAAAATTATTGTATTGCAGTACTATTTCTTAAAAGACTTGGGATTGTGTTGAACCAAGAAATGTAACTTAATAGGAGGTTAAATTTTTTAGAAAATATATGGTTTAGATAATGATAAACCATAATATGGTTCTGATACTAAGGAAGTGATTTTGGAAAAATATATTTAATGGTTTGGATAAATTATATTTGATATTATTGACTACCATGAAACTGATTAATGATTTGTATATTCCATCATTGTTGGAGTTTAAAACATTTTTGGATAGAAGGAGTATATCCAGTATTCTATAAGGAATAATGGAACATGAATGTAATCAATATGGTTTTATGGTAATTAAGGGTGTTTCAGTGTTTTAAAATAATTCATGATGAAGGTATTCACATGTTATTATGTGGAAAAAATATCATCATTTTTTTACCATCCTTATAAATTTTGGAATGTGAGTTTTAATAGAAGTATTTTGGATAAGTATAAAGGTTGGAATCGATTAAGTTGGACATTTGATACTATTTTTAAGGTTAAATAATTTCTTGAGATTATTTTTGGACTATCATAAAAAAGATAACCCAGAGGTTGGGCGACAACCCATCACATCCGGCAAGGGCACAAGACTTTTACCCACAACTGAAGGGCAACAAGGGTGCATCACCTACCACTGGCCTACGTGATTTTCCTGGTTTTTGTAATGTAGATTTTTTAATTTTTTGACAAATTAATTATAAATTCATTATTTTTGTAACCCTATACGATTGGGATAAATATAATATTTTTTTAATTCTATTACCTTTTGTAGTGAAAGATAAGTTTGTGGTAGGAATTAGTTGAAGGATAAAACTCTACTTGTCAAGTATATTTTCTTCCTCTTATTCTATAGATAAATAAATTCATAAACTATAGGGAAGGGATCTTAAAACCAAAAATGTGTTATCCTAATACCATATGTTTTTTTAAACAAATGATATTTTAAATCATCATAGATTGATAGCTTAGAGGACCTCAATTTTACACTTGTTTGTGATTGACGACCTCAATAACTCCCTATTAATATTTATGTTTTTTGCTCCAATTATGTGTCTCTAATTTCCACCAATTATCTCCTAATCGAGATCATAATTTGGTGGTGACTTTTTCTTTCCCTTTCCCTCTTGTTAAGACAAAATTTTATTAAACCAATTTCCAATGTGGGTTTTCCACAAAGGTATTTTTCAATTTTTATACTTTTATTTTTGAAGAAAAATCTCAAATTGTGAGGACGCAATTTATTAAAGGAGGGGAGAATGTAACACCCCAAGATTTCATAGTACTTTATCTCATAAAATTAATTCAATAGCTTGTGTTGCACGTAACACCGAGTTCGAGCGCACCACAACATACCAAACTAGTCGTTCAAAAAGCAGTTATGAATATTATTAACTAAATTTTGATTCTTATATACTCTATATAATGTTAAAATCCATATTATGTGTTTCTTAGACCTAATATAAGAACAAGTTCTTTTTTCAGATAAAATAAGTATTTTTCAAAAAATGCAATTTTACCACCTTTTAATGGAGACCCCTTTTCAAAACCAATATGTGACCCTTTTATATACTAAATTTAATGAAATTAAATTATTCTTTAAAATCGGGACAAAAAAATGTAGTTTGGATAAATTTTGGTACTTTTCTAATAACTTTCATATTTTGATGAATAGTGAAAAATACTATGTTTTCATTAAAAACAACTTTTTTAATCAAAATAATGTATACTAATAAATTTTAAATTTGAGAGGTTATAAAGTATAATTAGATTATATTTTTATAATTTATTATAATTTAGTTCATTTTGTGTAATTACACATTTGAACTGGACATAAACAAGTGTCAATCTTTTGATTATTATTATTTCTTAAAAACATGCTTTTTTTTAAATGAGAATTAATTTTAAATTAATTTCTGCCACTTCTATGTTTTGAATTTGGAAAAATGGAACCCATATTTGGAATCAAGAGGTCCAAATTGTGTAAATATTTTACTTTTATTTTCTAAAATTATGTATAATTACTTCGGGAAATATTTTATTTACCATGGCTAAAGGGTAAATCTGGTAAACAAGGGTGAAAATTTAATATTATAATAATATTAAATTACACTAAAATATATTCTATTCCTATTGGTTGATACATGTCCGACCATGGGCATCCTTTGGTCGATTTTGGGACCGCATGGAGCCACTTGAGAGTGATAATGACACTTTATATAAATTAATTTAAAGTAAAGACAAAAATGACAAAAACTTATATCTTTTCGTAAAACAATTTTTACATGGGGAAATATAAGTTATAATTTCAAATATAAATACACATTATAAAGCAGAAAATATTTGTACCTAATGATATTTTATTTATAATTTATAGAAATTAAGTAATTAAATTTATTTATGACACAATGATGATGTAGGAATTAACTTATTAATGAAAGAATCAAATAAATGGTATTATAAATTTTAAAATAAATATAATTTGAAAGTTTTGATGCCATAAAGGAATTATATAGGTGAATATGACAAGTTAGTATTTATTTAATGTATTTTTTTCTAAGTAATAAAGTTTTGTTTACTTATAAGAAACCAAATACCAAATAGAGTCAAAATTGACGTAGATTAATATTTAAAACAAATACTATATTATTGGTTGACATAATATTCCTAATTATAACGACCCGAAATTTTTAATAAATTTTTTTCCTAAATTTGTGTGTTATTTTATTTTTTTCTCAATAAAACTATTTCATTTAATAAAATGAGTATAATTAAAATAAGACCGTTGGGTTTTGACTATTATATGATCGTCGGTCAATATGACCGTTGGCAACTAAATGTTGCGATCATTGTCTATAAATACAAGTGATCTTGATTAATTAATATAGAAAGAAGATTTGATGGCCCCATCCAGTAGTCTCGGGTCGATCGAAGCCCATCTGACAGAACTCAAGAAAGAGATAGCACCTTTGGGCTTTGCTTTGGACTAAACCCAAGTCAAACTACATCGTGTGAGGCTAGAACAAAATCGCCTTCGCAAGAAGTTCAAGCTGATAGAAATCACTACTCGGGCAATGTAGGCCGAGCCGCCCGAAGATTCTATCACCCTAGCACACCTTACTCTTAGGTCCTATGCTGGTGTTATAAGGGGTTATGTAATGAGACTGTAACTGCCTTGTGTAATCCTTTGATTGTGATGTCTTCTTATGGTGATGTTTTTGAATTTTCAAATGTCCAGATAAATATAGTATTCATATTATTGTTGAATTCTAGAAACATGATATTTTAAACCTTAAATAATAAAAATGTGTAATGATTTTCAAAAAATGGTCTTCTACAGCTGTGTTCAGTGTGAAATTTAGAGTCTAATAAGATCAACTTAATTTTTGGTGAATAGTAAATTATGAATAGTGATTTTATGCTTATGATTAGTAATGTGACCAAATGGATTATGTAACTTCACTTAAGAAAGTATTAAAATATTTTAGGCATCCTGATTATGTAATGTGATTCAATAAAATAGGTAAATAACTGTTTCAGAAATTATTGGTTAAGTATTAGTTTTCTTAGGTGAATAGTGTTTTTTATTTAAAAATCAAATTAAAAAATATTTAGAAAATTATTTTCATAAAATGGAGTTCATTTTTGAAATCAGAGCAACGATATTTGGTTGTGGTAAATTTTTGGGATTTTTCTGAAACAGTTGAATTTTCAGTGAATAGTGTTTTTATTTAAAAATTAAATTAAAAATATTTAGAAAATTATTTTCATAAAATAGAGTTCATTTTTGAAATCAGAGCATTGATATTTGGTTAAGGTGAAATTTTGGGAATTTTTTGAGAAAGTTGAATTTTCGGTGAATAGTGAAAATATAGTATTTGAGTATCGGGTGTTTGATGAAGTCATTAAGGTTGTAATAGTTATGAAACAATTCTGGTCGACTTGTGAATAGTAATATAAGGTATGAGGTGTCCCAAGTGGCTAATACCATGGGAAAATACCATGGTCAAGCCCATGGTTTTTCCAATACCATCGATGAGGTGTCCCTTGGCAATTAATGCCCTGCCCCCTCACTACTCTTATAAATACCAAGCTTTTCTCTCATTAGTTTCATTTCCAAATCCTCAATGAATTTCTGGTTGTCTTACCTCCCATGGAGTCCTCACAAGGTTCCCTCAAGCCTCCCAAGGTCTGTAGCTTCAAGATTTCGAAGATACTCTTCAAGGTAAGGGATTCTTTCACCCTCTTCTTTTAAGCCATGACTTCTTTTGTATTGTGTCTTATAGTTTCCATATTTTTATGTTGAGGGTATGTTATTATATGTTCTATTTACTTTCCATTTCATGTCTAATTTTTGAGAGACCCTTTCTTCTCTCATCAAATTGTTTCCTGAATTTTTAAGTGACATCGTTAGGCTGCCGAATTTCTCGTAAAAGAAATTACATCTTCTCTTTTCATTCATGTTTCATTTTCATGTGGTATGCCATTCAAATATCTATAACATGATCTTATTCTATACCCATACTGTATTAGGAATTATTTATGAGTGGGTGACCATTTTCCCCTCTCTTTTCAATGTTTACTAAAACCATTTTATATACCCATTATGCTGCAAAAATTTCATCTCAAAATTTCTATCTCTTTCTCTCAAGAAATTCTACTGTCTGTTTATGTGAATACCCAGACCTATTTCATTTCAATGGGTGTTTAGAAATATATAAAAAAATGATATATATGATTTTGGAATTGACATACATATAACCCTCACTCCCTTTCTATGGGTTATAAATAACATAATGGTCTTATTTTTAAGCTCCTTTTAAACATCATGATTTTGACATGAAACCCATTTCTTTGATTCCATTTGGGTTATTTATGAAATGTTTGATTATGATATATGTGGATCACATGAAATTAAAGACATATTAAGGGTGTACCCTGATATCACTCTAATTTATTGGGTAAATAAATAATCTCAAGAGATGACAAGTTTTACAATACCTTGGTGAATAACCTTGGTAATTTTTATGACACCTTGGGGATGGACCTTGGTGATATGTTCATGAATGTCTAAATGAAATTTTGTATCCACATATTCAAATTATGTTCCAAGTTCTTTTATTTATGATATGCCTATTCTTCCATTGCACATGTCTTCATGTTTTTATTCAAGTTCTTATTGATATCACAAGTACATTGACTCCCTTGTTTACATTTACTGGGCCTTCTGCTCACCCTTTCATTTGATGTCTATCTCTAAGATATGAGATGAAATAAATGTACATAGAATGAACCTTTGATTAAGCCTTACAAGTGGTTTAGAATAATGTTTTATGTTGTTTTCATGTATTATGTTCCTAATTTCCAAGACACTAGACTTTAAAGATCATCTATTTTTAAAATGTGATGAAAAGTTATGTATTAAAAAGGAGGAATGTTACAGTTGGTATCAAAGGATAGTTTAGTTATTTATAGAAATCGGGATATGAAAACTTTAGGAAGAACCCAATAGAAAAGTTTAAATATAGTAAATCTTCTAGGTATTTTGGTGAGTATTGAGTAAGTGGTTTATCAAGAAAACACATCCATGTATGGATACAAGCAGGTAGAGGTGGCTCTGACACAGATGTACATAGGGGTAAAACCCAAAAACACCTCTTTGAGCTAGACTAAAATGGGAACTGGTACACGACAACAAGCCTTTCTGCACTATTGGTTATGACACTCCCAGGGGATATGTTTGGTTAATCACAATCTTTTTATGAATCATTATGAAGGAATTATAGAAAAATGTAATTGTCTAAGCATGAAGTTTTAAGACGTAAAATCTTTTTTAGTTAAAAGATTCGTAAATGAAATAAGTTTCTCATGAAGGATTTATTATTTTAGAAAATGTCCCCATCATCAATGAATACGTTGACGTATTTCCTGAGGAGTTACATGGACCATCCCCAGAAAGAGAGGTATAGTTATCCATTGAACTCGTACCTGGATATCATCTGATGTCAAAGACCCCCTATAGGATGGAAAATGTGGGGCTAGAGGAATTAACAAAACAACTCCATTATCTTTTGGAGAAGGGTTTTATCCGACCAAGTGTGTCTCCTTGGGTATCACATGTTCTCTTTTTGAAAAAGAAGGATGGATCGATATGTCTATGCATTGATTATAGAGAACTAAATGGGATCACAGTGAAGAACAAATACTCTCTTCCAAGAATTGATGACTTATTTGACCAACTTAGTGGGACTCAATTATTCTCTAAGATTGATCTTCATTCTGGTTATCATCAATTTAGGGTGAAGAAGATATTCCAAAAAATTCCTTCCAATCAAGATATGGGCATTATGAGTTTGTAGTTATGTCTTTTGGACTGACTAATGCACCTGCTATTTTTTATGGATCAAGAATAAGTTGATTTTGGAAACTTATGTTTTATCAAATGGATATCCTTTGTATAGGAAAATTATTTGGTGATTAAATGATAAAGGTTATTTTGGATGATGTTTTCTCTTTTGGAATACTATATTCCTAAGGGAAATAAAATACCACATGATTTAAATTGTGGAGGAATGGTTGAATTTTTTTGTAAGAATTTATGTATTTATTGTGGACATATGGTGATTTGGGTTATTTCTGAAAAATGATGAACCTAGCATAGAGAATATGTGAATAGGTTAATTACACTTTAGTATGAGACTTTAATTGTAGTTGATGTTATTTAGAGATAAATGTTATGATTTTTTTGGGAAGACTATGCGATTAAATCTTTCTGAGTTTTGGGTTCCAATCTTAGTTTGGATTATTCTAAATAATTTCAAGGATGATTGTGTATTGAATGGTATTTCTGGAACTTTGGGTACTTTTGTTGAATTTTAGAGATTAATAATCATATTTCATTTTATAAAGGGTTATCCTTTTTGGATATTATATGATCTATTACTAACCATTTTAGTTTTAGTTGACGACTAAAGACAAGGGAAAAATATATTTATTCTTTTTGTGATTATATGATTCTCTAGAAGATGATTCTTGTGCTTTTGATGAGACCATGTCTTTTTAAATTCTCATTATTTGGAGAAATGATTAGTCTTGGTGGAAACTTATTAAGGGATGAAACTCAACTTGAAGGTAAGTATATTTCCTTATTTTTTTATTCAATGTAGTAAATGAATTCCTCAAAATTATGAAAAGGAATGTAAAACAAAAATATTGTTGGATTACATTTCCTACTGGGTAATCAAAGACCGCTTAACACATCTTATGTTTGTGATCTTCTTGTGGGTAATTTTCTCCTAATAATGTTTTCTATCACTCTCTATCAGAACTTGACCCTTTGTTTTCTCTTCCATATCCATGTTTTCCTACATGGAATCCTAGTATGGGTTAACTCAGGTGACCTTTTTACTTCCCATTCTTTCTTTTAAAGTAATAGTTTTACTGACTATTTTTCCGATGTGGGAATATCAACAAAATTTCCAAAACGAATTTTAAAATTGTGAGGACGCAATTTCTTAAGGGGGGGAGATTGTAACGACCCGAAATTTTGAATAAATTTTGTTTCCTAACTTTGTGTGTTATTTTATTTTATACTCAACAAAAATATTTCATTTAATAAAATGAGTATAATTAAAATAACATCGTTGGGTTTCGACTGTTATATGACGGTTGGTCAATATGACCGTTGGAAACTAAATGTTGCGATTATTGTCTATAAATACAAGTGATATTGATTAATTAATATAGAAAAGAAGATTTGATGGCCCCATCCAGTAGTCTCAGGCCGATCAAAGTCCATCTAACGGAACTCGGGAAGGAGGTAGCACTTTTGGGCTTTGCTCTAGACCAAACACAAGTAAAACTCATCATGTGAGGTTGGACCAGAATCACCTTCATGAGAAGTTCAAGCTGATAGAAATCAACACTCGGGCAATGTTGGCCAAGCCACCCCAAGATTCTATCGCCCTATCACACCTTACTCTTAGGTCCTATACTAGAGTTATAAGGGGTTATGTAATGAGACTGTAACTTCCTTGTGTAATCCTTTGATTGTGATGTCTTCTTATAGTGAAGTTTGTGAATTTTCAAATGTCTGGATAAATATAGTATGCATATTATTGATGAATTATAGAAAAAGGATATTTTAAACCTTAAATAATTAATAATGTGTAATGATTTTTAAAAAATGGTCTTTTACAGCTATGTTCAGTATGAAATTTAGAGTCTAATAAGATCAAATTAATTTTTGGTGAATAGTAAATTATGAATAGTGATTTTATGCTTCTGATTAGTAATGTGACCAAATGGATTAAGTAACTTCACCTAAGAAAGTATTAAAATAATTTAGGCACCTTGATTAAGTAATGTGATTCAATAAAATAGGTAAATAACAGTTTCAGAAATTAATTGTTAAGTATTAGTATTTTTGGGTGAATAGTCGTTTTTATTTAAAAATTAAATTAAAAAATTATTTAGAAAATTATTTTCATAAAATGGAGTTCATTTTTGAAATCCGAGCATTGATATTTGGTATAGGTAAATTTTTGGGATTTTTCTGAAACAGTTGAATTTTCAGTGAATAGTGTTTTTATTTAAAAAATAAATTAAAAATTTTTAGAAAATTATTTTTATAAAATGGATTTCATTTTTGAAATCAGAGCATCGATATTTGGTTAAGGTGAAATTTAGAAATTTTTCTGAGAAAGTTGAATTTTTGGTGAATAGTGAAAATACAGTTTTTGAGTTTGGGGTGTTTAATGACATCATTAAGGATGTAATAGTTATGAAATTATTCTGGTAGACTTATGAATAGTAAGATAATGTATATGGTGTCCTAATTTCCCAATACCATGGGCAAATATCATGGGAAATCCCATGGTTTTTCCAATACCACTGATGAGGTGTCCCTTGGCAATTAATGCCTTGTCCCCTCACTTCTCTTATAAATACCAAGCCTTTACCTCATTCTTTTCATTTCCAAATCCTCCTCAATGATGTTCTGGTCTCCCTAACTCCCAAGTAGTCCTTCCAAGGTTCCCTCAAGCCTCCCAAGGTCCCGACCATCATGATTTCGAAGTTACTCTTCAAGGTAAGGGATTCTTGCACCCTCTTCTTTTTAGCCATGATTTCCTTTGTATTGTGTCTTCTAGTTTCCATATATTTTTGTTGATGGTAAGTTCTTATATGTTTTCTTTACTTTCCATTTCATGTCTAATTTTTTAGAGTCCCTTTCTTATCTCATCAATTTGTTTTCTGAATTTTTAAGTGACGTCGTTAGACTGCCGAAGTTCTCGTAAAAGAAATTGCATCTTCTCTTTTCATTCATGTTTCATTTTCATGTGGTATGTCATTAAAATATCCATAACATGATCTTATTAAGTACCCATACTGTATTATGAATTATTTATGAGTTATTGACCCTTGTACCCTCTCTTTTCAATGTTTTCTAAAACCATGTTATATAGTCGTTATGCTGTAGAAATTTCATCTCAAAATTTCTATCTCTTTATCTCAAGAAATTCAATTGTTTATTTATGTGAATAACCAGACCTATATCATTTATATGGGTGTTCATAAATATATAAAAATGATATATTTGATTCTGGAATTGACATACATATAACCCTCACTCCCTGTCCATGGGTTATAAATGACATAATGATCTTAATTTTAAGCTCTTTTTAAACGTCACGATTTTTACATGAAACCCATTTCTTTGATTCATTTTGGGTTATTTATGAAATTTTATATTATAATCTATGTGGATAACATGAAATAAATTAAATATTAAGGATCCTCCTTGATATATCTCTAATTCATTGGGTAAAGAATTAATCTCTAGAGATGACAAATTTTACGATACCTTGGTGAATGACCTTGGTAATTTTTATAACACCTTGGGGGTGGACCTTGGTGATATGTTCATGAATGTATAAATGAAATTTTGTATCCACATATTCAAGTTATGTTCCATGTTCTTTTGTTTATGATATTCCTATTATTCCATTTCTCATGTCTCCATGTTTTTATTCAAGTTCTTATTGATATCACAAGTACATTGACTCCCTTGTTTACCCTTACTGGGCCTTCTGCTCACCGGTTCCTTTGATGTCTATCTCCAGGATATGAGATTTAGTAAATTTACATAGTATTAACCTTTTATGAATCTTTAAAAGTGGTTTATAATAATGTTTTATGTTGTTTTCATGTATTATGTTCCTGATTTCCAAGACACTAGACTTTAAAGATCCTCTGTTTGTAAAATGTAATGAAAAGTTATGTATTAAAAAGGCAGGATGTTACACTAAAAATAAAAGGATAGGCCAAAGGTCATAAATAATATTATATATGTCATTAATTAACCACTTGATATTATCTTGTATGTTTATAGTATGTTTTTTAACCATATAGTGTAAGAATACAAGAAGACGCGGTAAAAGTTAAACTACATAACTAAGAATTAAATCAAAAAGATAAGGTTACTATGGTAACCTAAACTTGTCTAATACCTTTATGTTTATCTTATTTCGACCCATAACCACCTAAGGCTCGAAATAAATTCATTTTTAGCTATTATAAACCTAAAATGATTGTATAATAAATTAATATTTTACTCTTTTCCTAAAGTGACCCTCACCCCTCGTATAAAAGGGCACTTCTCATTATCTCAAAATCACACCGCCAAATCCATTTGTATCGGCCAAACCCTTGTAAAATATCCTCCAAATTTCCCTCACTTAAACATATAGGCCTTATTTTAATCAAAAATCCATCATAATGAGACCTTTTGATCAACTAAAAAGGAAACACCTGAAGAAGAGGTAATAATTTCACCACCCTGTTTCAAGTTCTTTTCTTCTTCCATTTTCTCTTTCTTGGTTGTTTTCATACCAAAAATAATAACTCAAGTACCTACTACATATTTTAAGGTTATTATAAATATTTTACAACCATATCCATCCTATAAATTACAAAGTCACCATACGTGTGTACGTACGGCTTACCGTCTTCACATCAAGGTGTAGTTTGTTATTCAAACACTTTATTATTTGGATGGGTATAATAATGAGTATAACTGATGTAAATAATAAATATAACATGTTAATGATTATGTATATATTATATAACATCCAATTAAATATTATTTCACCATCAATATTATGATATTGTCACTCGTGCGTACGTACGGATTACCGTCGCCACGACGCGATGAGATTCATTCCCACGTTCACCATTCAATAATGATTATAAAAATATATATTTTTAATAATTATGTAATATATGACATAATAATGTTAATATATATATATATATATATATTTGTGTGTGTGTGTGTTTACTTTCATATATCTTATTCACATACTTCCATTCAATACGATAAGAAAACGCAAACAGTGGTTATGCGTAAGTACGACTTACCATCTCTATAAATGGTTCCTTCCATTTAATATATCTATCTATTATAAATATTTATATTCTAAATATATATGATATATAAATCATGTTTTATATTATAGAAGTATTTAAATTAGGATCTCAATGATACGATCAAGAATAACATGTTAAAACATGTACGATAAAGAAATCGATTATTACCCAAAATGTTAATTTAACATGGAAATCATTATTAAATGGGTAGTATAAAGTCATAAATGAATCATTTATAATATAATAAATATGAATATAGTTTTGGTATAATTTAATAACATACTATGGTCATTATACAGGAGGTTAAGCGTACCCTTGACCAAAGGAAAGTGAAAGGTAATGGTCAATTTTACATTCTCTTTATTATTCAAGTTTGTTTATATGTAAGTATCTACTGAGACATATTTATCATACACATCCATGTTTCTTAAAAATTTATTTCAATACATTTTTAATATTTACTAGACTATGGTTTAAAGTCATTTATTCTGTTGTTTGACTTTTTATAAAATTTTTTGAAAGTAATCTTTCCGTCGTTTTCCAAACAAGGTACTTTATGACCATTTCGAAAAAATTAAGGTAATAATGTATTTTTTTAACTTATACGGAGGATGTGGATATTTTCTTCCATTATATCATTGTCTAAGCTTCCCATAAAATCTTATAATAATATTTTTAAAATAAATTTTTTCTTTTATAATTATGTGACTTTTAAATGATTTCAAAATAGAAAGAGGTATTTATTTCAAATAGTTTTCATTTCATCTATGTCGACTTCCTTTTATGTATTTTAAACTTGTTTGAAGTTTATATATTGTGGTACAAATCATCCATATTTTATTGAAGGTTTTGTGATATTTTTGACTGTGGGTGTGTTATTTTAACAATATTCATGATTTATGGACAATGTATTGACATTTAGTATGCTAGTTTTAATAATAATGTTTATGTTTTGTTTCAACCTTTTAATATGAGAATGCATTGGACTTAGTAAGTGACGGTTGGAGCCCGCTATAGCTCCCTAATTCATCAGTAGATCTCATGAGACAAACTAGTGTCTTGTAACAATGCCTTGACAAAATATTATTTGTAGTCTTTTCACTAGGCCTTGACTATGAGGTTATGAAGTAAGACATTATGCATTACATCATTATGAAAGTGGCTATTGATATTTCATGTGATCATTCGACTAGTAGAATATCCATGTGAATAAGTAAATGGAGTTATTTGATTTTATCTTTTCCATATTACTCTGATGTTTATGTTTAAAAGTATTTTTTTTAGTCTTATAATTTTTCTTAAATGTTTATGCTTATTTATGAAAGTTTTTGTTATATTGTTATCCTTACTGAGCATCTGAGCTCACCCCTTTCTATGTTTTATTTTTTTCCAGGATGTGAAGAAATATTTTATGGTTGACCTACAGGAATATGCCAAGGATATAAGTGTGGTCAATGAGGAAAAAATGTTGTTGATGTTTTTATTTCATGATGTAATGTAAAACTTATTAATGTATCTAGTACTTCCAGGGCTACTAAACTAATCAGTCTTTCAGACATGATTCCTTGTATCATTCCAATGTTATGTAATAATGCACCGACTCTGGGTAAATGGGGTCATGGAGTTACATAATAGGGTTATAATAAATAAATTAAATGTATATGTGGTTTCTTAATTATTAATTAATGTACTTGAATTTTATTATTCCGGTCATTAAGATCAAGAGAAGAACAACATTAGACTTATGGTAACAGTTTCTCCATCTCACTTCCATTTTTGTGAGATTTTCTGTATTCACAAATATTACTTGTGTATGGTGAATGAATACAAACCATTGGTAATTCATATCAAGAATATATTTATTTTCATGATATTAAATGTATCACTTGATAATTATTATTATCATTGAATACTATTAAATTGATTACAAATTAGTAAGTATTTTCTACCTGGACCACTATTTTCATTCAGGTTGCTCTTATTCTCTACTCACCAAAATGAAATTATTATTTATTATTACGTACTAATAATAAATTATTTTTGAATGTTCTATATATTTTTACCAATCAGAATCCTTCAGTATTTTTTTCATTAAAATGTTTTAAAATAATATTTCTAAAATTCTTCCAAAACGCAAGCCCGATTCAAGGAACTTCTCAAATTATTAATTATTTTGAAGTTTACTCTAAATATAATTTAATCTAGATTTATATTTCTAAAATCACACATTGTAACATGAAAAGGTATTTTGGTTCATTCCTGGTTTTATTAAAGTAAAAATTCCTTTGCAATTTAAAATCTCTTTAATGAATTCCTTAAACCTCGTTAAAATGTTTTAATTATAAAGATTCTTTAAAATAAGTTTTTTACATGATTTCACTTAAGTGGGACATCATTTATGCCTCAAATTTAATCTTAATGTACTTAGATTTTTTTGTTATATACATATTTAAAACCAAATTTATGAAAAATACAAATGATTTTACAAAAGAACACTTCTTTCCAAAGTAAAATAGATTTTTCTCACCTCAGTTTAACTTTTATGAGATATATGCCTTGTTCACCACTTATTCATTTCAGGTGGTGTATGTAATTAACCTTGTTATATCATATTAAATTTCTCCTTTTATCATGATATTATAAGGTATTATTATTTGAATGTTTCAATGTTGTATGGGAAACTTTGAAATGTTTAAGGATTATTTTATCAAGAATTCCTCAATTGTCTCATTTAAAAGTATCTTTATTTATACCAACATACCTTGATTAATATTGTATTTCATAGAGGTTTATATCTCATGATATCATCTATAATATATTGTTTAAGGGTTTTTGATTAGTTTCAATGGGGATGTTCTATCTTGATATCATTCAGCAATTTACTTATAATAGTTAGTGTTTATGTTAAATATATAGGGAAAGTTATTTACACTTCATATGTTAGTTTCAATATGAATGTATATATTTTTTATGATAAGCCTCAATCATTGTGGGAATGAATTAGACTTAGTAAGTGTTGGGTGGGGCCCACTATAGCCCTGTGATGCATTGGTAGATATCATGAGAGAAACAACGATCTTAGCACGAGGCCTTGACAAAATGGTTATTTATGGTCCTGGCACGAGGCCTTGACGGTATGGTTATGATGTCCCATATTATGAATTCTGTCTTTATGATACTAGTAATTGAATGTTCATGTGTCTATTTTACTAGTATAATACCCATGATTATGTTTTATTATGGACTTATTTACTCATCTCATATTCCTTCCATATTATATTGAAGTTTATTTTTAAAGGAATGTGTTTTTATCTATTCACCATGACTAATGTTTATGTTTATGAAATATTATGCTGTATTTATTACCCTTCCTGATCATCTTAGATCACCCCTTTCTTATGTTTCACTTTTTTAGGACATGAAGAAGTTTATTATGAATGACCTTCAGGGATAAACTTAGATTTGTGGATGTTCCCAAGATAACTTATTTGTTGTTTTTCATTAAAATTAGTAATGTTAAACCAATGAATGTTTATGGTTTTCCAAAACTACTAAAATACTTGGTCTTTTAGGATTTAATTCATTGTAATCATCCCTATGTAATTTTATAAGGCACTGACTCTGGGAAACTAGCATCGGGGCATTACATCAATTGTTAACTATTAACCTTGAGTAGATGATTTCAACATTCTCTTTCAATCTCAACTGCACCAAAAGAAAATGTAGTATTTACTGTGTATGACCCAATCCACTTGGAATGAAGCTTACCCAGGAAGAGCTCAATATTCTAATATAATAATGACACTTTTTTCTCCAACATGGAATTATCTTTTCTAGATCAATTTATTATGAGTATATTTTTTTCTCTATATAAAATAGTGAGTTATGATATGCTTCCCTTGTTAGCTCATCAGGTTCCATCATCTGTAGATTCCCCTATTTTCTAGCACTTCCAAACTCCAGGGGAACTCTTTTGAAATCCTAGTAGTATTTTTATAGCATCTTAGAAGGATAATACAGTGTTTACTATAAAAAATTATGTTGGGAGACATACCTAAGGGGGTTTTATAGGAATCTTTGTATACCCAAAATGTATCTTCTAATTTCGTACTCTTGTTTTTATGGTTGGGCTGTTGTATTTTCTCCAAAATTATTTTTTACTTCTCAATTGGACACTTTATCCCATCCATTTTTCTATGGATGGTAGTTAGTGGATATTTAATAGTGCACTACAAATTTCATCATGAGTAATTAGATGTTCTTGTTTCATAAGTGGGTTACTTGGTCACTGATTATAGCTCGAGGTATTCCAAACCAACAAAAAAATTGATTTTAGAAACTCAACCATAGTTGTTGAATCATCAGTTTGAGTAGTTTCTACTTCCATCAACTTAGAAATAAACTATAATGAAAATAAAATATTGGAAAATCTAAATTACATGGGAAATGGGAGCATGATGTCAATCACCAATACATCAAATATCTCATAGAAAATCAATGATTTTTGGTTCATCTCATATATTTTGGAAATTATACCATTAAAGTGGTAGTTGAAACATTTTTTTAAAAACACATGTGAATTTTTAAAAATCAATGGTCAAAATAATCAATATTTCAAAAATATTAGTGGTTCTTTTAGTTCCAAAATAGCTTCCATATGCATGTGTATAGAAATAGGAAAGCACCAAGTTCATTTACCCTTTAGAAATTCACCTTCTAATGAATCAGTTATTTTAAATTTTCCATAAACAAGGTTCACCATATACATAATATTTTTATTCATGTTTAAATTTAGTTGTTTTATGTTTTGAAGATAAAGAGGGTGCCTTATATATGACCAAAAAATCATTGTGTCAGCATTCCAGGGACTTGGGTGAGGTTTTATAGTTGATCACCAAGAAATTATTCATCAATATTTGTCTTAGGGATTGTTTCTACCTTGAAAGTATGAGTCGACTAGCTCATGTTGTCTTCCTCCATGTTTTCATGGCCCTTCTTGTCCTCAATCTCTAGGTTAAACTCATACAAAAACAAAAACCATATCACTAATCAGGGATTTGAATATGCTATATCAATCAAACATATCAATGTTATATAATCTAAATAAAAGGTCAAATTAATCCATAAAATATAAGAATGAAATTTTTCTAAAGCTACAAAAATAGATAAAACTCCTTTACTATTATTAGGTAGTTAATCTAGGCGGTTTCTAGTTTCATTGAAGTATAGGATATCAATTGTAAAATACCATCAATATTTTGGGAAATAAATACCCCTATAAATCTATTGGAATAATAATATAGAATTTAAAATGGGTAAATCTAGTTTTGTGGATAAATAATGGGGGTAGTTGTCAAACACTCTTTTAATCTATCAAAATTTATCCAGCATGAATCAGGAAAAAACAAAACTTGTTTCTTTCTTGAGCAACTTTTTTTTGTTTTTTTATAAAGTCCCTAATAATCCTTCTATAAAATATAATGTGTCCTATTAATGATCTAATGTGTCTCATAATGTTGTGGTAATGGTTTGTGGATATAACATCAAATTTGGATATTTCAACTTCAATTCCACCTTCAGAAATTAAATTGACCCAAACATTTTGTTATTCTATAATAAAATGGATCTTTTCAAAATTTAAAACCATATTTTCCTCGATATATATTTTAAAAATATTTTCAAGATTTTCCGACACATTGGAAAAAAATCCATATATATTGAGGGAATACATAAATACCTCATGGTAGTTCTCAATCCGGTCTTAGAAAATACTTAACATATAGCATTGAAAGGTACCTGAGGTACGGTAAAGACTGAAAGGCCTCCTTGGGTTGGTGAATGTACCAACAATAAATGTGAAAATGGTATTATATATGTTTCTATGAGCTATTGTAACCTAAAAATATCCAATAAATCCATCAAAGGTTGCAATAACAACTCTCCCAATCTAGTCTCTATAACATTTGGTCAAAACACAGGTATAGGTAAGTGGTCTTTTATAGTCACATGGTTTAATCTCCTATAATATTTTCAAACAAACTAGTGGTTCTAAATGTTCATGGGCAGTAACTCATTTCTCTCAATTTGGAAAATTTTGTATTTCATTTTCTTCAAGAAAATTTGAATACGAATTACCCATTATGAGTCTAAGATATGGAGGATTATTCCATCTCATAATTTTATTTCTATTTCTTTTTTTTTTGTACATCCAGAAGGGTCGGGTTTATCCTCCTTTAGGGGGGATCACTAGTTTTAATTCATATTCAATTAAAATATTATGAATGCAGGTGGTAGATATAATCCTCGGGATGTCCTCTAATGTCCATCCTATAGACAAAACATTATTATAATGAATTTTTAGTGGTCATTGTTCTTTTATAGCCTCTAAATTATTTGATATGATGAATGGTAGTTTCTAATTTTCCTTTAAAATGTCTTATTTTATGTTTTATGGTAGTAGATTTAATTTCAACTCAGGGGGTTTTCCAAAGATTAGTATAGTTGGGATTTCCTTATATTAGAAACTAGGACAAAAAGTATTGAAATATTAATAGCATATTTTGGAAGCTCATCAAAATAACTTTAATCAATTTTATTAAATTGTTTAAAACATTAAAATATTTCCAAAATATGTTCATTTTAAATTTTTTAAAGTAGGTTTGGTGTTTATAATGCTTCTCAACATCTAATTATATAGTCAAACATTTAAATATCCTTCCTAGAAGAACAAGGTAACTCAAAAAATTTTAATTTAAAAATAAAATTCTCTTCTTATGGGTGTTTCATTGAGTCAACAATTTTGAAATCCGCTTTTTCCTCAGAAAAATTCATGGAAAGGTTTTCTTCATTGAAATTGATTATGGTTTTAGAGATATAGAGGAATGGTATACCTATATTGATGGGAGAGTGATCTTTACCAATTCTTTATTCCACATTGAGAATGTAGAAGTCATAAAAGAATGTATATCCTTATACACTTACCAAGGAAGTTTTATGAAAACCTACCAGACATGAAATGGATTGATTGGTGAGTTTCACAACCACATGGTAATGTTTATGTTCATCAAACTATAATGTAGAATAAATAGAATATGGAATTGCATTAATTCAGGGTCCCAAATCACCCAATGCATCATAAAAAGTAATCTCTACAATAGAGCATGGGATAGAAAGTATACTTAGATCTCGAAATTTATGAGGGATTTGAACTATAATATGTTAATAAACACATACCTAACATTACCTATACATTTACTCATAATATCCTTCTCCACATTGCCATGTATTTACTTAAGTTTTCAATCCTTGAGATTTGTCGAATGACCAATAATAGAGTGATGTTGATCTCTTCTTTTTTCAATATGTCTAGGATCAGTTGATAAAGTGTGTCCTCTTTGGATTTCATGGGATCTTGTATTCTTAAAGGGAGGGAGGATTTAGTTGATGTGGGTATTTAATTTTGGATTTTTTGTAGTCTTTCTTTGATGGTACTTCCACAGATTCCTCTTCAGGTTCCTGGGATGATTCATTAGGTACATTTTATTATTCACTTCAATATTTTCCCTCCATGGGTGATCCTTCACTATTTTAAGATCTATTCCTAACTTTAATTTTATAGAACTAAAATTTACTTTAGGGTTAAGAATTCGTTGAGCATGAAGATTACCCGAGCATTGATTTACTAGATTATTGATATAACAACCCTATCATTTTACACATATTATTACATGATTTTGAGCATAATTAACCATCAAATACAATCATTTATTGTAAATTATAGGGTATTTGGAATATTAGGTACCTAAAACTGAAAACATGGAAATAAAATTAAACATCTTTATTTAAATCATCCATAAAGAGTTCCAAACTTCCATTGATCTCCTACATCTGCATAGGATAAACTGAGGAATACATTAGCACAATGGATGAACTAAAAATCCCAATAATGGTATAATAAAATGAGTAAGGAAAATAAAATGGGTTAGAAGGCTTACAATACTACAAAACCGAGTTTATTAAATGCTAGGGTTTTAATAGAAATAGTTAAAGAACTATTAAATTATAACACCCTAATATTTTATGAGATAGATTCTTTTAATTTTTTTGATTTATTATGTTTAATGGTACACCAAGATTAGCTTGCCGTATATGCAACACTATTTTGGCTTGTGTTACACACAATTTCATGTTCTTTTGATGGAATTCAGTTCACGCAACACTCAGTGTCGATTTGTTTCAATGTATAAATGAACTAAGTTTGTATTATGTTATACACAACACTAATATAAGCTTTCACTAAATTCCATATTGGCTTGTCTTGTGTTACACACAGGAGTGACCTTCCTCGATTGCTTGCATTGTACGTGATACCGAGTTTCACTAAACAATGATATATTATTAAATTATTATTATTTAAATAGATATAAACAAGCTATTATGAATAGTATTAACCATTTTGAATTTTATATTACATTTTAATTCATCTTAAAACATTTCTAGAACATTATCTGAGAACAAAATCAATTTTTCAGATAAAATAAGTATTTTTAAAAAAATGTAGTTTTACTACCTTTTGATGGTGCACCCATTTTAAATCTAGTTTTGACACTATTATAAGTTAAATTTGACAATATAAACTTTTTATTTGGAATCAGGAAAGAAAACAATACTTTTGTTTAATTTCTGGTATTTTTCTGATAAAATTCATAATTTAATGAATAGTGAAAAATATTGAATTTTAATTTGAAACTGTCTTTTCATCTAAATTATTTATATTGTTAGATTAATGTTTAATAGGTTTTAAAGTGTAATTGGATTATATTTTTATCATTTAATCTAATTTTGTTCATTTAATGTAATTTTACTTTTAAATTGGACCTAAACACGTGTCAATCTTTTGATAGTTATTAATTCTTAAAAAACCTGCCTTTTAGTTTTAACAACGGGAATTAATTTTAATTTAATAGATGAAACTAATTTGTCTCGAATATGGAAAAATTGATTCTATATTTGTAATCATAAGGTCAAAATTTTGTGAATTGGTACCTTTTATTTTTTAGACATTATGAATAGTAACTTCAGTAATTATTTTATTTACCATGGTTTAAGGGTAAATATAGTAAATAAGGGTAAACAAATAACATTATAATAATATTAAACTACCCTAACACATTTCCTAATATTATTTTATGAGATATTTCCAACCATGGGAATCCTTGGGTTGATTTTGGGACCTTATGGATTCACTTGGATGTGAAAATGTCATTTTATAAGAATTAATTTAAAGTAAAGATAATTATAACCTAAACATATATCTTTTACTAAATCAATTTTAATATAGGGTTATATAACTAATATCTATGTATATAAATAGTTATTAGAAATCTAAAAATATTTACTACATCATGGTATTTTATTTATAATTTTTATACATTAGATAAATATATTTATTTATGACACAATTATGATGTAGTGATTACCTCATTAATGAAAGATTCAAATAAATGAATTTATAAATATTAAAATAAATTTAATTGGTATATTTTGATTCCATCCATGAATTTTATGGATGAAATTGACATATTAGGGATGTGTTACTGCTTTTGGTTTTAAGGAATAAGGTTATGAATTTTTTAAAAAATCAAGTATGAATAGTGTCCAAAATTGACATAATTCATAACTTAAAACATAAAATCGTTTATTAAATGACATTAAATACCTAAAAATTTAAGATTCTGTAATATTGTTAATATAAGTCCAAATATTTCATAAATATATTTTTGTGGTTTTTATGACATGATATGGTAATTACATTTACCCACAATTTGCAAATAACATGATATAATGGTATGATTAAAAAGGGTAAAATAAGGGTTAAACAAAAAAGTAAAGAATAAAAAATATTCAAAAAATGTATTAAAATTAATTAATGATGACTATTTTATCCAAAATCATCTTATATTATAATTAAATATGTTTTGGACCATTTTAAATCAAAATTTAATTTATAAAAAATTAATATTTTAAGACTTTCCTAAAGAGCCCCTTTCCTCTCATGTAAAAGGGAACCTCCTCCCTCTGCACTTTACTCCATTTTGATCCTTCATGATCGGAAAAACCCTATATATTTCTATTCTCAACTTCCCTAGTTTCATTATAGTGGTTCTTTTATTTTAAAAAGACCAACTCTAGTGCCTAAGAGATAATTTAAAAGGAGGCACGTCGAGGAAGAGGTAATCTATTCTACCGATTATTTGAAATTTATTTCTTCTTTTTCTTCCAATTAAATAGTGGTTTCATTTTAAAGTAATAACATAATTATAACTCACATACTGATATGTTATTATAAATATGAAACAACACTATTTGAGCTTTTATCCATACTACAAAAAACGAAATCACTGCCCGTGCGTACATACGATTTACCGTCTCCACACCGTAGTGTAATATGTTTTTCACCACCACCTTACATGGATGGGTGTAATAGTAGAAATAATAACTATATATTTTTATTATAACATGATACTAATAATGAGATATTATACACTATTCAACAATTATGAGAACGATATCATTATTCGTGCATGCGTACGACTAACCATCTCCACGACGCGATGAGATTCATTCTCCACATTAACCATTAAAGAATGATTATAAAGTATATATAATTACTATTCATGAAATATATTACATAATAATTCTACTGGATATATATGTATATATATATATATTTCATTTACTTGTTTTCATTCAATTCAATAAGGAAACAAAAACATCGTTCATGCGTACATATGACCTATCGTCTCCATGAACGGTGTATTCCATTTTATTTATCTATCTAATATATATATATATATATTGAATTTATATGATATATAAATAATTTTTTTTACAAAATTAATGTAATTAAATCATGATCTAAGTAATAGTTTCCAGAATAACAAGTCTAAACACGCACGACAAATAAAATGATTATTACTGAAACGTTGCTTTAATATGGAATTGACAAATGAATAGGTTATATAAAGTCATAAGTAAATCATATATGATCCTATAAATATGATTATGGTTCTATTACAAGTTAATAATATATTTAAACCCACTATACAGGATTTTGAGACACATATGGATGAAATCGAACCTAAGGTAAGTGATAACTATTCCAATCTTGTTTTTATCTAAGATTGTTTATTCGTAATTATTTACTTGGTATATATTTATCATCCATGTACATGTTTTATAAAAATATTATAATAAAATGTTTCCTATTATTCTATATATTTTTAAAGTAATTTTTACCCATTTTTACTTTTACTACATAGTATAGAAGGAATATTTCATTTTTTACCATACGAGGTACTTTTGGACTTTTCCAACAAAAGTACAAGGAGAATGTTTTTTTAAATTATAATTCATGAATGGATTTTAATGGTTTCATGAAACCTTATATACATTATTCTTTCCCTACATGATTTCAAAATTATTTTTAACTAAATTATTTTCTTTAAAAATTGGGTGGCATTTTGGGAAAAGAAAACATTTCTAAAAAAGAAAGTGTATTTTCCTCAGAAATTAAGTTCAAGTATTTTATCAAAATTATTTTCTATCTAATATGAAAAAGGATAATGTTTATATCCCTATTATTAATTTTATTTTATTATGTTTATGATGGAATTATTTTTTTGAAATCCATTTTTTATATGGATTATGATGGAATGATGTTTAAGAAACCATTTTTATTTCATCAGTTATGCTATGATGAATGATTTATGTTTTTGTGGAAAATGGAAGAATTGCTTAATTATGAGATGGGTGGACCTATATCTCCCTCCAATACCTTGGGTGAAGATTTATATCTCATAAGATAGAAATGACTGGAATGACAAGTAAATCGGGTTCAGTAATACATGGCTAGAAAGACAAGTAAAACTGGTTCAATAATGGAATTTTTTGATTTTGATAGTCATGGAAAAAATGCCTTGGATACTATAGAGATCATATTATGTTCTTTTTAGTTTTACAAAATTACATGTTTTATGGAAATTCTATTCTATCATGGTTAATGTTCTTTTATGATCTATTCCTTATATACTACCAATATTTATTTCATGACTCAAGATTTTGATTTTTAAACAATATGTTCATGTTTTTATGTTAAATGTTTATGATTTGTTTTATGTTCTCCATTTTTACCCTAATTGAGAATTTGAACTCACCCTTTTTATGTTTTCTTTTCCCCAGGATATAAATAAAGGTTTTTGGTAGGAAAAATAAAGGGGAAGATCTTTATGGGAGATGTGGAAGATCTTTCACCAAGTTAGAAGATTATGTTCCAAGTTTCCAAAGACACTAAAATAATAAGGTTCATGGGAATATTTTTTGTGTAATTTATTATATATTCTGAAAAATAAATGTAATGTCCAAGTACGTCAAGATCGGGTCTCTATAGTTGGTATCTGAGTGAAGGTTTGGTCAACATTTGAAAACTAGGATGCGAGAACTTTAGAGAGATACCTAGAGATATTTATAATGATATATCTATGGAAGGATAAGTCAATTATAGGTTAAAATACTAGGGTTTTGTAATAATTGTGACTAACCTAGGGTTAAACCGAAGATATCATATATTGAATTATTATAAGTAATTTACCTTACTTATGTGTTTTCAATCTATGACATGTATTTCTCACACATTTCTTTCTAGTTTTAGTTAATATGAACAACTACATAGAACATGGTTAACCATTTAATGTTTCAGATGTGGAAATTATGGGAATTGTGATGATCTATTTCATAAGTGGAAATATCATGAAGAGAAACGTGATGATGGTATGAGTATTATTCATACTATTGTGGATAAAGATATTGTAAACAACATGTGAAAGGTTTGTGATGTTCTTATATTATTGTTTAAATTAAACCTAAGAATCTTGAGTTTGAGAATCCTTAAGACATGATTTATATTTTATGAAAGATGAAGATGACAGAACCTCATTAATGGATTAAGAATAAAGTTGGATGATTGAGGTTTATATGTTTCAGAATTCAAATATTATGTTATATGAATCATGAAATATATAAGTGTTTTTAGTATAAGTTTTTAATTAAGGATTGGAAACGATATGTTGAATAGTTATAAGGAGAAAAAAATGATTTAAGGTTAAAGTGATATACTTGGAGAATGCATGATTAAGGGAAAGATAACCCTTAATATCTCCCTTATATTAAGATAATGATGTTTGGATAATGATATGTTGGATTTGAATAAGTAAATTTGATGATGATAGTTTCATGGGAACTAATTATGGATTTGTTGAAAAGAGTTTATGATACCATGGATGAAGTATACAACCTTCTAGGACGTATAGAATATATCCAATAAGTTTTTGAAAAAGGAAACAATCATGTTTTCAATAATGATATATGGTAATTTAGGTTATTACCATGACTCAAGAGAATACATGAAGAAACCATTCAAATGTTTGGAATGTGACCAATAAGATATATCTTATGATATATGGGGGATAAATTATGGTATTCAAATGCTTGTTATATGAATTATCTTGTAATTTATTTTGTACTGTGAGTTTGGATAGAATTATTGTGGATAAACCAAAAGGTTTAAATGGATTAAGTTAAATATCAGAAAGTATTGTTTAAGGAAAAAACGTTTTTTTGGAATGTTATAACAATATAGTTTCATAAAAAGGACAACCCACAAGATGGGCGACAACACATTATGTCATATAAGACTACGAGAATCAAACCCACAACCAAAGTGTGACAGGACTTTATCACATACCACTAGACTACGAGAAGTCCCTAGTTATTATAAATTATTTTTATTTATATAATCGGTATGATAGATTAAGTATAAGTATATTTTGGAATAATATATGATTAATCTCACCATATATGGACTTATGTATATTTGATTACCTATGCTAACCTTTTATTGAGATAGATGGAATGACCTATCATTCTATCACATGATCTGATAACACTTAAATAATGACAAATTCAACTTCATTTCCTTAAATTAGATAATAAGTGGAAATTGTTCAAGGCACGAACAATAGTGAGATTGTAATGAAATCAAGTAAGTATTTATTCTCATGCAAAATTCATATAATTTAGGAAAAGGATCTTGAAACCAAAAAATGTTCTCATAGAACCTTTTTATTATATAAAATAGACGATCCTTTAAATCATAGCAGATTTATGGATTTCTGGTATTTAATTTTCTCAAAACCTTATTCTCTATCACTAGCCATCATAACTTGATTGTTAGATTTCTCTTTCATATCCACTTTTTCTCTTCCCACCTATTTTATCCTATATGGAAACATAGTAATGAGTTACTTAGGGTAACCATTAAGTTTCTAACTTTACTTTTTTAAAATGAAGTATTAGTATCCCTTTTTAGGATATTGGTTTCCATAAAAGAAACTTTCAAGTATAAAACCATTTATAACCCCAACGAATTTTGAGGGCGAATGTAATGACCCGAAATTTTGAATGAATTTTTGTTTCCTAATTTTGTGTGTTATTTTAAAAAACGATATTCTTTAATTAATTATGTGAGTATAATTAAAATGAAATCGTTGGGTTTCGACTGTTATATGATCGTTGGTCAATATAACCATTGGAAAATAAATGATGTGATTGTTGTCTCTAAATACAAGTTATCTTGGTGAATTAATATAGAAAGGAGATTCGATGGCCTCATCCAGTAGTCTCGGGCCGATCGAATCCCATATTATGAAACTTGGGAAGGAGGTAGCACCACTTGACTTTTCTCTGGACCAAACCCAAGCCGAACTTCATCATGTGAAGCTGGAGCAGAATCGCCTTCGGGAGAAGTTGAAGCTTATAAAAATCACTAATCAGGAAATGTTGGTCGATCCACCCTCATATTCTCTCACCTTATCACACCTTACACATAGGTCCTATGTTGGGGTTATAAGGGGATTTGTAAAGAGATCATAGCTGCTTTGTGTAATCCTTTGAGATAAATAAAATCGTGATTTCTTTCCTATGGTTAAGTTTGTGTTTTTTTCAGATGTTTGAATAAATATAGGATGTATATTGATGAATTTTGGAAAAAGGGGATATTTTAAAATATTTATGTAAACCTTAAATAATTAATGATGTGTAACTATTTTCAAAAAATGGTCTTATGGAAATGTGTTCAGTAAGAAATTTAGAATATAATAAGATCAACTTAACTTTTTGTGAATAGTAAACTATAAATATTGATTTTATGCTTATGATTAGTAATGTGACCAAATGTATTACTAATCTCACTTAAATAAAGTATTAATATAATTTAGGCACCTTGATTAAGTAATGTGATTCAATAAAATCGGTAAATAACAGTTTCAGAAATTATTAGTCAAATACTAGTTTTTTTGGCTGAATAGTATTTTTTATTTAAAAATAAAATTAAAAATATTTAGCAAATTATTTTTATAAAATAGAGTTAATTTTTTAATTTAGAACATTGATATTAGGTTAAGGTGATTTTTGGGGATTTTTCTGAAAAAAATGAATTTTTGATGAATAGTGAAACTTCAGTTTATAGTTTCGGGTGTTTAATGACATCATTATGGATGTAATAATTATGTAATATTTCTTATCGACTTATGAATAGTAATATAAGGTATTAGGTGTCCTAAGTGGCCAATACCATTGTCATATACCATGGTCAAGCCCATGGTTTTTTCAATACCACCGATGAGGTGTCCCTTGGCCATTAAAGACTTGTCCCCTCACTTCTCCTATAAATACCAAGCCTTTGCATCATTATTTTCATTTAAAAATCCTCATCAAAGATTTTCTGGTCTCATTACCTACCAAGGGGTCCTCCCAAGTTACCCTCAAGCCTCCCAAGATCCCAAACTTCAAGCTTTCAAAGTTACTCTTCAAGGTAAGGGATTCTTTCACCCTCTTCTTTTAAGTCATGACTTCCTTTATGTTGTGTCTTATATTTTCCATCTAATTATGTTGATGGTATGTTATTATATGTTCTTATTAAATCCCATTTAATGTCCAAATTATGAGAGACCCTTTATTCTCTCATCAATTTGTTTTACGAATTTTTATGTGATGTCATAAGGCTTCTGAATTTCTCGTAAAAGAAATTGCATCTTATCTTTTCATTCATGTTTCCTTTTCATGTGGTATATCATTAAAATATCCTTACCATGATATTATTAAGTAACAATAATATATTATTAATTATTTATGAGTGGTTTAACCTTTTCCCCTTTCTTTTCAATGATTTATGAATCCATGTTATCTAGCCGTTATGCTGTAGAAATTTCGTCTCAAGATTTCAATCTCTTTCTCTCAAGAAATTATAATGTTTATTTAAGTGAATACCCAGACCTATTTCATTTATATGGGTGTTCATAAATATATAAAAATGATATATTTGATTCTATAATTTACATACATATAACCATCACTCCCTTTCCATGGGTTATAAACGACATAATGATCATATTTTTAAGATCTTATTAAACGTCGCGATTTTGACATGAAACCCATTTCCATGATTCCATTTTGGGTTATTTATGAAATGTTTGATTATGATATATGTGGCTCACATGAAAGTAAAGACATTAAGGGTTCTCCCTGATAGCTCTCCAATGCATTGGGTAAATATTTAATCTCTAGAGATGACAAGTTTCACGATACGTTGGTGAATAACCTTGGTAATTTTTATGAAACCTTGGGGATAGTCCTTGGTGATATGTTCATGAATGCCTAAATGAAATGTTGTATCCACATATTCATGTTATGTTTCAAGTTCTTTTCATTATGATATGCCTATACTTCCATTTCTCATATCTTTATGTTGTTATTAAAGTTCTTATTGATTTCACAAGTACATTGATTCCCTTATTTACCTTTACTGGGCCTTCTGCTCACCCTTTCCTTTGATGTATGTCTCCAGGATATGAAAGGTAGTAATTTTACTTAGAATGATCTTATGATGAATCCTTATAATTGGATTAGAAGAATTTTTTATGTTGTATTCAAGTTTTATTGATCCTGATTTCTAAGACACTAGACTTTAAAGATCCTCTGTATGTAAAATGTAATGAAAAGTTATGTATTTAAAAGGAGGGATGTTATAGATGGTATCAAAGGGAGGTTAGTTATTTATGGAAATTAGGCTATGAAAACTTTAGGAAGAATCCTATATAAAAGTTTAAATATAGTGGAAACTTCCTTGTATTTTGGTGAGTATTGAGTAAGTGGTTTATCAAACAAATACATCCATGTCTTGATACGATAAGGTAGAGGCAGCTCTGGCACAGATGTAAATATGGGTAAAACCCAAAAACACCACTTTGAGCTAGACTCGAATGGGAACTGGTGCAAGAAAACAGGCCTTACTGCACTCTTGGTTACGACACTCCTGGGGGATATGTTTGGTTAATCGAAACCTTTTTATGTATCATTATGAAGGAATTATAGAGAAATATAATTGTTTAAGCATGAAGTTTTAAGACGTATAATCCTTTATAGTTAAAAGATTCGTAAATGAAACAAGTTTCTCACTAAGATTTTAATATTTTAGAAAATGGTGGGAAATAGGAGGAACCATGCAAATGGTGAATGCAATAGACCATGCACTGATGGTCCTCCGATGGAAGTCGGAATGGAAACATTCATGCGAATGATGAACCAACTGACTCAAGTTATGAATAATAACTTGAATCAAGCTGAGAGGCTGATCTCACCACAAAGGGAAAAATATTCTGTTGAGTCCTTTATGCTACAACGACTACCAACCTTCAGTGGATCAACTGACCCATTGATTGCTGAGCAATGGATTTTCTCTATAGAGAAGATCTTTTCTGTGCTACGTTGTTCAGAGCAAGAGAAGGTCACCCTGGCTGTCTATCGCTTAGTGGGAGAAGCTGATCAGTGGTGGGAACTGATCAAAAACATGAGGAAAAGAGTGAAAGTTGAAGCTATGGAGTGGGAGGAGTTCAGAGGGATCTTTTTCAGTAAGTATTTCCTTCGTTCCATGAGAACCAGAATGGAGAAGGAGTTTCTTGGGCTGAAGAAGAAGGAGAATGAATATGTGGGAAGCTACGAGATGAACTTCACAAGGCTTTCATGATATACCTCTAGTTTCATCATGGATCCAAATGGTAAGGTTGATAGATTCTTTGGTGGACTGAGACCTCATCTGCGAATGAATCTATCCAACCGAGATTATGATAGCTACGAGGAGATCATGCAGAGTGTGATGAATGTAGAGCTAGAGTTTGGTGAGACTCAGCGGTCTCATAAATCCAATGACAAGAAGAGATCGATGGAGCCCATCTTAGGGATGACTTTTGATTAGGGAAGAGAAGGAAAGAAACTGAAACTTCCCACATGTAATAAATGTGGTACGAAACATTTGGGGAACTACCTGATCAGGAGTGGGAAGTGCTACAAGTGTGGCAGAGATGGCCACATTGTGAGGAATTGTCATGGTGAGGTGAAACCTCAACTTACAAACACAAAAAAAAAGGAAATATGGTGGAGGACCTACCTGATGTATAGTGCTTCAAGTGTGGACAACATGATCACTTTTCCAATCACTGTCCAAATTCGAGGGCAGTGGAGGGGAACCACCATCAGCCTCAGTAAAGGCCAAGGGATCAAGTTCGTACTTTTTCTATCGCGATAGCTGAAGTCAATGCTCCAAATGATGTGGTATCAGGTACTCTTGTTGTCCTCTCAAAGATAGCAAGTGCTTTTTTTATTCTAGTTCTATGCATTCCTTTATTTCCTCCAAGTTTTCCAGGAATTTAGAATCAACCCCCGATTTTCTAAAAGTAGATTTGTCATTCAAGACTCTTTGTGGGACTATCCAAGCATCATCATTGTTTAGAAACTCTATTATTTACTTTAGTGAGCACAATCTTATCACAAATATAGTAGTCATTCCCATGCTAGAATTATACATTATACTAGGTATGGAATGGATCTCAAAGTATAATGCTAAGATCAATTGCAGAAGAAAGGAAATATTAGCAGTCTTGAATGGAAAACCTACAGTTATCTTCCAAAGAGAGATACCTCAACCTCATATTTGTCTAAAAGAAAGCCCTATATCCTTCTTTATGGAGTTGATCGATGAAGAAGAAGAAGGAGATGAGATTTTGATGATAGAAAATTTCCCCATCGTCCAAGAATACGTTGATGTATTTCCGGAGGAGTTTCCTGGACCTTCCCTAGAAAGAGAGGTAGAGTTATCCATCGAACTCGTACCTGGATCTCATCCGATATCAAAGACACCATATAGGATGGAAAATGTGGAGCTGGAGGAATTAAAGAAAAAACTCCAAGATATTTTGGAGAAGGGTTTTATCCGATGAAGTGTGTCTTCTTGGGGAGCATTTGTTCTCTTTGTGAAGAAGAAGGATGAATTGATGCGGCTACGCATTGATTATAGAGAACTGAACGGAATCAAAGTAAAGAACAAATACCATCTTCCAAAAATTGATGACTTATTTGACCAACTTCGTGGGGCTAAATTCTTTTCTAAGGTTGATCTTTGATCTGGTTATCATAAATTGAGGGTGAAGAAATAAGATATTTTAAAAACTACCTTCCGATCAAGATATGGGAATTATGATTTTGTTGTTATTCCCTTCAGACTGTCTAATGCACATTCTATTTCTATGGATTTTATGAATAGAGTATTTAAGGACTACCTTGATAAATTTTTGGTAGTTTTTATTGATGATATTATGTTATATTCCAAAAGTCATGAGGAGCATGAAGATCGTCTAAGGGTTATTTTGAAAACTCTGCGGAAGGAGAGGCTTTTTGGGAAGTTCAGTAAATGTGATATCTGGTTACAACAAGTCGCTTTCTTAGGGCACATTGTAACCAATGAAGGAATCATAGTTGACCCTGTAAAGACAAAAGTTATATAGGAGTGGCCACAACCTACTACAATAACTAAGATTTGTAGTTTTCTTGGATTAGCAGAATATTATAGGGGGTTTGTGAAAAACATTTCACGACTTTCTAATCCATTAACCAAGTTAACTTTAAAAGGGGTCAAGTTCATTTGGACAAAGGAGTGCGAGTAATGTTTCCAAGAGCTGAAGAAGATATTGGTTATTTCACTTGTGTTGACTCTGCCCTCAAATGGAGAAGGATTCGTTATTTTTAGTGAAATATATCTAAAAGGGATTGGGTGTGTCCTCATGCAAAATGACAAGGTCATTTCTTAGGCATCTCAACAATTAAAGATTCATGATAAGAATTATCCTACACCTGATCTGGAGCTGGCTATAGTTGTTTTTGCTCTAAAGATATGGAGGAACTATCATTATGGGGAGAAATGTGATATATACAAAAACCATCAAAGTTTGAAGTATATTTTCACACAAAAGGAATTGAACATGAGACAAAGAAGATGGTTGAAACTTCTTAAAGACTATGATTGTTCAATTCATTATCACCCTGGAAGAGCAAACAAAGTTTCTAATGCATTAAGCAGGATAGAGCCAGTTGTTCTTTCCATGATGAGGATTCAAAAAGATCCTTTGATCAATGACCTATTAAAGCTGGACATGGGAATTATAAGTAAAGGGACATCATCAACCCTAACCCAAATGATTTGTCAACCATCACTACTAGAGAAGATCAAGAAGGCTTAGAAAGAATATCCTTTGTTTTAAGAGAAGTTTGAGGCTGTAAAGGATGGAAAGTTTCATGAGTTCAATATTGATCAAGAAGGTGTACTAAGATTTTGTACAAGACTATATGTTCCATCTATTCCGGACATAAATAAGGAGCTAATGGATGAAGCTCATAACTCTACATTCTCTATACATCCTGGAAGCACAAAAATGTATAGGGACCTTCGTGATCATTATTGGTGGGATAATATGAAAAGGGAGATTGCTGACTACACATCAAGGTGTCTAGTATGTCAGCAAGTGAAGGCAGAGCAACAACTTCGTAAAGGGGTATTGCAACCACTACCCATACAAGCATGGAAGTGGGACAATATCACTATGGACTTCGCTACTGGTCTTCTGAGAACTCCCAAAGGAAACAATGTGATATGGGTTATTGTGGACAATCTCACCAAGACTGCCCATTTAATCTCTATCTGGGAAGATTTCTCTCTTGATCAACTTTTCAGGATTTACATGAAGGAAGTGGTAGGGCAGCATGGAGTTACACTTTCTATCGTATCTGATCATGATCCAAGGTTCACATCAAAATTCTGGAGAATTCTTCAACAAGCTTTGAGAACTAAATTGAATTTCAGTACGGCCTCTCACCCCAAACTGATGGTCAATCTGAAAGGATTATTCAAACACTCGAGGACATGCTAAGAACGTGCTCAATGGAATTTAAAGGTTGATGGGATCAACATATCTCTTTAGTTGAGTTATCTTACAAAAACAGCTTCCACTCGAGAATTCAAATGGCACCCTAAGAAGCTATATATGGGAAGCGATGTAGAACTTTTACTTGTTGGGAAGCAGGTGGTGAGAGAAAGCTTCTTGGGCCTTATCTTGTGCAAGAGATGAAAGAAAAAGTCCTTGCCATTGAGTAATACATTAAGGCTGCTCAGTGTCGACAAAAGAGCTATGCCCAAAACCGTTGAAGGGTCATGGATTTTGATGTCGGTGACATGTTCTTTCTTCGAATTTCACCTTGGAAGAGATTCATGAGGTTTGGGAAGAAAGGAAATCTCAGACCTGCGTACATTGGCCTCTATGAAATCCTTGATCACATGGGAGGAATGGCCTATATCTTGCTCTTCCTCTAAATCTAGCACAAGTTCATGATGTCTTCCACGTATCCCTCTTGAGGAATTACATAACTGACCCTTCACATGTACTAAACCCAGAGGTGGTACAACTGGAACATGACCTCTCTTATGAGGAGCAGTCGGTGGAGATCTTGGATCGTAGTGACAAGGTTCTACGCAACAAGACTACCCACCTTGATAAGGTGTTGTGGAGAAACCACAAATATGAAGAAGCCACATGGGAACCAGAAGAGTCTATGAGCCAGAAGTACCCACACCTTTTCTTTTCTGAGGATACGAGTTAAAATTTCGGAGATGAAATTTCTTAAGGGGGGAAGAATGTAACGACTTGAAATTTTAAATGAATTTTTGTTTCCTAATTTTGTGTGTTATTTTAACAAACTATATTCGTTAATTAATGATGTGATTATAATTGAAATGATACCCCTGGGTTTCAACTGTTATATGATCGTTGGTCAATATGACCATTGAAAACTAAATGTTGTGATTGTTGTCTCTAAATACAATTGATCTTGGTAAATTAATACATAAAAGAGATTAGATAGACTCATCCAGTAGTCTCGGGCCGATCGAAGCCCATCTGACGAAACTTGGGAAGGAGGTAGCACCACTGGGCTTTGCTCTGGACCAAACCCAAGCCAAAATTCATCGTGTGAAGCTGGAGCGGAATCACCTTCGAGAGAAGTTCAAGCTTATAGAAATCACTACTCAGGCAATGCTGGTCGAGCCACCCTCGGATTCTCTCACCTTTTCACACCTTACACTTAAGCCCTATGATGGGGTTATAAGGGGCTATGTAACGAGACCATATCTTCTTTGCACTTTTAATAAAACATCATTTAAAAAACCAATCAAACATTTAAAATACTTTACATTTTCTAATACATGGTTGAAAGCATATATTAACATGAAAAACTGAAAGTTTAGGTAAATTTTTCAAAATGAATGAAATTACCATTTATAAGTTCCATAGCTAATTTTCATAACATATCATTACCACGTAATAAAAAAAAATATTTTTAAAACACTCAAGAAAATAATGAATTCAAATTAAAGTCTTGGATATAGGAAACATACCTCAAAAACACATTGCCTATGATGATGGAAGCTTGAACCCACTTCAAAGGAGGTCCATAGAAGCAAGAGACTCCATGAGGGACTTCAGTGAATCAAAACCCTCCTTTACACTTACACACATATGCACCTATACATATATATATACCCCTATCTTAAATGAAGATATTCCCCTCACCATGAGGGAATATATACAAAGAGAATATATATATACACCTTACCATTGCATATGTGTTCGAGTTACCTTCATGAATGGCGGCCCAAGACTACTAGAAAAATATGAGAAATCCAAAAATTAAAAAAGTTGTGATTAAAAAATGGCTAAACAATTATAATGGAAGAATGCATATGAGTTTGATAAAATTCATTTAGAAATCCATATAAAAATTATAAATAACAAAAAAATACATTAAAAATACCCAATTTCATTTTAAAAACCAACACAAGTATTTTTCAGGCAAAGGAAGAAGACGTTTTTTTCAAAAAGTAGAGGCAACCCAAAGGATAATCTATGGAAAACCAAGTTGAAACATAATTCCATCCATAAATATTTTATAATTACCCACAATAAAATTTTTAGACATCAAAAATGTCGATTTAAAATTCAAGTAATCAAATACCCTAAAATTAAAAGGTCGAGCATAGGGAAGACCTACTTGGAACTTGTCGTCTTTGAGAATCAAGAATCAAAACCACCGCAATCAAACCAACGAGACCCGGCAAAGGGATCACACAACCTAGGTGCAACAAAAACACCAAAAAATTGTTTAAACCTAAACCAAGGGTTTGGATTACAGATGGAACACCAAGAGGGATGCAAGAGGAGAGAATAAAAAGGAAGAATAAAAATCCAAAGAGGGTGAATCACTTACCTAAGATAATTGCACACCGAATGAGAAATAAAAAATACAAAGAACGGAGGCCAGACCGAGGAGTAGGGGTCGTGCATGAGGAGAGAGTTCTAGCTATGGGGGAGGGGGTTTTTGTGAGGGGTATGAGGGAAGGGGGAGGATTTTAGGTTATTATTATTATTATTATTATTTACACTATGAGGGACTCACACGGTCTTATCACACGGTTTACCAAACTGTGCATTAACTATGCACCCTTTACTGGGCACACTAGGTGCCTGCATGGGTTGGTTGCACAATTTAATAAACTGTGTTTCAACCATGGAAAACCTATTTTTCGAAATTATAGACTCAACCGCATAGTTTACACATAGTTTGTCCAACCATGTAGTCAAATTGTACGACACGCTGAAATTTTTAAAAATTTAAAAAAAATCCAAATTAAAAGACTCAAACCTCTAAAAAATATAATTAATTAAATAAATAAAAGAATCATTAAATAAGGGTCTGGGTGTGACACTCAGATGTCTGATATACCACCTCTATCTTAGCAGACTGCGATGTACTGAGACCTATGTATGGTAACATAGCTTATAGTTACCCCCACTTTCACCGATGAGGACTTCATTGATATTACACTTCCACCATATTTAGGAGCTTCAAGGTCATATAGATCCACATATGATGTTGGGCAGTCCTCTACATATGATGTCAGACAGTTCTTTACACAGAAGCATGAAGTGGCACCTTCTACACCACAAGAGGAGGAACTAGCACTTATATCTAGGACACTGGAGTGATAGAGATTTAGGATGCAGAGTGGGCATGAGGTTCATATGCCAGGTTGTGGTACTAAGGGGAATCAACATTGATTTATTCCATTGTCACATTTTATATATTTAAAAACCTATTTATTGATAAAATTAAATGTTGTTTTAGAAAAATAAAAAGAAATTACAAAATATTATAAACAAAAACTAATTTACATGAACTATTAATAAATAAATAAAAACTCTAAAAGTTTTAAGTTTTACTTAGATCGTACTTATAGTTTATATCTTATAAGATTTACAATTTGACTACTTGTAACGTAACATTCTTATAAATTATTGTGACACTCCTTTCACTACTGGAAATGATATTTATACCTTCAAAGTTGATTTATTTGGTTTCTATAGATTTCATTCCGAGTAGTCAAAGGAAGGTTAAAAAAATTATAATTACAAATTTTATGTTTTGAAACAACGATATTTTTGTGTCATTAAAATTATTTTTCATTAAATTTTTTTGAAAAATTATTTTTTTATTTCAATAATTTATTAATTTTTTAGTCATTATGACAATTTTAATTTATATTTTATTTATAATTTATAATTTATAGACTTTCAAAGTCACATACTTGTAACATTATTATGTTTCATGTATGTGACTTTGAAAGTGTGTAAATTATAAATTATAAATACAATATAAATCAAAGTTTTGATACTAACTAAACATATAATAAATTATCAAAAAATGAAAATAAACTCAAAAATATAGTAAACAAAAAATAATTTACATGACACAAACTTTATTTCTTAAAAACATTACATTTACAGTTTACATAATTTATGGGCATATTTATTATTAATTATTATATTATTAATTAAATTATGATGAAATATTATTAATTATATTATTATTATTTAATATTATTAATTTTGATATATGTATATATATATATATATAATAATTATAAATAAATATACATAATTTTTTTTAAATATTTATATAATTATAAATAAAAAAATTATATATTTAAAAAATTATAAAATTATAATAAATATATTTAAATAATAAATATATTTATTATATTTATCATTATATATTTATAATTATATAAATAGGTTTTTATTTATAATTATATATATTTATATTTATTTATAATTAAATTTAATAAGACATATTTTCATTTCTTTAAATATATGTAGAATTATATAAATATTGGATGTCGGGTCTGGCTCGCGCACGGTGTGGTTGTGCTCCTCGGAAGGCGATCGAGGTCCAAAGACGAATAACCCCTCTTCCTCACTTATAGATGTCTGGAATCATGATACCCCAAAGGTGGTTCTCGCAATGCAGGTTGTAAATGCTTCTTCTACTTTCCTTGTTCCTGGTCACATTCTATTATGCATAGGTAGATCTCGAAGAATGTAGTTGTTGCCTTTGTTGAAGTTAGCCCTAATATCTTTGAGTAGTGGATGAATTCTCTCAAACACTCAATTATTGCATGACTCACTCCATAGGTAAAGAGCGAACCTTGGAAGCTAGAAGATTTGAGAAATTAGTTACTACATGTTTTGGGTTTTGGTGAGTGGAACATTGTGTCGATCGATATGGGATTTTTCTATATTAACTTTAATTCATAGGAGCTCAATCTAAAGACGTGTAGCTATAGCTATATTAATCTTAAGCCAGCAGTCCTTAGATTTTTGGATTTGGACCCTGGTTTGATTTGTATCAAGCCAAGAAATCTGTTGTTCAGTCTTGGATTCAGACGAGGGGACTAAATTTGTTTTTTTTCATCCAAATATTCTTTGTGATGTTTCTTTGGTTATTGATACTTCAATTAAATTTATTAAAGAAATTGAGCTGGTCAGGTATGGTCATTACGCCAGAATCTTGGTTGAGTTTGATCTTAATTCAATGTTATTTGAAACTGCTTATTTGGTTGTTGATGACTTTAAATTTGAGCTTGATATTGAATACAAGTACATGCCTAAGTTATGTGCTAATTTCTTATGTATTGGGAATGTTAAAGAAAGTTTATGTAGAGTGTTGTGACGTGATAATTATAAAAAGTGTGTACATTAGGTTGAAAATTGCAAGCATAAATTACCTTTTCTTGATGCATCCAAGTCAGTGGATGGGAGGAAGTGAATATCCGGAAAGGATGTTTTGGGGGCATTTACTCCTCTACTAGCACATATTTATAGGCCTGTTAAGGGAAGTGGACTTGATTCCTCAGTCACTCATGCCCATCGAGTGGCTTCTTTTGCTGATGTGGTCTCTGGTGTCAACAAGACTGGTGATGGGAGCCTCAAAGAGGTCTCTAAATGTCTTGGCCTCGGTGCTCTGATGGAGGTTGATGGTGGGGGTCGCGGTGAGTCAAGATTTTCTCTTTTTGTTTATGTAGAGGGCTCAGATAGTAAATTTTAGGGGGGTGACACTGCTTTTCTAGAGGAGGAATTTCTTTCAAAAGGGATGGTGGATGTTGGTGCTCTACAGGCCAAAGGATATCACCTTGTACTTAAGACTAAGGCACATGATGGAAGAGTTGTTGGGAATGATCAGGCTGTTGAGGTTAATCCAATACATACAGGAGCTGTAAACACTACAACAAATGAGGGCAAGGGAAGTGCTCAGGTTTTATCAGTGCTAATCAAAAAGTGCTGATAAAGCTACCCTTTATCATCGCTAATAATAGAACTGATGAAAGTTTTTAATAGAAAATATTATTAATTTATATAAAAATATTTTAATTATATTCAAAAATAATGTTTATATGTATACATTAAATAAAAAATTCATGTTCATTATGTTTATTATGTTTATTTTTTATTTATGTTTATTATGTTTATTAGTTTTAGTTATATCTTTATTATATATTTATTATACTATATGTTTATAATATTATATATAAATACTTTTTAATGTATATATATATACAAATACTTATTAAATATATATATATATGTATATTTAAATAAATTTATGTTTCCAAATGAATGTGTCAATTGATGCGTGCGTTCTTCTCATTAATATATGTTCATTGTTTACCCTAATGTTGGCCATATATACTATAGTACTATATATACTTGGTGTATTCATTAATTTCCTATATATATGAAGCTTTTTCTTCTCATAAATACTCAAAATCATGATGAATATATTTAAATAAACAATAAATGTATTTATTATATTTAAAAATATAAATATTTTGTTATATATAATTATTTACTTTTTAAATATATTATATATAACTATAATTATATATAAATAATTAAATATAAATATGTTTAAATAATTATAAAATTACAAAATATTTTTTTAAATGATAAATATATATTTATGAATACCTTTTGAATATATTTATTTATAAATATATGTTTTTAATGAACATATAAACAGATACAAACATATATATTTATTTATTTAAATACTTATAAGACTAAAATTAAAAATAATATATCAATTTATATTTATATATATTTAATTATAATTTAAATTATAAATATATTTATTTATTTATTTAATTATAATTTATACACAAACACAAACATAAATATATTTATATTTATATATTTAATTATAATTTAAATTATTAAATTATAATAAATATATTAATTATATATATTTATAAAATTATAAATGTAATAAATATATTGGTTATATTTTTATAGTTATGAATAAATGGTATGTTTTATCAGCGCTTTCAATTTTATCACTGATAAAACAAACTTTTATCAGTGATTTTTATCTAGCATTGATAAAAGTGTTTCTGGGTTTTATAAATAAACCCTAACTTTATCCTCCTTCCTCACACCCCTCATGCTCTCGTGGAAGCATATCCCTACTGCCACCACCACTGTTATTGTTGTCGCCTCTCCTCCCTCCTCTTCTCCCTCTTATCCTCCCTCCTCTCCAGCCTCCTCCTCCTCGGCCACTGACTCGTCCGCCGCCGCAAACCATGCTTCGTTGCATGGCTCTCCTCCTCCGCGGCTCTCCTCCACCAGTGGGTCTCCTTCGTCGCACCTCTCCTTTTCCGTGACTCTCATAAGGTATAGGATTTATCAAAGACTCTATATTTTTCCTTGATGATGAGTGTTTTATTTGGATTTTTTGTGAAATGGGTTGTAGGAATCATGATGAATCCATGAATTTATTGGTTCTTTAAATGTGGAGTATGAAGCATGATGTGATGATGTTTTGGATTCATGATAGTGGTGTCAAATAATTAATAGGGGAGATTTTCAGGATTTAATTGAGAATTGGTGTTGGTATTAAATTTATTAGAAATGTGTTAATATTGGATTTATTGGATATAGGTTAGTATTGGATTTATTAGTAACATGTTAGTGATGGAATATCAATATTCGTGAACTTTTTAATGGGAATATAGATAGTTCCATTTATATATAAGAGTTGTTAATTCAATGGTAATAATAGCCACACTATGAGGGGAATGTGTAAGATTTATTCATGTCATGGGGAGTTTATACATTTTGTGAAGTGTATTAGGAATGCCTTGGTGGTTTTACCTACTTTGTGATTTCCATGCCATATAAGACATCTAAGTATGAATGATTAAGTATACTTGGAGTCCATATGAACACACTATGATGGAGAAATTAGTGTTGTCATGTTCTAGTAAAAGGATAATTATGAGATATTCTACATAACATGTTTTTTCTGTGTGAGCTATGAAATTTTGAGGTTAATAATTACAATCTATAATAAATAGTATCACACCATGTAGTAGATTAATCTTGGTTTCAGAAGAGAAAGAGATTCAGATGGTGATGAAAATTTTCATTCCCAGAAGTATTCAGGTGAATATATGTAACAACCTAACATGGGTTGACATGACATGTCACCCAAGATGGCTCGGTACAAGGCCTGAAGCCCATTCTAGATTACCATGGGTTGGTGATAACCAAATGGGTATCGACATACATAACTATGGGAATGATTTCACCCTAAAAGATAATAACTAAAATCACTTAAAATAAAGGCTTAAAATAATTAATAACACACCTAGAAAGTCTGAGACCATTAAAATCTCCTCCTATAAGGACTTATCATCCCTGAGAAGTGTCTCTATAGGTCTTTATCGACCATCTTGGGCCACTAAGCCTACGCATCAGACTCCTGATTTAAATATTCTTCTTGAATACACTCATGATTTAAAAAACTAAAATTTTAGGCATTGTCTTCCTTCTCAATACCTTTTCAATCCAATCAATAATTCATAGTATATGTTTCTCAAACGATGTCTAAATAATACTGTGTCTTCTTACTTTCCCAAGTGTAGATGTATAAATAAAGCTTTATTATTATTTCTCACATGATTCAACCCATGAATTAATTGAAAAACTATACTATCTCCCATCACCAAGTTCCCCTAACAATCCAATACCCACTATATAGGTTGAAATCATTGATTCATTCTTGATCTCCTCTAATCAATACCCTTAGATGAGTATCTATCATCTACCAGTGCAACTCAGCCACTTATGCGCACACACAAAACCAACCACCTCTACCTATGGGTTAGGTTCGCCTACACACCACTCCCAATGTGCACTAAGAAATTATATCACTACCAAAACATAAGCATGAACATATCTCATTGTCAACTGAATATTGACACTCACAATCATTGCCAACAACTCCCATACATGCTCACATCACTGAACACAATGGAATAACTCAAGGACCCATCCACTTACCCAGACATGACTCTTACAGTTTGACTCTCCACATCCTCACATGGGCTTGTTAGTGACCAAAACAATTATAGGATTTTCATGAACCATGACTAATCATTACTCAAATTACAAACTATCATGATGAACTAACACCCACAACAAATTTCCAAACTTGGATTTCATCACCACACTACTCATCCCTTGATAGGTCATAGATCATTCCCAAAATGAACCTATTGTCTCACACACCTACAACACCATGAATTAGGGGTCTCTTATTTACCACATTATAGAGGACTTTCCCCATGAATACATTATGTATTTTTCAAGTTTGAATTATTAAGGATTCTATTGAAAGTAAACATTTTTAAAGTATTTTTACTTCTCATTTTTAAAACCTTTGTGTCTATTTAATAACTTTTTATTAGGAACTATTTATAATAATTTTTTCAATAGTAATCTATTTCTCTTTAAAAAAAATATAATTTTCACTTCAATTTTTTAAAAATTTGTTGTGAAAAGGTTTGTATTTTCACTTATATTTATCATCTTTGGATTTTTTTTTCTATGTAGTGATATTTTAGTCACAATTTATATGTTATTATGATATGATTTATTTTGGAAAATGAGAATTATAATATTTTATGATTTCTTAAGTTCATGTTATATGATTTTTTTTATAATTCTTTAAGAAAACAATTATTTTTCCATTTCAGGCATTCTTCCCACTCTTTCTCCTTTATCTCCTTCATCCCTATTCTCTTCTATATTTCCCATAGGTTTCTCCTTCTCCCAGGAACTGAAATTAATTTTTCATTAGGATTTAGGGCTTTAGGTTTTTTGAGTGTTTTCCATGGAAGGTGGAATGTTGTGTATTGATTACCATTCGGTTTAAAGTAGGTGTTTCCTTTCTCTTCCTTTATTTTATAATTCATGGAATGTGTATACTTTATAAATTTATTTTCAATTAAAGTATAGTAATGTTTGGTTTCTTATGTGAAATTATAAATTTATTTCTTAAATTATAGTCTTTTCATAAGGGGTTTTTTATAATAATTTCATGTGCTATTTTTAAATTAGATCAATTCTCATGAAAAGTATATTTGAAAAGGTTAATAGGGTCATTTAAATGTTCTTTTAGTAAATTTAGGTCTTGTTCCTTTTTTGGTTTTTCAAAGGAATTTTCCATGTGCTTGGAGAATGTTTTGGAAAGAAAAAGGTATTTTTTCAAGTTCTTCCAAAATTATTAAAATGGTGAGACTTTAAATAAGGGGAGTGAGACTCTACATTCTAAGCAGGTTTTCATGTGAATACCCATTTTTCACTTTAAAAGGTAAATAGTTTATTTCTCATGTGACACTAAATGATTTCCCCTATACTTGTTTCATCATTTATGGGTTATTGATTATTTATGTGATAGATGTATGATGTGAAAAGGGGATGTTATATGTGATGGTGTTGGAGGTGAGGTGTGAGACATTTTTTTTGGTAATTATTTTGATTTCTTTCTCACCTATATGGTTGTTTGTTTATGGTAACTTGGGTGTCTATGTGGGAGGTCTTGATTCATGATACCCTAGTTGTTACACACACTTTTATGGTCCCCCTAGTTGTGTTTAAGAAAATTCTAGTGGGAAGGTTCCATTATGATGAGTTAAGTATGGTTTAATTGGTTGGATCATGTTATTGTTGGATGAAACATATATTATATGTTGGTATATTTAGTTATTGTTCTGTTTTGGATGGTTAGTTATGATCATCGATTAATATCACCAATGTTTATCCTTACTAAGAATCTAGGCTCACCCTTCACTAGTACCTAGGGTATATCCCATGAAATTTGGTTCCTTGATCGGTGGTTCTATATAGAGGATTAAATTATTATATTGATTACATCCCCCTTATACTTGTTTTATTATTGTAACTATTAATATTGGTTTTCTTTACTATTATATTTTTCCTTGATCACATGGTTCCCTTATTCATTGTGAATTTATTTTCTCTAGTTGATATGGGTTCTTTATGAGATAATGAATGTTTGATTTTTAAGTGGCAAAAAAAATTTATGTATTATGAGATGGGTAGTACCTATATTTCCCATCAATGCATTGAGTAAAAGATTATATATCATTATATATAAATGTTATGTGAATAGGTTAGTAAGTTTATAAGTTCAAAAAGGGTAAGTGTGATTACATTAATCTCTACTCATAATAATACTTGTGAATAAGTTAGAAAGTTTCTATATTCATGGGTGAGTATAATGGTGTTAATCTCTAATAATAAATTTAAATGTGAATATGGTTTTGAGTAGCCAGTGGGGGGGTCAGAACACTGGAAAAGGAGTTCACCCACCAGTGATGGGTTGGCCAGTCCATAAGTTTTATGGGAGGAACACTGAAAACTACTGATCAGAGCTAGATAGGGGGTGTCATGATACATATAAGTCATGTGGCCGTAAATTATTTGCATTGGCTAGACAGAGGTAAGTGACAATTAAATCTATTGATTTTGTTAGGGGTTCACTTTTAAAATGATTCAAGTGTTTTGAAATGTTTCATAAAAAATTATATGTGTTCAACATAGCCTTTTTTGGTTTTAAATTGCTTTAAAATGGTTTAAAAGGTAATTGGGGTTTTGAGAAAGGATTTTTGGAACTAATTGGTTTATTTTAAAAAGGTTTTGTTATTTTAAAGAGAAATTTGTGTAAATGGTTGGTTTTTTAATGGGATTTCAATTGTGATTTTATAAATAGTTTTCAAAGGATATTTAAAGTCTATAACTTTTTTAGACTTGGTTAATTTTTATATCAATGTTTTTTGTATTTATTTTGTTAAATATTAATATCACCGAATAAAATAGGATGGATATGAATAAATAATGGATGTATGCAACAACCAACTGCACTAAAACTTCTTCTCTCTTCTTGGCTAGAATCACATATATCAATGTGATTATTTAGGCAGTGAAGACCAGTTCACTTGGTATCATCTCAATCAAACTACCCTAAATAATTTTCAGCATTCAGTTGGGCATAATTTGTTCTTATTCTCTTATCTTCTTTCTCTTTGACACAGTATAATAAGGAATAGTACTACAGTGTCTTAATATCTTTCTTCAATTCTCAATACCAATACATGATTGTATCAGTATACTTCCTTATTCCTTTGTGCAGATATGATTTTAGTTTCACATATGTCTCCTCGTCACACAAGCAACAAACACCCCTACAAATAGTGTATATAAATCGTGCAACCAGAGAGTGTTCACCTTCGTGAAAGTAGATAGCTCCACATGTCTTCTTCTTCACACAGAGGATGCGTGATTCTTCTTCACAGAACCAGGAATGATTCGTGGATCTATCTTCGTGAAGCACTAAACGAGTGATTATTCACCAATTGTGTACTCACGGGATCTCCTTTACAGAACACCACGAGGGATTGAGAAACCAATCTCTTGTTTGTGTTTTCTTCTTTGCACAGAGGGTGTGGTTCTCCTTCACAAGACACTTCAAGAGTGCATAGCACTTGTTAAAGGCCTACAGTACCCTCAAATGTTTCATGCACCCTTCTAGGTGACTTGCATGTAAAATTCAAACCTTGCATTTAAAAAATACCTTTTGGCGTGAAAAATGCTTTTCGTGCAACTCTTCTTTTTCACGTAGCACTGGATTTTCACGCAGCACTTCACTTTTTCATGCATCACTCTCTTTTTCGCGCAACACTTTCTTTTTTCCACACCACTTATTCTTTTCACGCGCTACTCAATACTTCAATTTTTTCCCCGTGTCAGAGCTCGGGATTTGTCTAAGTGTTGAGCCTCTACAAATGAGAGGGGTTCACCTCATATTTATAGGCATTTTTTACCCTAGGTGTAAAACACTAATACGTGCGTAAAACCCTCTTTATGCATGTAAAATCTCTTTCACGCAACATCATATTTCACACAATGCTCTAATTTTTCACGCACCTCATGCCTTTGACAATTTTTGAGCTTCTGATCTCGAAACACCTCTTGCGCAAAAAACTTCATTCCTCTATTTCGCACACCACACCAATATTTCACACAGCCTTTATTTTTCGTGCATCCCATTGATATTTCGCGCACCAATTTATTTTTCATGAATCCCAATCATATTTCATGCACAGCTTTATTTTTCGTGCATTCCACTGATATTTCACGCACAGCTTTATTTTTTTCATGCATCTCGCTGATATTTCGCGCATCCTTTATTTTTCGCGCACTCTGCCTGATTTTTCACACACTCCATGCCTTTGACATTTTTCGATGTTCTGACCTTGAATCATGACTTGCACACAAAAATATAAACCATATTCAATCTTGCACACAACATCCATTTCCAAAAATGCATTTCTTCATCTCCCGATTTCCATGCCCTAAAATTTGGAAAACACTGGAAAACAACACCACCTTAAACTGTTCTTTTGTGCCACCTCCAGATTGTCCATTACTTTTTCATTTCTCTCTTCACTGCTTCCCATAACCATTCTTCAGCCTTCATCACTAACTCCAATATCATGATATATATCCTTCGATAGACCAGATTTAGCATCGTCAGAATTACAATAGGAAGTAATGAAACTTCCCTATATTTCAGTAGCATCATTCCTTCCAATCAAAACTGTATATGACTGGCATTATCATTTCTCCCAATTTCCTTCATGAGTCTTGAATTAAAAGTTCTCCTAACTTATTATATTTGTGAAATACATATTAGCAAATCATCATCTGGTTTGAATCACCATTCTTCATTGTTTTAGACAATGTATCACCTTTGATACATGTGCTTTGAACTTAGGATCAGCTCAACAATCATCTGAATTTACTCCATAGAGAATTTCCCAAGTATGAAATTCAATGATATGATTTCATAAAAATTCTCCAGGCATCAACACTTCAGTCGATCTCCATTAACTTTGGCTTCCTTCTTCATTTTGATCGATATTGACAACTGTTGACAACAAATACAATCTTCATACACAAAGTGGTCCCAACAGTAAATAAGTTAGCAATTTGTTATGTTCACAGGTGAGTGTAATGGTGTTAATATATAATCATAAATTTAAATGTGAATATGGTTTTGAGTAGCTAGTGGGGGGGTCGGAACACTGGAAAATGAGTTCACCCACCAGTGATGGGTTGGCCAGTCCATAAGGTTGATTAGAGGAACACTGAAAACTAGTGATCAGAGCTAGATAGGGGGTGTCATGAGACATATAAGGCATGCGGCCATCAATTATTTTCATTGGATAGATAGAGGGAAGTGACAATGACATCTAGTGATTTTGTTTGGGGTTCACTTTTAAAATGATTCAAGTTTTTAAAAATGTTTCTTAAAAATTTATATGTGTTCAACATACCCTTTTGGTTTTAAATTTCTTTAAAATTGTTTAAAAAATAATTAGGGTTTTAATAAAGGATGTTTGTATCTAATTGGTTTATTTTAAAAAGGGGTTTGTTATTTAAAAGAGGAATTTGTGTAAATGGTTGGTTTTTTAATGGGATTTCAATTGTGATTTTATAAATAGTTTTCAAATGAGATTTAAAGTATATAACTTTTTTAGCCTTGTTTAATTTTTATATCAACATTTTGTGTATTTATTTTGTTAAATATTAATATCACTGAATAAAATAGGATGGATATGAAAAAATAATGGATGGATGTCAATCGTCTGACAAAAGAGTATGAAGATGGAGTGAAAGAGTTCATCAAGTTTGCAAAAGATCATGCATATGATCCTTCTCAAATCCTTAGTTTGTGTTTATGCTATTGTTATTCAAGACAAGTTAGTCCAAAGGAGTTGGAAGAACACTTTATCTATCATGGAATAGATCAAAGTTATAAATATTGGAATAAACACAGGGAAAAAGTGAATGTAGCTAGTGAATGGGATAACATTGTGTTTTATGGATCATTTGATATAATTACAAGCATGGACAACGAATAAGACCATATCGAGGATGTGATTACATATGTGCATGATGATGAAGATCGTATTAAGGAAATGACCAGGATAGTTTAAGATGAACTTTGTGATTGCCCAAAATTGTTTGAGCAGTTAAAGAGTTGTGAAAAGACATCATTGTATGATGGTTGTACTAAATATATAGCATTTTCAGCCATACTAAAGCTGTATAATTTAAAATCATGCAACGAATGGGGTGATGCTAGTTTTATATAATTACTTTCTCTCTTGAATGACATGCTCCCAAAAGATAATGAGCTCCTGATCCGAACATACGACACAAAATGAATGGTATGCTCTATGGGTATGATCTCTGAAAGAATACAAGCATGCCCAAATGACTGCATACTATTTCACAAGGACCACAAATCACTTAGAGAATGCCCAAAGTGTGGTGATTATCGATACAAGAAAGATGAATCTGGTCCTAATAAAGTTTCATGGTACTTTCCAATCATTCCAAGGTTTAGGTGCCTATATGGAAGTAAGGATAATGTAGGGAAATTCATGTGGCGTGTAGACAGAAGAAATAAAGATGGAAAACTACGACATTCAGTAGACTCTCCTCAGTGGAATAGAATTGATCATGAGTATCCTAAATTTGGAAACGATCTGAGAAACCTTCTTCTTGCATTATCTATAGATGGAGTGAATCCTTTTGGTTTTCAAAGTATCACTCATAGTACATGGCCAGTTATGTTGGTAAATTAGAACCTTCCAATGTGGTTATGAATGAAATTAAAACACATCATGTAATCTATGCTTATATCAGGACCAAAACAACCGGGTAATGATATTGATGTTTATTTGGATCCATTGATCAAGGATTTGAAATTATTGTGGGAATCAGGTATTATGATGTATAATGCTTACAGAAATAAAGATTTCACATTGAGAGTAATGTTGTATGAGATGATAAATGACTTTCTTGCTTATGGAAATTTTTTAGGATATATCATTAAAGTAACTCTTGGGTGTCTCATCTGTGAACAAGGTATAAAATCAATTAGGTTGAAACATCCATCAAAAAATGTGTTTCTAGTGCATCACAAATTTATACCCTAAAGATATAAGTACTGATCTAAGATGAAAACATTCAATGGAAGTTTAAAAGAATGTAAACCACAATCTCCACTAACAGGTGATCAAATTTTTGAGAAAGTTAAAGATGTGGACACTGCTTTTGGTAAACTGTTTTTGAAAAACCTAATGAAAACCGGTTGGAAAAAAGAAATCATTTTTTTTAATTACTATACTAGAATTCTCTATACGTCAAACATTTTCTTGATGTTATGCATATTGAAAAAAATGTATGTGATAGTGTCATCGGTATGTTGTTAAATGCACCCAGAAAAACAAAGGATGGAATTAAGGCTAGTTTGGACATGGTTGACATGGGAATATGAGAAGATTTTGCACCAGTGAAGGGTGAAAAATGAACATTTCTTCCTTCTGCTGCTTACACTCTTTCCAGGTAGGAGAGATATTGGTTTTTCAACTTCTTGAATGACATAAAGGTTCTAGTGTGGTATCCATTGAATATCAAGAACATCATGTCAATTCACAATTTAAAGTTAAAAGGTATGAAATCACATGACTTCCATGTTTTGATGCAAGATATAATTCATATATCTTGACGTTGAATTTTTCTCAAGAATGTCCATTATACATTAACGAAACTCTGTTTCTTATTCAAATCTATATTTAGCAAAGTTATAGACCCGAAAAAATTTCCAACTATGGAAAGAGAAATCGTCATCATATTATGTGAATTGGAAATGCATTTACTGCTGACATTCTTTGATATGATGGTTCATTTGATGGTTCACTTGGTGAGAGAGATTCAGTTATGTGGTCTTGTGAACTATAGATAAATGTACCCCATTGAAAGGTATATGAATATTTTGAAAAGGTGTGTCAAAAATCAAAGTTTTCCAGAGGGTTGTATTGTAGAGCGATATATTGTTGAGGAAGCCATTGAATTATTTACCAAATACATGTATGGTGTGAAAAGAATTAGTCTAACAAAATCTTGTTACACTGGGTGACTTGCGGGTAAAGGAATTTCTGGAAAGGAGTTTGTCACAATCAATATTACAGATCAGGACCAGGCCCACCTTTACGTTTTGCATAACAGTTTGGACATTGACCCATATGTTGAAACCCAAAAAGAAATTCTTAGGCATTCAAATCCATCAAGGACTGAAAAATGGATATCAAATAAATATGATCAACAGATTATAGGATGGTTTCATGACCATATTTTTAAAAAGTCAAATGAAAATGCAGTCTCAATTTCAGAATGACTTCAATGGATATCCAAAGGACCAAGTGTCTATGTATTATCTTATAATGTTTATGTAATTAATGGTTATACATTCTATACTAATGAACATGATGAAGACAGTACCATAAAGAATAGTGTATTTACACTTGTGGCTAAAGCGATGCATGTTTCTGGTGATAAGGACAGAAATCCAATTTACGTGAATATGTCATATTTTGGCATCATCAAAAAAATGTGGGAGTTGGATTATAAGACATTATGAGTGCCAATTTTTCAATGTAAGTGGGTTTATAACATAAGTGTTGTTAAAATAGATGAGTTGGGATTTGTGGAAGTTGATTTCAGTAAGGAAGGGTAAAAAAGATGAACTATTCATAATGACATCATAGGCAGTACAAGTAATTTATGTTCTAGATCCCACAAACCAAAACTGGTCAATTATTCTATTATCGACCAAAACCACTGAAGAGTCAGATGAAATTTCAACGAAGGATGACCCTTTCATTGGGACTTCGCAATCATTTCACAGTGGTACCAGTGTATATGGAATTTTTTATGTTATAGGATACCATAATTAAGGTATTTGGATAGTTAATGGAGGGGTCAAATCCCTTCAACCTTTAAAAAAAGAGAGTTAAATAATCAGGTTATATTTTTTTCTAATATACATCATGTTACTTTATGTTAATATTTGTTCACTTCTTCTTTTATATTATCTAAATTAAATGTTAAACCACTTTTTTAGATAATTAATTCTTCACATGATGATGCTCCCAATCCCCAGGAACAATAGGTTTCTCAACCTGTTGTTGCTCGTAGTGAAGACAAACAATAGGTTTCTCAACCTATTGCCTTATGTTAATATATGTCTGTTGTTGCTTTTATGTTATCTAAATTAAATGTTAAACCATTTTTGAAGATAATTACTTCTGAACATGATGATGCTCCCAATCCCTAGGCACAACAGGTTTCTCAACCTGCTGCTGCTCACAGTGCAGACGAACAATAGGTTTCTCAACCTGTTGCCTTATGTTAATATCTATTCATTACTACTTTTATGTTATCTAAATTAAATGTTAAACCACTTTTGCAGATAATGAATTATTCATGTGATGATGTTCTCAATCCCCAGTCATAACAATTTTCTCAACCTGTTGCTGCTTGCAGTGTAGTTGAACAACATGTTTCTCAACCTGTTGTTGCTCCCAGTGTAGAGGTACAACCACTATCTACACATGTCGATTCTATCCCTTAGAAGCTGAAGGAATATATTGATGATGGTGGATTCGAGGAAATGAAAGGTGAAGAAACATTAGCAATGCAGAAAAAATAGGAGCGTCGTAGTTTGATGGTATTAGCAAAAATCATTAAGGCTAAAGAGAAAGGAATCAAATACGAGATTGGATGGAATAATTGGGGCTAACATGTTAAACCCAACAAGGCCATGTTCAATAATTACATTGGAATCGTCACTTAGAAATGCATGGGGATTGATGTAACTTCATGGAATCATGTTGTGGATAAGATTAAGACACTGATGTGGGGAGATATTACAGTAACATTATGATATCATTTTTTTAATTTACTAAAAATTAAAAAAGAAACATTGACTTACACTTCATAATCTCTTGAAGATTGCATTTATAGAAGATGGATCGCACAAAGACTGTGTATTACGGTTTATTTGAAGGATTCACAGGGGTATTCACACAATTTAAGCAAAATATCATCTTAAATATGCTGAAGGGAAAATAAAACTGCACCCACCTCTTATTTATGCACACCTGATAACCCAAGCATCGTGGGATGGGTTTACTGGTCATTGTGTGAAGTAGTATTTTCAGTTAAATTGTGTCAGGTAATAAGTTGTTTGATAGTACATGTATTAATCACTTTGATTGACAATTTTTTATTTATTAAATAGGAAATAAGTGCTAAAAATAAACAATGGGCATCAAAACCATCATACCACTACTATAAAGCAAGGATGGGGTACGCGCCACTTGAAAAAAAAATTGTACATATTTTAAATCTACCATAATAATTTTATATGACATAAAAAACACAATAACTATGTTCTTTTGTTTATATGCAGCTTAATGAGTCCAAATCCACATCCACTTCCATCTCATGCCATGTGCTATGCAAGGAGGCGCATGTAACTAAAGATGGAAAACTAATAGATGAAAACACACAAAAAAGAGTGGGAAACATGTGTAAGTATGACATAATAAAAAATTGTTTTGCTTTAAATCGCTATTACATAGCAATGATTACTTATTTTTCTTATATTTTCTATCTGAAACAGTCACAAGAATCAACAACACCCATGCCAGATGAAGAAATACTTTCAGTGGCCTTAAAGCATCCAGAAAAGTATGGTCGCGTCAGAGGTGCGGATTTGGGGGTGACACCCTAAACATATTTTGAGAAAAAAAACAAGCAGAGGATCAAACTGAGGAAATGAAAAAGATGAGAGAAACATTAGCTATGTTTCAATAATAATTACAATACCATAGAGATCTGATATCAAGTTTGATGGGGGGCAAAGAGAATAAAAAAATCAAGAACAACCCACACGTGAAGATCCCACCCCACCCCCACTAGTTTTGAGGTGATTCATTCCCCTCAAAAAAAATTCTTAACTGAGGTAGTCAATTTTATAATAATTGTTTCTATGAAATGTGAATCAGATAGACACTAGACACTGATACCTTTCCTGTATTTATATTATATAGGGTGAAAATGTCCGTGATTTATATCTATCAACACTTACCCATCACTTTGTATTGAGGGATACAGTGTTCAATATATAGAACGACATGCTTCACAACAAACCACTTCTGACAGATCATGTCAGAGTGTCAATTACTATAGCCCTAGAGTTGAGCGTTGAGCTACCTATTCCAATTGATGATGCAGATATTCATACAGTTGAACAAGATCTAGGAATATTCATCGCATGGTCGTCACATCTTTTAAAAAACATGTCAACAATGAGGTATTCATTTCCAATTTAATTTTCAAGCTAAACCTTAAACATTTAATGAAAAAAGGTCTGAACCAATGCATGTTATTACATACGAACAAAGGAAAGGGGGTGAAATGAAAGACCGGTTCAAAACTATCTCAAGGATCAGTCAACTGATCAAAACGATCTACCCAAAGCAGCTTAACCCCCCCTGTTCTATATCCACATTTATTATCATTGAAGGCTCATGTGGATATGAAGTTGAAAGATAGTGGTAATCACATAAATAATTTTTAAGAAAATATGCACGGAGGTAAAGATCCAGACTTCATTGGTGTTGAGAGTGAAATTGAAATCCTCGACTATGATTTGTTAGGCGGTTCAGTTGTAAATGTTTACATGAGGTATGTTTTCATGATTTGATTTTCCAAAAGATGATATACTATGATAATTATGACTAAATACATTTCATATTTTTCTCAAGAATATATATGCAAAATAATTGAAGTGATTTCCCCATGAACAAAAATTTGGACTTTTAGTCCTCATGTCTCCTCTATAGAACAAGAATACATAAATTCCAAGAAACATAGTGAAATAGTGGCAGGACTGCTCAAATCGTTTAATAGAAAAATTACGGATGATAGACTGTTCTTAATACCAACGATGCGGGGGTAAAAATATACAATTTAATCATATCAAATATATTTTAATTTATTTCATTACTTATTCTTTTTTTTGTTCTTAGGAAGTATTGGATGCCCATTGTGGTCAATTTGGATACTTCAAAGATTTATTTTCTGGATTCAATGCATGGATATCCAACAAACTAACCACAAATGATGGCGTTTTTCAATTTGTAATACACTACATCCAACATTTTAGAACTAAACATCTAGTTATATAATTTATATTATTTTTAATGAGGATTCTATTATGATAGGGTGGTGCATAAATATTGTCTACATCATGGAATGAGGCCAGGGGAAAAGGAAAAGAAACCTTAAAAGTACTACGACTGGATACAAATCAGAGTATATATAATAAGATTTAACTATCCAAACACATATAAAAAAATTACTTATTTTTCTCAATTTTTCTACAGTTCCTGAAACAAACAAAAAATAAAGACTGTGGTTATTATGTTTGTAAATTTATGAAAGATATCATATTCCATGAACAATCCCTGAAGAGGTATTTTCGAAGATAATTTCTATTTCATTTAAAATACTTATTAATCCTTTGTGTATTTATATTTTTTCAGTACTACCATGATTACCAAAAATAGTCATATTCACAAGACGATATAGATATAATTATAAATGAATGAGAGGCATATCTGATGGAAGAATGTACAAATATAGAATGAAGATGGTAAAATTCTCAAATAATTTAAACTTTAATAATATTGTCTACCTTATCTTTCTCTTTGTTTTATGGTAATGTTGTGATTTATACAGCTGTAACGTCCCAGTTCTGGAAGCCACCTAGAGGCGCCCCATTCCCGGTTGGTCACATGGCCTCAAGCGCATTTCCCCGAACGCCAGAGGCTACTGACTAGCAGCGCGGGTCTTGGGTGTGATAGTGGGGAAACTATACCCTAATTGGAAGAGTGCACAGTGGAAGTAGTAAACACATACAATAGCGGAAGCAGTAAATATACAACAACAATAACAGCAGAAGACTAATAAATAAACAACTGGAGCAGGAATACATGTAAATGATGCATGATACATGTGTGTCTAGGAAAACATCCAAACAAGTCACAATCCTGAATACAGTACTAAACCAAAGTAAAAAATAAAAATAGATGAGCAACTCCTCATCATCGCAATCCTCGGCTTGGTCTCATGCTCTCCATCTCCAGTGCAATCAAGAACCTGAAGTAGAAATGTGTTTTCCCTTATCTACACCTGAAACAAAATAATCTGTTTGGGCCCAAAAGCATGACCCAAACAGGTTGTGAGACTAAATCCCAGTAGGCAACCACCCGAAGATTTTTTCCTAACAGTCAGTGAGTATATAGTAGGTAAAGTACAGTAAGCAGTAAGCAGTAAGCAGTAAGCAAGATAATACATAGCAGTAAACAATCCTCAGTATCTAGCATATAATGTACAAACAAGAAAGTAGTCACTCAAGTAAGTAGAAAAAATAGGTAACTCTCTTGGTATTTCTCATAGCCTAACCCCTATGGTTCAACCTACCAGCACTAGAAACCCTTTGGGAGGCACACACAGTCTCATCCCTATGGTTCAGCTAAGAAAGAATAGACTCTCTGGGGAAGCACTCACTGTCAATTCCCCATATAGTCTTGTATCATACTAAAGGCGCTCTAGGGAAACACTCAATGTCTCATTCCCCCTGTAGCCCGCGTCGAGGAACTACAGACACTCTGAGGAAGTACTCAACGTCAATTCCCCATGTGGTCTCGCATCGTAAATTAAAGACACTTTGGAGAAGCCCTTACATCTATTCTCCCTATGGTCTATTACACTAGGTTCTCACAGCCCTATGTAAAGTTAGCAAGTATCGCATCGCGTAACGGACAAATAATCCTCAAGAACTACTTGGATAGCATTCTACAGCATCTCAGCATAGAAGAACAGTCACACCATCCTACAACTAAGCATAAAACTGGAAAAATCCTAACAGGAAAAACTAGACCAAACGGTCATAAACAGGCAAAACATGCAGGGGAAAAGCATCTAAAGAATAGTAAATTACCCTATTCACAGACAATATCTTCTACTCAGGCATATAAGAAAAGACGGAAAACAACAAGGGCAAAACATGAAACACGCAATACCCCATTCACGGGTATTGGTGGAATTTGCACAAATACCCAAAGACTTCCTATAGAAAGGAACAAACCACCTACCTTGATGCTAGGAGATCGATATACTTGAACCACGAGGCTTGAACCTCCTTAGAACGTCGTAGATCTACGAAAAAGCACAAAACGTTCAACCCACGATAACATGCAAAATAGGAGGAATTGGACAACAAAGCTCTAGGAGAAGGAAGAGCTTACCGTTGTGGTTCCAATGCAATCTATGGTGGTCAATTCGGAGAATGGACGGAGGCTCAGGGGCTCGGAGGAGATTCGCGGCCGTACGAGATGCCCTTGGTCTAAGAAGCTAGAGAATAAGATGTTTCTGGGGTTAAGACGCGACCCCGGTCCGTTTAATGAAAAAAAAAGTACACAGCATGTACTTTTAGAGTACACTACGTGTACCAGGCTTTTCCGTACTCTGCTTTAGGCGGCCTCCATATCACCCCTACATGGCCGTGTGCATGGTCATGACACGGCCAGCACACGGCCTCGAGCGACATCAAAGTACACGGCGTGTACTCATAAAGTACACGGCGTGTACTTCAAAATTTTCTAGAAACTCCCCTTTTCTAAAAAACTCCAGAAAAAGGAAAAACATACCTGAAAAGAAGGTTTGGGTTCTTAAAAACTTCCTCCCTTAAAGAAATTCGTCCCCAAATTTCCCTAGCGAGGCGTAGAGGAAGAAACCCCAAACAGCTCCGGCCACTGCGATCGCACATCGGCCTCCCTCTCCCAAGTCTCATCTTGTACTCACCCGCGCTGCAATATCACCCATACCAGAGGAACAGACCGGCCATGGAGAACTTTCTTACTATGATTTACAATCCGGATAGGATGCTCTTCAAACAATGCATCCGCTTCGAGCTCAACCTCCTCAGGTTGAAAGACATGAGACGGGTCTGAAAAGTAACGTCGGAGATGAGAAACGTGGAAGACGTCGTGCATAGCCCAGTACCTCTAAGGTAACTACAACTGATAGGCAACCGGCCCAACTATCTCCAACACCTCAAATGGCCCAAAGTACCGTGGTGAAATCTTACCCTGTCTCTGAATCCTCTTGTGTCCCAACATCGGTGCGACATGCAGGAAAACCCGATCCACGACCTCGAACTCCAGAGGTTGTCTCCGCTGATCCGCATAAGACTTCTGACAAGACTGTACAGTAGCCATCCTTTTTTGAATCAACTCTATCTGCTCTGAGGTGTCCTGAACAAGATGAGGTCCTAGCAAAGCTACCTCTCCTACCTCCAGCCAACATAAGGGCGATCGGCATGGCCTACCATACAAATCCTCATAAGGTGTCATCTGAATAGTTTCTTGAAAACTATTATTGTAGGAAAACTCCACATAAGGTATATGCTTCTCCCAAGAACCTCCAAAGTTCAGAATGCAAGCTCAGAGCATATCCTCAAGCACCTGAATCGTATGCTCGAACTAGTCATCGGTCTGGGGATGGTATGTTGTAATCAAAAGTACCTATGTACCCAAGGCCTTCTGAATCCCCTGCCAGAACCGAGAAGTAAAGTGTGCATCTCTATCTGAAACAATAGAGTGTGGAACTATATGCAGATGTACATTCTCTCATATGTACAACCTCCCTAGCTCATCAACAATGAATGTCTCCTTGATTGGTAAGAAGTGAGCAACCTTCGTGAGCATGTCGATGACAACTCAAACAACGTCATTCCCTTGAGGTGATATCGGAAAACCGGTCACGAAGTCCATCACGATGTTAGTCCACTTCCACTCAGGAATGGGTAACTACTGTAAAATACCTGTTGGTCATTGATGTTCCACCTTCACTTGCTGACAAGTGGAACACCTCATGACAAAACCAGAAACATCCATCTTCATACCTGGCCACCAATACTGGCGGTGTAGATCACGATACATCTTGGTGATTCCAGGATGAACTGCCTAAACTGAGGAATTAAATTCCCGCATCAGCTCCTCATGTATGTCTGCTGGCACCCATACGCGTCCCTGGAAATGCAAGATCTCATCCTCACCCACTGTACATCCAGGAATAGGGTCCTCTCCTGACATGATTTCCCATAGAACTAGGCCTTCAGAATCTGATATCTGCCTCATTTGTACCCGATCAAGAAGTGTAGAGGTAACAGCTACATAAGATAGTAAGTTCTTCCCCTATCTATCGTGCACCTCTAAATGCATCTCAGAGAAAAGAGCCATAAGCTTCCACTCACTGCTATCCACCTGAATTGCCTGTATCTGAGTCCTCCTGCTTAATGCATCAGCCACTGCGTTGCCCTTCCCAGGTGTATAGGCAAGCTCAAAGTCAAAGGACTGAAGATACTTGACCCACCTGCACTGTCTCAGATTTAGATCACACTGAGTGAAGATGTACATGAGACTCTTCTGGTTGGTGAAGACCACAAAGTGCTCTCCCAGAAGATAATGTCTCCAGCAGCGAAAGGCATGAACAACCGCTTCCAACTCCAGATCGTGCGTCGGGTAGTTCCTCTCATGTGGCCTTAACTGCCGAGACCTGTAAGAAATGACTCCATCTCCCTATATAAGCACATCTCCCAGCCCGATACCTGATGCATCACAGTAAACAGTGTAGCTCTTGCCCAGCTCTGGAAAGACTAGTATCGATGCTGAAATCAACCTCCCCTTCAGCTCTTGAAAGGATGAATCACAAGAATATGACCACAAGAACTTCGCACCCTTATTAGTCAGACCTATCAGTGGTGCTGCTAAGCGTGAAAAGTCCTGTATGAAGTGTCTGTAGTATCCAGCCATCCCTAGAAAACTCCGAACCTCAAAGACATTCTTCGGATGCTCCCAGGAAACTACTGATCTCACTTTCTCTAGGTCTACTGATACTCATGTCTCTGAGATAACATGACCTAAGAAGTGAATCTGATCCATCCAAAAGTGGCATTTCGAGGCTTAGCATATAACTGATGCTCTCTCGGTGTACTCAAAATGATCTCAAGATGGGTATCATGGTCGTGTCGAGTGTGAGAGTACACCAAGATGTCATCCATGAAAACCACCATGAAGGAATCCAAGTATGGATGGAACACTCGGTTCATCAGTTCCATGAAAACTGTAGGCGCGTTCGTGAGGCCGAACGGCATAACCATATACTCGTATAGACCATACCTAATCCTGAAGGTTGTAAGAGGTATATCTGATGGTATAACGCGCAACTGATGATAACCGAACCTCAAATAAATCTTCGAGAACACCTGGGCTCCTTGAAACTGATCAAAGAGGTCATCAATCCTAGGCAAGGGATATCGGTTCTTGACCGTCAATTGGTTCAACTTCCGATAGTCCACACAAAGCCTAAGGGTATCGTCTGCCTTTTTCGCAAATAGGACAGGCGAACCCCAAGGAGAAGTACTGGGTCGGATGAAACCCTTTGCCTGTAACTCCTCCAACTATTTCTTGAGCTCCTGTAGCTCATGTGTCTCCATCCTATAAGGAGGAATGGACACCGGTGCCACTCCTGGCATGAGCTCAATCTAGAAGTCTAACTCATGCTCTGGAGTAAAACCCGAAAAGTCCTCTGGAAAGACATCTCTGAAATGATCCACCACTAGAGGAAAGTCTAACTGTGAAGTCCCCTGGTCATCCAGATATAGACTAGAAATATGAGCTATAACTCCACCTAGCCCATGATGCTCGGGTCCTGCTCTACTCGCATGGACATCCCACTCACCCTTATGAAGAAAGGATCCATCCTCTGGTGATACGAAACTCACTATGCGGCGATAACAGTTGACGACTGCCTAGAAGGAAACTAGCCAGTCCATTCTGAGAATAACATCATAGCTTGTCATCTCTATGACATAGAGGTCCCATAAGAAGTGACACCCTGCAACCTCAAGGGGCACTCTCTGCACTGATGTACACTAACCGCTCTGGTTCCCAATGGTATGTCTAGAGTCAAAGTATCGGCAGAGGAAAAGATGCAGAGCCCAAGGCTCTCCACAACAGCAACAGAGATAAAGCTATGCATAGTACCAGTATCAAAAAGAGCTGAAGATAAAACTGAGGCTACTAAGATCATACCTCAAACTATAGAAGGTCTGGGATCCTGCTCCAGTTGGGTCTACTCCACTGCAAAATCCTGACCTGTACCACGGCCCTGTGGCCCTACCTGACTGCTCTGAGCTGATCCACCCTGCTGTCGCTGATAGACCAGCGACTGACCACCTCGTCCACGACCTCCACCTCGGCCTGAACGGCCGGAAGTACTCCAGTTCCCAGACTGGAGAGAAACTGGTGATGTTGCTCCTGAACGAGGAGTCATGGATGAACCTCTATCACCAGCTGCTAGTGAGAAAACCTGATAGAAGCTCTGAAGGTGACCCATATTGCCGCAAGATCAGCACTCCACTGGGTCCCTCTAGAACTGCGGCCTCATATGTCCAGTCCTTCCACACTGGTAGCATACTACCTGGCTACCTGAAGATGTGTCTCGCTGTCTCGGATCACCGCGCGTAGACTCCATATGGCACTTCCTGCTGTCAGCTAAAGAATCACTAACTCTGGAAGCGGAACCTCCTTGGCTAAAGCCTCCAAATAGTAAGTCAATAGAAAAGAAACCTCCTATGATACCACTTTGTAATGTCCCGGTTCCGGAAGCCACCCAGAGGCGCCCCATTCCCAGTTGGTCACATGGCCTCAAGCGTATTTCCCCAAATGCCAGAGGCTGCAGACTAGTAGCAAGGGCCTTGGGTGTGATAGTGGGGAAACTATGCCCTCATTGGCAGAGTACACAGCGGAAGTAGTAAACACATACAATAAAGGAAGAAGTAAATATACAACAACAATAACAGTAGAAGACTGATAAATAAACCGGAGCAAGAATACATGTAAATGATGCATGATACATGTGTGTCTAGGAAAACAGCCAAAAAAGTCACAATATTGAATATAGTACTAAACCAAAGTACAAAATAAAAATAGATGAGAAACTCTTCAACATCGCAAGCCTCGGATTGGTCTCATTCTCTCCATCTCTAGTGAAATTAAGAACCTAAAGTAGAAGGGCGCTTTCCCTTATCTACACCTGCAACAATATAATCTATTTGGGCCCAAAAACATGACCCAAATAGGGTGTGAGACTAAATCCCAGTAGGCAACCACCCAAAGATCTATGCCTAACAGTCAGTGAGTATATGGCAGGTAAAGTATAGTAAGCAGTAAGCAGTAAGAAGTAAGCAGGATAATACATAGCAGTAAACAATCCCCAGTCTCTAGCATATAATGTACAAACAGGAAAGTAGTCACTCAAGCAAGTAGAACAAACAGGTAACCCTCTGGGTAGTTATCATAGCCTAACCCCTATGGTTCAACCTACCATCACAGGCAACCCTTTGGGAGGCACACACAGTCTCACCCCTTTGGTTCAGCTAAGAAAGAATAGACTCTCTGGAGAAGCACTCACCGTTAATTCCCCCTATAGTATCCTATCATACTAAAGGCGCTCTGGGGAAGCACTCAACGTCTCATTCCCCCTGTGGCCCGTGTCGAGTAACTACAGACACTCTTAGGAAGCACTCAACGTCAATTCCCCCTGTGGTCTCGCATCATAAATTAAAGACACTCTTGAGAAGCCCTTACGTCCATTCTCTCTATGGTCTATTACACTAGGTTCTCATATCCTTGTGTAAAGTCATCAAGTATTGCATCGCGTAACGGCCAAAGAATCCTCAAGAACTACTTGGATAGAATTATATAGCATTTCAGCATGGAAGAACAGTCACACCATTCTACAACTAAGTGTGAAACTAACAAAATCCTAACAAGAAAAACTAGACCAAACGGTCATAAACAGGAAAAACATGCAGGGGAAAAGCATCCAAAGCACAGTAAATTACCCTATTCACAGACAGTATCTTCTAATCAGGCATATAAGCAAAGTAGACGAACAACAAGGGAAAAATAGGAAACATGCAATACCTCATTCACGAGTATTGTTGGAATTTGCACAAATACCCAAAGACTTCCTATAGAATGGCACAAACCACCTACCTTGATGCTAGGAGATCAATATACTCGAACCACGAGGCTTGAACCTCCTTATAATGTCATAGATCTATGAAAAATCACAAAACTTTCAACCCACAATAACATGAAAACGATGGGGAATTGGAAAACAAAGCTCTAGGAGAAGGAAGAGCTTACCGTTGCGGTTCCAACGCAATCGACGACGGTAGATTCGTAGAACGTACGGAGGCACGGGGGCTCAGAGGAGATTCGCGGTCGTATGGGACGCCCTCGGTCGAAGAAGCTGGAGAAGAAGATGTTTCTGGGGTTAAGACGCAACCCCAGTCAGTTTAATGAAAAAAAGAAAGTACACGGCGTGTACTTTTAGAGTACACGACGTGTACCAGGATTTTTCGTACTCCACTTTAGGCGGCCTCCACATCACCCCTACATGGCCGTGTGCATGGTCATGACACGGCCAGCACACGGCCTCGAGTGGCATAAAAGTACACAGCATGTACTCATAAAGTACACAGTGTGTAATTCAAAATTTTCAAGAAACTCCTCTTTTCTCAAAAACTCCAGAAAAAGGAAAAACATACCTGAAAAGAAGGTCTGGGTTCTTATAATAGCTAAACGCCCAGCTGAAAATCATTGTCACTGGTGGTCCTTGTTTGCGCACTAAATGAATTGCATGTTGATTGGTTTTTTAAAAGAAATTTGTGGTCCTCATTTACGGGGTATGTTTGTTGTTGATAGACCACAAAAGATAACAAGTATCTAAAAGGGGTTTCCCCATCCCTTGAGTTTGTTGTGACGTCTTGAGAAAAAACAGACATAGGAGCTTACTCCACTCTTCTCGTTTTCAACAACGATAAGTGTTTTTCTCGAAAAAAACATCGATTAAATCTGAAACATTGGCAGTTCCCCTCTTTAGTCGACCTAGTGAAGAACCAATTGTCATATATTCATTTAGAGGTTGTGAATATATGATATTTGTTTATTTACAGGTCCAGCTAAATCTATACTGCAAAAGGAGGATGTTATTTCATATCAACCATATAGGGATCAAAGGTTTTTCCATAATCCTTCTAAAATAGGTAGATTGAGCATATTGAGCAAGTCATATCTCTTTTTCAGGTTTCAGAGGCAAGGGTGCATTGATTTTCAGGCAGAAAAATGTACTTAAACATTGTTTTGATACTTTAGGAAAATGATCTATCAGTCATTTGTGATGTGTAGGAATCAACCGCACCTCAATACGGCACACAGTGTGACCGGTATAACTCCAAATGTGTATTGTTATTTAAAATTAACATTAATTCAAGTAAAAAAACACAACTGACATACTGATAACTGAGGAAATACATTCCAATTGTTTTGATAGTTTAGAAAAATTATCTATCAGTTATTTGTGACATGTAGGAATCAATCGTGCCTCAATCTGACGCACAGTTTCACCGGTATGACTCCAAATGCGTCTTGTTATTTAAAATTGACATTAATTCAAGTAAAAAAACACAACTGACATACTGAAAACCGAGAAAAAGCATTCGGATTGTTTTTATATTTCAGGACAATGATCCATGAGTCAGTTGTGATGTGTAGAAATCAACCCCACCTCAATATGACGAACAGTGTGACCAGTATGACTAAAAGTGCCCGCTATCAGTTTAAAATTGAAATTTTAGTTCAAAACGTGTCACTCACTAAAAACCAAGAAAACACACTCTAATTGTCTTCTAAATTAAAGACATCAATTTGTAAGTCCTTTGTGACGTGTATGAAGCAGTCTCACGTCAAATTGATGCACGATGAAACTGGTATGACTCAAATTGCATGTTTTCAGTTTGAAATGACATTTTAGTAAAAAAAACAAAACTGACATACTGAAAATGAGGAAATGCATTTGGATTGTTTTGATACTTTAAGAAAACAATCTATCGGTCATTTGTGACGTGTAGGAATCAACCGCACCTCAATACGATGCACGGTGTCACCGGTATGACTCCAAATGTGTCTTGTTATTTAAAATTGACATTAATTCAAGTAAAAAAACACAACTAACATACTGAAAATTGAGAAAACGCATTCAGATTGTTTTGATATTTTAGGAAAATGATTTATTAGTCAGTTGTGACGTGTAGAAATCAACCCCACCTCAATCCGACAAACAGTGTGACCAGTATGACTAAAAGTGTTTGCTATCAGTTTAAAATTGACATTTTAGTTCAAAACATGTCACTCACTGAAAACTAATAAAATTCACTCCGGTTGTCTTCTAAATTAAGGACATCAATTTGTAAGTCCTTTGTGATGTGTATGAAGTAGTCTCACATCAAACCGATGTATGATGTGATCGGTATGACTCAAATTTCATGTTTTCGGTTTGAAATGACATTTTAGTAAAAAAGCACAACTCACATACTGAAAAATGAGGAAATGCATTCCAATTTTTTTTGATACTTTATAAAAATGATTCATCAATCATTTGTGACATGTAAGAATCAACTGCACCTCAATCCAACGCATGGTGTCATCGGTATGACTCCAAATGTGTCATGTTATTTAAAATTGACATTAATTCAAGTAAAAAAACACAATTGACATACTGAAAACCGAGCAAACATATTTGAATTGTTTTAATACTTTAGTAAAATGATTCATGAGTTAGTTGTGACGTGTAGAAATCAACCCCACCTCAATCCGATGAACAGTGTGACCGGTATGACTAAAAGTGTCTGCTATCAATTTAAAATTGACATTTTAACTCAAAACATGGCACTTACTAAAAACCAAGAAAACATGCTCCGGTTGTCTTCCAAATTAAGGAAATCAATTCGTAAGTATTTTGTGACATGTATAAAGTAGTCATGATGCGACCAGTATGACTCAAATTGCATGTTTTCGGTTCGAAATGACATTTTAGTAAAAAAACACAACTGACATACTGAAAACTGAGGAAATGCATTCCGATTGTTTTGATACTTTAGGACAATGATCTACCAGTCATTTGTGACGTGTAGAAATCAATTGTACCTCAATCTGACCCACAGTGTCACCAGTATGAATCAAAATGTGTCTTGTTATTTAAAATCGACATTAATTCAAGTAAAAAACACAACTGACATACTGAAAGTCGAGAAAATGCATTCAGATTGTTTTGATATTTTAAGATAATGATCCATGAGTTAGTTGTGACGTGTAGGAATCAACCTCATCTCAATCCAATGAATGGTGTGACTGGTATGACTAAAAGTGTCTGCTGTTAGTTTAAAATTGACATTTTAACTCAAAACGTGTCGCTCACTGAAAACCAAGCAAACGCACTCCGATTGTATTCCAAATTAAGGACATCAATTTGTAAGTCCTTTATGACGTGTATGAAGTAGTCTCACATCAAACCGATGCATGATGAGAACGGTATGACTCAAATTACATGTTTTCAGTTTGAAATGACATTTTAGTAAAAAAACACAACTGACATACTGAAAATTGAGGAAATGCATTATGATTGTTTTGATACTTTAGGAAAACAATCTATCGGTCATTTGTGACATGTAGGAATCAACTGCACTTCGATACGACGCATGGTGTCACCAGTATGACTTCAAATGTTTCTTGTTATTTAAAATTGACATTAATTCAAGTAAAAAAACACAACTGACATACTGAAAACTGAGAAAACGCATTCAGATTGTTTTGATATTTTAGGACAACGATCCATGAGTCAGTTGTGACGTGTAGGAATCAACCTCACCTCAATCCGACAAACAGTGTGGCTGGTATGACTAAAAGTGTCCGCTATCAGTTTAAAATTTAATTTTTAGTTCAAAACGTGTCACTCACTGAAAACTAAGCAAACACACTCTGATTGTATTCTAAATTAAAGACATCAATTCGTAATTCCTTTGTGATGTGTAAGCAGTCTCACATCAAACTGACGCACGATGCAACTGGTATGACTCAAATTGCATATTTTCGGTTTGAAATAACATTTTAGTAAAAAAACAAAACTGACATACTGAAAACCAAGGAAATGCATTCTGATTGTTTTGATACTTTATGACAACGATCTATCAGTCATTTGTGGCATGTAGGAATCAACAACACCTCAATACGACACACGATGTCACTAGTATGATTCCAAATGTGTCTTGTTATTTAAAATTGACATTAATTCAAGTAAAAAAACACAACTGACATACTAAAAACCGAGCAAACGCATTTGGATTGTTTTGATATTTTAGGATGACGATCTATGAGTTAGTTGTGACGTGTAAGAATCAATCTCGTCTCAATCCAACAAACGGTGTGACCGGCATGACTAAAAGTGTCCGTTATCAGTCTAAAATTGACATTTTAGTTCAAAACGTGTCACTCACTGAAAACCAAGCAAACACACACCGATTGTCTTCCAAATTAAGGACATCAATTCATAAGTCATTTGTGACGTGTATGAAGCTGTCTGACATCAAACTGAATGCACGATGCGACTGGTATGACTCAAATTGCATGTTTTTGGTTTGAAATGACATTTTAGTGAGAAAACACAACTGACATACTGAAAACTGAGGAAATGCATTCTGATTGTTTTGATACTTTAGGACAACAATCCATCAGTTATTTGTGACGTGTAGGAATCAACCGCAGCTCAATACGACGCACGATGTCATCGGTATGACTTCAAATGTGTCATTTTTATTAAAAGTTGACATTTTTTTAATGTATTCTTCATATTAATGTTTAATTTATTTCTTTATAGTATTATTAATGTAATATTTGTTTTCTTATATAGGTGAAACCTTTTTTTGAGTTGGGATGATTTGTTTGGCGACTATTACCATCGGAGGACATTTTTTAGAGGGGATCACAGATGTCAAAAGAGAAAACATTAATGTTTTTAATTGTTTGTTGGATATTTGTAAATGTAATTTTATAAAACCTTGTTCAAAATTTATATAGAATTGTTTTTTTGCTATATACCATGAGCCAATATTTTTGTTTTCATGATGTCAATTAAATGTATATACCATTGTTTGTCAAACTTTTGTTCGCGTTGCTTGTTTTTTCATCATTTGCATCGTGTATGTGATTCTTTTGTATATACATATTAGGAGTGGTTATTTTTAGCAGATTTTTGATGGTTTGTGCATGTTATTTTTGGTGGTTTGGTTATTTTGTTAGGTTTTTTTTTTTTTTTTTTTTGCAGGTCGAGTGTTATATTATATATTTACCGAAGGTAAGGATAAAAACGGCATTTACTACATGCAGATGGATAAACTTCCGGCCTACCGGCCGTCGTCGGCGTTCAACTGGGAGAACACCCGGGTCGTCAGCGCCGTCGAGTCTCCTTCCTCCGCCGCAGCCCCTCTCCCCATCATCAACTCGTCTCCCTCCGTCGACGGGTACAACTCCGGGTTCAGAGGCGGAAACGCCACCGCCGACGACTCATCCGTCCCGGCGAAGCTGTCGTCCTCCGCCGCCAGGGCCGCCCTCGTCTCTCCCGACTGCTGCAGCTGCAAGGCGTACTCCAGGTCCCATACCACGTCCCCCATCGCCGGCCGCTCCGCCCCGCATTCCTGCAGACACTTCTCCACCGTTTCCCCGAACTTCCTCAGCGAGCTCCCGTCCACCTCCCCCCGGATCGACCGGTCCACAATCCGATCCACCAGCCCCCGGCCGAGCCAGTGCATTCCCCAGTCAGCGAGGCAGATCTGGTCCCTGGGGAGCCGGGGGGCGATGGCGGGCCTCGCGCAGAGCACCTCCAGCAGCACAACGCCCAAGGAGTAGACGTCGGATTTCTCCGTCAGCTGCTGGGTTCTCAGGTACTCCGGGTCGAAGTAACCCACGCTGCCCTTCAGCGAAGTACTCACGTGGGATTCGTCCAGGGAGAGCGACTTGGAGAGGCCGAAGTCAGCCACCTTGGCGGCCAACCTCTCGTCCAGCAGGATGTTGGAGGACTTGACATCGCGATGGATGATTCCCCCGGCGGAGCCGGTGTGGAGGTACTGGAGGCCTTTCGCTGCGCCGATGCAGATCTCCAGCCTCTGCTTCCAGGACAACCATGGCAGCAACGGGGAGGAATCCGACCGATTGTAGAGATGGTCCCTCAGGGTTCCGTTCTCCATGAATTCGTACACCAGAATCATCTCACCTCCTTCGTCACAGTAGGCGATCAGGGATAGGAGGTGCCGATGCCGGATTCCCGACAGAACCTGGACCTCCGTCTGGAATTCCGACACCCCCTGCGCAAGCCCCGGCTCGCTGCGTTTCACCGCCGCCGCCTGGCCGCTCCGGAGGGTTCCCCTATAAACCTTTCCGAATCCACCATGGCCGATGAGCAGGGGATCGCTGAAATTATCCGTTGCTGACTGTATCTCAGCCAGGGAAAGCCTTAAACCGAGATTCAAGCCGGGAACGAGTGCGCGACGGCAAGAAGAAACGGGTTTTCCGGTACGACCAACCCAGTTCGAAATCTCCATGAAATGATACTGCTTGGCTCGTTTCCGGAGCAGGCAAAACGCCATGGAAATGCTAAACAGAGCCAAGCTTCCAATAACCGAACAGAGGATGATCATGACGCTCAAATGGGGGTGTTTTCCCCTGCCGCGAGGCGGGGGCTCGCTACAGACCATTCTCCCCACCATCTCCATTATCTCTACGCCGTTCAGGAACGCCGTTTTCATAGTGGAATCGCTCCGAGGGCCGATGCTGATGTTCAGCATCCCGGAAGCATCTGAATCGACGGTGAAATCGATGTGATGAGGGCGACTGGAGTCCTCCGCGTTTATTTCCTGAGCGAAGCGGTTGAAGATAAAGAGATCAAAATACAGAGTATTCTCTGCGGTGCTGATGATGTCGCAGAAGTGGAGGCGAACGAGGTGCGCGGCGTTTCTGGCCACCGGGAAACGCCAAGTTGCGTTGAAGAAATTGGATTGATCGGTGTCATCTCGGTTGAGTTCCATGGCTGTCTGGTACACCGGAGGTGGGGCGGCGTATGGGTCACTCACGACGGCGCTGTAATCTTCCTTCACCTTCACAGTTTTGTTGTCTTCGACGAAACCCGTCGTGTCGACCCACGTCCTCCAGAGAAGATCCTCCGCCGGCGGGATCCTCTTGCCCCCGACGTTGACTCTGTAAACCGACCTCAGCACGTCCCAAGCAGGGCCCTTGGCGCTGGGGATTCCGGCGGGGGTGATGTGAGGGGCGTCTCTGCCGGACATGTTGAGCGAGGCGGGGAAGAGTTCTATGGCGTTCACGTACGCGAAGGACGATGGTTGTTCTGGAAAGGGCGTGAAACAGATCGCCAGCCAGCCTGCCCGGAGACTGCTGATGAAGTACTCCTCGATCACATTGATGCCAGGAGCACTGGAGTTTCGCACCAGAGGTGTCCCGGCGACGGAGACGTTGAACAGAGCTTTTGAGAAGTCCGTCTGGGGCGAGGCGTCGGAGGGAAGGGGCTTGAAATGGAGGCGGAGCAAGTGGTCACCGCCGTCGTCGACCTGAAACACGTACCATGAGCGGCGCGTGAAGATTCTCGCGGTCTGATAGAGAGAAGTTTCGGCTGAAGAAGGGGCGGTGTGTCTGAGGGAGGAGCTTCCCTCTGCGGACAGGTAGAAGGATGGGTCTTCCGAGTGTTCGTCGCCGACGAAGGTCCGGCCGGTGTCGGTGAAGTTGGCCTGTGAACCACAGTTGATGAAGAATTCGTTGCGGGGTGAAGTCGGGATGGATTGTGGTGAGAAAAGCTCGATGCGGAGGAGGAGGAGGAGGAATACGAGGAGCCCGCCGCCGCCGCCGCCGCCCGTTTCATGGCACCGAACTCTCCCCATACGACCAGGTTTCGATTGTTCTCGAGTGGCGGGTGGACGCTGCGTTCGATCGTGTGGTGGGTGGTGACTGATAGGCGTGGGCTCCATTCGGGATATTATCGGTATTTTACAAGTCAATGCCGTCCGTTCAACGTTTGAGATGCCCGTTTGGCAGCGGATAGATCCGACAAAAACCGGTTCGTGGTGAGAAATTTTTAGGATAAAAACTGGAATTTAATTTCAACTAAGGATGCTACAAGTTATAAATACATTCTTTTAAAAACAAATTACATGGTCCTTTATTGAAATTAAATTAGTGTTTTGATTAGAGATGACAATGGGTTAGTTTAGGTACCCAACCCAACCCATTTAGCAACCATGATATGTGAATCTGATTAATACTCGTTTAACAAAAACTCAAATATGATTTCGAATTCGAAATTCAATATATCCATTTGAAATCTAAACCCGTTAAAGCTGACTGTACCAAGCTAAAGGAATGAGAACTCAAATGAAATATTCTTCTATGAATGTAAGAGAAAAGGACATGTAAAAGCTGACTGTACCAAGCTAAAGTATAAAAAGAAGTACGAGGACAAATATAAAAAGTATAAAATGACAATGAAATCAACATGGAGTGCTTCTGAGTATAGATCAAGTGACTCAAAATTTTCACATGATGAAAAGGATGACAAATCCAATACGTGTTTCATGACAAACACATCAGAGGAAACCCTTGAGTCTCATGTACAAAATTCTTATTATTCTGGAGATTAAAGTGATTTGAAAAATATGACTAGTGAAGAAATGTTTCAATATTGCCAAATTATTGAAGATACATACAATGAATTAAAATATAAATATAAATCTTTAAAGAAACAACATTATATTACTTATATTATTAAATCTAATCTAACTATAGAAAAAGAAAATAATTCTTAATTAATTAAAGAGAAAAATGAACTTAAATTATCTAATAAGAAATTGAAAACAGACTTTGAAAAAATTACCAATAGTAAGAATACTCTAACTCAAATTTTTGGTAAAAAGGTATCTCCTAAGTACACTACTAGTATATGATACCAACCTAGATAGATGAACATAACTAAAACTAATTTTCTAACAAAATATGGAAAATCTGTTTTCATACTCAGAACTGAAAAATCTACTAGTTCTAACTCTGGGAAGTCATTCACTACTTTTAATTTATCAGGACAAAACAAAGTTTACTTTTCAAATACTTTAAAAACCATGTATATAAAACCCATGAAACAAGTATGGGTTCCCAAAACTCTTATTATTAATGTTACTAAACCCAAACAAATCTGGGTACCAAAATCATCTATTGCTTAATTCTTTTGTAGGAAAGCTATTTGAAGAGCTCCTATAGAAGTATATAGTACTTGGACAGTGGATGTTCAAGACACATGATAGGAGATTACTCATGCTTCAAGAATCTGATAAAGATTGATTATGGACATGTCACTTTTGGTGACAATGCTAAAGGAAAAATAATTGGCCTTGTCCAGATTGGTAAATCTAACTCAATTTTAATTTCTAAAGTACTTTTTGTTGATGGATTAAAATATAATATAATTAGTATGTCACAATTTTTTGATGATGGTTTTCATGTTAAATTTTAAAATGACACTTTCAATGTTTTTAATTCTAAAAATGAATTAGTATTTCATGCTTTTAGAAATGAAAATGTTTATGTTGTTAACTTAAATTCTTTATTTTCTCAAAAGGTTTCACGATTAAGTGTATTTCACAAAGAGTATTGTATTTGGCATAGAAGTAGGACATTGTAACATACAATCACTTATAAATCTTACTAGAAAAGGCTTAGTCAAGGTTCTACCCAAACTTGAGTTTCCAAATGACAAAGTCTGTAATCCTTGTCAAAAGGGTAAACAACGCAAAATCTCTTTCAAACCAAAGAAAGAAGTTTCAACTTCTCAACCTATCGAGTTGGTTCACATGGACTTGTTTGGACCATCTAGAGTTTCAAGTCTTCATGGGAAGTACTATGTCTATGCTCTTGTAGATGACTATTCTAGATATACTTGGACCTTTTTCTTAGCTCACAAAAGTGAATCTTGTTCTCATTTCACCAGGTATGCTAGAATAGTAGAGAACCTAAGTGGTCTTAGAATTAAATCCCTAAGAAGTAACCATGACCGTGAGTTTAAAAACCAAGAGTTTGAATCTTTTTTTCTTCTCACAAAATGGATATAGTCATAACTTCTCTACCCCTAGGATACATCAAAAAATGGTGTTGTAGAAAGAATAAATAAAACCTTACAAGAAATAGTAAGAACCATGATTAATGAATATGACCTACCTATCTACATTTGGGCTGAAGCTATCAATACAACTTATTATATTATTAATAGAGTATTAATCATACCAATTCTTAAGAAAAATCTCTACGAGTTATGGAATAATAGAAAACCCAAAGTTAATTACTTCAAAAAATTTGGTTGCAAATTTTATATTCTCAATACTAAGGACAATCTTGATAAATTTTCATCCAAAAGTGATGAAAGAATTTTCCTAGGCTACTCAATCTCTAGAAAATCCTATAGAGTATTTAATAAAAGAACCAAATGTGTGGAAGAATCTATACATGTCAAATTTGATGAAACAAATCCACATGAACCTAAGACCACCCTAGAAAACCTTGAGGATGATTTTTCAAATATGGACAGAAATGAAAAATCCTTTAACCCTGCTGTCAAGTAATCTGTAAAATCATCAAGTTCTAGAAATTCTCCAGATTTCAGTCATAATGAACCTGAACCTATTGAAGAACCTGAAATCTATACCCCCTATTTTTCTAGATCTGTTAAAACCCTTAAGAACCATCCTTTAGATGCTTTTTTTAAAGATTTGGATAAAGGAATTCAAACTAGAGCTTCTCTAAGAAATCAGGTTGAACATCAAGCTTTCTTTTCACAACTTGAACTTAAAATCATCAATGAGGAAATCAATGATGGATTTTGGGTGATGGATATAAAAGAAGAGTTAAATCAGTTTAAAAGAAATAATGTTTGGAAACTAGTGGATAGACCTAAAGACACCATGAATATAGGCACTAAATGGGTGTTTACGAATAAATTAGACAAATATGGTAATATTGTAAGAAACAAATCTAAATTGGTTGCAAAAGGTCATAGTCAATAAAAAGGGATTGATTATGAGGAAAATTTTTCACCAGTTGCTAGACTTGAAGCCATTATAATCTTTCTTGCATATCTAGCACATCTAAATTTCAAAATATATCAAATGGATATTAAGAGTGCATTCCTAAATGAGTATATAGTTGAGGATGTTTTTAATGAACAACCTCATGGTTTTACAAACACTCATTTTCCAAATCATGTTTTTAAATTAACAAAAGCTTTATATGGTTTAAAGCAAGCTCCAAGAGATTGGTGTAATAGACTAAGTAGTTTTCTTATTTCCAAAGGTTTTACAAAAGGTATAGATAATACTACTCTCTTTATAAAAAGAATTTCTAAATATGTTTTAGTTGTTAAAATCTATGTTGATGATATTATTTTGGGATCTTCAAAAAATTATTTATGTGTTGATTTTTCAAACATGATGCAAAATGAATTTGAAATAAGTTTGATGGGTGAACTAAAATTCTTTATTGGATTTAAAATCTTTCAAAATAAAGAAGGTATTATTTTGAATCAAAGTAAATATACTAATGATCTTGTAAAATGTTTTGTTTTGGATAGTACTAAAAGTAGTGATACTTTTATGAGTACCACCTGTAAATTGGATCTTGATGAAAATTGTAAATCTATTGATAAAACCACTTATAGAGGAATGATTGGGAGTTTAATCTATTTAACTTCTAACAAGACTGATATTATGTTTAGTGTGTGTATGTGTGCTTATTTTTAAGAAAATCCTAAAGAGTCACATCTTCTCACTATTAAAAGTATTTTCAAATACCTCAAAACTACTACCAACTTAGGACTATTTTATCTCAGAGGACAATAATTTGATTTAGTTAGCTATTCAGATGTTGATTTTCGTGGTTGTAAGTTAGATATAAAAAGCAACTTTGAAACATGTCACTTTTTGGGAAAATCATTAGTATCACGGTGTAGTAAAAAGCAAAATTCTGTTGCATTATCTACCACCAAAGTTGAATACATAGCTACTGTTAGTTGTTGCGATCAGATTTTTTAGATGAAACACAATTTTCTATATTATAGATATCAATTTATACATTTTCCTATAAATTGTGATAACACAAGTGCTATTAACATCTCTAAGAATCTTGTTTCTCATTCAAGAAAAAAACATATTGATGCAAGACATCACTTTTTGAGAGATCATTATCAAAAGGTTGATATTAATTTAGAATTCATTGGCACTTAACATCAGTTTTCTGACATTTTCACTATGACTTTAAATTCTAAAAATCTAAGTTACATCATACATGAATTAAGAATGATCATCCTTGAGTAACCAATTTACTGTCTAGAATATACTAATTCATAGTTTCTGTCTCTCAGTTATTGTCTCATGTTTTTTATGTTATTTTTAATGTTTCATAGTTACTATCTCACAATTACTTTCTCTCGGTTTTCTGTCTCATGTTTGTTGTCTCATTAGTTACGATCACACTGTTTTAGAGTCACACCTTTATGTTGACATCGTGACAGCCTGTTTCGGTCTCACTGTTATGACTCATTTTTTAAATCATTTCCCCATATAGTTGTATTGATTATTTTCTTTCTTTTATACCATGTTTTTGTGTTTTGAAATGTTTGAACCCCCTAAATGATAAAAACCCATCTTTTCACTTCTCTCTTCACTCATACTCTCTACTTTAAAATCCAATCTCTTTTCTCTCGAACTCTTATTCTTTTTTGAGCCTGTGTTGAATACAAAGTATGAATCTTCCATATTATTCATCTCTTAGAAAGAAACGGTCTTCAAAGAAACAAAAAAGGATCTGATTACCATGCCTAAGAAACCACTAAACCCAGGTCTTGAGGATCGTATAGTCATGCCGGAGAAAGAAATTTGTGTAAAATGGATCCTATCAATTAAACTGCTTGTTCTGAAAGTCTTGTAAGAAAAGGGATGGTTATAGTGGTTTAAAAAAGATAAAAGACCTATTTATCCAAAGCTTGTTTTCTAATTTTATCTGTATGTTTAGTTTTCTTTCAACCCTGAAGATGATTTTGCGGTTAGAAGCTGGGTGAATAGACAAAGATGTACCTTTTCTTCGAGGCTGTGGGCTTCCTGCTTAGGAATGCCCCATGAAGAAATTTTTGAGTACTATCAAAGAGTTCCTCCTCCTCCAAGTGACATATTTAGTTTAGAAGAGGCATTGGTTGAGTTGACTGGAAACAAAAAGAAAAGAAGGCCTATTGCTGCTGAACTGGATGGAGAGACTAGGTTGTTGTTTAAGTTTATCCAACACTTAATATGTCCAAGGAAAGTAGACTTTTCCACTCTCAAGTATGAATATTTTTTTTGATACATCTTCTAAATAATGGTCACAAGATTAATTTGTGCAAGTATATCATCCTTCACATTTGTGACATGATCGAGACAACATCAAAGTCAAATTCTCTATTCTATTCAAGGTTTATCTCTATTATTCTACTAGAAAAAGGTGTGGTTGGTAAGAATTAAGAAGTGATTAAAGATTATGATTTTTTTATATCTAAGGATACATGTAGATAGATCGATGAAGATCAGTTGGAATCCATGGTAGAGATCATGGGTTGAAGATAATGATAGATTGTATGAGGATTTTAATCTTGTTAAGCACCCTTATAGACCTAAGAATGTCACTGACCCTGGTTTAGAGTCAGATGAGATTGTGGGATACTTAGATGAAGGAATAGATGTTAATAGATCTGAAGGAGAAAAAGATGTCGATTAAAGTGAAGTAATTATGGAAGAATCTCATGAACCTCAGGATATTACCTATAGATAATATCCTCTCTCTAAAGGTGCTGAAGATACTAGCAAAGGAAGTGAATCTGTTGATAAAAGTAAGGCTACTATTGAAGAAGAAGATGCTTCCGTGGAAGATCTTGCTTCTACCGAGGAACATATAGGGGAATAACCTGTATAAATATAAGTAATTTTATCTACTTAATATAGAATGGATAAATCCTTTAAATTAGATAAAGGTATGGCTGAGTCTGATAGAGATGAGGGTGTAGAAGCTGGTCAAGAGATTGAGTCTCTTAGTCCTCAAATAGATGCATCTGTTGAGGGGGAGAAAAACCTCAACTTGGAAAGGATTGAAGTAAAAAATCCTATTGATTCAAGTTCTGTGGATACCTGTTATAGGTTTCCAAGATATTTTTATGTTGATGAGTCTCATGGAATCTCAGTTCAAGTATTAGATCTTTCAACTGTGTTTCAGTTGAAACCAGTCTATGAAGTTATGTCTGCTAAGGAACAAGAACCTGTTTCAATTCCTACTCCTAAACCTTATCAAGATTATCTTAGTTATGTAATCCAAGAAGATTTGAAATATTTTAGAGAAAATTTGTTGTTTGGATTTGATAAGCTCATGAAATCTCAACCTGCTCCCGTGACAAATCTCAGTGAAAGGGATGCTGCATTGCTTCTGAAAAAATTAATATGGTAGATCCAACCCAAAATACTTCATGAAATTCAAGAAGTTCATATTGAGAACAAGAATTTAAGTGATGAATTGAAATATTTAAAATATATGGTAGAGGAAATGAAGAAATACTTGCAAGCTTCTCAAGATCCTATTGCTCATATCAGCGAGGATGGTGCTGATAAGATCCCATAGGAGGTTGTATCTCTAATTCAACCTAACTCGATTACTTTGTATGAAAATGTGGTTGAGAACAACACCAAAATAGCAAATGATATGTGTGGGATTGTCTCTAGAATTAATAATACGACTAATGAGTATAAAGGATGTTTTCAAACTATTCTAAATTAGATTAAAACTCTCACATCAGTTGTTTCTGCTCTATCTACTTCTGCTTATCCATATCAACCTTTGGACAGTGACATGATCAGATCAATCTTTAAAGAAGAACTTCAGTCCATGTTGAGTGATACTAATCAGGAGAGTCTCTCTATAATCATTAAGAACAGTGACCATGTGCTTGACTTGGTAAGAGTTCACTCCAAAATTTCCACTGATGCTCAAGAATAAATTTCTAAAAAAGTGGATTACTACTTCAAGAGGATATTTTCCAAGCATTAGTTGACCAAAAATTTCAAGTATCTTGTGGAAAATTTAAAGTTTCCTCCTATAAATCATGATTTCAAAGATCAAGTTTAGAAGCTCAAAGACTTTACACCTACTGTGGAGAAATTTATGGAGAATAAAGATGACATTGAAAAGGCCATGAATTATGGTGTAGAAATCATCACATATTTTATCAAGATGTTGAAGCCTTATTTTCATGTTTAGAGCACAACCATCATTGCTCCTACAAAAGATCCTTTGAGACCTGGCCTGATTCCTTCTACCAATCCTTCTTCTTCTACCTCTTTGGAACCTATAACCATGTCTGTTTCTATGGCTCTGAGCCAGATCAGACCTGTTATTTTTTATCGACCTTTTCCTCTATCTTCCACCAGACCAACCCTTTCCCCTTATATCATTGAAGGAGTGCAATTAACTTCCCTTACTCCTGTTTCTTCCACCTCCACTTCTGAACCTCTCTCCTTTCCTCCTGTTGTCTCTAACAAGTATCAAGAGAAGGATTCAAAATCTGATGAGAATTGAAGACTATTTTTTGATAGGGCTATGATGTATTCTCTTTTTTTGATTGTAACTATACTCTCTCATTTTATTCAATAAAAAGTGTTCACTCCTTTATTCACATATTGGTATCATTTAGTGTTTGTTTTTTCCTTTCTCTTATTCTCTTTTCGATAATCCCAAAGGGGGAGAAGAGTTTACATTTGATCTAAAGGGGGAGAAATAAGAACTTCATTTATGATATTTAAGAACTTCATTTATGCTATTTGTTACATATATTCTCTAATACCTTGATATAATAAGAAAATGTATGGCTTGTAAATGCCATGATTTTTGATCATAAAAGGGGGAGATTGTGGGATTCCTCTTGTTTTAATGTTCCCAAATCATACCAATCAGAAATCAACTCCATGTCAACACTTTGATGGGGGATGAGACCGTAAGGGGCTTAACATGATGCTAGGGTTTCCCCACACCACCTTCTCCTCCCCGCTTTAGGTCGACCACAATTTCCTTGGTTCTTCTGTTAGACTCAGTCTTGGCGGGCGATCTCTTCCAGTGATGACATCGTTCGGGCTCTTTCACCTTGGAAAACCTCATCATTTTCTGGCCTCATCTCACCCTTTCCTTCAAGATGGCTAGGGTTTCACATGGAGGCATGGTGTTGGTCTAGTGTTCGTGTTCCAGATGCTACTGTCAGGGGGCTTCTACTGCGTTTGGTGTCGTCTGTGGGTGTACTGGGAGGATCTGGCCTTCGTGTGTGGTTTTAAAGGCGGTGCTGGGTTCTGTGGTTGGCTTGCAGTGGACTTCCAGTGATCTAGAATTTGGGAGGTCATCTCGTCGGTGATGTTTTCTTCTTTTTTGATCTTTCTTCTATGGTTCTCAGTTTTGGATGTGTGTATTTTTTCCTGTGGCTTACGGTGCCAAAAGCGCTGGGCAACCCTTCTTCGTTTCTTGTTGGTTCCCTTATGAATGGTGTATTGTGGGTTTAGTGAGGCGAGGATACCCCCAATGTTGGCTTCGATGTGCTGGTTCTCTGATTTGCTAATGTTCTGTGGAGTTTGTCTTATTGATATTTATTTTCTAGTTGTGGATTTGCTGTTCACAATGGTTTTTGGCGTGGTTTGTATTGATTTTGGTCTGCAGAGTGTCGATTGGTTCGAGGTTTCACTGTGGTGTCTGCGGAGTGAGAGGACCAATTTGGGATATACCTAACACTGAGGGGGGGGGGGGGTGAATTGGTGTTGGGAAATTTTTAACTTTGATTCCAACTTTTATCCCTGTACCTCTTGACCTGTTAGGATCTTGATTCTCTTATTCTCTTTTCCCTATCACATGCAATAATAGAAAGGAGTAAAAATATGCGCATGATATTTTTACAAGGTTCACCACTCAATAAGAGTAGCTATGTCTTTTCCATGCATGGATATGACTAGTGCATGGATTATCCACTATGATGTGATATGCTATTATAGTGGAGTGGCTAGGAAAGCAATCCTCTAGGCAGTGTGAGTCCCTACACTTTAAAGGGGGGTGGAAAACAATCCTCTTCCCTGGACTGGTGATGGCCTAGTCCAACTTACAGCCTCTAGCTGGTTCTTTATACTACCTATGAAGAAAATATTCTTCCTTCATGATAAGGAAGGTTCTGATCTTGGTCTTCTTTAGTGATCTTCAATTGATTACTTGAAAATTAGAAAGCAAGAAATTCTTCCTCCTTTCTTTCTATTCTTCTCTAGTGCAACATCAACTACATTAGAATTATTCTTTCTTATTCTTAGTGCAATAAACAACTGCACTAAATCTTCTTCTCTATTCTTGGCCAGAATCACATATACCAATGTGATTATTCAGACACTGAGGATCAGCTCACATAACATCATCTGAATTAAACTGCCATAAATAATTGCAGGCTTCAATTGGGCGTACTCACTTCTTCTTCTTCTTCTCTTCTTTCTATGTAGCAAACTGGTAAGTTGCACACTCTTCTTCTTCTACTTATTCAATGAAAAACCAGCTGTACTGAAACTTTCTCTTCTTCACACGTTCTCTTTTAGTGCAAAACCATCTACACCGAGCTCTTCTTCTTCTTCTTCTTGCTAGAATCACAAGTTCTCTTTGTGATTGTTAAAAACAATGAAGTCTAGCTCAACTTAGAATTATCACAGTTGATCAGAAGCTGGTAAGAACTTCTAGAACAACTCATAGCTTGCGCGCCAATCCTTACTTGTGTACCACCTTGCTTGCGCGCCCCCCTGCTTGCGTGCCACCAAATACTTGCATGCCACAATTGTGCACAACTAAAAACTTGTGCGCCACTTCGAGGTTAGACACAACACACTTTTTGCACACAACTCCCTACTTGAGCGCCTATTACAACTTGCACGCCACTTCTGCTTGCACTCCACTCTGCTTTCACGCCACTCTGCTTGCACGACACTCTGCTTGCACACCTCCCTACTTGTACGCCTTATAAATAACCCTCAACTTGCACACCACTTCATATTGCGTGCCACTTTCTACTACTTGCGTGATTAGAGCTAAAAGTTTCTCTTAAGTGTTGAGCGTTAAAAAATGAGGAGGCTAGTCGTCTATTTATAGGCATTTTGGTGACTTGCACACCACCTACACTTGCGCGCCACTCCAACACTTGCGCGCCGCTCTAGAACTTGTGCGCCATTCCAACACTTGCACGCCATTCCATCACTAGCACGACACTTTCTTTCCTTTATCATATTTTGATATGATGATGTTGAAATATGACTTGAACGCAACATACACTTGCATGCCACATATACTTGTGTGTCACACTTATGTGTTGCTTATACTTGCACACCAATTTTTGAATTGCACGTCAATCTTTAACTTGAGTGCCACTTTATTTCCTTTTTCATATTTCGATGTGATGATCTTGAAATATGACTTGCACACAACATACAATTGTGCGCCACATATACTTGCACGCCACAATTGCACGCCACTTTCTTTATTTTTCCAAAAAACACTTCTTTACTCTCCCTATACTTCATAAGCCTTGCATCACAAGTTCTCCAAACTTATGATATTTTTGAAATAAAAATCAGCAAATCATCATCATAGTTACAATGAAAAGTACTGAAACTTCTCTATCTTCCAGCAGCATCATTCCTTCCAATCAAAATTGTATATGACTGACATCATAATTTCTCCCCCTTTCCATCGTAAGGATTGCATCACAAGTTCTCCTGACTTATGATATTTGTGAAATACATATCAGCAAAGCATCGTCTGGTTTTGTCCATTATTTTTGGAATATGAATTCCAAAGTACTTCTTCATCCTCACTTCAAATCCTCAATTCCTTTTGGAGTGTTAATTCCAAAGAACTCCAATCATCTCTGTTGGTCGGAGTGGATACTCAAGAGGGGGGTTAATTGAGTTCCAATTAAAATTTCTGTTAAAATATTGTCTATTTAAAATCACCCAATTTATAAAACAAGTTAAACTGTAGTGAATTTATACAGATTGTGAATGTTCACTTATCTTCACAAAGATTGATTAGGTCTCAGTTAATTTAACCACAAGATCAAACTAACTTTTGAAACTAACCTACTGATTTACAATAAGTGTAAACACTTTCTAATTTAACTATCAAAGTAGATTTAAAATAGTTTTGTATTTCAAAGTAATAGCAGTGGAGTATAAAAGATATATGTAGTATACTTTAAACTTAAACTAAAGATGCATAACAGATATAACAAGAGGTTCAGTCTCAAGCCGAGACTTAGTCCTCTCAAATTTATATAAATTTTATCCACACCCTAGATCGGGGTTAACAACAGTTTACACAACTTTCCAGGCCACGCAGGGACCTCTACCACTGTTCTTCGTGGTAATCAAAACAAAGATCAGGCCACACAAGGACCTCTTCCACAGTTGATGTGGGTAAACAAGAGTTAAGAATTTTAGAGTGAGGATTTTGATATCATTTAGTTCAGTGCAGGAGACAATGTGTGTGTGAGATATACAGAGTACACCACACTACTCGAAAGTAAATAAACAAATCACTTAGAGAGAATAGATAAGAGTTTAGAAAGCTCTAGTGATTAACAATGAAGCTCTGGACTCGTTGGATTCAGCAGAATTGCTTCTTAGTCATTCTCTGGTTTTTCTGTTGAAAAACAGAGTGTCGTAGTTCATCTTGTGATCTAAAGGAGTGAAAATGATCTCTTGATTCGTCATGTGTTCTTCAGTGGTGTTGGATTGCACTCATGAGAGTTCTTTGAAAGTCTTGAAATCTCTTTCTTGCTCAGGATTTTTCTTTTTGTTCAGCACAGTGCTCTCAGGTGTATGTAAGTTCTTCTTGTTGTATCGTCACACTTGCACACCACTGCTTACACTTGTTACGTGTACTGCATCTCAATCTTCCTTATATTCCACTCATTCTGGTAGTAGGAATGATTCCCTTTTCATAGGTATGAGATACGGTTTCCTGACATACCAACAACTATCATTAAATAACATTAATTGCATTAAAAACAAAAAATATGACCGTTATCATTATTTAAATAATATTGACAAAAAGTTAAGAAACAGTGTCACAGTGATTATGTAAATGGTGTCTTCTTCATGGTATAGTCTTCACGATATGTGGTTCACGGTAAGTGCTTCATGGTAAGTGCTTCATGGTATGTGGTTCACGGTAAGTAGCTCATGATGTCTCAGTCATGGTGAGTCCTTCACGGTGTCTCGGTCACGGTGTCTCGGTCACGGTGACTCGGTCACGGTGAGTCCTTCACGGTGTCTGGGTGACTGTGATTGTGTCTTGTAGACAATTTGTCTTACTGTGTCAAACATCACGGTGTCTCTATAATTAGAAAAATATCTATATTTATACTTAAACAGTAATATGCAGAATATGGATTAAGTTTAATCATTAGAGAGTAAGAGAACTTGAATCATAAATATAAAGGCTTGATAATATAAGTGAGATTTGTGATCATGCATAAGACTTGTAAATAATAAAGAGAGTAATTAACATCATAATACTTGAAGAGCATTAGCAAGATGTGAAATTAAGATTGAGATTAATTAACAGTAATAGTATTTGTGATCATTAAAACATGATTAATACATGAGGAGTCCAACAATCTCCCCCTTTTTGATGATCACAAATCATGTATAGTATAAATAAAATGCAACATAGCATATCTCATTATAGTAATGATACTTTTAGTTTTTCCTCCCCCTTTTGGGATCATCAAAGAGTAGAGAAAATGAAATAAAACAATGCATTTTTCATTAAAAAGGGTTCAGAATAGATCATACAAGAGAAATACAAATAGGAAACAAGAAATAACATCCCATCAAAAAGAAAACAGTCTCTGGACTCTTCAAGGATACACCTTGTCCTTGCCTTTAGCAGCAGTAGGAGATGGTGCTGAAGTAGAAGAAGTCATATATGCGGTAAACAAAGAGGGTAAGGGTAAACCTTCAAAAATAGAGGGAGCCAAAGTAGGAGTAGTAGAAGATCTAGGCTGTGGTTGGTCAAGAATGACTGGCCGGATCTGATAAAGAGCTTGGCTGACTGACATGGCAGTTGAAGCTAAGGCAGGTAGACCAGGTCTAAGGGGTGCAACAGCTGAAGAAACTATAGAAGTACTCTACACATGAATATATGGATTCAAAAGATTGATGAAATCAGTAATGATTTCACCACCATATTGCATAGCCTTTTCAAAATTGTCTTTATTCTCAATGAATTTGTCCAACAATCTGGTGAACTCTATAAGTCTCTAAACTTGAGCTTTAAAAGCTTGAGTTACAGGAGGTATTTTCAGGTTTTCAAAAATATATCTAAAGTGATCTATCATATCACTTTTTGAGAAAATCCGAGAGCGATAAAAATCTATTTTCTTAGTGATCTCCTGTTGAGAATCATTGGATATCTTAGAATGAATTCTAACCAAGTCCAATGCTCGATCACTATTCTTAACCACTTCTGACAAAGAAGAAAGATCCAATCCACTTAAGGAATTCTGAAGTTCTTCCTTGATTACGGATATCAGTAGAGAATCATCCAAAAGAGGAATGGAAGTTTGACTTGAAGCAGGAGAAGCTTTTACAGCTTCAGATAGAACTTTGAGATGTTTCAGAACTTTTTGCAGGCATCCAGTGTACTCATATGTAAGTTTATTCAAATTTTCTACAAGCTCCCTCATGAATTCCATCATCTTGGTGTGTCTTTTTCCAATCTTTTCATCAAAAGATAGTAGATATGGATGCACTTGAGACACAATTTCCCTAGCAAGGGTGGAATCAGTTGGCTCAGGAGAAGCAATAATAGGTGCAGGGGCAGAGACAGGAGCAGGTTCTGATCTCAAAGACAACTCATTCTGCAAGTTTGCTACCATATTTTTCAGATTTGCAACATCAGCACTTAACAGCTTATTTTCAACTCTAAATTATTGAATTTCTCAGATCATCCTTAGTTGAATATGAAATATAATATTTTCCAAGAGAATCGATGCATATTATTGACTTAGTTGAGTCACTGGACGAGGTTGAGAGGATAATATTTTCTTAACTCCAGCTAAGAGAGTCTCTCCAAAAACTTTCAGATTATCTTTAGTCACAAAGGAGTGATGATCGGGTAATGGTGCAGGTAAAGGTAGTGGTTCAGAGTCATCTTCAGACTCCGATTCTGATTCAGATTGAGAATGGGGCTCTGGTTCTGGTTCTGGTTCTGGTTCTGGTTGAGCTATAAACTTCAGTTGAAACAGAGAAGAAAGATCCATTTCAATTGTAGTCACTTGCCGTGACTCATTCACATCATAAAAGCCTGGGAACTCATACCGAGTGTACATAGAATATGTGACAGTAGGTTGAGAAGCTTCAGCAGATCTAGCTTCCATAATCTCAAGGTTTTGAGGTTCCTCCCCCTCAAATTGTGCTTCCATTTCAGAGACTATAGGCTCAACAACATGATCAAGATCCACAGGATCATCTCTAATCTCTTCAGAAAACTCTTGCCTTTCCAGTTGAAAGGAAATTTCCATCCTCTCTTCAGCAGAGGGAATTATCTCAGGAACCGATTGTTCCACTAGTTGAGCTTCCAAATTTGTTTCTTTCTCAACAGGGAGATACTCTTCAATAGGATCTGTCTCTATGATTGCTTGCTATTCTGAATTAGGAAAAATCAATTTTCTTATAGTATTAGGATGTGTTTATGGATTGCCATCCTCAATAGAAGCAGGAGCTTCCTCTTCTATCAAACCAACATCAACTTCCTCTCCTTGAGGTATTTCAGCAGGGACAACAGTAGGGACAACAACTCTTTCTTTTTCAACAGGAACAGTTTCCATTGGAGGTCTTCCAGCTTCTTCTCTAGGTGATACTTCAGCTGTTACTTCCTCTTCTTCTTCTTCTTCTTCTTCTTCTGAATACTCAACCACTTAATCTAGTTCCAAACCAGGATCAGATAGATTCTTAGGCCTTCTTGGATAGTCAACATGATTAAACTTTTTATAGAGTTGATCATTATCCTCAACCCACTGCTTCTTCCAGGGGTTCCAGATTATCTTTATCCTTCTGATGATAGGCATGGATAAGCAGAAATCAAAGTCCTCTAACTTTTATTCATTTGTTCTAACCATCCCTTTGGCAACTAACATGGCTGAAATCATCCTTGAGTAAAACAAGGAGGTGGTTTTGGAAGTGACTTTGATCAGCTCACAAATATATTTAATAACATACTTGCATAGGTTGATCTTATGGCCATTCTTCAACAGGTGAACTAGGAACACATAGAATTTCCAAGGCATTTTCCATATTGAAGATATCATAAGATGGAGGAGGGTCTCTTTGATAGTCTTCACAAACTCCTTCATGTGGAACTCTTTAGCATGCAGCCCATAACCTCGAAGAGAAAGAACACTTCTGACCATTGATCCAGCTGGTCACCAAAAATATTTCTCCAAAATCAAAGGAAAACTTCACATACTGATAGAATTGAGATACCAGCCTCGGGTAAATCGGTCTATTTTGTCCAGAGAACCATTCAATCCATCCTTGTTCTCTTAAAACTTTCAAAACTAATGACTTTATAGACAACAGCTACTCATGGCAAACTTCTTTTTCAGGTACAATAGTATGGCTTACCAAGTTTGGGTTTAGAGATCCTTCAGGAGATATCCTCAGTATCCTCTTCTGTTTCTTAGAGCGGCGCTTCTCAGATGAGGGTGAAGATGAACGCGTCATCCATGGCATCCACTGAAGGTTCGGGCGAGAGGGAAGAGAAGGTTTTCAAGAATGAGAAGGTTCAGGAGAGAGTTCGGGTAAGGAATCGAATGAAACCCTTAAGTTTTATCATTTGGGAATGTCAATCGTCATAAAAAAATGCGGGAAATCAAATAGTAGTGAAATAAAAATTACCGTGATACGGGTTAATATAAGAATATAAATAATTTTCACAGTGAGACCGTGAGTAGAAATTATGGTGTGATGAAAAACAGTCATCATAGTGAGATAGTTGGTGGTTGTCATGGTGAGACAGTGACCATTCTGTGCAGTCACAGTGAGACAGTGACCATTCTATGCAGTCACGGTGAGACAATGAGTTAACAGACCGTGAACACAAGATCTTAACGGTGAGACCGTATGCATGAAACAGTAACTGTAAAATAGTGAGCATGAAACCATAAAGTAAAATATAGTAAAGTATTGAGCATTAAGATCAGTAAAATATCTATTTATGATTAATCATACCAAGATCATGTATGATGTAGTCTAATCTTTCAGAATTTAATGGTTTAGTGAATATATCAGCAAGTTGATATTCAGTACCAATGAATTCCAAAGTGATATCACCTTTTTGATAATGATCCCTCAAAAAGTGATGTATTACATCAATATGTTTTGTCCTAGAATGAGAAACAGGATTCTTATAAATATTAATAGAACTTGTGTTGTCACAATTTATTGGGACATGTCTAAATTGATATCCATAGTCTAGTAATGTGTGTTTCATCCACAAAATTTGCGCACAACAACTTCCAGCAGCTATGTATTCAGCTTCTGCAGTAGATAATGCAACATAATTTTGTTTCTTACTACACCATGATACTAGTGACTTGACTAAAAGATGACATGTTCTAGAGGTGCTTTTTCTATCTAACTTACATCCAGAAAAATCAGCATCAGAATAACTAACTAGTTCAAATGATTGTCCTTTGGGATAGAACATTCCTAAATTGGGAGTATGCTTGAGGTATTTGAAAATTCTATTTACAGCATTTAAATGCGACTCTTTAGGGTTTTCTTAAAAATGAGCACACATACACACACTAAACAAAATATCAGGACGACTAGCAGTCAGGTAGAGTATACTTTTAATCATTCCTCTATAAGTGGTTTGATCAACAGATTTACCATCTTCATCAAGATCCAACTTATAGGTGGTACTCATGGGAGTGTCACTAATTTTTGTGCTATCCAATCCAAAACATTTTAAAAGATCTCTAGTATATTTACTTTAAGTTAAAATAATTCCATCATCATTTTGAAAGATTTTAAATCCAAGAAAGAATTTTAGTTCACCCATTAAACTCATTTCAAATTCATTTTGCATCATTTTAGAAAAATTAGTACATAGGGAATTTCTTGAAGATCCAAAAATAATATCATCTACATAAATTTGTACAACTAAAACATCTTTAGAAATTCGTTTTATAAAAAGAGTAGGGTTAGCTATACCTTGTGTAAAACCTTTAGAAATTAGAAAAGTACTTAATCTATCATACCAAGCTCTTGGAGCTTGCTTTAAACCATATAAAGCTTTTGATAAAAAAAATATGATTTGGAAAATGAGGGTTTGAGAATCCAGGTGGTTGTTCAACAAAAACATCCACAACAATATATCCATTTAAGAATGCACTCTTGACATCCATTTGATATAGTTTGAAATTTAGATGTGTAGCATAAGCAAGTAAAATCCTAATAGCTTCTAATCTAGCTACAGGAGCAAAAGTCTCCTCATAGTCAATTCCTTCCTCTTGACTATAGCCTTGTGCAACTAGCCTAGCTTTGTTTTTAACTATGTTTCCAGATTCATCTACTTTATTTCTAAACACCCATTTAGTGCCTATGGTGAAAGTGTCCTTAGGTCTTTCAACAAGATTCCAAACTTTATTTCTTTCAAACTTATTGAGTTCTTCTTTCATAACAATTACCCAAAATTCATCATTGATAGCATCATCAATGTTTTTAGGTTCAAGCTGTGACAAGAAGGCTTGATGTTCAACCTGATTTCTAAGAGAAGCTCTAGTTTGAGTCCCTCTATCAAGATTTCCTACAATAGCATCTAAAAGATGATTCTTTATAATTCTAGTTGATATAGTAAAGGTATGACTAGAAATTTCAGGTTCTTCTCTAGGTTCAGGTTCATTAGAAGAAGATTCTGGAATAAGTCTAGAACTGGTTGTCTTTATATCAGGTTCATTGATTTTATCATTAAGGTCCAGAAAAAATAAATCTTCTTCACGATTTTCAAGAGAGGTTTTAGACTCATGTGGACCAGTTTCATCGAATTTTATGTGAATAGATTCTTCCACACACTTGGTTCTCTTATTGAAAACTCTATAGGCTTTTCTGGTTAAAGAATATCCTAAAAAGATTCCTTCATCACTCTTAGAAGAAAACTTATCAAGATTATCTTTTGTATTGAGAATAAAGACTTTTCAACCAAAGACTCTAAAGTAATTGACTTTAGGTTTTCTATTATTCCACAACTCATATGGGGTCTTCTTAAGAACAGGTCTAATTAAGACTCTATTAATAATATAACAAGCTGTATTCACAGCTTCAGCCCAAAAGTAAATATGCAGGTCATATTCATTAAGCATAGTTCTAGCAATTTCTTGCAGGGTTTTATTTCTTCTTTCTACTACACCATTCTGCTGAGGTGTCCTAGGAGCAGAAAAGTTATGACTATAGCCATTGTATGAGAAATAGGATTCAAATTCATTATTTTCAAACTCACAACCATGATCACTTCTTAGAGTTTTAATCTTAAGTCCACTAAGGTTTTCTACAGACTTGGAGTATTTAACAAAATAAGAACAAGCGTCACTTTTGTGAGCTAAGAAGTATACCCAAGTATATCTAGAAAAGTCATCTACTAGGACATATACATAGTGATTCCCATTTAAGATAGAAACTCTAGATGGTCTAAATAGATCCATGTGAACCAACTCGAGAGGTTGAGAAGTTGAGACTTCTTTCTTTGGTTTGAAAGAGATTTTGTGTTGCTTTCCCGTTTGACAGGGATTACAAACTTTGTAATTTGGAAACTCAAGTTTGGGTAAGTCTCTAACTAAGTTCTTCCTAGTTAGTTTCCTAAGTGAGTGTATATTGCAGTGTCCTAATCTTCTATTCCAAAGCCAAGACTCTTTATGAAAGACATTTAAACAGGTAACATTTTGTTTAGCTAAGGAATTTAGATCAACAACATAAACATTTTCATTTCTTAAAGTAGAAAATACTAAAACATTTTTAGATTTAAAAACATTACAGGAATCATTTTCAAATTTGACATTAAAACCATCATCACATAATTGAGAAATACTTAACAGATTATATTTCAGTCCATCAACAAATAAAACTTTAGAAATTAAAACTGAATCAGTGTTACCAATTTGGCCTAGGCCGATGATCTTTCCTTTAGAATTATCACCAAAGGTGACATAGCCTCCATAAACCTTTATTAAACTATTGAAACATGAGTAATCCCCAGACATATGTCTTGAACATCCACTGTCCAAATACCATGTCTTCTTGCGGGAACTCTTCAAGCAGATTTCCTACAAAAATAGTTTTAGATAGAGTATGATTTTGGTACCCAGATCTTCTTGGGTCCAGAAAGGTTAGCAATCAATGATTTTGGTACCCGAATTTGTCTTATGGGTCTCATATAATTTACAGAATCAATAGATTTTGAAAGATAAACTCTATTTGATTTATAACTATGTGAATAACTAGTTGAAGTATAGGGATTTCGAGAACTAAAACTAGTAGCATTCTGTCCAGATTTAGGAATAAAGCTATTCTTAGTAAGCTATCTCTGTCCAGGTTTGTAGCCTATTCCACTAGTGCATTTTGGTTCCACTTGATTTCCTAGAATTTGAGTTAGTGTATCCTTTCCATTTGTGAACTTCTCTAATTCCTTTCTAAGTTTATCATTATACATTTTCAGTTCAGTGTTCTCCTTTAATAGTTGATCATTCTTCTCTTTTTCAATAGTAAGTTCAGTTTTAACAGTTGTAGTGAGATCATGCTGTTTCTTCAATGATTTGTATTTATCCTTAAGTTCACTGCATGTCTCTTCCAGCATATTACAATATTCAAATAATTCCTCACTAGTCATGTTTTCAGAATCCGAATCAGATTCTACATCATCTCCAGAATAATAAGAATTTAAAACAGGAGTATCTAAGGTTACCTCAGATGTGTTTGTCATGAAACACATGTTGGCATGATTATTTTCAGAATCAGACATTTCATATTCACTTATGCTGTCTTCAGAAGCACTCCAGGTAGCCTTTATAGCTTTCTTGTACTTACTGTCCTTGTAATCATTTTTCTTCTTGAATTTTAGCTTTGGGAAGTCTGCTTTAATGTGTCCTTTTCTTTTGCACTCATAGCAAACAACTTCATCACTTTTATCTGGCTTTTTCTAGTCCTTATTCCAATGTACCTTATTGTCATACTTTCATTTGTAATTTGATTTTCTAAAATATTTCTTCTTCCTATAAAATTTCTTAAACCTTATGGCTATCTGATCCATTTCAACATCACTATCAGAGTCTGAGCTTTCACTTGTTGAACTGTTAGTTTTTATTTGAGCTTTTTCTTTGTCCTTGTTCTTCGAAGTGGTAGTCTTGAAAGCCACTGATTTCCTTTTTGGTTCATCCTATTCCTCTTTGTTCACCTTCAGCTCTTCCGCATAAATCATAAGCTTACCAATGAGTTCTTTGACAGGTAGAGCAGAAATGTCACATGACTCTCTAATTGAAATAGATGTGCCTCTCTATCGGTCTGGTAAACATCTTAGTATCCTCATAATTTGTTCCTTTGCTGGAACAACTTTACCAAGTGAATTCATTGTATTGAATATCTCATTAAACCTGAGATACATATCAGAAATAGGTTCCTCAGTTTTCATTTTAAAATTATCATATTTAATAGTATATGTATTCAATCTCATTTCTTTAACATTGGTTGTTCCTTCATGAGAAACACCTAAAGTATCCCAAATTTCAAAAGCAGTTTTACAAGTAGAAATTATATTAAACTTTTCATCTCCTAAAGCACAGTACATGACATTCATAGCTTTACAATTATTATTGTAGGCAGTCTTTCTAGGTTCATCCCAAGTTGTTCTTTCGGTTTCTGGAATTTTATATTGAGATTCTATAGCAGTCCAAATATCAAAAACCATGCTTTCTAAATGAATTTTCATTTTAAGCTTCCACTGAGCATAGTTTATACCATTGAAGAAAGGTGGCATGTTAGTAGCAGAACCCTCTAGTCTATTGTCCATAACTAGATTTTAGAAAGTAAATTTAAAAGGATAAAATTTAGAACTAACACAAATTTAAGATCTTTAAAGATGCAACTAAAATCACAGTTGAAAAACAGAGTATTTCAAAAATCCTTAAATAAAAACAACCTCTGATACCAAATGTTGGTCGGAGTGGATACTCAAGAGGGGGGTGAATTGAGTTCCAATTAAAATTTCTATTAAAATATTGTCTATTTAAAATTCCCCAATTTATAAAACAAGTTAAACTGTAGTGAATTTATACAGATTGTGAATGTTCACTTACCTTCTCAAAGATTGATTAGGTCTCAGTTAATTTAACCACAAGATCAAACTAACTTTTGAAACTAACCTACTGATTTACAATAAGTGTAAACACTTGCTAATTTAACTATCAAAGTAGCTTTAAAATAGTTTTGTATTTCAAAGTAATAGTAGCGGAGTATAAAAGATATATGCAGTATACTTTAAACTTAAACTAAAGATGCACAACAGATATAACAAGAGGTTCAGTCTCAAGTCAAGACTTAGTCCTCTCAAATTTATATAAATTTGATCCACACCCTGGATCGGGGTTAACAACAGTTTACACAACTATCCAGGCCACGCAGGGACCTATACCACTGTTCTTCGTGGGAAACAAAACAAAGATCAGGCCACACAAGGACCTCTTCCACAGTTGACATGGGTAAACAAGAGTTAAGAATTTTAGAGTGAGGATTTTGATATCCTTCAGTTCAGTGTAGGAGATAGTGTGTGTTTGTGAGATATACAGAGTACACCACACTGCTCGAAAGTAAATAAAAAAATCACTTAGAGAGAATAGATAAGAGTTTAGAAAGCTCTAGTGATTAGCAATGCAGCTCTAGACTCATTGGATTCAGCAGAATTGATTCTTAGTCCTTCTCTGGTTTTTCTGTTGAAAAATAGAGTGTCATAGTTCAACTTGTGTTCTACAGGAGTGAAAATGATCTCTTGATTCGTCGTGTGTTCTTCAGTGGTGTTGGATTACCCTCATGAGAGTTCTTTGAAAGTCTTGAAATCTCCTTCTTGCTCAGGATTTTTCTTTTTGTTCAGCACAGTTCTCTCAGGTGTATGTAAGTTCTTCTTGTTGTATCATCACACTTGCACACCACTTCTTACACTTGTTACGTGTACTGCATCTCAATCTTCCTTATATTCCACTCATTCTGGAAGTAGGAATGATTCCCTTTTCATAGGTACGAGATACGGTTTCCTGACATTCCAAAAACTATCATTAAATAACATTAATTGCATTAAAAACAACAAATATGACCGTTAGCATTATTTAAATAATATTGACAAAAAGTTAAGAAACGGTGTCACAGTGATTATATAAATAGTGTCTTCTTCACGGTATAGTCTTCACGGTATGTGGTTCATGGTAAGTAGCTCACGATGTCTCAGTCACAGTGAGTCCTTCACGGTGCCTCGGTCACGATGTCTCGGTCACGGTGACTCAGTCACGGTGAGTCCTTTACGGTGTCTGGGTGACTATGACTGTGTCTTGTAGACAGTCTGTCTTACTGTGTCAAACATCATAGTGTCTTTATAATTAGAAAAATATCTGTATTTATACTTAAACAGTAATATGCAGAATATGGATTAAGTTTAATCATTAGAGAGTAAGAGAACTTGAATAATAAATATAAAGGCTTGATAATATAAGTGAGATTTGTGATCATGCATAAGACTTGTAAATAATAAAGAGAGTAATTAACATCATATGACTTGAAGAGCATTAGAAAGATGTGAAATTAAGATTGAGATTAATTAAGAGTAATAGGATTTGTGATCATTAAAACATGATTAATACATGAGGAGTCCAACAATCTCTCTTCATCCAAAAGTGGAGGCTTGATACTTCTTCAAATAACTTAAATGTTGCAGACAATGTATCACCTTTGATACATGTATTTAGAACTTTAAGAAAAGTGCAACAATCATCTGATTTCAAGGCAATGTGTAATTCACGACCTTCTTAGAATGAAAATCCCTTCCACACTCTCTCTTCTTATTTATCCATAATTCTATACTTCATTCAAATCATATGATTCTTTTCTTAAAGTAAGCTCTTGCATGGTTCTCATGAAATCATAAAGCATTTCATAGTATTCTTTAAATCATCATTCTTCTTCAATAATCCTTAGATGGATGATACGTCACCATTCTTCATTGTTGTAAACAATGTGTCACCTTTGACACAAGTTCTTTGAACTAAGGATTAGTGCATCAATCGTTTGAATTTACTTCATGGAGAATCTCCCAAGCATGATATTCAATGCTATGATTGCATAACAACTCTCCAGGCATCCTAACTTCAGCCGATCTCCATTAACTTTGGATTCCTTATTTATATCCTTCTTTATTTTGACCAGCAATGACAACTATTGACAACAAATACAATCTTCATACACAAAGTGGTCCCAACAATCTCCCCCTTTGTATTTGTTGGCAATACCCAATGTTTTTCTTCAAAATAAATGTGCCAATGTGATTCTTCACTTATTTCTCTCTTCAAACTTTAATTTCAATTCTCTCCCCCTTATTGAAAAGAAATACAAAGTTCATGGGAATAGGGGTATCAATCCTTACTCAAACAAAGTGCCATCAATCATTTCACTCTAAGTCTAATTGAGCAATGCTCGGTGTAGAAAACAAGAGGATTTTATTTAGACAACAGAGTTTTCCATTATCCACTGAATCATGATACCTCATGAGATGAGAACCCATGAGCTTTGACTTCAAGGGGTTTCCACTTTCATTCCAGGCATAGGAGAGTAAGTGTGATATGGAATAATTAACCAGAAACTCCTCCACTCACTTCAACAAATGGATAAAAAACATTCAATTGTAAAAGGTAGGATATGTGACCTTGGAACACTTCCATTATTCTTATGTCACTGAGTAATTTTAGTTACTCTCCCTTTGAAAGAATAATATTTATTTCAAGTAACCAAGGATGAGATATTGAGAAATGATATAACTTTTCCAATGACATGATCTTCATACAATCTTCCGAGTAATTGAGTTTTATACCAATTGATGTTGATACTTATTGAGATAATGACTCTGGAAGCCTCTTCATGTATCTCCCCCTCAAGGGAACAATTCACACAATTTATTCTTAGGATATCTCCCTGAGAGCTTACCTCACCTTAAATTCCCTGTATGATATGAACAAATACAATAATCAAAGATTTAAGGGAATAAAGTGGATCTTCCATGCTTCTTCAATGTGAGATGGAAGGATGAGATGATTTTATCAACCAAGATTCTCCATTTTATCCACCACTCACACTTTTACATTTTATATTTAATTTTGAATGTGGCTGTGTGGATCTCAATACTTCTTCTATCCCTTTGTGTGCGAATCTTCTTTCTCCAAGATCTTTCTAAGAACTAGAATCTCCAGGTGCAACTTTCATCCTCTTCATGAATTCTTGTTAGGTTGGAATAAATTCAAAGCACTTTCTGACAGTATGACCATCCTTGTTACACCTCACACATAGAACTTCTTTTTCTTCATGTAGAATCTTCTGTTTTTTTAGTACCAGCCTTATCCCGTGAATATTCCATTTTTATCATTCTTTCCAAATCTTCTGGCCAAACCACCAATATATCATTTGGTATTGAGGCATCAAGATTGTATCTTCTACATGGTATCTTCTGAGTGGCATCCCTATTAGTAGTTCTTTTGGATGCACCACTCTTCAACTTCTTGGATTTAGAATCCAAGGTCTTCTCAACTTTCCTCCTTAGAGTCTTCTTGGGAGTGTTTGATTTTCCAACATTCTTCTGACTACTTCCCAAGGATGATTTTTCTTTCTTATCCAGATCTTGTGGTATTCTTTTCTTATCAGCTTTGGGTACCTCTTGAAATGAACATGTACCATTCATGTGACCACTCCTATTGCATACATCACAGATGTTATCTAACATTACAAATCTATTTGCAGTATACATATGCTTCTGGATCTGTGGATGTTGCTTCTTCTTCTCTGGATTTCTCCCCTTAGAGATGGGAATTTTCTGTGCTCTTACATTTAAGGGGTTGTACCAACAATCTAGTTCACAATGCCCAAATCTATTACAACACCATCATTGACCAAAAAACCTTGATTTCTTTCCATCTTCTTTATAAAGTTGATGAGTCTTATTCTTGGTATGGTGGGATTTATGTGGGGATCTATCTTACACACTCTTTCCACTATCCACCCTATCCATGGTGGTAGGTTTCTTCTCACTTTTCTTCATCCATACTTGTTTAGAATTTTTCATACAACCTGCACTTTTTGTAGAAGAAATTTTAGAGACATTAGTACAAGTTGGTATAGATGGTACCTTTACTTTCTCAGCTGCTTGTGATAGATCAATGAGTGAAGTCATGATCTTCTTATCACATGTTGGAGGTATTTTGACAGTATAATCCTCCAGTAATCATTGAGTACTAGCAGAAACTGTTTCCTTCTTTTTTGGAGACTCAATATGTGTCTTCTCTAGATTTGTCAACTGAGCTTCAAATTCTAGACATCTCATACTGAGGATGAATTTATGGTCTTCAATCATAGTCATTTTCTCTTAACAAGCCTTCTTTAACCTTTCAAATACATCTTCATGCATCCTTACTTTGTTTTGTAACAAAGAGTCAAGTTCTTTGATATTCTTGGAGTCTTCTTCAAAATATAATTCCTTGACATCATTGCCTTTTTTCAGATCATCTTCAAGTGCATGGATCTTCTCTTCTAGAGTCTTATTAACTCCCTATATTTCTTCAACATCTTTGAGCCACTTTGAAGAACATAATTCAAATTCCCTCTTTGTTGATTCAAAGGCTCCAACCTGTCTGGAGAGATTTAGACCTTCAACAATTTTTTCATGTAATCCTTTCTCTAAAAAATCTGTTTCTTCTTCCAACTGAGTGACATTTTCCTGCATGTATTGAAATACTCCACAAACCAGGGACATTATCTCTTCAGGAATACCTTACAGAATCATTCTTAATCTATTAACTGATATTTTTTGAGGTGTTTTAGATTGATCATCACCACTTGTGCCAACATTTTCATCATGTGAATAATTTCTAAATGTACTAACATATAACTCTTGACCAGTTGAGGTTAGAAGGTTTTCCATCTTCTTGGTGGGTACTTGAGCCACCTTCTCATTACTTTCCAAGTCGGGTGTGTCTTCAATGTAAGCTATATATGAAGAACTAGATAATTCCTCTTCTTTAGATAAGAGGGAATTCTTCTTCAATTTTCTCTTCTCTTTCTTTTTCCTGTTCATCATGGTCTTGGTAGATATAGCCTTCTGATCAAAGGTAACTGAATCTTCACCAACACTGCTCTTCATTGTTAACTCAGGAAAGGAACTCAATTATTTACAAGAGAATAACTTCATTGTAGATAATCCAACAGAGGTGAACCTTCGCCCTCTGATACCAATTGAGAGGACCAGTTTGGGATATACCTAACACTGAGAGGGGGGGGGGGGTGAATTAGTGTTGGGAACTTTTTAACTATGATTCCAACTTTTATCCCTGTACCTCTTGACCTGTTAGGATCTTGATTCTCTTATTATCTTTTCCCTATCACATGCAATAATAGAAAGCAGTAAAAATATGCACACGATATTTTTACAAGGTTCACCACTCATTAAGAGTAGCTACGTCCTTGCCATGCATGGATATGACCAGTTCATGGATTCTCCACTATGATGTGATATGTTATTACAGTGGAGTGGCTAGGAAAGCAATCCTCTAGCCAGTGTGAGTCCCTACACTTTAAAGGGGGGTGGGAAACAATCCTCTTCCCTGGGTTGGTGATGGCCTAGTCCAACTTACCTCCTCTAGCTGGTTCTTTATTTTACCTATGAAGACATTATTCTTCCTTCTTGATAAGGTAGGTTCTGCTATTGGTCTTCTTTAGTGATCCTCACTTGATTACTTTCAAAGTAGTAGGAAAGCAATTCTTCCTTCTTTCTTTCTCTTCTTCTCTAGTGCAACATCAATTGCACTAGACTTCTTCTTTCTTCTTCTTAGTGAAATGACCAACTGCACTAAATTTTCTTCTCTCTTCTTGGATAGAATCACATATACCAATGTGATTATTCTGACACTGAGGATCATCTCACATAGAATCATCTGAATTAAACTGCCCTAAATAATTGTAGGATTCAATTGGGCGTACTCTCTTCCTCTTCTTATTCTCTTCTTTCTATGCAGAAAACCAGTAAGTTTCACACTCTTCTTCTTCTACTTCTTCAATGAAAAACTAGCTGTACTGAAACATGCTCTTCTTCACACATTCTATTTCAGTGTGAAACCATATTCTCCGAGCTCTTCTTCTTCTTCTTCTTGCTAGAATCACAAGTTCTATTTGTGATTGTTAAAAACAATGAAGTCTAGCTCAACTTAGCATTATCATAGTTGATCAGAATATGGTAAGAACTTCAAGAACAACTCACAGCTTGCGCTCCAATCCTTACTTGCACACCACCCTACCTGTGCACCTCCCTGCTTGCGTGCCACCAAATACTTTCACCCCACAATGGTGCACAAATCACAACTTACACGCCACTTCGGGGTTAGACACAACAAACTTGCTGCACACAACTCCCTGCTTGCGCGCCTCTTACAACTTGCATGCCACTTCTACTTGTGCGCCCCTCTGCTTGCATGCCAATCTGCTTACGCGCATCCCTACTTATGCGCCTTATAAATAACCCTCAACTTGCGCGCCACTTCAGCTTGCGTACCACTTTATACTACTTGCATGATCAGAGCTCAAATTTTCTCTTAAGTGTTGTGCCTTAAAAAATGAGGAGGCTAGTCATCTATTTATAGGCATTTTGGTGACTTTCACGCCACCTACACTTGCACGCCACCTACACTTGCACGCCGCTCCAGCACTTGCGCATCGCTCCAGCACTTGCGCGCCATTCCAGCACTTGTGTTCCATTCCATTACTAGCGTGAAACTTTCTTTCCTTTGTCATATTTTGATATGATGATGTTGAAATATGACTTGTGCACAACATACACTTACATGCCACATATACTTGCGTGTCACACTTGCGTGTTGGTTATACTTGCGCGCCAATCTTTAACTTGCACACTACTTTATTTCCTTTGTCATATTTCGATGTGATGATCTTGAAATATGACTTGCGCACCAATATTTAACTTGCACACCACTTTATTTCCTTTGTCATATTTTGATGTGATGATCTTGAAATATGACTTGCGCGCAACATACACTTGTGTGCCACATATACTTGCGCACCACACTTGTGCACCACTTTCTTTATTTAAAAAAAACACTTATTTACTCTCCCTATCCTTCATAAGGATTGAATCACAAGTTCTCCAAAATTATGATATTTGTGAAATACAAATCAGCAAAGCATCATCATAGTTACAATGAAAATTACTAAAACTTCCTTATCTTCCAGCAGCATCATTCCTTCCAATCAAAATTGTATATGACTGGCATCATTATTTCTCCCCCATTCCATCATAAGGCTTGCATCACAAGTTCTTCTGACTTATGATATTTGTGAAATACATATCATAAAAGCATCTTCTGGTTTTGTCCATTATTTTTGGAATATGAATTCCAAAGTTCTTCTTCATACTCACTTCAAATCCTCAATTCCTTTTAGAGTATTAATTCCAAAGAACTCCAATCATCTCTCTTCATCCAAAAGTGGAGGATTGAGGATTATTCAAATACCTTCAATGTTGTAGACAATGTATCACCTTTGATACATGTATTTGAAACATTAAGAACAGTGAAACAATCATCTGATTTCAAGGTAATGTGTAATTCATGACCTTCTTAGAATGACAATCCCTTCCACACTCTCTCTTCTTCTTCAGACACCATTCTCTACTTCATTCAAATAATATGATTCTTTTATTCAAGTAATCTATTGCATGGTTTTCATGCAATCGTGAAGCATTGCATTTGTATTTTTTAAATCACCATTCTTCTTCAATCATCCTTATATGGATGATACGTCACCATTATTCATTGTTGTAAACAATGTGTCACCTTTGACACAAGTTCTTTGAACTAAGGATCAATGCATCAATCGTATGAATTTAGTTCATGGAGAATTTCCCAAGAATGAAATTCAATTCTATGATTTCATAACAACTCTCCAGGCATCCTCACTTTAGCCGATCTCCATTAACTTTGGAGTCCTTCTTCATCTCCTTATTCATTTTGACCAGCATTGACAAATGTTGACAACAAATAAAATCTTCATACACAAAGTGGTCCCAACATGGAGTAGGGTGCGGAGTCCAAATGACCCGGTCTTCCTCATTATGGTTTCTTTTTCACCCTTTGTGGATGTTCTCTTTGGGTCATCTCATGTCACTGGAGGGTTTGGGTGAACTCCGACTGGAGTCTGCCGGTGGGTTTGTGGATTTGGGATGGTGTCGACAGTCATACCGGTGGGTGCTCGAGGTGACTGTTCCTATGGTTTTTCCAACTTTTATAAAGTTTGTGTTCCCTAGTTCATGGTACCTCATACTTATCTTAACTATTTTGGCTCCATCTATAAAGGTATGTCAATTTGAATGCTTGAATGGATTGTTCATCCATTGTGCTTGAATGTTGTTTGTTGTGAAGCCTTGTATTATTTTAAGTAGAAAAGTGGTGAAGTGGTAAAATGGTGAAGTCATGTATGGTTTCTCACTTTTTCCTCAAAAGTGTTTGCATAATAATAAAAAACAATTATCAGTCAAATCATGCCAATCATACAAATCATGTAAATCATGCCAATCATACAAATCATATAAATCATAACAATCATAACAATCATAAAAATCATCTTTAAACCTTATAAATCATGATTAATCTTGTTCTTATATGTTTTATTATGATTATGATTAACCCTATTTCATTTTTGTGAGTATTACTTCCTCAGACAGTTCGAAGATATTTGACTAAGTATGATATACTGAATCTGTGATCAAACTGTTTAACTGTTTAGTCTAGAAATTGGAAAAGTACGTGACACCATTTCCATAACACCGGTTCTATGACACTGTAACAAGAAACCATTTTGAATTTTGAAAAAGGAATAGATACCGTTACCAGACATCGTAACTGTGCTATCAGTTCTAGAATTTTAAAAGGACATGACACCGTAACCATGCTACCGGTTCTAGAATTCACAAAGGACTAGAAAACATTTCTATGCTACCATTTCTATGACACCGTAACTAGAAACTACAGTAATAAACGGTCCCAATTCATCGCTTCTAACTCACCATGACTGTAGTACCGCTTCTGAATCACCGCAACCGTGACACCGTTCCTTAACAATTTTTCTGTATTTTTCTATTAAATTTAAAACTTGATTCTAACGATCATATTTGAGTCATTTAATGAAATGAAATAATTAATGATATTTTTTAGACATGACACATAGTAGTATGAGGTATGATGTGTGGAGATCATGCTTCCTATCAGCCATAACATAAACACCCAAGAAAAAAATACAAGGTGGCGCACGAGTTGGATGAAGTGAAGTGTAGAGACAGAAAGAGACGTTAGAGTGAACATACATGCATGAAAAGAACACACAGAATACCACAAGAAAGAACTCTCATTTTCTAATAGTTGTGGATCAAAGCTTCGAATATCCTTGTAGCAACAACACAAAAAGGAGAATAATAGAAACTCGCTGAACTGAAATCAAAACACAGAATTCACAATACTCTGTTTCCAAGTCTGCTTTTAGAAGAGGACACAAGCATCAAATATATTAATCTTAAAAGTCCAGAACTGCATAGAAAAACACTTAGATCATTTCTAATCCCTTATTACTATATTCTGCTATGTTGTGTACTATTTTATTAATCTTTCAAGTAGTGTGTGTGTTTGTACTAAAAACACACACTATCTCCTGCACTGATTTATAGATTTATTGTTGTTAACTTTCTACTAATAATGTTCTCTATAACTCTCCATCAGAACTTTATGGTTACATTTTCTTTCATGTCCATATTTTTCTACATGGAACCCTAGTATGAGTTATCTCTGGCAACCTCCATACTTCCCTTTATTTTAAAATGGTGGTCTCATTAATCCATTTTTTGATGTGTGATTTCAAAAAAGATATTTTGAAATTTCAAACCCCAAGTTTTAAATCCCAAGTCTAAATTGAGAGGATGCAATTTATTGAAGATAGGGATAATGTAACACCCCAAGCTTCCATGGTATTCTTCTTTTTAAATAATTCAAATAGCTTGCACTACACGCACACTGAGTTTGAGCACACCACGACTAGCCATTTAAAGAGCAGTTATGAATAGTATTAACCACATTTTGAATTTTATATATTCCATATAATTTTAATATTCATATAATGTATTTATTAGACATGATATAATAACAAATTCATTTTTTTGGATAAAAGAAGAATAAAAAAAATCAGTTTTACCGCCTTTTAACGAAGAACCCTTTTTAAATCCAATATTTGACACTTTTATATATTAAATTTGAAAAAATAAACTTCTTATTTGTAAGTGGGATATAAAAATTTAGTTTGGATAAATTTTTTGGTGTTTTTATGATAACTTTCATATTTTAATGAATAGTGAAAAATACTGCATTTTAAGTCAAAACTTCTTTTTTATCTAATTTATTTATATTGTCAGATTATCCTTTTAATTGGTTGTCAAGTATAATTTTATTATGTTTTTATAATTTAATATAATTCTGGTCATTGGAATTATTTTCACATTAAAATTGGATATAAACACATGTCAATCTTTTAATGTTTTTTACTTTTAAAAAGCCCATTTTTTTATTTTGTCAATGGGAATTAATTTTAAATTAATTATTGAAACTTTTGTGTTTTAAATATTAAAAAATGGATTCCATATTTAGAATCAGTGGGTCCAAATTATGTTAATAGGCTACTTTTATTTTTGATCATTATGAATAGTAACTTTAATAATTATTCTTTACCATGGTTAAAGGTAAATCAGGTAATTAAAGATAAAAATAATATTATAAAATTACCTTAATACCTATAAAAATCCTATTGGAGGACTAAATTAGACCCTTATCATATATTTTTTTGAAATGGAATCACTTAATGTCCACTTTCCCATGAATATGAAATTAATATTATTAAAATTAATGGATGTGACAAAATATCACACTCTCATTTATATAAGTATATTAATTTTAATATATGGATAACTAGAAGATAAACTCAACTATAGGTATTCTCTGAAAATATAAAATAATTACATACATCATAAATATTTATTTATAATTTTTAGAGATTAAATAATTACCATTAATGATGACACAATAGTGATGCATATATTATTTTATTAATAGAAATATCAAAAAAATAGTTTTAAAAATATTAAAATAAATATAATTTGAATTAATTAAGGTGCTAAAAAAATTTTATAGGTGACTATGGAATGTTAGTAGTATATTCCATATTTTGGTTAGAAGTTATCTTTTTTGTGGTTTTTATTTGAAGTCAAATAAATGAATAGTGTCAAAATTGACACTATTGATATTTTATAAAAATAACATTTTATTAAATTATTTAAAAATCATAAAAATATTTAAAAATTACAAAGTGAAAATTATAAGTTCTAAAATTTTATAAAGTGTACAATTATGGACAATTGAGACCACATAAGTAAATATTTATAACCATTTAATATTTAGAATATTATCACCACAATTAAAAATAAATAGATTAAATAAGGATAAATCAAAATGATAAGGTTTAAAATAAAAAAACATGTCTAAATTTTATTGGATGAGAAGATTTAGACACATAATCATCTTATATTTTAAATAATACACTTTGGAGCCATTTTTATTTAGAAATTAATTTATATTAATTTAATAGTTTTAGTGTTTCAAAGGGTGCCCCTCCCCTCTATTATAACATGGAACTTCTCATTCTCTTTAATTCACACCTCTAAAGAATTTTGGTTTGGCCAAAACCTACCCATTTCATCTCCCAACATCCCTAAATTCATCCTATAGGCCATAATTTGGACATAAATTCATCCTAAAGAGTCCTTTTGTGCAAACCAAAAGAAGATACTTGAAAAAGAGGTAATTGTTTCATCACCTCTTTCAAAGTTCTTTTCTTCTTATACTTCCTATTTATATGTTGTTTCCATATAAAAGTAATAAATACAGTATCATACATATACTAATATGTTATTATAATCATGGGACAACCATATTTTTCATTTTATCCATCATACAAATAACAATATCACCAAACATGCGTACGTACGACTTACCGTCTCCACACAGTGGTGTAATTTGTTATTAAACATAGATTTAGTTGGATGGATATCATGATGAGTATAATGGATATAAATAATGAATATAATATAATAATTATTCTATATAACTAATATACCATCGAATTTCATACCATTTAACCATCAAGGGAATGATATTGTCGCTTGTGCGTATGTACAACCTACCGTCTCCACGACGTGGTGAGATTCATTATCCACGTTAACAATTCAATAATGATTATAAAATTTATATGATGAGTAAAAATATTAATCATGAACTTAATTTAATTACATACATGAATAAAATACATCCTATTCATAACAAACATGACTTACACGGTAAAACCGGAATGGGAAAATGAAGTAGTTAACACCCGAAATAATGGTAATATTGAAACACTATTAAAAAAATGATATAATAGGATCATATATTATATCATAAATATTTATATGGTTCTGGTATAATATAATAACACAATTTAACCATTATATATAAGGTTAACACACCCTCTACTAACGGAAAGTACAAGGTAAGGGTTAATTTTACAATATCTTTATTATCCGAGATTGTTTACATGTAAGTATCTACTGTGACATTCTTATCATACACATCCATGTTTCTTAAAATATATTTCAAAATATTATTGAAATTTGTTTAAAGACATTTTTATCCATGTTTTAATTTTTATATAAATTTTTTTGTAAGGAATCTTTCTGTCATTTTCTAAACAAGGTACTTTATGACATTTTCAAAAAATTAAGGAAAGGATGTTTTTTTAACTTATATGGTGCAAGCTTCTATTTTACATAGTTATGACGCCTTAACATTTTGAAGTTTACCTTAAAATATTACAAGGTTATTTTCAAAATAAATGTTTTCTTTTATAATTGTGCAGCTTCTAAATGATTTTAAAGTAAAAAATGATATTTCCCTCAAAGAGTTTTTATGGATTTATTAAATTATTTTCATCTATGTCAACATCTTTTGTTGGATTTTATTCTTATTTTATGTTGAATTATTATGATACAATCTTCCATATTTTATTAAAGGGTTTATGATATATTTGACTGTGGATGTGCTATGTTTATACCATTTATGGTTTATGGTTAAAGTATTAACATTTCGTATGCTAGTTTTAATACGAATGTTTATGTTATGTTTCAACCTTTTAATAAGAGGAATGAATTGGAATTAGTAAGCTATGGGAAGGGATCGATATAGCCCTTCGATGCATCGATAGGTCTCATGAGATAAAATTAGTTGGTGATAAACTCTTCACAGTTGTTTTCCAAGCAGTTTTAGATTATCATGAGGATATATCTTGACACAAATTAGATAGACTTCTACCCAAATACTTAAACTATCACTAGGATAGATCATGAAAGTATCTATCTTGAGGATATATTTTGATAGTGAAGATGTCTAGAATTATGAATTCCCTCATTATGGTATTAGTTATGAATATTCCATGTGATTATTTGACTTTTATAATATCCATGGTTATACTTATTTGATATGATATTATTTATTCTTTTCATATTTTGAACAAGATTATGTTTAAAGGGATTATGTTTTAGTTATACATCTTTCCTTAAATTTTATGATTATTTAATTCACAATGGATTTTGTAGTATGCTTATACTTACTGATCATCTGATCTCACCCCTTTATTTTGTTTTTTTTCCCAAGATTCCATGAAGTGTATTATGACTGATATGTAGGGTTAAGATAGAAGAATAATGGAATTATCAAAGGATTATCTATGTTGTATTTTATGTTTTAAATTTTAATGTAAGATGAATGTAATCTATTTTCCAAGACTGATAAACTAATTAGTCTTTCAGGATTTAATTCCTTGTAATCATTCCAATGTATTAAAATAATGCACTGGTTCTGGGCTCCTGGGGCTGGGGAATTACATATCACACATGATTTTGATCCCTATAATGTAGTCTGCTTTACTTAAGTCCTCCATGGAGAAGCACTTTCTCAATAATACATTAACCACTTGTAAGGCTGGTATATCATTTCTAATTAGTAATATTTCATCAAAATATACTACTATGAAAATAACTGTACTCCCTGTAAACTTCTTGTAAACACATAGATCACATTAATTCTTAATGAAACTAAATTCCTTCATGAATTCATTGAATCAAATGTTCCAGGACCTGGATACTTTCTTTAATCCATTTATGGACCTGTACAACTTTCATATCTTTTTGGCATTTCCTAGAGTCACAAACCCTTCTGGTTACATCGTATACACATTATCTTAAAGGTCCCCATTAAGGAAAGTTGTTTTGAAATCCATTTTCTAAATCTCATATTCATGGTAAGCTACCATGGTAAACAAAATTATAATGGATTTAAACATGGAAACTAGAGAAAAGGTTTCATCATATTCAATGTCTTTATGTTTTATAAACCCTTTAGCAAATAACTGTGCTATATAGGTATAACTTCCATGTTCATATTTCTCTTGAATATCCATTTACACACAAAAAAAATTACATCAATTGAAAAATTGATTAGAAACCAAACTTAGTTTTGATACATGGAATCCATCTAAGAATTCATGTCTTCTTTCCACCTTATAACTTCTGAGCTCTATACTACCTCCTTATAGGAGATATGTTCATCATTGTTAACCAATAACAAGTCACCATCATTAGTGACTAGAAAACCACATCTCTCTCGTTATCTTACCTCTCTAGTGATCCTATGTAATACTTGTGTTTTAGGAACAACTTCTTCCATGGATACTTTTGGAATCTTTTCTTGTACCAACTATTGTGTATCTTTATCATCAACTTTATCAAATTCAATCTTACTACCACTATCCTCCTCTAAGATGTAACGCCCCGACCCCAGCTACCCAGAGTCGGTGCATTACTTCGTAACATTGGCATGATCACAAAAGATCAAGTCTCGAAAGACCGATTAGTTTAGTAGCCTTGGAAACACTAGATACATTCATAATTCTTTCATTACATCAAAAATTAAACAAACTACAATAACATGGTCTTCATAGTCCACACTCATATCCTCACTGACTATTCTTGCAAGTCAGTCATAATACACTTCTTCACATCCTGGAAAATATTAAAACATTGAAAGGGGTGAGCTCAGATGCTCAGTAAGGATACCAATATTGCGGAAGCTTTTATAAGAAAACATAAGCATTTAAGGCAATGTATAACTAAAACAAAAGCCTTTTAAACTTGAACATCAACATAATATGGCAAAAGTAAAATGAAATAATGCCATATACTCATTCACATGGATATTCTACTAATCGAATAATCACATGCAAAATCACTAACCACTTTCATAATGTTGGAATGCATAATGCCAGACTATCATAACCACATAGCCAAGGCCTCGTGCCAAGACTACAAATAAGATTTTGTCAAGGCCTTGTGCCAAGACACTAGTTTGTCTCATGAGACCTACCGATGCATCGAGGAGCTATAGCGGGCTCCACCTGTCACATATTAAGTCCAATGCATTCTCATATGAAAAGGTTTAAACATAACATAAACATTCGTATTAAAACTGGCACACAAAATGTCAATAATTTCACCATAAACTATGAATGGTATAAAATAGCACATCCACAATCAAACATATCACAAAACCTTCAATACAATATAGAAGTTTTGTATTATAATAAATCAACTTCAAATAAGCGTAAAATCCATCAAAGGATGTTGACATAGATGAAATCAAAACACTTTCTAGAGAAATATATCTTTCTATTTTTGAAATCATTTAAGAGCCATATAAAACAAAACATTTTCTTGAAAATATTCTTATAAGTTTGTAAGGAAAGCTTTGAAGATTTTATAACGGCGGAAAGATTCCTCTTATAAAAAGTCAAAAAGGGTATAAATGACTTTAACCCATATTCTTGTAAATAATAAAAATGTTTTGAAATACATTTTGAAGAAACATGGATGTGGATGATAACGAGGTCCCAGTAGATAATTATGTATAAACAACCTTGGATAATGAAGAGGTTGTGAAGTAAACCCTTACCTTGTACTTTTCCTTGGTTGGGGTAGGTTAACCTCCTGTATAATGGTGAAATAATTGTTATTAAATTATACAAGAATCATATACATTCATATGATATCATATATGATCTTTTAACATTGCTTTGTTAACAATATATTAGATTTATCGTTGTTTCGGGTGTTAACTTACTCGTTTTCTTTTATATGTTTTGTTACGTAAGTCGTGTTTTTCATGGATAGGTTGTATCTTATTCATATCCATAATGATATCATGTCCTTAAACATTATTTTTAAATCATCAAATGATAATTATACTTGAATGGATACGACGAAGAATGAATCTCATCGCGTTCGTGGAGACGGTAGTCCGTACGTACGCACGAGCGACAATATCATTATTTTGATATTTAAATAATATATAATTGGATAGTATATCATATATACATAATCATTATCATGTTATATTTATTATTTACATGAATTACATATCATTATTATACCCATCTAAATAATAATATATTGAATAACAATTACACCACGACGTGGAGACGGTAAGCCGTACGTACGCACGTATGGTGACATGTCATTCAAATGATGGGTAGAATACTGAATATGGTTGTTCCATATTTATAATAACATCACAGTATATAGAAGATACTAGATTTATAATTTTATAATTGAAATAATAAACAAAGAGGGAGTGGAAGAAGAAAGAAACTTGAAAGAGGGTGATGGAAATGTTACCTCTTCTTCGGGTTCTTCCTTTTGATTTGATCAAAAGGACTCCTTAGGATGGATTTCTGAATAAAGTAAAGCTTCTAGGATGAAGGTAGAGAAGTTGGGAGAGTATTTGGGCAGGGTTTGGCCGAACCAAAAGGCTTGGAAGTGTGAATGAGGTGGTAGAGGTGGGGGCCTTTTATAAGAGGAGAGGAGGGGCACTTTTGGAAAGATTGAAATGTTACATTATTTCACAATGATTTTCGGATTCCAAAGGTCCCACACTTATATAATTCGAGGCTAAGGTGATAAGGTTTCTAAATATCCTCATCCAATAGGATTTGGACAAGTGTAAGCCTTGGATTTTGCATTATCTTCTCATTTTATTTAAATCGTTAAATAATGAGGTCATCGCTGCATCATAATGATTTCATAAATAATTTAATTTATTTAATGTCTAAAAATTATAAAAAAAATACTATGATTTAAGAAATCTTTTTATCTTTCTAATGAATATTTATAGTCAAAATTTGGACTTGTGTAACCCCACTTAAAAACTGTTTTAGTAAAACAACTCATGTTTGTGTCAATTTAATTTTAACATTAAATAAATGTATATTAATGTCATTTTCCAACTAAAGTGGCTCCATGGGGTCCCCAAGTTGACCCATGGGTTTTCTTGGTCGGCCATGACTCATCCAATAGGAGTAGGACAAGTGTCAAGCTCATATCATATTATTAAAACATTTTTTTTACCTTAAACTACACTAATTACCTCTAATCGCGATTAAGAACTTAAAAGTTACTATTCACCAAAAAATTATTTTGATCTCATTGAACCACATTTTAATTCTTAATGACAACCATGTATGTCAGATTTTTGAAAATCAAATCACAGAAGTGGTAATATTTCATTTTAACGAAAAATCAGTTTTTAACAACCACTTAGTGGTTTCACTATTCATCAAAAATTGAAGTTTTTCAGAATAAGGCCAAAATTTCACCCTAAGCTATAATTGATATTCCGAATTCAAAAATGATGTCTATTTTACAAAATTCCAAACATATAAGTTGTATTAATTAATTTTATAATTAATTCCCGCTGTTACAACAAATAGCGTGTTTTTAAGAAACAATTTATATCAAAAGTTTGGCAATTGTTTATGTCCAATTTCAATGTTAAATTAATTCTAATGACCACCATTGGATAAAATGGTAAAAATATATTCTAATTATACTTTAAAACCACTAAATATTATAATTTATCACTATAAATTATTTTTATTAAAAAAGTTGTTTTTAAGTATTTTTCACTATTCATAAAAATTTAGAAGTTCTCAGAAAAATACCAAAAATTCAACATAGGCTAATTTCAATATTCCGAATCCAAAAATGAAGTCCATTTTGATAAATAAAATTTATAAAATTTCAAAAAGTAGGTATTACTATTCACAACGGCTAGTTTAATTAGTTGTGGTGTGTGTTAGAGCTCGAGGTTGCGTACAACACACGCTATTGCATTATTCGAAGGGAAACGTACAATGGAAGCTTGAGGTGTTACATTCTCCCCTCCTTCAAATAATTGCGTCCTCGCAATTTCTAGGGTATTACTGCAAAAAAAGACTCGGGTGGTTTTTCATCATAAATTCCTCAGGTTCCCACGTTGCCTCTTCCATTTTATGATTTCTCCACAAAACCTTCACCAGACGAGTCGTCCGGTTTCTCAGCACCTGCTCCCTCACATCAAGAATCCTGACGGGCTCTTCACAATAGGAAAGATCGGGTTCCAGTTCTAATTCCTCACAGGTGAGTACATGAGTTGGGTCAGGCATGTATTTCCTCAATAGAGATACGTGAAAAACATCGTGAACTTTGGAGAGATTTGGCGGCATCGCCAAACGATAAGCTACAGCCCCAATACGATCTAGAATTTCGAAAGGTCCGATGTATCTGGGACTCAACTTACCCTTCTTACCAAAATGTATAACTCCCTTCCATGGAGATACCTTTAGGAAAACATGATCTCCCACCTGAAATTCCAAAACCGTTCTTCTGTTATCGGCATAGCTCTTCTGCCTACTTTGAGCTGATTTGATGTGGTTTTGGATTACCTTCACCTTTTCCATTGTTTCTTCCACCAGTTCTGGTCCCACAAGTTTTCTTTCACCAACGTCATCCCAACAGGTTGGTGTACGACATCTCTTTCCGTATAACGCTTCATAAGGTGCCATCTGAATGCTTGAATGGAAGCTATTGTTATAGGAAAATTCTACCAGTGGTAAATATTGATCCCACATACCCTGAAAGTCAAGAGAGCATGATCTCAACATGTCTTCTAAGGTTTGAATAGTCCGTTCTGATTGTCCATCTGTTTGAGGGCGATAGGCAGTGCTCAAACGAAGTTCAGTATCCAAGGCCTTTTGAAGACTTTTCCAGAATCTTGAAGTAAAATGAGGATCACGATCAGAAACAATCGATAGGGGTACTCCATGAAGTCTTACAACTTCATTAATATATAGTCTTGCTAGACGTTCAAGTGGTAGATCCTCCCATATAGCCAGAAAATGTGCTGACTTAGTAAGTCGATCAACAATGACCCATATTGCATCATTCCTTCTAGGAGTCTTTGGTAGTCCCATGACAAAGTCCATCGTAATATTATCCCATTTCCACTCAGGTATGGGAAGAGGTTGCAATACTCCACCAGGATGTTGCCTTCCAGCTTTCACTTGTTGACAAACCATACACCTCGACACAAAATCAGCAATCTCCCTCTTCATATTGTCCCACCAAAAATGTTCCTTCAAATCTCTATACATTTTGGTGCTCCCAGGGTGTATAGAGAAGTTGGAACTATGAGCATCATCCAGCAATTCCCTTTTTAGATCAGGTATATCGGGAACACAAAGTCTCTTCCCGAATTTCAAAATTCCATCCTTATACACAAAGTCCCTCAATCTTCCATCATTCACACCTTTAATCTTCTTCTGAAATTCTTCATCATTGGTCTGAGAACCCTTAATCCTTTCTAGTAATGATGGTTTGGAAACCATCTGAAAAAGCATTGATGTTTCACCTTCCCTAGTTATTCCCATGTCCATCTTCACTAGATCCAAGAAAATTGGATCTCTTTCAATTCTCATCACATTCAAAACTCCATGGTCTTTTCTACTCAAAGCATCTTCCACCTTGTTTGCCTTCCCCGGGTGGTAATGTATCGTGCAATCATAATCCTTGAGTAGTTCAAGCCATCGCCTTTGCCTCATGTTGAGTTCTTTTTGTGTGAAAATATACTTCAAACTCTTGTGATCAGTATAAATCTCACATTTTTCACCATAGAGGTAATGTCTCCATATCTTTAAAGCGAAGATCACAGCTGCTAACTCAAGATCATGAGTAGGATAGTTTTGCTCATGAATTTTTAGCTGTCGTGATGCATAGGCAATGACCTTATCATTCTGCATAAGGACACAACCGAGTCCTTTCTTCGATGCATCACTATAAATAACAAACCCATCATTCCCTGATGGTAGAGTCAATACAGGGGCATTGACTAATCTTCTCTTTAGTTCTTCAAAACATTATTCACACTCTTTTTTCCAGACAAATTTAATCCCTTTACGTGTGAGCTTTGTCAATGGGTTAGCCAATCTGGCAAAATTCTGGACGAAACGTCGATAATAACCTGCTAAACCAATAAAACTGCGTACCTCAATTATACTTGTCGGTGCTGGCCATTCTTGGATTGCCTTGGTTTTAGAAGGATCAATGGAAATTCCATCCTTAGAGACAATATGGACAAGAAAAGAAATCTCATGAAGCCAGAATTCACACTTGCTAAATTTCCCATATAATTCCTGTCTTCTAAGAGTCTTCAGGATAATGCGTAAGTGATTTTCATGATCTTCGTGGCTTTTGGAGTATACCAAGATATCATCAATAAATACCACTACAAAGTCATCAAGATATTCCTTGAAAACTCTATTCATTAGATCCATGAAAACAGAGGGTGCATTAGTCAATCCAAAAGGCATTACTGTAAACTCGTAATGCCCGTACCTTGTTCGAAATGCTGTCTTTGGAACGTCTTCCTTCTTCACACACAACTGATGGTATCCAGGCCGAAGGTCAATCTTTGAAAAGTATTGATCTCCATGCAGTTGGTCAAACAAATCATCAATGCAAGGTAGGGGATACTTATTCTTTATTGTTATAGCATTGATCTCCCTATAATCAATGCACAACCTCATAGATCCATCTTTCTTCTTAACAAAAAGAACAGGGACTCCCCAAGGAGAAACACTAGGGCGAATAAATCCCTTATTACTCAATTCCTCTAGTTGTTTCTTTAGTTCAACTAATTCCACAGTGGCCATTCTATAAGGGGTCTTCGATATGGGCCTTGATCTAGGAATTAAATCAATGGAAAACTCAACTTCTCGTTCTGGAGGATGTCCAGGTAAATCTTCCGGAAACACATCAACATATTCTCTCACAATAGGTACATCCTCTATTTGAATATTCCTTTCCTCATCCTCAGTAATTTCCTTCTCTTCCTCCCCAATAATTGAATTTAGTTGAGCTACTGGGGGTGGATCTAGATAAGAACTATGTGGAGATGATTCGGCTCTAAAGATAAGGTGTTCCTTATCATCATCATCACGAATCGTAACCTCTTTCCTCTTACAATAAATTTTTGCATCATGGTCCGAAAGCCAATCCATACCGAGGATTATATCAAATTCAATCATGGGTATGACGATGAGATCAGTTGGTAAAGAACATTTAGGTGCTCTAATGGGAACTAATCGACAAAACTTTGTTGCAACAATACTTCCCTTAGGGGTTTTGACCGACAACTCCCTTGTTAAATCAAATTGGAAATATCTAATTTTCTTAGCAAACTGGGAAGATATGAAGTAATGCGATGATCCAGAATCAAATAATGCATTTGCTAAACTTGAGGAAACCATTAAATTACCTGCCACCACGTCTTTCGGAGCTTCTACCTCAGCAGTAGTGATAGCATAAGCCTGGCCTTGATCCCTTGGCCTTTTCTGAGGTAAGTTCTCCTGACGCTTAGGACATTCATTTGCATAATGCCCCATCTCCCTGCAATTGTAGCACCGAACGTTGGTAGCTTCCTTCTTCCCCTTGCAATCATGAGCTTGGTGGCCTTTTTCACCACACTTGTAACAGACTCCCATTCCCTTCAAGCAAGTACCAGGATGTTTCTTCCTGCATTTTCCACAAGATGGATATTCAACCTTTCCCTTATTCCCTTTATTTCCATTCCCAGATTGATCAGCAGGTCTCTTCTTCTCTTTCTTTGCTTTAAAGTCATAAGACTTAGAGAATTCCTTTTCCGTCTTAATAGCGCATGAGACAATACCTTCGTATGAAGAGAAGGTTTGTGATACTAAAGCTCGACGGAGAAATGGTTTCAACCCATCAAAGAAACGATCAGTCTTACTTCTTGGGTTATGTATGTAATCTGCAGCATACCTTGCTAACCTTGTAAAGTTAGCCTCATACTTTGCGACATTCTCATCCTCCTTCTGCCTCAGACTCAGAAATTTCCTTTCCATATCCACTCGATGGTCTCGAGGAAAGTATTTTTCTAAGAACAGCTCTTTGAACTCCTGCCATTCCATGTTTGTTAATTCATCATCCTCCTTTGTGTTTTGAATTAGTGACCACCATTGATCGGCATCTCCAGTGAGGCGGTAAACTGCCATGATAACTTTTTCCCTTTCACTGCTCCCCAAAGCCTGAAATATTTTCTCTAGGGAATTTATCCATTGCTCGGCTACTAAGGGATTTGTACTCCCATTGAACGTTGGTGGTTGTTACCTCATGAATCAATCTAACATTGATCCTCCACGCTGTGGATCAGGGTGCTCCATACGGGTAAGGTTATTATTCATAACCTGAGTAAGTTGTCCCAGTACGGTGATTAGCTGATCGGCACCAGTTGCATCACCAGCCCCACTATAATTATCTTGAACAGGAGGGCAATCCCTACACGGAGTGCGTGCATTGATACGGTTTCCATTTCTTCCACTAGGCGCCATTTCTAAACAATGGCATAAACTAGATTAGTTTATGAATCAAAATACATATTCCCATACTTATAAAACACTTAACATAAATTGAACTATTTATGGATATAATCCATAATCATAAAAATGTTTTCTTTGAGGAAGTATATACTCGTAAACCCTTCATAATGATTTTTAAAGAAAATGAGAGTTATCCTAAGCATATCCCCCGGGAGTGTCGTAACCAAGAGTGCAGCAAGGCCCGTTGTCGTGCACCAGTTCCCGTTCGAGTCTAGCTCAAAGCGGTGTTTTCGGGTTTTACCCCTAGGAACATCTGTGCTAGAGCCGCCTCTACCTGCTCGTATCCAGACAGGGATGTATTGCTCCGAAAACTCACAAAATCTCTACAATACCAAAATTCCAGGAAGTTCTTCTATACTAATCCTCAAAGTTCATCTTAGGTCTATGTGCTCTAATCAGAGTTTATCTAAATATAGCTTCCAAGGTTTGTAATAAACTTCCTCTGATACAAACTGTAACGCCCCGACCCCAGCTACCCAGTGTCGGTGCATTACTTCGTAACATTGGCATGATCACAAAAGATCAAGTCTCGAAAGACCGATTAGTTTAGTAGCCTTGGAAACACTAGATACATTCATAATTCTTTCATTACATCAAAAATTAAACAAACTACAATAACATGGTATTCATAGTCCACACTCATATCCTCACTGACTATTCTTGAAAGTCAGTCATAATACACTTCTTCACATCCTGGAAAATATTAAAACATTGAAAGGGGTGAGCTCAGATGCTCAGTAAGGATAACAATATTGCGGAAGCTTTTATAAGAAAACATAAGCATTTAAGGCAATGTATAACTAAAACAAAAGCCTTTTAAACTTGAACATCAACATAATATGGAAAAAGTAAAATGAAATAATGCCATATACTCATTCACATGGATATTCTACTAATCGAATAATCACATGCAAAATCACTAACCACTTTCATAATGTTGGAATGCATAATTCCAGACTATCATAACCACATAGCCAAGGCCTCGTGCCAAGACTACAAATAAGATTTTGTCAAGGCCTTGTGCCAAGACACTAGTTTGTCTCATGAGACCTACCGATGCATCGAGGAGCTATAGCGGGCTCCACCCGTCACATATTAAGTCCAATGCATTCCCATATGAAAAGGTTTAAACATAACATAAACATTCGTATTAAAACTGGCACACAAAATGTCAATAATTTCACCATAAACTATGAATGGTATAAAATAGCACATCCAAAGTCAAACATATCACAAAACCTTCAATACAATATAGAAGTTTTGTATTATAATAAATCAACTTCAAATAAGCGTAAAATCCATCAAAGGATGTTGACATAGATGAAATCAAAACACTTTTTAGAGAAATATCTCTTTCTATTTTTGAAATCATTTAAGAGCCATATAAAACAAAACATTTTCTTGAAAATATTCTTATAAGTTTGTAAGGAAAGCTTTGAAGATTTTATAACGGCGGAAAGATTCCTCTTATAAAAAGTCAAAAAGGGTATAAATGACTTTAACCCATATTCTTGTAAATAATAAAAATGTTTTGAAATACATTTTGAAGAAACATGGATGTGGATGATAACAAGGTCCCAGTAGATAATTATGTATAAACAACCTTGGATAATGAAGAGGTTGTGAAGTAAACCCTTACCTTGTACTTTTCCTTGGTTGGGGTAGGTTAACCTCCTGTATAATGGTGAAATAATTGTTATTAAATTATACAATAATCATATACATTCATATGATATCATATATGATCTTTTAACATTGCTTTGTTAACAATATCTTAGATTTATCGTTGTTTCAGGTGTTAACTTACTCGTTTTATTTTATATGTTTTGTTACGTAAGTCGTGTTTTTCATGGATAGGCTGTATCTTATTCATATCCATAATGATATCATGTCCTTAAACATTATTTTTAAATCATCAAATGATAATTATACTTGAATGGATACGACGGAGAATGAATCTCATCGCGTTCGTGGAGACGGTAGTCCGTACGTACGCACGAGCGACAATATCATTATTTTGATATTTAAATAATATATAATTGGATAGTATATTATATATACAGAATCATTATCATGTTATATTTATTATTTACATGAATTACATATCATTATTATACCCATCTAAATAATAATATATTGAATAACAATTACACCACGACGTGGAGACGGTAAGCCGTACGTACGCACGTATGGTGACATGTCATTCAAATGATGGGTAGAATACTGAATATGGTTGTTCCATATTTATAATAACATCACAGTATATAGAAGATACTAGAGTTATAATTTTAGAATTGAAATAATAAACAAAGAGGGAGTGGAAGAAGAAAGAAACTTGAAAGAGGGTGATGAAAATGTTACCTCTTCTTCGGGTTCTTCCTTTTGATTTGATCAAAAGGACTCCTTAGGATGGCTTTATGAATAAAGTAAAGCTTATAGGATGAAGGGAGAGAAGTTGGGAGAGTATTTGGGTAGGGTTTGGCCGAACCAAAAGGCTTGGAAGTGTGAATGAGGTGGTAGAGGTGGGGGCCTTTTATAAGAGGAGAGGAGGGGCACTTTTGGAAAGATTGAAATGTTACATTATTTCACAATGCTTTTCGGATTCCAAAGGTACCACACTTATATAATTCGAGGCTAAGGTGATAAGGTTTCTAAATCTCCTCATCCAATAGGCTTTGGACAAGTGTAAGCCTTGGATTTTTCATTATCTTCTCATTTTATTTAAATCGTTAAATAATGAGGTCATCGCTGCATCATAATGATGTCATAAATAATTTAATTTATTTAATGTCTAAAAATTTTAAAAAAAATACTATGATGTAGGAAACTTTTTAGCTTTCTAATGAATATTTATAGTCAAAATTTGGACTTGTGTAACCCCAATTAAAAACTGTTTTAGTAAAACAACTCATGTTTGTGTCAATTTAATTTTAACATTAAATAAATGTATATTAATGTCATTTTCCAACTAAAGTGGCTCCATGGGGTCCCCAAGTTGACCCATGGGTTTTCTTGGTCGTCCATGACTCATCCAATAGGAGTAGGACAAGTGTAAAGCTCATATCATATTATTAAAACATTTTTTTTACCTTAAACTACACTAATTACCTCTAATCGCGATTAAGAACTTAAAAGTTACTATTCACCAAAAAATTATTTTGATCTCATTGAACCACATTTTACTTATTAATGACAACCATTTATGTCAGATTTTTGAAAATAAAATCACAGAAGTGGTAATATTTCATTTTAACGAAAAATCAGTTTTTAACAACCACTTAGTGGTTTCACTATTCATCAAAAATTGAAGTTTTTCAGAATAAGGCCAAAATTTCACCCTAAGCTATAATTGATATTCCGAATTCAAAAATGATGTCTATTTTACAAAATTACAAACATATAATTTGTATTAATTAATTTTATAATTAATTCCCGCTGTTACAACAAATAGCGTGTTTTTAAGAAACAATTTATATCAAAAGTTTGGCAATTGTTTATGTCCAATTTCAATGTTAAATTAATTCTAATGAACACCATTGGATAAAATTGTAAAAATATATTCTAATTATACTTTAAAACCACTAAATATTATAATTTATCGCTATAAATTATTTTGATTAAAAAATTTGTTTTTAAGTATTTTTTACTATTCATAAAAATTTAGAAGTTCTCAGAAAAATACCAAAAATTCAACATAGGCTAATTTCAATATTCCGAATCCAAAAATGAAGTCCATTTTGATAAATAAAATTTATAAAATTTCAAAAAGTAGGTATTACTATTCACAACGGCTAGTTTAATTAGTTGTGGTGTGTGTTAGAGCTCGAGGTTGCGTACAACACACGCTATTGCATTATTCGAAGGGAAACGTACAGTGGAAGCTTGGGGTGTTACATAAGATATGCTCCATCTTAAGAAAAGTATCTTATCTTGCAATAATCACATTCTTGTATGAAGGGTTGTATATATATTATCCCCCTTTTTCCTTGGTATACCATATAAAGATAAAATTCAAGCCTCGAGGTGCTAGTTTGTTGCTTGAGATAGACTTAAGAAACTCCTCACAACCCCATGCATGAACATGTGACAAAAAGGGTTTCTTTCCACTACAAAACTCAAAGGGAATACCATTTTCCACTTTAGTTGGTACTCGGTTTAGTAAGTATGATACCATCTATACTGAATATCCCCCAAAGGACAATGGAAGGATTTCATGAATCAACATTGAAATTACCATGTCTAACAAGGTATAGTTCCTCTTTTCACTAACACCATTCTGATACAGTGTATAAGGAGGATTGTATTGAGATAAAATCTCATACTCCTATAGAAAGTTGATAAAGTCTTGGTTAAGATATTCACCACCCTGATTCAATCATAGATTCTTTATATTATTACCAATTTTATTATCAAACTCATTCTTGAACTCTTTGAAAATTTCAAAGGATTCAGATTTATACCTCATTAAGTAGATATAACCATACATAGTCAAGTCAAGACTAAAGTAATAAAGTATAATAATCCACCTATAGAATCTACTTTAAAATGTCTACACACATCAATGTGTACTAAATCTAGAATCTATGTCACCCTTCTACCTTGACCAATGAATGGTGGTTTGGTCATCTTTCCTTATAAACAAGCATGACATATTTCAAGTTTCTTAAGACCAAAAGAGTCCAAGTAATCATCTTGATAGAGATTTATCAAACACTTCTTGTTTACGTGACTAAGATGGTGATTCCATAACCAGGTGCTAAATGTGTCGTGCATGTTTGTTTTGTTATCAATTACCAATATTTTGTTTTCATAATTTAATACATAAATATTGTTATTCAACTATTCCATACCATAACATATGCTATCTTTATAAAAGTATCAACCCTTATTTACAAATTTGGAAAAAATCCATCCATATCTAAATAGGAAATAGAAATAATATTCTTGGTAACACTAGGAACATAATAACCACTCTTTAAAACAAAAATCAATTATTTCAGCAATGTGTGATGGTAGTCTACAATGGATAGAGTATAAAAAATAACACTATTGGCAGCCCGTAGATCCATATCATATATTATGATCTTTCAAAATCTACTTGGTTACTTTATTTAGATATAAATTTGAGCACCATAGGTAATATCTAATACCCCACTTGTAGATATGGAAATATTACACTCAATAATGAACGTACCTGAAGAATACACTTGCTTATTTGGATGGGTGAAATTCCTCTTCTATTATTCATACTTTCCATATGAAAAAAATAATGCATCATGTTCCTTTCCTTGCCTTTGGATATTTTTCTTCTTGGAAGGATGGTGCTACAAATCCTTAGACTTGGAATGAGTCATCAATATCTTTTACGTACTCTTTTTATTATTATTCACCATGACGAGATCATGTTTTTTCATGCCCCATGTATTTATCAACTTAGAGAATAAGTGTAAGAAGTTCTAAAAGTTTCTTCTAACTATTTATAATATTATAATTCAGAATAAAACTGGAGAAGTTTTTGGGTAGGTAGGAAAGAATGAGATATGTGCACAGATCATCAGGGATGTTAAAACCCAAAATGTACATAAGCTCAATGCTTCAAATCATATTGACTACATATTACCTATTTGGCATTATCATGACCCACTCCCTCTAAAGGTACCCCTCCTAGGTCAGTAACGAAGAAATAAGGATAATGATCACTGATTCCTGCCTCTAGTAGGCCTCAGGTTGGTGACTAGCACTGAGGGTATAACAATATCATGTATGGAAGGAATTACCCTATATAATATATATTATTGGTAGATATGATAGAGGGTAATGCCTCTTATACATGATATTTTTTTACCATCTGGGCTACTTTCCAACTTGGGGCCTACTGGAGGTGGGACTCGGGGGGTTATTATCGTTCTTTCTTCATTGCCAGCCTAGAAGAGGTAACTTTAGAGGTAGGGGGTTGTGATAGAGTAGTATAAAAGGGTTTTGGTGGAGGGATATAATGGAGTAAGGAGTTAGGCACAATGTGGATTGCATGGGTTGTTGGGGGAAACAATGTCAGTTGATCTTGGTACATGACACGGGTCAGGGAAGACAGGCCATGACATAAGATTTTTGGGCCCCAGATGACCTCATGTAAGGATATGAGCCTCCTAAACAATAAAGTGAGGTGTAACTACTTGAAGGGTAGAGATCTAGGAGAGGTACATGAATCATGATTGATTTGTGTTCTTGTTGGAAATGGGTGGTTTTTGGAAGGTTAAAATGAATTAAACCAATCTTAATAGAATTTCATACTACTGTATTGAGGAAATACTTGTTTCCCTATCATCTATGAATCCTATTTTTCATCCATATGTAGTTCAGGTAGTGGAGGTTCACCAGGAAGATTAGGTTGATCTCCAGAGGTTTTATCAGGTTAAGGAGGATAACCAGTGGTAGAAAAAGTTATGCAATTTTCAATAGAAGACTTTGAGGAAGTATGAGTGAAGTGTCTATGATATAGATACAGAGAGTTGGTTGGAGGATATTGAGATCTATTTTAGTTTGATCCAAGTCTCGGTGAAGTATTGGGTCCCATTGGTAGTTAATTAGATGTGGGGAGCTAAGCATCCAGGGTGGACGTTGTACCTTGGTGAACGGAATGAGGTAGATGTTTTGCGGGTCAAATTTCAAGAAAGCGTCTTGAGAAGAGTTCATTTAGGTTTTAATAGTGGGTTACCTAGACCCAACTTAAAGAGTACTTTTTGATTACCATATCATGCATACAATGAGTTATGTATGATTTAAACTTACCATAATAGTGTTGATATTTCTGTATCCACTATTTATATAGTAAAGTCTATAGATTACATTTTATATCGAAAGATTATAATAGTTCCCAGGCTATAATGAGAACCTATTGATACCATGATAACAATATTAAACATATATCCTATGGTCTAGATACATCATACTGACTGAACAAAGATGATGTTTGACTATCAAATGATGGAGGCTCATAAGCATTGGGACTTATTCTCAAAAATTTTGTACTTGGTGATCTTGAGTAGATGAGATCATAAGAACTAACCCACAAATAAGAATACCATATGTTTCAGATGTCATTAGTTATTCTTATTTATGAACATGTGTATTGGTCTTATGACTTTATCATTTTATCAATGTGTACCATTTGATTGCGTACTTTGATGTAAGGAAAAAACCATGGCATTGAAGTCATGACAAGGTAGATTATGTTGGGTGTGTCTTTGGTGGTATGGCATTGGTTGAATGATTAAGATAAAATTCATCACTTATGAGTTGAGGAAGTGATATCTTAGGATTCATTGGTCAGGATGATAGTACCTTTATTAAATCCATGGCCATAGTATAATATGGTAATTCCATCTAGTTAGATCAAAAAATTATAAAGAAAGAATGGATGATGATATAAGCTATATATCTCACTTTATGAGATATGGAATGGAAAAGATATTATATTACACGATGTTTTCTCGTAAGAAGGTAGTCGTTGCTATGACTATTTATTATCTCTTTAGGGGTATTAATGGGTTGTTAGAATCCACTAATGGTCTATGAATAATATTCACTACCATCGAGATAAGGCTCTAGATGATCTCACAAAAAAGCATATTCAAAAGTCTTCCCTATTCTGTTGAATATGAGTATAGAACATGGTGGGACCCACCAAGGGGTATGAGATGTGTTCGAGAATAAACAATCTCCAAAGAATAAATAAAGTCATTATTATTCAAGTATAGAATAATTGGAGTTGAATTTATTTATTAAAAGTTTTCACAAGGTATTAAGTGAATATGCAGAAAAATATTATGCAAACGAATATTATTTTAATATTCAAGGTTCGTTTAATATTTATGGGAATTATGAGTCAAGTTAATGACTCATTTTTATCAAGAAATATATTTATTATATATTACAAGTAGGTGATAAAAATATAAATTATATAATTATGTAGTTATTTCATCAAAATGTGTCATTTATTGTTTATTTAGTGGGAATTTTATATAAGGGGGTTGTAGATCCATTTATAGGTGTTTAAACACTTCTATATAAGCAAAGATGATATATTTTTCATGGGAATATTTATTCCCATGATTTTGATAGCTCCTATATCCTTCTTCCTGCATCCAAAAGAGAGAAAAAATCCTTCCAATTGTTTAATCAAATAACACCTTCACAGATCGAAGGAACAGAGTAGTAGTGATCACCATGACATCGAAGGATTCATCAGAGCTCCACGATAGCACCCAGAATTCGATGATCAGTATCCATATGGTCTATTGAAGTATTTTTGCATGATCTAGAGGAGTTAAATCTTTGATCCTTTAAGAAATAGTTTCCTGTGAGAAGCGATAGTCAAACATGTCTTTGATTCGAACAAAAAACGCATTAGTGTTTTATTTTATTCTTAATAAATTCACATGAAGACCCTGATACCTTTATTGGGGCATGAATCACTGGAGACGAAGAATTTATATTTATCTAATGAGAAAAAATCTAAAATCCCCATCCCTTAGGCATCCGTTGTGTGCCTCAGTAACATCAATTGGTATTAGAGAGATTGTGTGATTTTTCTAAGCCAAGAAAAATTAAATTAGCCTTAAATTTGAGTATAGGGCTTCATTTTGATCTCAATGGAATTGATTTCACATCAATTCAATTTTGAACAACCAAGTTACAACCGTAAAAAATAAATTTATTTGGATAAACACATAGGTATAAAATTATTGAACATATTTTTATATGTGAGTTATCTTTACCTAATTCCAGTGTTCAGTGGTGTTTCTAACCACCCCTCATTTTTTGACCACATTACCATTGAATTCCAATGGCCAGAACAGTTCCAACTGGTGGAATAAAATTCCAATAATTATGGAATTAGAATAAAAAAACAAAACAACCTAAAATTAGGCTTCTAAAATTTAAATAAAAAAATAGAGAGGGATAAATGGGGTGATTAACCTTGTCCAAAAGTCAACAAAAGTTATAAAAAAGAAACCTATTGAATAGGATTGGAGAAAAATGGAACAAATGGGGGGTGGGATGGTTGGCTTTTCACGCAGTCAATTTTTTTAAACACTTAAAAAAAATAAAGATTCCTTGAGAAGCTGTCCGACCAACCTAGGAAACGCCTTCCGCATTGCCTCATTTTGAGGGTGCCTCCTAATACTAGAGAGTCCTTATGACTAGGATGTGTTAAATTACCTAAATATGGTAACAAATAAGTATCCATAGCTAGCTTGTTACATCTATAGAGGCAAATCATTGAGTAAATCAAGTTATGATTTCTAGAATTTGGGACTTCACTAAATAGTTCAAGGTGCTACGAGTTAAAGTTGTTTTTTAGTCAAACAACTACCTTGAAACTCTATGATTAGTGTCATAGCCATATCCTAGACTATAAAGGGTGGTTTCGGGGATCCTTTCCATTAGAATACTCTAGAAAAAAATTATTCTAAATCTATTAGTGAGGGATACCAGGGTTTGATAAAATAATGGGATACGTTTAATGAATTAATTAATCAATAATGTCTAAAATATAATCAAGATAAAGTACTAACTGTTAACTTTATTTATTGTAGATAAAAATGGCATGTAATAACACAAACACACTATAATTAATATTGGAAAAAGTCAATTCCCTCATCGGAACGAGTTTCCAAGAGTAGTACATGTGCTTGGACATAGTACTATGATATATTAAATTCAAGGTGTTGGAGTACCCAATTCCTGTTGAGCCACCACAGGAAGCGAGAGTGTAAGAGATGCTTATAAAAGACTCATGTAGGACACATTTTATGTTTATATCATAATGAAATCATCAACATTCTATGTGAGTTGTGGATACAAAATTAGTACATGGATGATTTTACATGTTGTCTCATCTCTGAGAATCTTTTAAGGGTAAAGTGAAGTAAGATATGGATAAGGTGATGTTTACACTAGATACATGTAAATTGAAAGATGGGTCATGATCTCTAAATACATACCTTTATTATATCATTTTCACCCAATTAATCTAGTTTCATTTAAGATTAAAAAATGAACAGCATGGAGAAGATTCCTTATTACCTTTTGGGCATTGATCGACAAGTAAATAAGAACCTAAAGAAAGTTTAATCTTTATCTCTTATGGTGAAAAAATCAAAATACAAGGTGAAAAGGCCAATGGAAAGTATAATGCCAAATACACCCTCACAACATCCTTAAAAGAAAAGAGGTTAATCATTATAGATGAGGTTATTTTCTTCACATGTCCTGAAATAATTTTATTGAAGTTTAAATGCAATGAACTGAATTGAAGAAGCAATTAATTGCTTCTTCTTCAAGGATATTCATCATTGTATGTAATGTTTCTATTAAACTTATTGGGTATTAAATACAATATTCATGTCACATATGTTTATCCAAATATTATAACTAATTAAGTATATAAACTTCACAAGAAGTAAGGTGAATTCTATAAGTGGTTGAGAAAGGGCGATTCCCAAGTCATTAGTGAGAAGTACACAACTCCTAATTGCTGAGCTTAATGATTCTAGTTTAAATTTTGTTAATTATTACAAAAAAATTTATATCATGTGTCCTTAGGACACAAGGAGACATTATTACCATTTTTGAATGATTTTTTGGGTTTTTAATTCTTAACCAATAGTTCAGTAATATTTGAATCACTAGAAATAACTGATGAATATAAATGCAACACTCTATTACCTTATTGTGGAAAGATAATTATTTTTCTAGTAAAATTAAGTAGTTTTAAAAGATATACCCAATATGGTTTTTATAATCTTTGTAGTTAAATACATTAGGTATTATCGAAATATATAATTTTTTAGTTTTGGATAAAGAAACCTTTAGAAATAAAGGTAAGCCACAAATCTTTAGGAATTTGTTCAGTTAGAGAGAATGAACTATTCCAAAGTGGATCTAGATGAAAATAAATATACTTCATAAGGTTCCTTTAGGAGTTTTAAGTAATTTAAGAGTGAAGTGAGTTACATTAATGGTTAGAAGATATGAGGTGATTCAGGCCCATGTGATGAAGAATATATTAAATAAGAATACATTGATCATGAAATATAGAGTGGATTTATTCCTAAACTCAAATTTTTTTATTCACATCAAATCCATGATGTTAGTAAAAGGACGATTAATAATGATCCTCACATGAAAATATTGATTACTAAAATGTGGTGTAGAGTAATTCCTAAATTCTCATTTCCTTAAACACATTAGATTCATGATGTATGTAAAAGGAGAATCAATGCTAATATTCATATGCATTAAAAAACTTCCATTATTTTTGAGACATAATTTGAAAATATAAATGTTATACCATACAAATAAGAAAACTATAATGGAAAATGGATATCATATGATTTATATTATGATATAAATCCATTATTTCCTAAGAACATGTGTTTAAATGCAAAGTTTTTGTTAAGGGTAAAAACAAGCTTGCATCAAGAAAAACTCAATGTGAATCTAAAATAATCATCCTAAACATTTATAAGGATATTACATAAATCCATGAGATAGAAATGTTATGATAAAGTTATAGAAAAAATTTCTATAAAATGGTGTATATCACTATTAGATATAGTGGGAGAATGATTGACTTGGATTTAGTCAATGCTGGAGATGCATAAATAGTTATCATAGGTAAAAGTTCTATAAGAGCATGTGGAAAAGAAATGTTCCAGAAACACATACTGCATAGGAAATATTTAACCATGGCAATGGTTTTGTATTCACCAAAGCTAGTGATACTTTATTCATTAAGAGTAATGAATCCTATAAGTAAGATATAAATGGAAAAAAGCTATGATTGATAATATTAATTACAACTCAATAATGGATTCCATGTATCAAAGTGTATGGGATTATACTTTTGAATACTGTAGTGGTTATTCAAGTGATATTATACATGGGTGATACAAGTGGGATACCAATAAGGATTTATTGGTAATAATAAGTCATTATACTTAAATTAATTAGAATTTTTACTTTTCATATCTAGTTTTTATTATCATTATATTGGGAATTATATGTCAAGACCATCAATCTTAGAAGGAATCTATACGACAAAACCAGAAAGGGTTGGTGATGCCATATAATGCTAATAAGTGGTGCAAGTTAATAAAATCCAGTTTTGGATTTAAGTAATTAACAAGATCACAGAATATTCATTTGAAATGAATTTTACAAATGTCTAAAAAAGGTTAGTAAGAGTTTAATTTTTTTCCAATTTAAATATGTTTGATAGCATATGGAAAACAAAAATTGGTCTTATAGTTAGTTATGACCAAAATTAAAGTAACTCTCCAGATATTGACTTAAAGTAGAAACCTACATTCTATGAAATGTGATATAATTAGGTAGATATAATGGTTTATTAGAACAAGTCAAAAGTATATATACTAATAAGGTATTGAAAAATAAAAGTGGGAGAAAATTGAGAGATAATTGTTACCAGTGTCACATGGAATAAATATCTATAAGAATACTTTCATGTAATATAAGAGGAGATTAAATTGGTAATTATAATTCTATAAGAACCAAAAATGGATCTATCACATATTACATGTTATGTACTATATATGATATTGACAACATAGACTTTATTGTTTGAAAATATCAATGAAATATAGGAGAACTGCATAGGAAGAAGTCAGAACTATCTAACTATACTTGAGAGAGTACAAGGGATATATACTTGGTATGGGGAGAGAAAGATATTCTAGTCATAAGGGGATAAAAACTAGTCTTCCTATAGATATGATAATATCATTCAAGCTAGTAGTACCCATATCTACAAATACTGAGTACATTGCAGCTTTTGAGGAAGCTAAATAATAGTATATAACACACAACAATTTGTTCCAGTTCTTGTAATCACACCTAGTAAGTAAAGTTTTATCATAATATAAATTATAATAATTATATTACTATAAATAGAAAACATATCAAGTTTTGACAGTGTAAAAAAGGAATATACTTGGGGAAATCATCTCTTGAGGAGTCATACTCAATCGGGTGAAGTCATATATAGCAGAATAACTACACAACAGACACGTAGAAGGCCCAAGGCCTAAAGATATAACTTTTAAGACCCCAAACTCTTATGGAGTTATCTTGAGAAAAATTTCAGGCACTTTTTGTTGTTTTTAAGTGCCTTTGATTAGAGTTATGACTTGGGGTGTGTTTAGGAGGAGTTTTAAGAGAAATTAAAGAAAAAAGGGCCGTGCATGGTTGACGCATGGTTAAAGAAAACCCTACACCCAAATCTAGATAACCATGCGACCCTAGATAGTGAGGGTTACACGATTGGTGCACGGTTTACCCTAACTATGCACCCCTACCTAGAAAACCGTGCACAAAGTTATTAATCACCCGAAAATTTATTTTAAAATACCTCAAACCCCTAAAACACCTCCTATTCAACCTTGGATCAAGACTAAATATTTTTGGGAAATTATAGAGCTTTATAGTGGGGTTCCAAGGTCTTCCAACCTCCATTATTCAAAATTCAAATCTCGAATCAAAGATCCGCTCTTCTATCGGTAAGTAGATCTCATCCCGATACCTATCCCAGTCATTCTTCTCTCTTCCCTTGATATTTTGGTGGAATTTATCCTCTATTTATTTAGATCTAAAACTTTTTGGTGATATCTAGATCTAGGATTATAGATCTAGATCTATATTGATTAGATCCTGATATCCTTGATCTTGATTTATGGATTTAGATCTGGAACTCACATTTATGTCATTGTGCAGCTCAAATTTCAGGGATTTCCATTGAATGAATTTACATCAACGAATTGAGGTAGGTAGTCTAAAATATAATTCCTATAGTCTTGGATTTGATGTGTGTATGAAAAATTGTATAATTTCTAGCATTACTTAGCAATTGAATTCCTAAATTGGATTAATTAGTTTGACCATTTTTTTATCAAAGCATTGTTGAATTAAATGATTAATAGAAGAATTGATCATGAGATTAAGGGGTGTTCCTATTAGATAATTAATTTTGGGGGAAATTGATGATGAGAGTTAGGGTTTGTAATCTAGATAATTAATCAGGGGATTAATTATGAGATATTTAATTGGCAAGATTGAGATAATTAATTATGAATTAATTATACTCCTTGATATTATGATCTATATAATTAATCATGAAATTAATTATGAAGAGTTGATATTTAGAATGAGATAATTAATTCTATAAAATCAATTATGGGATATGATATATGTTATTGATTAATTAATTAATGAATTAATTAATGGTATTGACATACTTAATTAATTGGGGATTTAATCAAGGATATTGATGTATTTAACTAATTTTTGAATTATTAATGGAATTGAGGTGGGTAATTAATTATGAATTAATTATGTGTGAGATAATGGGAACATGGTTATTCTAAATTGAGAAGTATAAATGGTAACATGGTCACTATACTTGTGAGTAAAGAAATGGGAACATGGTCATTCAAATGAGAAGTATAAATGGTAACATGTCCATTGTACTTATGAGTAAAAGAATGGGAACATGGTCATTTTATTGAGATTTAAGAACGGCAACATGTTCATATTACTTATTAATGTGTTATTGGTAACGTTAGAAATTATATGTGAATTCAAAGAATGGTAATAAAGGTACTATGAGATATGGACTTACATGATAATTATTCGAACTCCAGCATGATTAGAATCAGGTACTGAGATATTATATCACCTTTGAATACATAGAACTCTAGAATGAGTCAAATAAGGTATTAATATATGATATTACCTTGGGAATACTTTAGGATTCGGCATGAGATGAAGCTAGTATAGAGGTATAGGTCTCCCCGAGAACCCTGGAGTTAATATGATTAAATAAAGAATAAATGATAATGTGATAACTGTTTATTTATATGTTGTCTTATTTTTTTTATAGAATTGATTACACTATATTTTGACTGGGATTGTTTTAGACACCATTGGTGGTGACCTACTGAGTTGTAATCACACCCTACCCATCCTACCTGATCGGTACCTGAATAGTCTTTATTGTGGAAGGAAAAGTTAAGGGAAAGGGCCCTATATTAGATTGCAGATTGATGTTGGATCTTAGATGAGGGAAGCAAATGTGGTTCGGGACCCACTTGGGAGTTAATAGTGTATTTACTTTTTAGTTTCATTTTTAGGCACTTTGACACTTATATTGGCATAGAATGTTTCCCTTTTAGTTGAATATTGTATTTTCTATTTTGGTCATCTTATAGAATTGGTATTGTTCTGGTTATATATGCTTTCACATTTTTTTATCTATTTCTGATGGTGTTTTACTCTAATAAAATAGGGTATAGTCTCCCCATGACTGAATTAATAGACCCTCACTACTAGTCAGTAGCCTCTAGAATATGAGGAGGCGTGCTTGAGGTCATGTGGACAACCGACTTGGGGCACCATCATGTGGCTCATGGGTCGGGACGCTACAAAGTGGTATCAGAGGTCCATTTTTCTTTCTTCTTATTTTGTCTTACTATTTGGGAAAGGTAGACAAGAGACTAGGAAGAGTCGGGGCTTGGTAATGAGCTCATGCATGGTACTTTCAAACCCATTTATGAGGGAAAACTTGAGTACTCAGGGTGGGATTGTTGTTATTTCTATTTGCTGTTATAGTTGAATATTATTTCACCTTGGGTGATGCGCATGTGGTGTGATGTGATTATTGTTTCTGATAATTTTTGAGTATTGATTCATGGCCTAAAATGAAATGAGATTTTAGTATGTATGCATCATTATAGGCACTCACATGCACGGGAAAACGAGTTATGGGTATGTTATTGAACATGAACTGTTTTCGTTTTTTGTGAGATTAAAATGAAAAATGGTGCCTAACATGAATTTAGAAATATTGTAAAATGATACTAAATGAGAATACTTTGGTGTCTAAATGGGAAACTTGATTATGATAGTGTGTTTAACCTTGATAAATAAAACCTAGAATTAGGATGGTTAAGGTTAGTGATAGCGCCTCAGTTTTGATCATGTGGTGAGATGTGAGGAAAAGATATGTTGTGACCTATTGTGATTATTCCTCTTATGTAAATGTTATAAGGTTGTGTTATGAGACCTAAGATGTGTGTTTTCAATTGTATAGAATATTCCTCCATGACACTCATTGAGGGGATGACCGAGGGTCATGTCTAGGAATAATCTTCTAGTTAGGGAACTTGAGGCACTGATGGTTCCAGATGAAGATGAAAGGGAGAAGTTCTAAGAGAAATTTTCTCACTTCATGCAATTCATGGAAAGAGACTTAGGGAGGGTTGTGAAAATCATGTCTGAGTTGAAAATGGAGTTTCATTTGCATCAACCTCTGAGTTTTACTAGAGAGGGTGTACCTGAGGGAGATTAATTTTAGGTTGAGTCCATAAAGACAATACTTGACCATTTGGAGACTCTAGCTAAGAGGAGGGTCAAACTGGATGCTTATATGATACAAGTATTAGTGAAGCATTGGTGGGACATTAAGGCGTGAACTAGAAAAACTAACGGTATGATATGGAATGAATTCTTAGAGAGGTTTTTGGAGCACTTCTATTCAGAGATGCTGATACAAGATAAAGTTATAGAGTTCATGAATCTAAATTAGGGGAGCATGTTTGTGATGGATTATGCTATACACTTTATAGATCTACAATGATTTTCTCTGCATTAGAAAGAGATGAGGTGGCTATGAAAAAATGCTTTCAGGATAGACTTAAGTGCAAGATTAAGTACCAATTCAATCTTTTATAATTAAAGAAGTTTGCTAAATTGGTGGATCAAGCTCTCATAGTTGAAGGAAACCTGAGGGAGGCTTCCAGTATTGGCCAGGTAGTTATTACTGGATGATTAGAAGGCGCAACTTCTGAGATAAGAAAGCGCTATTATGATAACTTTATCTAGGTTAGTGGGAAGAAGAGTACACAAATAAGAGGTTCGGTTGGGTAGGACCTTACTAGGGTGATTTGTCATTAGTGCGGTAGGTCGAGATACCATCATCAACACTATATCTAACCAACAATAGAGTTTCAATGTTACTGAAATATGGGACACCTATAGAAGTTCTTCAGGTCACAACGATATACTGGTGATGAGGGAGCAGCTGGGAAGAGTCAGAGTGTGGGAAGGGGGTCTTCTACACCATATCAGTCTAGCAGCTAGAGTTATACTGGTTGAGGTGGTAGAGGTAGTAAATGTGGTGCTATAGGGATAGAGTGCCCATATCATCATAGTGGTGCTACTCAGGGGAGTCAGACAACATCACAGGGAAGAGGGGTAGGACAATTACATGCAGTGCAACCTACACTTATAAAGAGAGAGGCTAGGCCATCAACAGTGAGATGTAATATTCTAGCATGTTCTACTTTAGATAGTGCCTTATTTGATACTGGTGCCTCTCAATCTTTTATATATACAATAATTGTTAATGGTTTGAGTTTGGAGGTGGAGTTTCTGAGAAGAGCAGTGACTATTGATACACTGTTGGGAACACATTCAAGAGACATCTGTATATGAAGGGGATGTTCACTAGATATTGGGGAATATTGTTTTCTATAGGATCTATATATTCTTGATATGACCGTTTTTGACCTGATTTTGGGTATGGATTGGCTAGTTGCATACCAAGACCACATATGTTATTACCATAGGAGAGTTATGTTTACATCTCCTAAGGGTGACCTTTACATTCACTATAGAGAGTGAGATATCTAGGCAGACCGAGTAGGGAAAATTAATTAGAAACTAGGATATATCACAACCCAAGTTGCTATTCTATTACTGGATGATGGGGGTATTAGCGAAGATGTACTTCCACTAGTAGTGGAACTATTTCAGTATGTATTTTTTGAAGACTTCTCAGGGATACCACCTGAGAGAGATTTTGAATTCACTATTGAGATCATGCTAGGGGCTAAGCCAGTATCTATTCCACCATACAGAATGGAACTGACTATACTTCAAGAGATCAAGACTCAGTTTTAAGAGTTGGAGAATAAGGGAATTATTCATCCAAGTACGTAACCTTGGGGATCACTAGTACAGTTCGAAAAGAAGGATGATGGGAGTTTATGTTTGTGAATTTATTACCAGAAGTTGAAGAAAATAATTGTAAGAAAACAGATATCCTCTTTCATGTATCAATGATCTATTTGACCAGTTGAAGGGAGCTTGTGTGTTATTAAAGATCAATTTTAGACCAGGGTATCATCAATTGAGAGTTCAAACTCTTAACATATTGAGGAGTGATTTTAGGAGTAGGTATGTCCTTTATGAGTTTTTCATAATGTATTTTGGGTTAAAAAATGAACCAACAATGTTTATGGATTTTATGAACATAATATTTCATCCACATATGGATCATTTTGTGGTGGTTTTTGTGGATGACATATTGGTGTACTCCAAGACTCATGATGATCATGGACCAACATCTTGACATCATCTTGAGTACACTGATAGAGAATCATCTATATGCTAAACTATCTAAGTATTAGTTTTGGATTAACTAGGTACACTTATTAGGGCACATCATCTCAAAGGAAGGTGTGTTAGTGGATCTAGAGAAGGTTCAAGCCGTGGTTTCTTGAGAGTATCCTAAGATTTCTTTCGATATCCAAATCTTTTTTGGATTAGTTGGATATTATATAAGATTCATCCAATACTTTTCTCATTTGGCAGTGCCACTTTTGGGATTTACCAAGAAGGGGATAAAGTTTGAGTAGAAAGAATCATGCAAGACCGATTTTTATAAATTAAATAATAATTTGATGAAAAGAAAAGTTTTGATCCTACCTGAGTCAGGTGAGAAGTACACGGTTTATTGTAATGCTTCTGAGATCAGATTCAGAGCTGTGTTGATACAAGGGGATCGAGTCATGGAATATGGGTCTCGGCAGTTGAGACCACATTAATGGAACTTCCCTATGCATGGCCTCAAGTTGAAAGTAGTAGTTTATACTCTTAAGTGTTAGCGAAAATACCTTTTGGGAGAAAAATTTATAGTTTATAAAAATCAAAAGAACCTAAAGTATATCTTTTCACAACATGATTTGAATCCTCAACAGTGAATATAGGTAGAGTATATGAAGTATTTTTATTTTGAAATAGCATATATGCCAAGAAAATAAAATAGTGTGGATGATGCATTGAGAAGGAAAAATTAGACTTAGGTGGTTCAGGAGTTGAGTGCAAAGTAGAAGATGATGAATTTGCTGGCTGAAATCCATGTGGTGGTTTAGGAGAATTAGGAGAAGATGACTCTGGTTTCAGTTGTAGTGGAGTCTGCACTTCTGAGACAGATCAAGGAAAAACAATATGAGGATATAGATTTCTTGTACTTAAGGTAAAGAATTGAAGGTTGAGAGTCACATTCGGACTGGTTGATAGATGAGGATGAGATAATATATGTAAAGAATTGGTTTTTTGTACCTACGAGCATACGAGAGGCGCTCATGCAAGAATTTCATGCCTCGAAGTGGTTGGTGCATCCAGGTGTGACCAAAATGTACTATGAACTATGATGACAATTTTGGTTTCCAGGCATGAAATAGAAGATAATAGGTTTTGTGATAATATACTTCACTTGTTAATAGGTGAAGGTAGATCATCAACGACCTAGAGGTTTACTATAGCCATTTCCTATTCCAAAATGTAAGTGGGATGGTGTGACAATGGATTTTGTGGTGGGTCTTCCAAAGATGCTTAGGAAGGATGATGCTATTTGGTTTATTTTAGATCGATTGAAAAATGTATCACATTTATTTACTATACGGGAAACCTTCACAGAATAGAAGTTGGGAGAACTATATGTCTGAGAGATAGTTCATCTACATGGGGTGCCATGAACTATAGTTTCATATCATGATTCATGCTTTAGTTCACGCTTTTGGAAGGGCTTGTAGAAAGTACTTGGTACATAGGTTTTATTGAGTATGAATTTACACCCGCAGACATATGGGAAGTCAGAGAGTACTATACAGGTTCTTGAGGATATGATACGTGCTTGTGTGCTTGAATTTGATGGGTCTTGGGAGAAGCACTTGGATTTAGTATATTTTTCCTATAAAAATAGTTATCAGGAAACTATACAGATGGAACCATACAAACATATTTATTGTAGGCCATTCATATCACCGCTATGCTGGATGGAAGCAGGGAAGTCAGAGTTGTTGGGACCAAGTCTCATGCAGGAGACATCAGAGCAGGTGCGGTTGATTCGAAAACGTATGGATACGACTCAGAGTATTCAAAACTTATATAATGACAGATGAAGATGATCCCTAGAGTTTATAGAGGGTGACCATGTGTTCCTTCAGGTGTCTCCTAGGTTGGGTCACTATAGGATATAGAGGCAGGACAAGTTGGAACCCAGGTTTATTGGACCGTTTGAGTTAGTGGATAAAATCAGATCGGTGGTATACCGATTGGATAATCTATAGAAATACAATGCTATGCATGGTGAATTCCATGTGTCACAACTATGGCGGTATCAACTTTACCCTTCTCACGAGATCAATGTATATAAGGTTGACCTGGATATAGATGCGTCCTTTTAGGAGCATCTGATATGTGTGATGGATTACAGTGACAAAGTGTTATGGGGAAAGACCGTGCCGATAGTTCGTGTGTTATGGAAACATGGATGTGTGTAAGAGGAAACATGAGAAAGGGAAGAAGATATGATGGCTAAACGGCCCAATATTTTTGGATCAGAATCTTAGAAAATCTTGGGAGTACAGCTTGAGGATGAGCTATTATAAGGTGGGGAGATTGTAAGATCCCAGCCTTTTTTGGAGTTATCTTGGGTGAAATTTCAGGTACTTTTTGTTTTTTAAGTACCTTTGATTGAAGTTATTAATTGGGGTGTGTTTGGGAGGAGCTTTAAGAAAAATTTAAGAAAAAGGGGTTGTGTATGGTTGGATCATAATTAGAGCAAACCGTACACCCAAACCTAGGTAACCGTGTGACCCTGGATAGTGAGGGTCACACAGTGGGTGCATAGTTTACCCTAACTATGCGCCCCTACCCAGAAAAATGTGCATGTGGTTATTAATCACCCAAAAATTTATTTTAAAATCCCCAAACCCCCGAAACACCTCTTATTTGACCTTGGATTAGGACTAAACGTTTTTGGGCCATTCGAGAGCTTTTTAGAGGGGTTATAAGGCCGCCCAACCTCCGTTCTTCAATATTCAAAGCACAAATCAATGATCCGCTATTCTCCTGGTAACTGGATCTCATCCCGATGCCTATCCCGATCATTCTTATCTCTTTCTTTAATCTTTTGGTGGAATTTGTCCTCTTTTTTATTTAGATCTATTTTTTTAGTGATATCTATATCTAGGATTGTAGATCTAGATCTAGATTGATTAGATATTGATATCCTTGATCTTGATTTAGGGATTTAGATCTCTAACTCAAATCTATGTCGTTGTGCTACTCACATTTTGGGGATTTCTATTGAATGAACATACGTCAATGAATTAAGGTAGGCGGTCTAAAATATAATTCCCATATTCATGGATTTGATTCATGTATGAAAATTTTTAGAATTACTATTATTCCTTAGAAATTTAATTCCTAAATTAGGATAATTAGGTTAATAAATTTTTTTATCAAATCATTGTTGAATTAAATGATTAATTGAAGAATTGATCATGAGATTAATGGGAAGTCCTATTAGATAATTAATTTGAGAGAAATTTTTGATGAGAGTTAGGGGTTTTAATATAGATAATTAATCTAGGGATTAATTATGAGATATTGAATTGGCTATATTGAGATAATTAACCATGAATTAATTATGTGCCTTGATATTATGATCTAGATAATTAATTGTGGAATTAATTATGAAGAGTTGAGATTTATAATGAGATAATTAATTCTGGAAAATTAATTATGGGATATGATTTGTGTTATTGATTAATTAATTTATGAATTAATTAATGGGATTGGCATACTTAATTAATTGGGGAGTTAACCAAGGATATTTATGTATTTAACTAATTGTTGAATTAGTAATGGAATTGAGGTGGGTAATTAATTATGAATTAATTATGTGTGAAAGAATGGGAACGTGACCATTCTAAACTGATAATTATAAATGGTAACATGGTCATTGTACTTGTGAGTAAGGGAATGGGAACATGGTCATTTAAATGATAAGTATAAATGATAACATGGTCATTTTACTTATGAGTAATAGAATGGGAACATGGTCATTCTATTAATAAGTAAGAATGGTAACATGGCCATCTTATTTATGAATTCTCTATTGGTAACTTTGGATATTATGTGTGAATTTAAATAATGGTAATAAAGTTACTATGAGATATGGCCTCACATAACAATACTTTGATCTCCAACATGAGTCAAATCAGGTACTGAGATATCATATCACCTTTTAATACTTCGAACTATAGCATGAGTTGAAGTAGGTATTAAGATATGATATTACCTAGGGAACACTTCATAATCTGGTACAATCCCAAGCTAGTATATAGGTACGGGTATCCTCGGGAACCCTAGAGTTAATATGATTAAATAAATAATAAATGAAAATATGATAACTATTTATTTATGCATTGCTTTATTTTCTTTATAGAATTGCTTACACTATCTTTTGACTAGGATTGTTTTATACACCATTGGTGGTGGCCTACTGAGTTGTACTCACCCTAATCAGGCCTCATGATCGGTACCTAAATAGACTTTATTATTCCAGGATAGGTTAAGGGAAAGGGACCTATGTTAGATTGCTGATTGGGGTTGGATCTTAGATTATGGAACCAGACGTGGTTTGATACCCGCTTGGGAGTCAATAGTGTCTTTATTTTTCAGTTTCATTTTTAAAAACTTTGACAATTATATCAAAATAACATGTTTTCCTTTCAGTTGAATATTGTATTTGTTGTTTTGGTCATATTATGATATTGTTATTGTTCTGGTTATATATACTTTCTCATTTTTTTATATATTTCCACTAGTGTTTTACTCTGATAAAAGAGGGTACAGTATCCCCATGAATGACTTACCAGACCCTTACTACTATTCAAAAACCACTAGAATATAGTGTAACGCCCCGACCCCAGCTGCCCAGAGTTGGTGCATTACTTCGTAACATTGGCATGATCACAAGAAAGATCAAATCCCGAAAGACCGATTGGTTTAGTAGCCTTGGAAACACTAGATATATTCATAAGTTTTACATTACATCATTAAACGAAAAACCACTACAACAACAAATTGTCTCCATAATCCACACTATAAACCCCTCATAATATCCCTGCAAGTCAATCATAATTTACTTCTTCACTACCTGGGAAAAATAAAACATAGAAAAGGGGTGAGCTCAAATTCCCAGTAAGGATAACAATATAGAGGAAACTTTCATAAATAAAAATAAACATTTAAGGCAATGTATAACTAAAACAAAAGCCTTTTAAACTTGAACATTTAACATAGTATGGCATAAATAAAATGAAATAATGCCATTTACTTATTCACATGGATATTCTACTAATCGAATAATCACATGCAAAAATTAATAACCACTTTCATAATGTTGGAATGCATAATGCCAGACTATCATAACCACATAGCCAAGGCCTCGTGCCAAGACTACAAATAAGATTTTGTCAAGGCCTTGTGCCAAGACACTAGTTTGTCTCATGAGACCTACCGATGCATCGAGGAGCTATAGCGGGCTCCACCCGTCACTTATTAAGTCCAATGCATTCCCATATGAAAAGGTTTAAACATAACATAAACATTCGTATTAAAACTAGCATACGAAATGTCAATAATTTCACCATAAACTATGAATGGTATAAAAATAGCACATCCACAGTCAAACATATCACAAAACCTTCAATACAATATAGAAGTTTTGTATCATAATAAATCAACTTCAAATAATCTTAAAATCCATCAAAGGATGTTGACATAGATGAAATCAAAATTCTTTTTAAAGAAGTATCTCCTTTTATTTTGAAATCATTTAAGATCCATATAAAATAAAACATTTTCTTTGAAAATATTCTTATAAGCTTGTAAGGAAAGCTTTGAAGATTTTATAACGGCGTAAAATAACCGCACCCGCCGTATAAGTTAAAAAAAACATTCTTACCTCAATTCTGTCGAAAAGGTTAAAAAGGACCTTGTTTTGAAAACGACGGAAAGATTCCTTTATAAACCTCTTATAAAACGTCAAAAAAGGGTATAAATGACTTTAACCCATATTCTTGTAAATAGTAAAAATGTTTTGAAATACATTTTTAAGAAACATGGATGTGGATGATAAAGAGATCCCAGTAGATTATTACATATAAACAACCTCGGATAATGAAGAGATTGTGAAATAACCCTTACCTTGTACTTTTCCTTTGTTGGGGTAGGTTAACCTCCTGTATAATGGTGAAATAATTGTTATTAAATTATACAAGAATCATATACACTAATATGATATCATATATGATCTTTTAACATTGCTTTATTAATAATATCTTAGTATTATCGTCGTTTCGGGTGATAATCGATTCGTTCTTCTTAAATGTTTGGTTACGTAAGACATGTTTGTAATGGATAGATTATATCTTATTCATAATCAGAATGACATTAACATTATTTTTAACCCTAAAATGAGAATAATACTTGAATGGATATGATGGAGAATGAATCTTATCGCGTTCGTGGAGACGGTAGTCCGTACGTACGCACGAACGCTACTTCCATTTGATTTTCATTTTAAAAGAATCAAATCCAAATGATACATAGGTATATTACTATTCCAGTATAATATAATATTTTATATATGTTACTTAAGTTCATTAACACCATCCTTTATACGTTCCATGTGTGGTATGAACGAGTCATATCATTTTAAGGGGGCGGTAGTCCGCACTTCCTCAAATGAAATTATCGTATGTATATACAACATGAAACGAATAATGGAATGAAATAAAATGGAATTAAAGAAGCTTATATATAAAATATATATCATTAATATCATATTTAATTACAGTGCCATCATAATGGCCACCATGAGAGGTGGTAAGATGTATTTGAACAATCATCGTTTCGTGAGGCGTTAGTTTGCAATCCACAGAAACATTATGTTCATCATCCATTAGATGGAGTTGTGTGTATGTGTAGTTTGAATCCTTCTTATAACAACATCCTAGTATATTTAGGATACTGGTTTTGTTACAAAAGAAAGGAAATAAAAAGATTTTGGTGGTTGGAGAAGCAAAATAAATGAAAATACTTTAAGAGAAATTGTTACCTTTAATTTAGGTAACTCACTTTGGTTGGAACCAAAGGACTTCTTGAAATGCTTTCTGCCTAAGGGGAAGCTTCAAGGAGGAGGAGAGGGATGTGGGGAGCTTAGTTGGTCAGAGTTTGGACGAGCCAAGTGGCTTGAGAGGTGTGAAGAAATGAGAAGTAGGAGTGCCCTTTTATAAGAGGGGTGAGGGGCACCTTTGGAAAAGCTAGAAATATTAATTTATAATAAATTCATATTCGGTTTCTAATGGCTCCAAAGTTGACTATTAAAAGGTTAAGGTGGGGATAGGTCGAAAACCACTCAACCAATAGAATTTAGACAGGTTTGGGTACTTATATTAACCTTATCTTTAAGTATTAACTCTAAGTTAATTAGTTTCACTTTTACAATGTCTCTTTGTATTTTTATATAATATGGTTAATAAACTTACTATATACATCCAAGCGACCCCCAAGTGGTCCATTAATGAGGAACCTATAATAATATAAGTCTCTTGGCCAAACCTTAGATTTTTAGGAATTTAATATCAATTAATAATATAATATTTGTTTTAAGAACTCTTTTATGTCAATTTTGACACTATTCAATAGTTGATTTTTGTGAAACTCCTAACAGATTGATTACTTCGAACAAAGTCAATTAAATCAATCCTAATATATCATATTATCATAGAAAATTAGTTTAATTCATTAAAAGTTTCATATTGTAATTATTTGGGTATTTATAAGATCAATTATTTTAATTTTTTACTATTTTAGTAATTACTGCATCATCATTGTGTCATAAATAAAATAAATTATTTAATGTCTAAAAATTATAAATAAAATATAATTATGTAGGAAATATTTTTAGATTTCTAATGAATATTTATAATCGAAAATCCAACATGTATAACCCTATGTAAAAATTGTTCTTCTAAAAGATGTAAGCTTATGCCATTTTTATTTTTATTTTAACTTTATTAATATAATGTGTCCCTACCACATACAAGTGGCTCCAAGGGGTCCCCAAATTGACCCAAGGATGCTCATGGTCGGGTATGTATCCACCAATAAGGTTAGGACACGTCTTAGGGTAATTTTGTATTATTATAATATTATTTTTTAACCCTTATTTACAGGATTTACCCTTTAACCATGGTAAATAAAATATTTACCGCAGTAATTATTCAAAATGTGTAAAAATAAAAGTTACCTATTTACATAATTTGGACATCCTGATTCCAAATATGGAATCCATTTTCCTAGATTCAAAACACAGAAGTGGCAGAAATTAATTTAAAATTAATTCCCGCTGTCAAAACAAAAAGCGTGTTTTTAAGAGGTAATATCTATCAAAAGATTGACACTTGTTTATGTTTGATTTAATTGTAAAATTATGTCCAATGACCAAAATTATATTAAATGGTAAAAATATATTCTAAATATACTTTTAAACCACTCAAATTCACAATTTATCACTATTAATTATTTTGATTAAAAAAGTTGTTTTTAATTAAAATTTAGTAATTTTCACTATTCATCAAAATATGAAAGTTATCCGAAATGTACCAAAATTTCACCCTAGGCTAATTTTGATATTCCGAATCCAAAAATGAAGTCCATTTTGAAATATAGAATATATATGAATTCAAAAAGTAGGTATTACTATTCACAACGGCTAGTTTAATTAGTTATGGTGTGTTAGAACTCGGTGTTGCGTACAACACACGCTATCACATTATTCAAAGGGAAACGTACCGTGGAAGCTTGGGGTGTTTCATTTTAAATTTTTGATGTCCCCATTTAGTCAAAAAGTTTAAAATATTGTATTTAAAAAGTTTTCACTATTAGAAGTTGATAAAAGTGAAATACTGAAAATGAATCTGTTCTTGCATTATGACTAAGAAACTCATAATAGGGATTCTAAAATTATAAGGATTATATAAAGTTCAAAATGTAGTTAATACTATTCATGACCTCTTTTAATGGTGTGATTGAACTCAGTGTTGCGTGTAGTGCAAGTTATTGAATTATTTTGAAGAAATAACACACTATGAAATCTTGGGGTGTTACATTCTCCCCTCCTTCAATAAATTGCGTCCTCGCAATTTGAAATTGTTCTTCAAAAATAAAAGGTTGAAAGTAGAAAATATATTTGTGGGAAAAACCACATCGGAAATTGGGTTACTAAAATTTAGTCTTAATATGAGGAAAAGAGAAATCAAAGGGTCACCACCAAATTATGATCTCGATTAGGAGAACATTGGTGGAAATTAGAGACATATAATCGGAGGAAAAACGTAAATATTTATAGGTAGTGATTGAGTTCATCAATCACAAACAAGTGTATAATTGAGGTCCTTAAATTCATCAATATATGATGATTTTAAATACCATCGGTTCAACAAAACATAGGGTATTAGGATAACACATTTTTGACGTTTCAAAATATCTTAGTTGAAATCCCACATCGAAAAATGAATTAATGAGGCCTCTATTTAAAATAAAGAGTGGAAAGTATGAAGATTACCGAAAATAACACATACTAGGGTTCCATGTAAGAAAATATGGATATGGAAGAAAAATCTAGCCATCAATTATCTGATGGAGAGTGGTAGAGAACATGGCTATGAAAAGGACAACAATCCCAAAGCCATAAATTAGTGATGATTTAAGGTACCATCTAGGACAACATTTTTGTTCTAAGTTCCTTTTATTAATGATGAGGAATTTATTTATGAGATTGGCTAAGATCATAAGGAGATATACTTAGTTTATAATTAGAGTTTTATCCATTAATAAATTTCTACCAAAACTCATCATTCACTCGTAAAAAAAATTCTATTTATACTATTCATAGAGGGTTCCAAAATAAACGAATTTATAATTCATCTACCAGATCTTTTAAAAAAAACTACATTATTTAATCCAGGACATCTCGTGGGCCAGTGGTAGGTGTTACACCCTTGTCGCCCTTCGGTTGCGGGTTCAAGTCTCGCAGCCTTGCCGGACGCGACGGGTTGCCGCCCGACCTCCGGGTTGTCCTTTTATGGCAATCCAAAATAATCCAAACTAGAACTATCCAAAATACTTCTGTCCAAACTCACAGTCCAACATTTATAAGGAAGGTAAGCATAATGTAGATCCTTTTTACCCCGTAATAGCATATGAATACCTTCATCATGTATTCTTTTAATACACTGAAACATCCTGAATTACCATATTCTTTATTGATTACATTCATGCTCCCTTATTCCATATAGAATGCTGGATATACTTCATTAATCCAAAAATGTTTTAAACCCCAACAATGATGGAATATACAAATCATTAATCAGTTCCAAGGTAGTCAAGAATATCCAATATAATTTATCCAAAACAATCATGTATTATTCCAAAATCACTACCTCAGTATCAGAACTATATTATGATTTATCATTCTCTCAACCATATATTTTCCAAAAATTTATCCTGCTATTGAGTCACTTTTCTTTGTTCCACACAATCTCAAGTCCTTAATGAAATAGTACTGCAGTACAATCCTTATATACTCCATGATTATTGTAACAAGTACATTGTTGATACAACACTCAATTGACATAATCAACATAAGAACTCTAATCATTCCACTTCATCTGTGGTAGTATCATAACTTGATTATTATCCAATAACATCATTTGCGGCATAGTCTGATGACTGGGACATAGGTTCGCGTAGTGTCCAAACTCCTTGCAAATGAAGCATTGTACATTTAAAACCATTTTCTTACCCTTGCAGTCACGTACTTTGTGCCCTTTTCCTCCACACTTATAACAAACTCCCATTCCTTTCAGGCAAGTTCCAGGGTTTTTCTTTCCACAGTTACCACATATGGGAAAATTCTTCTTTTCCCTTTTCCCTTTATCCATCTTTCTCTCTTCCATCCTTTTCTTCTCTTGATTCCCTTCAAAGCCATAGGACTCAGTAAACTCTTTACTTATCTTATCAACACATGATATTATTTCTTCATATGATGATAATACATGGGAGGCTATTTCTCTTATAAATTCTAGCTTAAGACCATGAAAGATATGATCCTTCCTTCTCTTTGGATCATGTGCATTTCTGGAGTTCTCATTCCTTCTACTGGGCGCCATTTCTAAACAATGGCATACACTAGATCAGTTTATGAATCAAAATAAATAATCTCATACTTATAAAACACTTAACATAAATTGAACTATTTATGGATATAATCCATAATCATAAGAATGTTTTCTTTGAGGAAGTATATACTCATAATCCCTTCAAAATGATTTGTAAAGAAAATGAGAGTTATCCTAAGCATATCCCCCGGGAGTGTCGTAACCAAGAGTGCAGCAAGGCCCGTTGTCGTGCACCAGTTCCCGTTCGAGTCTAGCTCAAAGCGGTGTTTTCGGGTTTTACCCCTAGGTACATCTGTGCCAGAGCCGCCTCTACCTGCTCGTATCCAGACAGGGATGTATTGCTCGGAAAACTCACAAAATCTCTACAATACCAAAATTCTAGGAAGTTCTTCTATACTAATCCTCAAAGTTCATCTTAGGTCTACGTGCTCTAATCAGAGTTTATCTAAATCTAGATTCCAAGGTTTGTACTAAACTTCCTCTGATACCAACTGTAACGCCCCGACCCCAGCTGCCCAGAGTTGGTGCATTACTTCGTAACATTGGCATGATCACAAGAAAGATCAAATCCCGAAAGACCGATTGGTTTAGTAGCCTTGGAAACACTAGATATATTCATAAGTTTTACATTACATCATTAAACGAAAAACCACTACAACAACAAATTGTCTCCATAATCCACACTATAAACCCCTCATAATATCCCTGCAAGTCAATAATAATTTACTTCTTCACTACCTGGGAAAAATAAAACATAGAAAATGGGTGAGCTCAAATGCCCAGTAAGGATAACAATATAGAGGAAACTTTCATAAATAAAAATAAACATTTAAGGCAATGTATAACTAAAACAAAAGCCTTTTAAACTTGAACATTTAACATAGTATGGCATAAATAAAATGAAATAATTCCATTTACTTATTCACATGGATATTCTACTAATCGAATAATCACATGCAAAAATTAATAACCACTTTCATAATGTTGGAATGCATAATGCCAGACTATCATAACCACATAGCCAAGGCCTCGTGCCAAGACTACAAATAAGATTTTGTCAAGGCCTTGTGCCAAGACACTAGTTTGTCTCATGAGACCTACCGATGCATCGAGGAGCTATAGCGGGCTCCACCCGTCACTTATTAAGTCCAATGCATTCCCATATGAAAAGGTTTAAACATAACATAAACATTCGTATTAAAACTAGCATACGAAATGTCAATAATTTCACCATAAACTATGAATGGTATAAAAATAGCACATCCACAGTCAAACATATCACAAAACCTTCAATACAATATAGAAGTTTTGTATCATAATAAATCAACTTCAAATAATCTTAAAATCCATCAAAGGATGTTGACATAGATGAAATCAAAATTCTTTTTAAAGAAGTATCTCCTTTTATTTTGAAATCATTTAAGATCCATATAAAATAAAACATTTTCTTTGAAAATATTCTTATAAGCTTGTAAGGAAAGCTTTGAAGATTTTATAACGGCGTAAAATAACCGCACCCGCCGTATAAGTTAAAAAAAACATTCTTACCTCAATTCTGTCGAAAAGGTTAAAAAGGACCTTGTTTTGAAAACGACGGAAAGATTCCTTTATAAACCTCTTATAAAACGTCAAAAAAGGGTATAAATGACTTTAACCCATATTCTTGTAAATAGTAAAAATGTTTTGAAATACATTTTTAAGAAACATGGATGTGGATGATAAAGAGATCCCAGTAGATTATTACATATAAACAACCTCGGATAATGAAGAGATTGTGAAATAACCCTTACCTTGTACTTTTCCTTTGTTGGGGTAGGTTAACCTCCTGTATAATGGTGAAATAATTGTTATTAAATTATACAAGAATCATATACACTAATATGATATCATATATGATCTTTTAACATTGCTTTATTAATAATATCTTAGTATTATCGTCGTTTCGGGTGATAATCGATTCGTTCTTCTTAAATGTTTGGTTACGTAAGACATGTTTGTAATGGATAGATTATATCTTATTCATAATCAGAATGAAATTAACATTATTTTTAACCCTAAAATGAGAATAATACTTGAATGGATATGATGGAGAATGAATCTTATCGCGTTCGTGGAGACGGTAGTCCGTACGTACGCACGAACGCTACTTCCATTTGATTTTCATTTTAAAAGAATCAAATCCAAATGATACATAGGTATATTACTATTCCAGTATAATATAATATTTTATATATGTTACTTAAGTTCATTAACACCATCCTTTATACGTTCCATGTGTGGTATGAATGAGTCATATCATTTTAAGGGGGCGGTAGTCCGCACTTCCTCAAATGAAATTATCGTATGTATATACAACATGAAACGAATAATGGAATGAAATAAAATGGAATTAAAGAAGATTATATATAAAATATATATCATTAATATCATATTTAATTACAGTGCCATCATAATGGCCACCATGAGAGGTGGTAAGATGTATTTGAACAATCATCGTTTCGTGAGGCGTTAGTTTGCAATCCACAGAAACATTATGTTCATCATCCATTAGATGGAGTTGTGTGTATGTGTAGTTTGAATCCTTCTTATAACAACATCCTAGTATATTTAGGATACTGGTGTTGTTACAAAAGAAAGGAAATAAAAAGATTTTGGTGGTTGGAGAAGCAAAATAAATGAAAATACTTTAAGAGAAATTGTTACCTTTAATTTAGGTAACTCACTTTGGTTGGAACCAAAGGACTTCTTGAAATGCTTTCTGCCTAAGGGGAAGCTTCAAGGAGGAGGAGAGGGATGTGGGGAGCTTAGTTGGGCAGAGTTTGGACGAGCCAAGTGGCTTGAGAGGTGTGAAGAAATGAGAAGTAGGAGTGCCCTTTTATAAGAGGGGTGAGAGGCACCTTTGGAAAAGCTAGAAATATTAATTTATAATAAATTCATATTCGGTTTCTAATGGCTCCAAAGTTGACTATTCAAAGGTTAAGGTGGGGATAGGTCGAAAACCACTCAACCAATAGAATTTAGACAGGTTTGGGTACTTATATTAACCTTATCTTTAAGTATTAACTCTAAGTTAATTAGTTTCACTTTTACAATGTCTCTTTGTATTTTTATATAATATGGTTAATAAACTTACTATATACATCCAAGCGACCCCCAAGTGGTCCATTAATGAGGAACCTATAATAATATAAGTCTCTTGGCCGAACCTTAGATTTTTAGGAATTTAATATCAATTAATAATATAATATTTGTTTTAAGAACTCTTTTATGTCAATTTTGACACTATTCAATAGTTGATTTTTGTGAAACTCCTAACAGATTGATTACTTCGAACAAAGTCAATTAAATCAATCCTAATATATCATATTATCATATAAAATTAGTTTAATTCATTAAAAGTTTCATATTGTAATTATTTGGGTATTTATAAGATCAATTATTTTAATTTTTTACTATTTTAGTAATTACTGCATCATCATTGTGTCATAAATAAAATAAATTATTTAATGTCTAAAAATTATAAATAAAATATAATTATGTAGGAAATATTTTTAGCTTTTTAATGAATATTTATAATCGAAAATCCAACATGTATAACCCTATGTAAAAATTGTTCTTCTAAAAGATGTAAGCTTATGCCATTTTTATTTTTATTTTAACTTTATTAATATAATGTGTCCCTACCACATACAAGTGGCTCCAAGGGGTCCCCAAATTGACCCAAGGATGCTCATGGTCGGGTATGTATCCACCAATAAGGTTAGGACACGTCTTAGGGTAATTTTGTATTATTATAATATTATTTTTTAACCCTTATTTACCGGATTTACCCTTTAACCATGGTAAATAAAATATTTACCGCAGTAATTATTCAAAATGTGTAAAAATAAAAGTTACCTATTTACATAATTTGGACATCCTGATTCCAAATATGGAATCCATTTTCCTAGATTCAAAACACAGAAGTGGCAGAAATTAATTTAAAATTAATTCCCGCTGTCAAAACAAAAAGCGTGTTTTTAAGAGGTAATATCTATCAAAAGATTGACACTTGTTTATGTTTGATTTAATTGTAAAATTATGTCCAATGACCAAAATTATATTAAATGGTAAAAATATATTCTAAATATACTTTTAAACCACTCAAATTCACAATTTATCACTATTAATTATTTTGATTAAAAAAGTTGTTTTTAATTAAAATTTAGTAATTTTCACTATTCATCAAAATATGAAAGTTATCCGAAATGTACCAAAATTTCACCCTAGGCTAATTTTGATATTCCGAATCCAAAAATGAAGTCCATTTTGAAATATAGAATATATATGAATTCAAAAAGTAGGTATTACTATTCACAACGGCTAGTTTAATTAGTTATGGTGTGTTAGAACTCGGTGTTGCGTACAACACACGCTATCACATTATTCAAAGGGAAACGTACCGTGGAAGCTTGGGGTGTTTCATTTTAAATTTTTGATGTCCCCATTTAGTCAAAAAGTTTAAAATATTGTATTTAAAAAGGTTTCACTATTAGAAGTTGATAAAAGTGAAATACTGAAAATGAATCTGTTCTTGCATTATGACTAAGAAACTCATAATAGGGATTCTAAAATTATAAGGATTATATAAAGTTCAAAATGTAGTTAATACTATTCATGACCTCTTTTAATGGTGTGATTGAACTCAGTGTTGCGTGTAGTGCAAGTTATTGAATTATTTTGAAGAAATAACACACTATGAAATCTTGGGGTGTTACATATAGGGAGGCATGCCTGATTTCATGTGGACAACTAGCCTGGGGCACTGTCGTGTGTCTCATGGGTCGAGACATTACAACTCAATAGAAAAATGGTCTTATCATGTGAGAGATAACATGGTTTGTGAGAAAATTTTCTCAAGTGTGAGTGAGAGTGTTGTAATAGTGGGTTCCCTAGACCCAACTTAAATAGTACTTTTCAATTACTACATCATGTATACAATAAGTTATGCATGATTTAAACTTAGCATAATAGTGTTTCTATTTATGCATCCAATATTTATATGGTAATGTCTATAGATTTCATGTCACATAAAAAGGTTATAGTAGTTACTAGGCTATAATGATACCCTAAAGATACCATGAAAGTAATCTTAAACACATTTATTATGGTATGGATTCATCATACAGACTTGACACAGATGATGTTTGAATATTAGGTGCTAGGGGATCATAATAATTGATACTTCTTCTCATGAAGTTCACACCTGGTGATCTCATTATATGATATCACGAGGACTGAAATTAAAATAGGAACACCACATGTTTTAGGTGTCATTGGTTGTTCCTATCTATGAAAATGTGTATTGGTCTCTTAACTTGTGATCATTATCAATTTGTACCATTTTATCACATACTTTGATGCATAAAAAAAATTAATGGCATTGAATTTGTGGTGAGGTAGCTTGTGTTGGGTGCATCTTTAGTGGTATGGAATTGGTTGAATGATCAAGATAGAATTTATCACTTCTAAGTTGAGGAAGTGATATCTCAGGCCTAGTTGATTAGGACAGTAGTGCCTTTATTAAATCCATTTCCATGGTAGAAGAAAGTAAGTCCATCCAGTTATATCAAAAAATAATAAAGCAAGAATGGATGTTGACACAAGTCGTACATCCGGCTTTATGAGATATCGGGATACAAAGAGATTATATTACACAATGTGTGTTCATAGGAAGGTTTTCATTGATTTGACTATTCCTTATATCTTTATGGGCCTTTATGGTTTTCTATACTCTTCCCCTAGTCTATGAATAGTATTCACTGCTATCAAGATATGGGTCTATGTTAGGGCCAATAAGGGCCTATATACCCTGAGAGGGGGGGGGGGTGAATCAGGGTATGGATATTCTTTTTCAAAGTTCTTTCTGCCCCGCTGGATCTTGACCTCTTTGTTACAAGGGTCACTTTGTTTGCACTTGTGTGTATGTTATGATCACTTTCTTGCTCCTTTATCTGATGATGATTCCTTAAATGCAATGCAGGAAAATTAACAGGCAGACACAGAGATTTTTACTTGGTTCACCGCTAAGGGCTACGTCCAAGGAGCATAAGCCGACAAGTTGCCGGTTCGTACCAAATTCCACTAGACTTCACTAGCTGTGGATTACAATGTTCGGGCTAGATCACTTTTATGCCCAGGCTCACTGCCTATACAAAGTTTAGGGTCAGCTCACTGCTTTCCCAAGGGTCACTCCCTGTTTCTCTCTCTCTGGCTCACTGCCGGTGGAGAGGATCACCTTCTTCCTCTTCCTAAGCTCACTGCTCTTGGAAGGAATCCACTCACAGTTTATAGACCTGTAGGTCTCTTCATTTGCATGAATGAATGCATCTTCCTCTGTGTGTAGATGCTCTTTTGAAGTACAACTTTCACCCGCAGATGAATATCTCTTTGCACCGACGGTATCGGGCAAACATCCAGCTTCCACGCAGCCCGAAAAACACTGCTGGAACAAACCTTACTTGGCGCGCAAGTCAACCTCGGTGCGCAAGTATCGGCGCGCAAGTCACAACGGGCGCGCAAGTCCTCCTCAGACACTTGCGCGACACAAGCTTCCTCAAATCCAAACTTGCGCGACTCTCTTCCCTTTATGCCCAAACCACTATTGGCGCGCAACTGCAAACCGGCGCACAACTTCTAACACCGGCGCACAACTTTAACCACTGGTGCGCAAGTCCCACCTGCGCGACCACACACACCACTTGCGCGACCACCACACCTGCGCGACGGGAGCTCTCGTCTTGAACTCCGGTGAGAAATGAGGAGGGGTGGTCTGGTATTTATAGGCATTCTGACCACCCTGCGCGACGGCGCGCAAGTCACCTGCGCGACCCAATCTCGGCGCGCAAGTCTTCTCTCCTTTTAGACACTTGCACGACCAACTCCCAAACTTGCGCGAACCTATTTCCTTAGCCATATTTTGATCTTCTGATCTTGAAAAACATATGGCGCGCAAGTTTCCTATACTCCAAGTCCACGGCGCGCAAGTCCCTTTGCCAAAAACACTTTTCTCCATTTGCCGATTTTCAGGCCCAAAAATTTGGCAAACACTGGAAATCGGCGTCACCTTGTATCTGTTATTTTGTACCACCTCCAGATCTTCCATTCCTTTTATCGACGTTCTTGAATAAAACATGGATCGTTGACCTCAGCTCTTGAACTCGACATTCCATCATGAAATCCTCTTTGTCAACAATCACAACTCAGATGTCCACTTTGTCAACAAACACAATCACCTCAAAAAGGCTTCAATGATACCTTGAGGGATTTTTTCCCAACAGTCTAGAGGGTCACACATAATAGCATATTCAAAAGTCTTCCCTATTTCATTGAATATGAGTATATGACATGGTGGGCCCCAACATAGTGTTTGAGATGTGTTTAAGAATAAAAGATCTCAAATGAATAAATAAATTCATTATTATTTGAGTATAGAATAATTGGAGTTGAATTTATTTATTAAAAGTATTAATAAGGTATTATGTGAATGAAAGGAAAAATATTATATGAATGAATATTATTTTAATATTTATGGTCTATTTAATATTTGTGGGAATTATGATTTTATCTAATGAATTGGTTTTATCATGTAACATATTTATTATAAATTAAAATTATATTATAAAAATATAAATGACATAATGATGCATTTAGTTCATCAAAACAAGAAATTTACTACTTATTTAGTGGTCATTTTACATACGAGGGATGGGGAACCCTTTCCAGGTGTACAACCTTTTTCATATAAGCAAATAGGATCTCATTTTCATAGGACTATTCATTCCCACGATTTTGAGAGATCTTATCTCCTTCTACCCACATCCAAGAGAGATAAAACCTCATTATAAGTGTTCAATCCAAGAAAACCTTCATAGATCGAAGGAATAGAGCAGTGGTGATCATTATGATGTCAAAGGAATCATCATATCTCTGCAATAGCACCCATAATTCGATGATCAACATTCATATGGGCTCTAGAAATATGTGCGAATAATCTAGATGGGTTAAATCTTTGATCCTTCAATAAATGGTTTCTGACGACAAGTGACAGTTGAATACGTATTCAATCTGAATAAGGTACTCATTCATGTTTTATTTTATGATTTATAAATTCACATGAAGATCATCATGCCTTTACCAGGTCTCAAATTTCTATAGAAAAAAAGTAACATCACTCTAGTGATGAAATTTTTTAAATCCCAATGAAGTGACAGTTGAATACATATTCAATCTAAATAAGGTACTCATTTATGTTTTATTTTATTCTTTAAATGAATCCGTACAATATCATTCTTGGAATATATTGGATGTATTTAATGTGTGATGTTATTGAATGATTTTTAAGGAGAGTCTTGTTCTTAGAGGAGGGTGGCCAACGTGTGATTTTCACAGGTGATCAGAGTTTTTAGGTGGGAAGTAGACATGAAAAGTTCCTTATTTATTCGATTTAAAATTTGTCTATGGAATTAATATACATTGAGATGGGGGAGGATCATATGGTTTTCAAATATTTTCTAGATATTTTCCAGAGGAGGTTGTGATTCTACCCACTTAACATGATGTTGAGTTCAGGATAGGTTTGCATTCTGACGATTCTCTAATTTCGATTGATCCTTATCGGATAACACCTTCTAAGTTTTAGGAGTCGATGATTTAGATAGATGATCTGATGCCTAAGGGTTTCATCTGGCCCAATGTATCATTGTGGGGTGATCCAGATTATTCTCTAAGAAGGTGGATGGTAGTATGAGGTTTTGTATAGACCACCAAAGGTTGAATCAGGTGAGGATAAAAAATAATTACCACCTTTCAAAGATCAATGATATTTTTGACTAGTTGAGGGAACCTAGATGGTTTTATAAGATTGATATGAAGTCTGGATATCACCAGTTGAGGGTAAAAGAGGATGATATCTCCAATACTACCTTTAGATAATGGTATAGGCACTTCAAGTTCATGTTCATGTTGTTCAGTGTCACGAATTCACCAGATATTTTAATGGAGCTCATGAAATTTGTATTCCATGAGTTTCTGGGACAATTTTTAGTCATTTTCATTAATGATATATTGATCTACCCAAATTTATAAGAGGAACATGATGATCATATCAATGTTTCCTTACAGGTTCTTCAATTCCACTGGCTCTATGGAAAGTTTTCCAAGTGTAAGTTCTGGACATGAGAGGTACATTTCCTCTGGAACGTGGTGTCTCAGTAGGGTGTGGTCATGGACCCATAAAAGATCTAGGCTATTGTTTCTTGAACATCACCCAAGAATTTGGTATAGTTTTGTAGTTTTCTGGGACTTGTGGGCTATTATCAAAGGTTCAAGTTTGGTTTCTTATGAATTATGGAGATTTTTATAGCCTTGAATAGGAATGATTGGGATTTTGTTGGGACTGATTAGTGTCAGACAGTGTTTGGCTACCTAAAAAGTAAACTGATCAATGATATAGTGATCTAGTTTCCAAAGGAAGGGGTAATGTTTCAGGTGTTTTGTGATACTTCCCATCTGGCCTTGGTATGTTCATTTATGCAGTAGAAAGTGGTGATCTCTTATGGGTCTAATAAGTTATATCCCAATAAGAATAGCTATTCCACCCATGATATAGAGCTATCAGTGGTTGTATTTTCACTAAATCTGTGATGACATTACCTCATTGGGGATCACTTTGTGGTCTTCATGGATCATAAGAGCATGAGGTGTATCTATTCTCAGTGTGATCTAAATATGTAGAAATGGATTTGGATGAAGTTTCTATAGGACTGTGACTTTGAGATATTCTAAAACTCATGGAAGGGAAATATTTTGGATGAAACTTTGAGTAGGATGTCGCATCAGGATGTTGTTCATGAGTCTAAAAGAGCTTGGAGAGAAATGGAGGAGTTGAAATCCCTACACTTATATTTGAGGGTGGTTTATGTCAGATGTTTTTGGTTTGAGATGATGGTGTAGTATTTTTTGATACAATAGGTGGAGGGGTCAAGTGGGGAGACTCAAAGGAATATATTATGTGTGATCATGTTTTCCATATTGATGTTTTGGAGGGATGGTCGTAGGATGTTCATAATTGGATATTGTTTCATGGGAGGCTATTTTTTCTGGTAGTGATGCATGAGGCAGTTCTTTTTGATTTTCAAAACCAAACTTTAGTGGTACTCGTAGAGGTATCCAAGATTTACCATGGATTTAGGGAGAATTTTTAGTGGCCTAAGATGAAATGGGAGGTGGTAGAGTTCATTTATCAGTGCTTGATTTTCTAGCAGGTAAAGGCATAACATTGTGTTCCTTGTGGTTTTTGCAACCCTTGTATGTTCTTGAGTCTAAATGGGATAAAATATTGATGAAATTCATCATAGGGTTACCCTGATCTCATGGTGGTTGTGATACTATCTGGGTAATCGTGGATCAGTAGACAAAATAACCTTACTTCATAGTAATCAAGGAGCTGGGATCCATGGACATTTTAGTGAGGAGGTATGTGGATGAGGTGGTGTAGCTACATGGAGTCATGAGGTCCATTATCTTGGATTGGGACAATAATTTTACCTCGTGAGTCTAGAGGTAATTTCAGCATTAGTTTGGCACTCGGTTATGCCTCAAAACTTCTTTCCACCCTTAGATGGAGGGGTATATAGAGTGTACTATAAAAATTCTAAAAGATATGTTTTGATCATGCATCTTGGACTTTATAAGATCTTGGGAAAAGAGACTACCTTTGGTTGAGTTTTCTTATAATAACAGCTATCATACATCCATTGGTATGACCTCACTTGAGGCTTTGTATGGGAAACCATGTCATTCTATGTTGTGCTAGTCATAGGTTGGGGATTCATCAGTTATTGGTCTCTATGTGTTATAGAGCATGATAGAGAAGGTTTAAGTTGTTCATGAGAGGATGAAGGAAACACAAGACTGAAAAAACGTTTATGATAATCATAAGAGGAGGCCCTTGGATTTTGAGGTAGGATACCATGTATTCTTGATAGTCTCCCATTGATGTGGGCATTTGAGGTTTGGTAATGAGAGTAATCTCTTGCAATAATTTTTTAGGCCTTTCAAGGTGTTCGCATGGTGGATTATCAGTTAGAACTCCTACCACAATTAGATTAGATTCATGATGTACTATATGTCTATCATCTTTGTTGGTATCTTCATAATGACTCCCATGTCACTAAATAGGGAGAGTTGGATATGGAGTATGATGTGATATTTATTGAGAGGTCAGTGGAGATCCAGGATCATTAGAAGATGGCGCGGTATGGATGTACCATTCCTTTAGTTCGTGTGATGTGGAGGCATGATGGATTGTAGGAGAGTAGTTGGGAGTGTGAGACATAGATGTGTGACCAGTACCTAGAGTTGTTTTGATTTTTTCCTTGAATTGTTTTTCCTTGATGATGTGATGCTTTGATCTTGATGTTTTATGGGATGTGTGTTTCCGACGCTTTCGCCGGGGCGCGCGCATCCGTCCGTCCATGGAGGAGGACGCGCTGCACTGTTGCCCCGCATTCCCGCTTTCCAAAGGCGGGCGACATTCGCTCCTTATTCAGAGACGTCTGCTCCTTGATCGAAACAGGATGATGTGATGTCAGTTCTTCCTTACGTGGATTCCTCCTCGGAACTCGTCACCTAGTCCAGGTCTCCCTCATAGATTTAATACATTGTTTGTGAAACTCTTCCCAGTGCCATGTTTCCATGGACACTGGTTAATTACACTGCTTCTGTCGGGACATTCCAAAGGGTCCGGTCAGGGCAGCAACCTTCAGTCGGGGGAGTAGTCATGTTGAGGCATCAGTAGCGTGTCTGGATGCTGGGGAACCAGCATGTCTGTCTATTATCTCTGGTCATAGGGCTTCTCAAGGGCGTGGGAGCCCGAGGCATCCCACATCGAGCGCGGGGAATTATATGCCATAGACACATATCTGAGGTTTTCCTCAGCTTCCTGTGTTTAACACAGGGTATGCCGTGAGTTTAACGTCCAGTGGAGACGGATCAGCCCGATCAGAGCATTAGCTAGAATGGATCGGATTGAGGGATTTCCCTTGAAGGGGTGCCGATATCAGGACCAGCCCATGGGTGGCTGTGAAGAGGAGCGTACCGACATGGTCTCACCGGGATATGACGGTCCGAGTGAGAATCAGGGTGGATGATGGATGGATGAATGAAGTGGAGGGGGGAATGGCGAGGGACCATCGCAAGGGCAACGATGAAGTTGGGCTTGAGCCTCGAAGAGACCTCCTACGTATCCCCATGGCAGGGAATCAAAGTCCACGTAGTTTGGGATGGTGCCGGTGAACCGGCATGAAGGTGGACCTTGGTCCGATGGAAGTCATCAGTGAACCAAAGCGAAGGTGGGCCTTGGTCCGATGCGTTAGAGAACCGACACGAAGGTGGAACTTGGTCTAAATGGTGTGGGGCTTACACACTAGGCTGCCCGGGTGTGGATGAACCGACATGAAGAAGGTCGGAGTGACCAACAGGTGGTGGGATTGAACCTCCGAGAGGCTTCCTATTTACCATGTCGTGACATGGATCAAAGACCACGTAGTTCAGGATGGACATCGGAAGGCCGACATGAATGAGGAGGACCAGGAGGGTCCTAGTGGTGGTGGGCTTGGACCTCGTGGAGGCTTCCTACGTACCATGCCGTGACATGGATCAAAGACAACGTAGTTCAGAGGGGCTTCGTCGGCGAACCGATGTGAAGGTGAACCTTGGTCCGATGGGTGGTGGGATTGAACCTCTGTAAGGCTTCCTACGTACCATTCCTTGACATGGATCAAAGAACACGTAGTTCAAATGATGGAATTCGTCAGCGAACCGACGTGAAGGTGGACCTTGGTCCAATGAGAGATGGGCTTGAACCTCAGGGAGTCTTCCTATGTACCATGCCTTGACATGGATCAAAGTCCTCGTAGTTCAAAGGGTTTCATCGGTGAACTGACGTGAAAGTAGACCCAGGGGTCTACTAGTGGTGGGCTTGAACCTCGTGAAGGCTTCCTACGTAGCATGCCTTGACATGGATCAAAGTCCTCGTAGTTAGGATGGTGGGTGTCAGCGAACCGACGTGAAGAAGGAGGGACCTTGGTCCAAAGGGGGATGGGATTGAACCTCAGAGAGGCTTCCTACGTACCATGCCTTGACATGGATCAAAGTCCTCACAGTTCGGGTGGTGACAACGGCTTTCCGTCGGACTGGAATGCAGTTTAACGTAATGCTAGACGAAGGTAGAACTCGACGTGAATTGGATGACGGGTGGGCTTGAACCTCGTGGAGTCTTCCTACGTACCATGCCTTGACATGGATCAAAGACCTCGTAGTTCAAATGGGTGTGAAGTTTAATGTCATGCGGGACGAGGGCATACAGTTTAACGTCATACTGGACGAGGGCATGCAGTTTAACATCATGCTGGACGAGGGTATGCAGTTTAACGTCATGTTGGACGAGGGTATGCAGTTTAACGTCATGATGGATGAGGGAATACAGTTTAACGTCATGCTGGACGAGGGCATGCTGTTTAACATCATGCTGGACGAGGGTATGCAGTTTAACGTCATGCTGGATGAGGTATTATCATGGCCAATGCCAACTCTAAGCCCACTTGAGTCATGCTCGGTGTGAGAAACAAGAGACAGCAAGGACCTGACGATCACGCCGCGAAGGGTGCGTCTGTGAGAAGCGAAGAGGGGATTACGCGTTAGGCGGCCCATTAGTGCTGGGACTTACTCTAGGATGGAGGCCCGAAGTGCGGAAAAGCGCATCGAAAGAGGGATTTGGGACCAATGATGGGAGGTGCCTCATTCCCTATCACGCCCTCCACTGACCTTGGTAGTGGGGAAGTACGGAGATGCAGGGGTGCAGCCATCCGTTGGGGAACTAGGGTCTCCCTTCTCTTGTGAACATACGTCGCTCCGATAAGGAGGATATCATCCCTTGTGGGGGGAGTGATTCCATCCCCGTGGAGATGAGTGGCGTAAAGAATGTTCGAGATGGGGGGACCCTTCGTGCAAGGCACGAGGTCGGGTCACAGTTTAACGTCATGTGTTGAGGACATGGTGCTTGGCAGTTTAACGTCCTGCAGCTCGGACGAGGCGGGTTCACTCCACACCCTTAGGACTTACATAACTGGTACCCTTAGCTCCTTGGGGGAGGGAAGGTACCAGTAAGGCCGTGGTCAAGGGGGGTTGTGGAGCGAACCATCGAGGGGTCCACGTTAGCGTGGCTATGCGAAGAAGCAATAGCTGTTAGCATGCCTATGCGAAGAAGCATTAGGCGAAGCAACGCTACGAGTGGTATTGTTCGTGGGACTTTGAAATCACATCGTGCATACCTGGAGGGTCGCACGGGAAGCAGAATTTCCAAGCAAAGGAGTGTGCTTCGCGAAGCAGAGTGCCTTAGCCTTAGCATGGGGCATAGGTGTGAGTGGAGGCTTCTTCGCGAAGTAGAACAGTATTAGTGGAGCACTGCCTCACGAAGAAGAGGTGCCTCGTGAAGCTGGGTGCTGCGAAGCAGTGTGCTTCGCGATGTGTAGAGATCCTGCCTTAGCATAGAGATCACTAGTACAGGTTGGGTGTTTTGCGAAGCATAAACGCTCCACGGCTGCCCAGGTTCCCTTGGGAATCCCCCTCCTTCGCGAATGCCCTTGAGCTTCGTGAAGGGCATCCCTCTCGGAAGAGGGGCTCAAAACGAGACAAAGCGAAGGCGTCACATGAAGTAGAAGTACCTTGTGGAGCTCATGATTCTCGGGGGCAAAGGGTGCTTCACGATTCAGGAGAGGAGAAGCCGAAAGTTCGGATTTTCCATCCTTGGGACTCAGGGGGAGCCCAGTATTTATAGGCAAGGGGTGCCGCGAAGCAGAACTCCCGCACCACCTCAGGGGCTTCACGGCGCGCTCACGAACGTCAAATTCGTTCACGGAGAGTTACCACCTCCAGCGCTTCGCGGTGGGCTCGCGAACGTCAAATTCGTTTGCGGAGAGGTACCACCTCCAGAGCTTCGCGGTGGGCTCGCGAACGTCAAATTCGTTCGCAGAGAGGTACCGCCTCCAGAGCTTCGCGGAGGGCTCACGAACGTCAATTTTGTTCGCGGAGAGGTACCGCCTCCAGAGCTTCACGGGACCACGGTGCTCAGGTGCTTCGCATCAGTGCTTCGCGAGGCAGCGTGCGGGCCTTCCTTTTGTGAAATATTTTGGCACCAAAAAATGACCCCCCTCAGACTTGGAGCTGTAGAGGGTGAAGGGTCAAAGTATGAGGGAAAATCGCCAAAATTGTCGGCGGTTCGCGATGAGACTTCGCGAAGGGGGCCCGCGGTGCTGACCGGGGCCACGGATCCGGATGCGCCGCGATGCTCCGTGCGGGTGGGGCGCACCGCGATGCTCTGGGGTCACTGCCTATAAATAGGGGGGTCGACCTCTTTTGCCTTCACGTGATTTTATTGACTTTTTGTGCTCTCGATTTCGTGAAGCTCCACGTACTCCGCGCCTGCTCTCTGCGAATCGAGCTTCGCAGTGAACCACGGGTCTCCGACTCCGAGACCGTGCCAAACAAACTCCTGCTTGACGACCTAGGTCAGACTCCGCGGCTTGGTCTCGCGACCAACCTTCGCGATCCGGCTTCGCGATCCAGCTTCGTGATCCGTTCTGAAAAAAATTCTTTTCTGAGTGCCAGAACTGAAATGGCCCATCGAGAACCTGTATTTGGGGTGCTTGCAGATGCCGCCCTTCGGGATGAGATGGCCAACTGTCCAGGCCTTAGGGAGATGTTCCGAAGCCACTCGGACCACATTTCTTTGACTGATCTGCTATCAGAGGGTTAGAAGAATTATCCGCAGTGTAAGAAGCTGCCATTGTACGGCTTCGGGTTGAGGGATGACGTCTTCATCCCTGAGGCGAGTAGGGACAAACCAGCTTGTTGGTTTAGGAGCACGCCATGTCAACACCAATGGTTCAGGGTGGCCGATAGTCATGCGCTGGAGGACTTCACACCCCTTACTGCCGAATTTCTCTACAACCACGTGAAAAATATTGACGGGAAGACACTGCAACCGGAGACGTCCCCTCCTCTCTACCGTACCATGCTGAAGGTCGCTTTGCAGGATTCGAAGAAAGGATGGTCTGATGAGTGGGACCTGTGCCAGGGCGGCAACTTTACTGATGACTGGGCCTGAGCCTACTGGGTAGGTGCCTCATGCGAGGAGTTTGGGGCTGAGCTAAGGAGAGTGGGGTTATACGAGGCGGCATGGGCCTCCCAATTCCACATTTACCAACCAAAACAACTGATGCCAGAATTGCTGAGGAAATGGTCGTCTAGGACCAATACCTTTCACCTGCACCACGGGGAGGTGGGCATCCGCCTGTGGGATGTCCACCAGATTTCTGGGGTTCTGATCTTGGGGGCCATGTATGATTAGTTCCTCCCCGTCATGAGTGCGTGGGAGGATACAGAGCAAATGCCGCGACTGGCGTCAGTGCTAATGGCACCCGTCCCTGGAGAGGACAAGGAGGCAGTGAGGGATGTCCACTTTAAGAGATGGTTCAAGTGATTCCTGAATTTCCCAGATAATCGAGAGTTCCCTCCGAGGCCTCAAACTTGTCCGAGGGCGGCCCAATGGGGTAAGGGGAACTTGTATTGGTGGGTCTTGGAGGACAACCAATGGAAGACTTGGGGTTTCAGTGTCAGCACTGAACAACAGCCGATAGTCAGGCTGGCGACGTTCATCGTGGCTCTCATCTGTGGTTGGATCCTACCGGTGAGGGATACAAGCATGGGGGTGCGGCCCAGCTCGTTTATTATGGCGTCCATGTTGGCCATGTGGCAGCGGGTCAATCTGGGGATTACAATGCTCGCCAAGCTGTACAGAATGCTATGGCACATTAGCGAGGGCAAGAAGCCGCCAAGGATATGCGGGCCCTTCCACCTTTTGTATGGGTGTATTGTAGTGCACATTAGGAGGATCTATGAGTATCCAAACCCTATTTCACCACCGGGATCAAACTTCCGCCCCTCCACCCTGAATGCGGTCGGGAGCTTCCCGTTCAAACTAGCTGTGCCGATGGTGCTGAATCGGGTGTGGAGGGCAGATGAGTTTAATTTCCACCCCTTCCCCTTGCCGATGGGGATACTTACTGACAACGGGCGGGGAATGGAAGAACACCGGGCTTATCTCCTGGCCTTTCGAGGCAGAGTTTTGGTGGCACGAGTGGATCGTGAGCCACTCTACGAACCGTACACCCCGCATCGGTTTGCGAGGCAGTTTCGGTGCCTCCAGCGGCTGACCCTGCAGGTTTACTGGGAGGTGCGTCACGAGGAGCACCCATGTGTGATGAGGCAGCTGTGGCTCATGTTCACACGGGAAGATGGGAAGATGCAAATTGCATTGCTTCCATCCACCGCCGCTTTCGGATTGGTGAGGGAGTATGCCATTAATTGGGAAGCTGCTTACCCAGGGGAGATGCTGAAGCAACCAACTATTTGGGTCGGTGACGGCGGGCCTCCTCTATCTCGAGGTCGGGGTCGGAGGGCAGCTAGGGACTCTCGCGGTGGCGGGGCTGCCATGGCGGCGAGACCCGCACCGGCCGAGGGTGTGGTAGCAGCGGTGGATCCGGTGATTCTGGTAGAGCAGGGCCATTCGGAGGGGCAGCCACCGAGGGGATTTCGTAGGATATCCACTCAGGCTCTGGGGAAGCGGATGCGTCATATCGACATGGCAGAGGATTCCATCTTCCCGAAAGCCTGGGACATTTGGGATGTCAACAGGAAATTCCTCAGCCCACCCGAGATATGGGCGCACTTGAATCGCCTCGGGATGGAGTTACCGGGAATAGGCCCAGTCCAGGCTGGTTTCATGGCGTCTCCGGCGGAGGCAGAGCAATACTTGGACGAGCTGGAGGATTATGTTCACTCCAATGGTGTCCCTATCCCAATGACAGACCGGTTGAGGGTACTGCTGAATTGAACGGTCCCCCCACAGTTATCGGCCGCCGATCTAAGGGAGAGCTTCCCTCTGTTGGAAGAATCAGAGGACTCCTCTCAGGAGGATGAGGCTGGAGGAGGGAGCCCATTGGAGGAGGGAGAGGTCGGAGATCAAGGCTCAGATTCTGACGATTTCGTAGAGGCTCTCGAGGTAGCATTACAAACTTCTTTCCTTATGGTCAGTTCTCGGGCCACTATGGAATTCTCACCGATGTTTTAGCCATGCAGGAGGAACTTGTTCGCAGGCCTCGTTCTCGCCCCTAGGCGGGTGATGATGCAGGACCTTCAGAACCCGCGCCTATGGCTGCATCGAGTTCCGCGTCTGGTGGGACCAGAGCACCCGAGGCGGCTCCTCCGGAATCTCCAGACCTTCCAACAGTATACGGAGGGCCTCACCTCGGGGTCCTGTAAGTACCGGCTCAAGATCAGCACCAAGAGGTCGATCTCCATAAGTTTCCTCTACCGGTTTCCTTGTCGTCATATGTAGACTATGCCATGCTACGTTTATGTCCCTCTCTGCCGTACAGTTCTTCGACTGGCGTGGGATGCTGCAACAAGACTAGTCAGGATTTCTGGTGGCATCCCTCCTAGGGGCATGCCGATGATGGTGGCGATAGTCCCCCCATCCCCCCGAGCTGCAAAACACATCATCACCGGCGGGACCACCAGCAGGGTCGTGCCCTAGGTCATTGAGGTGGACTCCGATGAAGAGGATCGGCCAGCCGGTCCCACTCCTGTCGTGCCTGCTTTGGAGCCAGATGTCGCACCGAATTCAACGCCAGATGTAGATCCCGCCGAGGACTTCCTACAAGCGTATCCTGCGTACAAGCCTGCCAATCACACAGACTAGGAAGAAACGGCCTCCGACGAGGAAGACAACAGCATAGTCCGCCGCCGGTCGTGGAAGCTAATCGCATGCTTCATCAAGGACACCCCCCAAGCGCTATGGCTGGCCGAAATGGACAGACTCTGCTCGCGGTTGTGCGAACTGTGCGCTGGGGGAGTGGATGCCCAAATTCCTCACGCGCTCATCCGAGACCTTATGGCTGAGAAGATCCGGGAGCATGATCGTGGGCTCAGCGTGGGCTGGCAGCGGAGGAAGGCGAAAAACATCAAGAAGCTCCAAGAGGCTGAAAGTGAGGTCCAATAGCTGCAGACCCGGGCGGATGAGCACTCAGCCTCTCTTAATGCGCAATCTGAGCTGATCTTCTGGTTGAAGGCCCAGCTGGCAGAGGCAGAGGAGCTTATGAGGCAGGCTTCTGGAAAGATGGCTGTCATTCAGGCTGAGGTAGAGAGGGCCAGAGCCAAGGCTGAAGAACTGCGCCCCGCCGCTGCTGAGGAGGATTGGGAGCTGAGTCAGCGCCAGCAAGCCTTGGACGCCACAAGCCGACGGGTGGCGGAGCTGCAACTCTCTTTTGACGGGGTCAACCCGTCCATGGGGGGAGTCGACCTCCGGGTACTGTAACAAACTAAAAACCTTTTATTGGTACTTTCGCGCTTCAATTTATTATTTATTTATTTTGAATGCCGTAGCACGCACGATTTCCACTATTTGAATTGCCTTGTTACATCCCTACAATGTTTATGGGACGTTCGACGATAATTCCCCAAGCCCACGTGGGTTGAGCCCGATGTGAGAAACAGGAGATAGTTGCCTTCTCATCCCACATGACATAGGAGTGTAGACCATGCTCCGGGCATCCGGGATTTGGATTACTAGTCCGGATTTCTGAAAGATGGGAGAGGCCTAACCGGAGAAGGAACTTTTCAGAACAGCCGAATTACCGTTTCTTTAGCGTGCCCTCATACATGAACGGTGCAACACTAGGGACACTGGAATCAGTCCGAACAGACAGAAACAGGAAGCATGAATTACGATGCCCAAGATTTGGAGTACTGTGGGGATGGTGTGACAATAAAGGACAACCATTAACCATGGTGGAGAAGAGGTATCCTTACTGCGTTAGCCTGTAATGGGGAAAAAAATGAGGGTCAACCATTGACCATGTTCAAAACACGGGACCATGTCACAAATATTGTTGGTCAATCTTTCGGGACATTGACCCAGGACAGTTGGCAGACCATAGGTCAAACATCCATACTGTTAGGGGGTCCTTCCAAACATGACCAGTCTTCTGGAACGTTGGCCCAGGACAGTAGGTGAGCTGATGCGGCATGAGACCAGGCCGTTAGGGGGTCCCGTCAGACATGAAAGGGGACGAGGGTCCGAATAAGGGGCACGCAAAGCGTGGAATATGGAGTGATGGTTTGTCCGAACAGAATCCAACACTTAGGTAGTTACACCACCGTGGTGGGATTACGCCAGATGGGTGCGTTGGTTTGGTCATGGATCCTTCCTTCTTTGGGACAGGGCCTCTCTAGCGAGGGGTCCGGCCAAGGGGCCGGAAAGGGGAAGGATGGGATTAATGATTTCTGTGGGCTGGACCCTAGGCAAAATATCAGGATGTCTCTATGTATCCCATGAGGATGGGAATCAATCCATACATAGTTCTGGAAGCGTAGTTTAACGTCATGCGGGATGATGAGAAGTCCGACCGTGTTGGTACACATACCGCCAAAACTACTAAGCCCATGTGAGTCATGCTCGTTGTGGGAAACAAGAAGTAGTGGTGGGAATTTACCGACACAGAAAAGGGACAGGTTAGGGAAAAGGGACACTCAGTGAATACCGACCCAATGAAACTAACATGATCATGTAGTGCACCTAGATGCACGAATAGAAAGAGCCGAGTATGATGGAATTCCACTTGAACATGAGGAAGTGGAAATGTGTGAATCGTGTCGCTCGAGAGTTGGATCACGATGATGGCGGCGTGACGATAGAGGATAACTGTTAACCGTGACGGAAACGCAGCGTCCATATCGCGTTGGCCTAGAATGGGGACAAACAAATGAGGGTTGACCATTGACCATGTTCGAAACACGGGACCATGTCGCAAATGTTGTCAAAGATCCTTAGGGACGTTGGCCCGAAACGATTGGAGGGCCCTTAGGTCCAGAATCCATGGAGAGACCTTAAGCCTAGTATCCATGTCGTCCGAGGGTCCTTTTGGATGTGGAAGAGGATGAGGATCCAAATAGCGAGCTCACAAAGCTTGGTCATGGGACGAAGGGAATTTCCCCATGAAAATTCCACACTCCGGGCTTTGTCAAAACACATCTGAGTATGGAAATAAGACGTATTAGATAGAGAGAGGAAACATAATAGGCACATGGTGGAGTAACTCAAACACCTAGCGTGAATGGGAATAGGGGGTGTGTGCGGTGCGATGAAAAACCCGACGTGATATCACACCGCACGACCTCCTTGGGAGAGGTTTTTGGTCAAGGGACCAAAAGAGAATGTTAGGCTGGGCCCGCGGGGAAGTGCCCGGGCGCTCCTATGTATCTCATGAGGATGAGAATCATGCCATACGTAGTTCTAAAGGGTGCCTTTTAATATCATGCAGGACAAGGAATAAGAGGGCTAACTCTCAGAACGGGGTGCACGTGGTGCAGCTATTGCAAACCTAGTGTGAATGAGGACATAATCCCGCACTATGCCACGCGGTCCCGTAGTCGGGGTCCCAATGGCATGACCAGAGAGGCGAATTAGCTGAACTCAAGCTAGACCCAAAGACAGGAGGTCTGGGCATTCCTACATATCCCATTAGGATGGGAATCAAGCTGAACGTAGTTCTAGATGGATCTTAGACCATAAATGGGTAAAGGGAGCAGGGAACACATGGAAACAAAACCCGATGTTAATGAGGACCTAATCCCTACTTATCATGCGTTCTATGGGGAAATGCTCGAGTCGAGGGACCGAACACAAAGGTTAGGCTGGGCCCGCGGGGAAGTGCCCGGGTGCTCCTATGTATCTCATGAGGATGATAATCAAGCCATACGTAGTTCTGAAAGGTGACATGGTACGATACTAGTTCCAGGGGAAAAGGGGAGTGCGGGCGTGGGCCTTTCACTAAAAGAAGCGGAATTTGATAAATCTTGTTTGTTCTTTAAGGTGAGTGGTTTTTTTTTGTGAAGCGACAAGCCTAGAGTAATAGGCTGTGGTGTCACCATAAGAATCAAGCCGTGATAGGCGTTGACAAATGGCATGGCACGTGACCAATACCCAACGTGATTTCCTCTACAACAAGGTCATCACAATGCAGTTCCGTTTTTCGTCGTGCGGATAGGATGATAATGTCACAGTTTAGGGTCGTGTGACAGGACCAGGTGTGCATTTTATCGTCATGCAGCGTAGACGTAGCAGAGGTGATGCTAGACGGGGAATGTGTGGAGTGTTATAAAACACAATTGATGGAGACATGATCCTACATCACTTTGTACACCACTCGGAGAGGGAGACCTTAGGCCGAGGGGCCTATATAGAGGTAAGAGGTGAAACAGGGGGGAGAGACTAGCTCCCTAAATGGGATGAACCCGAAGACAAGGTGTCCGGGCGGTCCTACGTATCCCATGAGGATGGGAATCAAGCTGAACTTAGTTCTAGATGGATCTTAGTTTATGGTCTTAGAGCTCGGACCATGAATGGTAACAACTTCCCAAGTTAGAGCAGACGTCAACCCGATCCCTAAGCCCACGTGAGTTAAAATCAGTGTGGGAAACAAGGGGGGGGGGGAATCCTTATCACAATACTTGGGGTACCCATCAAAGGGGAGTTGGTAGAGAGCCCCGAAGGACACCTTTAACGCGGCTTGTTTCCCCAACGCGTAGACGTGCACGGAGGAAAAGTACCAAGAGTTCCGAGACTCTACTTGGACACGATGAAGTGATGAAGGGTGTGAATTGTGTACCCGACATTTTGGGCTCAATGGGTTGGTGTGGCGATAGAGGAAAACTATTAACCATGGTGGAAATGCAGCGTTCATATCGTGTTATCCTGAGGTGGGAACAACGAACGAGCATCAACCGCTGACCATATTCGCAACGCGGGATTTTATCGATTTGTTGTCTGAAACCCTCGGGGGCGTTGGCCCGTAACGGTAGGAGAGCCCTTGGGCGTAGTATCCAGGCCGTTCTTGGGGGTCCCTCCAGGTGTGAAAGATGATGGAAGCCCTGATGTAGGGATACACAAAGCCTGGAAAGCGGGTGCGGACGTGTCCGAATAAAGCTTGGCATTCCAGGTAATAGACCAGAGTCCCCTTGAGCACATTGGTGAACCGCCAAAAAGGGGTCGACGAAACAGCTCAGGAAGGAGAGGTACATGGCGTGGTCATTACGAGACCGATGTGAATGAGGACATAATCCCACACCACACCATATAATCCTCTCATGGAGGAAGGGTAGACCCAGGGGCCAAGGTGGGATGAAGATTCCTGAGAGATGGGGCTCGACCCGAATCCTAGACATTCAGGTGGACCTACGTATCCCATGAGAATGGGAATCAAGCCACACATAGTTCTCTAGATGTAGTTTAACGTCATACGGGACGAGGTGGGGAGTAATATACCCCCAAATAAGGGAGGTGTACGGTACGACGAATAAACCGACGTGAATGAGAAAAATAATCTCACGCCACACCATACACTCCTATAAGAGAGGACCTGGGCCAGGGCCCAGAAAGGCCAAGGGGCCTGATGGTTAGTCATTGGTCAGGAAGGCCTGACCTACTTGTAGTTTAACATCTTGCAGTGAGGACGAGGAAAGAGATAACTGTATCTAATCTGGGGGTGTGTACGACATGGCAAGTAACCTGACGTGAATGAGGGCGTAATCCTACACCACGCCGTACATTCCTTATAGGGGAATCGGGGCCGTGGGCCCGACCGCTAGCACCACCCGGAGGGAAGTTTGTCACTTTGGGATGGGGTAAAACGAATCACTGCACTCGATGTTTGGGACATCTCGGGGTGGACCCGAAGATCCAGGACACTGTTGACCATGTTCGAAACACAACGTTCCTATGGTGACCGGATATGGGAGAAAAAAATGAGCGTCGAATGTTGACCAAATTCACAACGCGGGACTTGTATCAGATTATTGCTTGAAAACCCTCAGGGGCGTTGGCCCGTATCGGTAGGAGAGCCCTTGGGCGTAGTATCCAGGCCGTTCTTGGGGGTCCCTCCGGGTGTGCAAAAATGATGGAATCCCAGTCAAGGAGTGGGTGAGGCATAGCTGTTGTAACACCCGAGACTTTTATGTTGTATAAATCATCAAAGGAATCTTTTTCTACACACAACACTTTCTTGGCTTGCTTTACACAAAATCGCAACCTTCTTCGATAGCTTGCGTCGTACACAATACCGAGTTTCACTAAACAACGATATGCTATTAAAATATTATTAAAAATAGCCGTTATGAATAGTAATAACCACTTTTTGAAATTTTATTTTTCAAAATGGACTTTATTTTTGGATTCGGAATATCAAAATTATCCTAGGGTGAAATTTTGGTATTTTTCTGAAAACTTTCAATTTTTGATGAATAGTGAAACCACTAAGTGGTAGTTAAAAAACTGAATTTTTCATAAAACTTAATTTTACCGCTTCAGTGAGTGGAATTTCAAAAATCCGAGAGACACAGTTGATTTCAGTAAGTAAAATGTGGTTCAATGAGATGTAAATAATTTTTGGTGAATAGTAACTTTTTACTTTTATTTACCACGGTTAAAAGTAAATAGGGTAATTAAGGGTAAAAATGATATTATTATTACCCTAACACATGTAATAATTCTATTGGACAAGTTTAATTCGACCAAAAACAACCTTAGGAATAAAATATGACCATTTAGGCCCACTTGGATTAGATTAGGACATTTATTATTAATTTATTTAAAGAAGGGTTAAAATAGTTAAAATCAAAGTTTAACAAAGTAAATCATTTTTAATATGGGGTTATACATAAGATAAATTCTACTATAAATATTTATTATAAAGATAAAAAGATTTCCTACATAATGGTATTTTATTTGTAATTTGTAGACATTAAATAATTTAATTTATTTATGACACAATGATGATGCATTAATTATCTTATTAATGAAATATTGACATAATTGATGTTATAAATACCCAAATAAATGTAATTTGAGACTTTTTATGAATTAAACTAATTTTATAGATTAATATGACATGTTATTATTGATTTAATTAACTTTGTTCGAACTAATCATTCTGTTATGATTTTCACAAAAATTAATTACTAAATAGTGTCAAAATTGACATAAAATAGTTTTTAAAACCAATATTATATTATTAATTGTTATTTTATTCCTAAAAATCTAAGGTTCGGCCAAATGACTTAGATAAGGTTATATATATTAATAATAAACAACTTGGGGTTCGTTTGGATTGATATAGTAAGTTTATTAACCTTATAGTGTAAGAAAAAAAGAAGACACAGTAAAAGTTAAATTATCTAACTTAAAGTTAAATCTAAATTATAAGGTTAAAATTGATACCTAAACTTGTCTAAATTCTATTGGATGAGATTATTTCGACCCATCCCCGCCTTAGCTTCGGAATAAATCAATTTGGAGCTATTTAAAACCGAACTTGACTTTATAATAAAATAATATTTTTAGTTTTTCCAAAGGAGCCCCTCTCCTCCCTTATAAAAGGGCACCTCCTCCCCCTCTTCCTCACACTACTTTGAGCCTTCAATCTCGGCCAAACCCTGCCAATTTCTTCTATCCACTTCCCTAGAAACATCCTAGAGGTTCTGGTCTTCTTCAAAGACCTATTTTAGTGCCCTAAAAGGAGGTCTCAAAGAAGCACTTCAAAGAAGAGGTAATGTCCGTTACCGATTCTTTCATCTTTATTTCTTCTTCCACTTCTTTTTCTTTAGTTGTTTCATTATGAAGTAATAACATTAGTATCACTAATATACTGATATGTTATTATAAGTATGAAACAACCCTATTTCACCATCTATCCATCCTACGGAAAAATAAATCACCGCGCGTGCGTACGTACGGAATACCGTCTCCACGCCGCGGTGTAATCTATTTTCCACCACCACCTTACTTGGATGGGTATAATGGTGTAAATAATGACTATATATGACTATTATAAAGTGATACTGATTCTTAAATAGTATACATACACTCCAATACAATTCCACGATCATAGGAACGATATCATCACTCGTGCGTACGTACGGAATACCGTCTCCACGATGTGATGCGACTCGTTCTACATGATCTTCATTTCATAATGATTATATAAATGAATTTAATGAATTAATATGATATATATTACACTAATACAATTCTGTAAATGAGGTACCTATAAACTAAAGAGAAGAATAATAATTTATTCGACAAAACACGCATAAGAACAAAAAGTTATAAACACCCGAATAACAAGTAGCAATGAAATATTACTACTAAGAAGCTAAGAATATGACCATATATGATATCATAAAAATAAGTATGATTATTTAATAAGTCAAATACATTATTTAAATCATTATACAGGAGGTTCGGACACGTACAAAGCATATCGGACCTAAGGTAAGGGAAATATCACAATCTCATTTTTATCCGAGATTGTTTATACTTTGGTATTTACTAGGGTGTATTTTATCATACACATCCATGTTTCCTCAATATGTAATATTATTTCCATCCACCTACAATTGTTTAAATCCAATTTTACCCTTCGGTGAGTTTTTAGTAAAAGATATGAAAGGAATCTTTTTTCGTTTTTCGTACGAGGTACTTTTTGACTTTTCCGACAAAAGTACGAGAAGAATATTTTTTTAACTTATACGACATGAATGGATTTTTAAAAACTTATTTCCAAGAAGCTTCCTTTACAAGTTTTCAAGTTCATTTTTAATCAACTTATTTTAATTTAAAATTTTAAGACATGTTAAGAAAGGAAAAATGATTTTGAAGTAGAAATGATATTTTCCTCAAGAATGGAGTTCAAGTGTTTTATCAAAATTATTTTCCATCTAAGATAATATAGGGTTATGTTTCTATCCCTATTATTACATTTATTTGATTATGTTGTGATGTAATTATTTTTATGAATTCCTTTATCTTATATGAATTGTTTTATAATGTCATGTTGTTTAAGAATCCCATTTTTATTACATGGGTTATGCTATGATGTATGGTTTATGATTTTGTGGCACACATAAGAATGGTATCATTATGAGATGGGTGGGAACTATATCTCCCTCCAATTCATTGGGTAAAGATTTTATATCTCATGAGATAGACATGGCTGGAACGGTAGGTTATACCAGTTCAGTGAAATAGGACTGAAACGAGGAATGAACTCGGTTCAGAAATGGACTTTGTCCACTAAGATAGTCTTGGCAATGAGTCTTGACTAACAAGAAATGATTCTCTATGATTATGTGTGTATGCCACAAATTTTCATGTTTTAAGTTATGATTATTGGGATTACATTTCACTACTATGATTTATCCCATGTTATGAAATTATGATCTCTTTTGCAGGTTAATATTTCCAAAAGTTATGTGCTTATGTATATGATGTGATTGATATTTCTTTTGTTTACCCTTACTGAGCATTTGAGATCACCCTTTTGTATGTTTTATTTCCCCAGGTCAGGAATAAGGTTATTAAGTAGAATATTCCAAAAAGGGACTCTAGATATGATGAAATAAATGGGAGGCAAAGTAGATGCTTTATGAACCAGTTGTTTATGTTTCCCAGTTTCTAAAGACACTATACCTATACGGTCCTTTCTTGGTTTTGTTATATGTTGTAATAAGTGTGCTTTAATTCTGAAGTAATAACAATGTATGTAAAGTATGGGTCGTTATAGTTGGTATCAGAGGGAGGTTATAGTCAACCTTTGGAAACTAGGATGTGAAAGCCTTAGTAAGAACCCTAAGGATAAGTCTAAGCATAGAACACAATCTTAGTGTTTTAGAAATGGCCATGAATAACCTAGGATAAGACCTTAAGTGTGAAATTTTATTCTTGATTATGTGGTTTTCCTATTATAATTAGTGTTGCTCACACTATTCTTCTTGGTTTTAGTCAATGGCTGGAACCCAAAGGAACCGTGTTAATGTGGAATGCGATGGGAAATGCAATGATTGTCCCCCTGAGCAACCAGACGTTATGGGATCTGGAATGAAAAATCTTGTATCCATGCTCACACAACTTTCTCAAGCTATGAATCATGCAGGACTTCCAAACGAGCAAAGGAAGGAGCAACATTATGTTGAATCCTTCATGAGATAACGTCCACCTTCATTCAGTGGGTCTAATGATCCATTAGTTGCTGAACAATGGATTAGTACTACTGAAAAGATATTTTCAGTTCTTCAATGTTCTGAGCATGATAAAGTCATCTTAGCAGTGTATCGTATGGAAGGTGATGCTGATCAATGGTGGAATCTTATTAAGAATACGAGTCAAAGGGATGAAATTGAGTCCATGGAATGGGACAAGTTCAAGAACTTATTTTTCAATAAGTACTTCCCTCATATTCTCCGAACAAATATGGAGAAAGAGTTTCTTGAACCGAAGCAAAAGGATGATGAAACTGTCGGTACCTATGAAGAAAATTTTACAAGACTTGCAAGGTACGCTTCTGGTATTATTATCCAACCTGAGAGTAAGATCGATAGATTCTTTAGTGGCTTAAAACCCAGTCTTCGGAGGGCCTTATCCATAAGGGACTTCAATAGCTACGAGGAAATCATTCGATGTGCTCTCAAAGTTGAGATGGATATTGGAGTAACCCATCAGTCATATGGGTTTGATAAGAAGAGGAAAAGGGAATTCAAAGGAAAATCTAAAGAGCAAACTGAAAAGAATATGAGCTTTCCCTTATGCTCAAAGTGTGGAAAGAAACTTGGAGGGAGTTGTCTTAAAGGGACAAGTAAATGTTTCAAATGTGGAAAGGAAGGTCATCGGGCATTTGAATGCCGCGATGATGGGAAGAAGATGTCTAATGATGCAAACAAAGGAAGGGATACACAGAATGAACCTACTACACTTCAATGTTTCAAGTTCAAGGAGATGGGGCATTAAGCCAATAAATGACCTAATCCAAGGGTTGATTATGATGGTCGACGTCAACAAACTCTTAAGGCTAAAGACAAAGGAAAGTCACATGCAATTTCTATCAGCGATGTGGAGTACGATAACGATGTGGTTAAAGGTACACTTACTATCCACTCTAAAGTAGAAAATGTTTTATTTGATTATGGATCCACCCACTCTTTTATTTCTGAAAAATTTTCTAAGGGTATCACCGTATTACCTCAACAATTAGATGTTGAGTTAGCTGTGACAACACCTAATGGCACAACAGTTGCATCAAAAGTTTATAATTCTTCTCCGATCGAAGTTTGTGGGAAAGTGCTTCCTGCAAATCTTGTGATCCTTCCTATAGTGGAATTTGATGTGATTCTTGGCATGGATTGGATTTCTCTACATAGAGCTCATATCAATTTCCAAAGAAGGGAAGTTACATTTCATATTCCAGATCAATCTATGATCATCTATCGATGCAAGGATGAACATAACCTTCCAGTGGAAATTTCTTCCATTTTATGGGTATTGATTCCACTAAATGAAGGTTATTTATCTCAAATGGTTGGTGAGAAACTCACGATTAAGAATATGCCCATTGTACGGGAGTTTGATGATGTCTTTCCGGAGGAATTACCGGGTCTTCCACCGAATCGTGAAGTTGAGTTTTCAATAGAACTCATATCGGGTGCTTTGCATATTTCAAAGACACCTTATAGAATGGCCCCAATTAAGTTGCAGGAATTGAAGAAGCTACTCCAAGAGAATCTTGATAAGGGGTTCATACGCCCTAGTGCGTCACCTTGGGGAGAACCTGTTCTGTTTGTTAAGAAGAAAGATGGATCAATGAGACTCTGCATTGATTATCGAGAACTTAACAAGATCACTATCAAGAACAAATATCCTCTCCCGCGCATTGATGACCTATTTGACGAACTACGTGGAGCTCAATACTTTTCCAAGATTGATCTTCGTTCAGGGTATCATCAATTAAGGGTCAAAAGGGAGGATATACCAAAGACGACTTTCCGTACAAGGTATGGACACTATGAATTTATAGTGATTCCAGTTGGTCTTACTAATTCCCCTGCTATCTTCATGGATCTAATGAATAGAGTCTTTAGAGACTATCTTGATCAGTTTGTGGTAGTCTTTATAGACGATATTCTTGTCTATTCAAAGAGCAAGGAAGAACATGAAGATCACTTGAGAATTATATTGAAGACCCTGAGAGAGGAGAAGCTTTATGCCAAATTTACCAAGTGTGAATTTTGGCTTCAAAAAGTTGCATTTTTGGGTCACATAATCTCAAAAGAGGGGATATTTGTGGATCCAACAAAAAGAGAGGTTATCAAAAGATGGTCGAGACCAACAACAGTAACTGAGATCCGAAGTTTTCTTGGTTTGGCTAGATATTATCGACGTTTTGTGAAAGATTTTTCATGATTATCTAATCCACTCACCAAGTTGACTCGGAAAGGATTTAAGTTTGTTTGGACAGAGGAATGTGAATAGAATTTCAAGGAGTTGAAAAGAAGGTTATCCAGTGCACCTATGCTCACACTTCCTTGTAGTGGAGAAAGGTTTGTGATATACAGTGATGCATCCAAGAAGGGATTGGGGTGTGTTCTTATGAAAAATGATATGGTGATAGCTTATGCCTCATGACAGTTGAAAATACATGAGCAAAATTACCCAACTCATGATTTGGAGTTATCTGCGGTAATCTTTGAATTAAAGATTTGGAGGCATTACCTTTATGGTGAAAGGTGTGATATTTATACTGATCATAAAAGTTTAAAGTATATTTTCACACAAAAGGAGATGAATATGCGCCAAAGAAGATGGTTGGAGCTGATTAAGGATTACGACTGCTCAATCCATTACCACCCTGGGAAAGCAAACAAGGTGGCAGATGCATTAAGTCGACAAGACCATGCTAGTTTATCCATGATGAGGATCACAAAAGATCCAATATTTATGGATTTACAAAGGATGGATCTTGGAATTACAATGAAAGGGGAAAAATCGTATCTTTCTCAAATGAATGTTCAACCATCTATACATGTGAAGATTAAAGAGGCACAGAAAGAAGATGTCGAGTTACAAAATAAGGTGAGAAATGTTCCTGAATTCAACCTTGTTTGTGATGGGATAATAAAGTTCAGGAATCGGGTTTGTGTTCCTCCCATCCCCGAATCAAATAAGGAGCTTCTGGATGAGGCTCATAGTTCTTCATTCTCTATTCATCATGGAAGCACGAAGATGTATAGAGACCTGAAAGAGTACTTCTGGTGGGATGGCATGAAAAGAGATGTTGCTGAATATGTCTCTCGATGCTTGGTTTGTCAGCAAGTTAAAGCTGAGAGACAGAAGTCTAAGGGGATGTTACAACCATTACCCATACCCGAATGGAAATGGGAAAACATCACTATGGACTTTGTCACAGGGCTTCCTAAAACATCCAAAGGCAATAATGCTATCTGGGTCATAGTTGATCGTCTTACAAAGTCTGCACACTTCATTGCTATTAGAGAGGATTTCTCTCTGGATCAGCTTGCCAGGATATATGTAAAGGAAGTGGTAAGATTGCATGGAGTACCACTTTCTATTATATCTAATCGGGATCCGAGATTTACCTCGAAGTTCTGGCGAAGTCTTCAGCATACTCTGGATACAGAGTTGAGTTTCAGCACTGCTTATCATCCTCAGACAGACGGTCAGTCTGAGAGAACAATTCAAACTCTAGAAGATATGTTGAGAGCTTGCTCTATGGATTTCAAAGGTGGTTGGGATCAACACCTACCTTTGGTGGAATTTTCTTATAATAATAGCTTTCACTCCAGTATTCAGATGGCTCCTTATGAAGCTCTCTATGGAAAGAAATGCAGGACTCCAACTTGCTGGGATGAAGTTGGGGAAAGAAAGCTATTAGGACCCGATCTCGTTGATGAAATGGCAGAAAAGGTTAGATCTATTCAACAACACATAAGAGAAGCTCAGAGTCAACAAAAAAGTTATGCCGACAACCTAAGAAAAGACCTAGAGTTTGAAGTGGGTGATAAAGTGTTCTTACGAATATCTCCCTGGAAGAGGGTTATGAGATTTGGAAAGAAGGGGAAGTTGAGCCCTAGATATATCGGTCCTTTCGAAATACTGGATCGTGTTGGGAAGGTAGCTTACCGATTGGCGCTTCCACTGAATCTCTCTCAAGTTCATGATGTGTTCCATGTATCTCTCCTGATAAAGTACATACCTGATCCTTCACATGTACTCAGCTCAGAAGTTGTACCACTGGAGCAGGATCTTTCTTATGAAGAACAGCCGATAGAGATTATGGATCGTAGCTGTTGACGCTCCTTTCTGTCACAGAGTCTAATGAATGAAAAAAGGGAAATACCTTAGTCCAAAGTGATTCATCCTTTGAAGAAACATCAAAAATCGACAAAGGGATGAACAAGGAGAACATTGCCCATAGGTCGCGCAAGTTCCCTCATGGTCGCGCAAGTACACTTGCGCGCCGCCTAGTGGTCGTGCAAGTCTACTTGCGCGACGCCTTATGGTCGTGCAAGTGACTTGCGTGACCTAAGTGATAACCACCTGGTAACCGCCCGGGGTCTTCTCCTGCCTATAAATAGACCCTGTGGGCCCCCCATTCGAGAGGATTTTTTTTTACAGAAACTCGGATTGAATCTCTCGACGCCCAAGTCTCTTTTCAAAGCTTCCGGAACACTTCTAAGGCAATTTCTTACCTAGAACGGAAGATCTAAAGAGAGGGAGGAAGGCCTAAGTGTTGAAACTCATCAACACTTGCGCGCCTGATTGGCCATCCCTTAAGGGAAGTGACCACACTTGCGCGCCGCCTTACTCCTTTGATAGAACTTGCGCGTCCCTTTTTTGGAAGAACCTCAAGAGGATTCTAAAGGGTTTAATAAAGAGTTGCTCAAGTATTTCAATGCTGGTTGGCCATCGCGCAAGTACACCATGTGTCGCGCAGGCATACCTGCGCGACCAATACTTGCGCGCCGCCGCAGTACCTGCGCGCCTTCCAAGACTTGCGCGCCCCTTCCTTTTTGGGTGCCTTTCTTGCCCATTTCACTCCTCTTAAGCCTTATACCTTTCCTTTTCAAGATTCAGTCTTCAAGACACTCTTAAAAGCCATTTATGGCATAATTTCTTGATTTGACTTCCTTATCTGAAAGGAATTCGGTGGAATATCTCTCAAAACCTAGTGATTTAAATATCTTTATGTCACTAATTATGGAGAGTTCATTCATTCAACCTCATCCTTTAAGATGAGAGAATCCTTAACCAGGGTCTCCTTTTCAGGAATAATCCCTAAGTCTTAAATATGGGAATCCTCCTCAGGGGTAAGCCCCAAATTCTTAAAATTCCCAAATCTGGGCATCCTCCTCAGGAGTAATCCCCAAACCTTAATCCCTTAACATGGGCCTCCTTTTCAGGAATAAGTCCCAGTCATAATTTTGGGCTTCCTTTTCAGGAGTAAACTCCAAGTCCCTTAATTTCTCTTAACCAGTCCTAATTTACGTTTGATCTGGGATTCCTTCCCAGGAGTAAAACCCAATTATCAATCCTCTCCTAATTTGGGTTTCCTTTTCAGGAATAAGTCCCAAGTTAGAGTATTCAAATCTCCATGAAGCACATATACCTTTATGGACCCTGTTCCTGGATTTTCTCCCTAAAGTAAATCCTAAGCTTAATTTATCTGGGCAGTCATACATACATAAGCCCCAGACCATTTCTTATGATTACATCTTTCATGGCCCAATTGTCTATTTTATTACCAATACCTCTTGTTTCTCACACCGAGAATGACTCACGTGAGCTTAGAGAGTAAAAGTAATTATGACATCCTTCTTTGAGCCATCAATCATAAACATTATACTCCCTTATTCGAACTACGTGGGTTCTAATTCCTTTTTTAAAACAAAGGATACGTAGGTATCCCATCTACGGGTTTGATCCCAAACTCTAAAATAATTCATGTCCTTCTGAATGACAATAAACTTCAAGTGCCCCACTGAGTGGCTTTAAAACCAGCCTGGTCATCATAATGACCAAGAGACTTTTATATAAATGTTTTGAAGGATACCATTGACCAAGAATCTCTAAATAGATATAGATGATTCTCTATTGATGAAGAACCTCAAATACATATAAAAGATTCTCTAAATTTATTACAAATTTAATCATTGATTGTCAAAATTGAAGGAAAGCTCATTTTTTACTTGGTAATGTAATAAGGATTCACGAACATAACTTAAATCTATAAAGAGAGTCCCAGAATAGACAATAATTCCCCTCAAAAAGGTATGATGAGTCTGACCTCCCATCCTCTCGACCAATGCAAATTCCTAAGCCTCATCAGTCCACAAGCTAATGAACGCCTACCTTTGGAAAGTAGGTCCAAATGGATGTGGAATCATTGGATGTTTCCGGTTCTACGAACAAACCCGTTAGAAACCAATCGGAACGTTTGAATCTCCCATCCAGGAGGTCATCCCCGAATTCCGAGGGAAACAAAAAATGGTGAACCCGGTGTGAATCCTTAACCAAGTTAAAATGATATTTTACCTATTTGTTAAGACCCTATTTAAAACTCAATAAGAGGGCTAACAAAAAACAATCATTGACATGTGTGCTCATCCAAAGGATGAAGTAGCTGAATTTATCTTGATTACGTCTGTTATATCAAAGAGGCACTCTTTTCCAAGATCTTCTGTATTTCCATAATGGCTGCTCTCAAATTCACACCTATGAATACTGCTGCTGCAAATACCACTGCTGCTATTCCTACTGGATCGTCATCCGCTCTGAGGATGACATCACCTACTCAGCGTCTTTAACGCTGGGTATCAAATGCGCTGGTTAAGGAGTACCGTCAACACGGTACCATCCCAACTCTGGAGGCTGCCCGACAGGCCCTCCAAGTGAACAACTCACATAGGTCATTCGGACAATGACGACCAGTGATCAAGAGGTAGGCGGTGCTGACTACCATCTCCAACCGTTTCGGGTCGTTATCCCCGGAACGCAATTTCCATTCGCTCCCTTACTTTGAGGAAGTGAATGAGCAGGTCCCTCAGGGCCTTAATTCAAAAAGAAAGGAGTCCTTCCCAAGGGCTCCCATAAATAATCACCTCCAGACTCGTGCGGAAGTGTGCCCTCAACATGATGAGGGTACCGACTCCAGGCATTCGGCTCTAGTTCCTTGAACCCAAGCAGGCAAGACGAACTTCCAGAGACGGAATCCGGTTAACAATGGGAAGATTTTCATCCCTGCCATCTCTGGAGAAGTCCACCAACCTAACTTGGTGGCAAACTACGAGCAGGCACACACACCTGTCCGTTTTAATTCCACTGTCCAGCAGACTCGTCTGGCAGCATCACGCCAATCCCGCCAGGCAATTCCGGCGGAGTACTATATGCAGGAACATACACCTGCTTATACATCATCAGTTAGTCAGCAGGCTCACCTAACTACATATGATGGATCTCGTCAACCGCGTTTGGTGAAGTGTAATCAGTAGGCACATACACATACTAGTACTAATCAAGCCTACCAATAGTCTCACTTGGTAGCGCACAGAGAAGTCAGTCAGAAAGCTCCGATGACAAAAAGGAGGCAGACTCGACTCTCTGCCTCCACACTTGAGTACTGTCAGGATTCACTGACAGGAAAAGGAGGACAAAAGTAGGCACATACACCTACTCCAAGCCCGGAATGGACATATATCCCCGTTCCGGCAGCTGAAGTCACCAAGCATATTTTGTCAATGGTGAAAGATCAGAAGCAAATTCCTGCTCATATTCTGGATGCTTGCCAGGATATCATAACAGATTCAACATCATCTCAGGGAAAGACACATAAATCTATCCCTAGTAGTGGAGTGACTCATCAACGACTCACTCCGGAACAGACACACACATCTGTTCCAGTCTAAGAGGGTTATGGGGCATACTCCCCCATATCACACGGACAACCAAGTCAGGCATATACACCCGATTTGAGTGGAGATTGTCAGCCTAACCTGACCATCTTTCCTGATCAGGAACATACACCTGCTCAGAGCAACCACTTTCGTCAACAAGTGGTTTCCAAAGCGAGTAAGAAGGCATATGAGAAAAAGATCCGCACAACACAGTCAGGATATCAAAGTCCAATCTATAACAAGGCCTTGCTCGATGCTGGAGTTCTTGAAGCCCTCAGACATTTATATATTGGAATTCAAGATTCTACTCCCTCAATTCCCAATAATGGGAACATTAATTCTGAAGGTATTCAACAGACACTTCCTCATGAAGGCTTGCTTCGTGACAATTCGGTCAATCTTGAAGTTTCGTCTTCAGATGAGAGCCACAGGAATCCTCTGTGTGGTCAGAAGACCAAGGAGCAAGAGATCTCATCTTTTGTTGTAACCCATTATAGTGGTCCTCCCCATGATGATGAATTTCGCTATGAAAGTCCTCTACACATTAGTGATTCACATTGCCTGGAAAATACTCCAGTGGACAATGTAGTGCCGAGAAAGCCCTCTTATCTTGAGGCATTTGCAAATGCGAAACCAGTCATGTCTGATGCTTTATCACTAGCCAGTGAAATACTTTCTCAATCAGAAGATAGCCCAGGGTGTAGGTCATTCTCTGAACCACCCCTAAGTCATGCATCTTCTAGTTTGATCAATGATTTCTCTACCAATCTTGTTGAATCCGATGAAGAAACAAGGAAACACCAACTATGGTCAAAAAAAGGTAGAAGAATCTTCATTTAATGATGAAGAGGAAATGCTGAACATGAGTAAAAAACTGGTGAAAAGTGAGGTACTAATCATGTTTTGGCCTTTGGCTGACTCCCAGTATGACATCCAAAGATGTTGACGGAAGATGGAATCCATGATATTCGTCTCAACATATGGAAAACTCTTTGTCAATTGAAGAAGAATGTATTATCTTATGATGAATATGAAAATCATCTTAAGATAATAGAAGGGCTACAACGTCAGATTGATTTAACATCTCTATCAGTCTCTCGGTATCCGAAGGCTGAAAAGCAATAGAGAACCCTTCAACATTCATGCCTTAGCGCACTAAGAAAATTGCATCAGTTAATTGCCAATGCTTCATCTGGTGTTCATATCAGAGGATGGGGTGTTCACGGAGCACTACATTTCATAGTGCTTTCCAGTCAGTAAAGCCCGCCGAAAATGGTCTCATGCAATGTTATTGCCCATGGCCAGCCACAGTCAATGGGCTTTGTTCGTAATCAAAAGCTTTCTCAAGAACATGCTTCAACTAGTTCCTCTCAAAATCAAGAATATAGAGAACAAGTTGTTGAATTGCTCCTACATCAAGCAGGCGAGAATATTGCACAAGCCTCTCGTATGGAGTAAACACATCATCAAATGACAGAAGTTTCAGAAATCATCCAACGGTCTGTTAAACCAGGTGATAAAAGTGGATACAGGTTAATGCATCCAGCTAATTTCTGAACTAAGATTCGCAAGATCAAGAGAGATTTTAAGAAGGTCTCAGACATAGCATGTCAAGAGCCACCCCAGCTTGTCAGACTAGGGACTCCTTTAACCCAACCCTCAGAGTCAACAAATGGGATTCGAGGAGATGAGCAGAAGCAGCAGGAACATCCCCAGTTCATGAGACTGGGGACTCTTTCAAATCATCAATCCCCTTCTTATAGAATATCGGTCTTTTCTCGATTAGGGAAGAATCCCCAAGAGGAACGAAGAGCCAAATTATCAGGAGATTCCCTCCAAGTTATAGCTCATCAAGAAGTTCCTAAAATATTAAATCAACAAAAGGCAATGTCTTATCAAAGACATGAAAGAAGACAATATCACAGAAATGTTGATATAAGGGATGCGATGCATTATACATCAATCAATGTCATCAATGCCGTTGTTGCTAATCCAACAGAGGAGACTCACTCAGGGGACTCAGATGAAGAACGTCCTGCTTAAGAAAATGTACGCACCGATACAAATGAAGAAGATGTGCGTACACAAAGTCAAAGGATTACTCAGAACCTAGGTAATCCACTTCCTTATCTCCAAAAAGTATCCAACAAAGGGAGGGGAATGAATCAGGTTACATATCCTTCCTCTAGAGAAGGTCAATCGCTCTCATTAGAGCAAAGGTTTGCACAACAGGAGGAAGAAATGAAAGAATTAAGAAGGTTGAATGCAGAACTACTTCAGAGTAGTCTTCTTCTTAAGAATGCTGAAGTCCGATAGCCGAAGGAATTTTTTGCAGCTACTGAGATAGATCAGGAATATCCTCCTTTATCAGTACACCCTCAGAGGTCTAATCCTACGGGTCAAACGCAACAACAATTGGCAGTGCTACCATCAGTTGCAGCACCAATCACCACATCTGTCCAAGCTCCATTCATTGCACCTACCCAAGAACAAATTCAACCTGATGTTTCTCAAAATTTAATAACTATTATTGAGTCATTAACAGATCGGTTAGAAACTATGGAAGGGAAATGGGCACAAGTTTAACCAGAAAAGAAAGTTTACACTGAATGGGTAGATTCAATTTCTCCTCCATCCAGTTTTGGAAACCCTGTTTTCCCTACTTTCAATGGATCAGGAGACCCTGAACAACATTTGACACATTACGTGTCTTGTTGTGATCCTATGATGGGAACTCCAGAGTAGCAAGAAGCAGTGAAACTCAGATGCTTCGTGCGAACCTTGCATGGACCGGCTTTTGTCTGGTATACAAGCTTTCAATCCCAGTCAATCATCGGATGGGAGGATCTTCGCCAAAAATTCCTTCTTCAGTTTAGCTCAACTTTGCCAAAAACGACAGTTTTCGATCTTACAAACTGCAAGCAAAGGCAGAATGAAAGAGTCTCTGATTTCATTGCTCGCTGGAAGGGATTAACGTATTCCCTAAGTTTAGCACTCCCTCAAGAAGATCTATTTCCAATTTGTGTGGAAAATTTGCGGGACGAATTACACACGCCATTGATCCCTGTGAAATACAGAGGAGGGTTTCGAGACCTTACTTCAATCGCTCAGCAGATTGAAGATTCCCTTATACAGGCTAAGGCTAAGTCTCGTGTAATTCCATCAGCTCCAGGAAGGAGAATGGGTAAAGCAGAAACTGCTACAGTTATGCTTAAACAAGTGCCTGTACCTATTTCTACTTCAAAACCTTCATCTTCTCAAAGGGCTCCGCCTCCTGAACGCCAACAACAAAGGCCGTTTCGTCCAATTAATCAAAGAGATCAACGACGAAAACAATTTGAGGATTTGAAGAGTAAAACATACTCTTTCCAAAATGAGCAAGTTCCTGGTTACTTCATTTCAGCTCTGGAAAATAATTTGGTTCAATTACCAGTGCCCAAGAGGCCAAACAAGGAAGGAGATGAAGACCGTCCCAATTATTGTCCCTTTCATCAAATGTTGGGGCATCCCATCCAGGAGTGTTTTGTCTTTAAAGACCTCCTGAAAAAGATGGTCGACTTGGGACAAGTCAAGTTGAAAGGTTCTTTGACTCAGGTAGCATGTGTTACTGCTATAGTTCCAGAGGAAGAAGGTGAATGGAAAGAAGTCAAAAGTAGAAATACACAGAAGTATGATGATTGGATGGTCAGAAAGACAATCAATCGGACTCATGCCATTTTGCGAACACAATTAAAGAAACCAATTGTGTCTTCTGCCATGAGTATTGTGGTAAAACCCTCTTCGTTAGAGGGAAAGTCCTCAAAGAAACGGTTTGATTCAAAGAAGGAAAAAGAATCAGAAGAAGATGAGTATGTGTCAAAGCCTAAATTGTCTTTGACTCTGGCAGACTTTATTCCATCTACTTCAAAGCCACGGGCACCGCCCCATCAAACGAAACAGCATAAACAGGCTAGTCAGGCATAGTCTTTATTAGACGAAGAGTTAATCTTCGGTTCTGTTAATATGATTCAATTAACAGATCCGTATTCCAGTCATAATTTAAATTTTGATGAGCCTGAATTCCCTGTATCAAATAAGGGAATCCGAGGAAGTTCCCGAGGTTCAGGATACAGGAGAAGACGTGGATATTTCCGAAGCCACTACTCCAATTCTACCCCTGCTAGCACTGTGTATGCAGTAGAAACTTGTGGTAGATCCCTTCAGCGAGCTCAAAAAGAACAGGCAGGTTCTTCTGCTAATAGCCAACTCAGTCTTGGCACAGTTATTTTAGAAGACCGATTGAAGGTTCCATCTTCTTTATCTCAGCAAGTAAATGGATCTAATCGGTCTAATCTTCCAAAACCAAGGATGTTGCGAACTTCTATCCCAATACAAGATGCATCAGCTCCCAAAGCATCTGCTTCCAAGGTACCTGCTAAACCGCATATTCCTGTTGGGAAACGCAGACCTCTTGATAAAAAGTATGATATATTGAAACACTTGGCCCAAGTACCAGCCAAGTTATCAATTTTGGATGCTTTGAATCTGTCAAAAGATTTTCGAGAAGCACTCATCGAAGCTTTGTCAAGTCCTCAGGAGTTTGAAGCTGAAATTGCTGCAGCTGAAGTCTATCACATAGAGAATAATCCTGCAGAATGTCATGCAGTGATATCTTTTACTGATAAAGATGAAGATGATGTTGTTCATGGGCACATAAAACCTCTGTACTTATCTGGAAAAGTCAATGGTATAGATATCCTAAGAGCTTTCATTGACAATGGTTCAGGAGTCAACCTCATGCCCATTCATACACTTCATCGATTGGGCCTCAAGGAATCTGATTTATCTCCTTCTACCATGATGTTACAAGGATATGATAAAAATGAACAAGAACCACTGGGCGAAGTTACACTCAGAACTCAGTTTGGAAATCTTGTATCCAATTCGGATTTCATGATTGTTGATCAAGACTCAGCTTTCAACGTCTTGCTTGGAAGACCCTGGCTACATCAGCATGTAGCTATCCCTTAATCATACCATCAATGTCTCAAATAATGTTTCAATGGTAAAGTTGGAACATTTTATGGTGATAAGACCCCGTTCAAGACATGTGAGTCTCAATACATTGAGGCGTAATTTTATCACATGAAGGGAAGAGAGAAATCTACAATAAAGGAAATTACCAAAGTTAATGCTCCATATGGTTTGGAGAAGATTCCAATAAATCCATTTACACATGTGAGTATAGATTATGTGTTACTTATCAGTCAAATTGACGAAATAGGCCCAAATAAAAATACTCTTATGGAAAGATCCATAATGTCAATTACGGAAATCGAGTCAGACAACATGGGAGAAATTGATGACCTACCAAACAGTGATGAAAACACAAGTAGTGACGTTTTCATTTCATCTGCTGAAATACAACAGATCTATACTTCACCAATCAGGACAGAAGAAGTTATAGCAACATCAGAGGTGAATAATGATATTAATTCTCAATCCATCATCTCCTCTTTATTTCCAAAAGAAAGCCCTTTATCATCAATAGGGTCGGAAATGGAAGCTTCTTCTTCAAAATGTGCAAATTGTGACATCTCTTCTGATCATGAAAATTTTGTTTTGTCATCTACTATGCAAGTAGAAATGGAAGAAATAACACATGATAAAGAGGAAGAGGAATATCTTAGAGATGCTCCTCCAGCATTTGAAGAGGGTATCTCTACCACTGTGGATGAACTCAGAGAAATAAATTTGGGTACAGAGAAAGATCCACGCCCCACTTTAATTAGTGCGGCCATGACCCTTGAAGAGCAAGAGATGTATATTTCATTTCTAAAGCAAAATAAAGATATTTTTACTTGGAACTATACAGAAATGCCTGGGCTTGATCCTGATGTTGCTACTCATCATTTGGGTTTACCAAAAGAACATCGAGGATTTAAGCAAGCCGCGAGAAGAACACACCCAACTTATGCTTCCAAAATTGAAGCTGAAGTGGATAAGCTGATCAAATCTAACTTCATTAGAGAAGTTAAGTATCCCAAATGGTTGGCTAATATTGTCCCTGTAAAGAAGAAGAATGGAAAAATTAGGGTTTTCATCGATTTCAGAGATCTTAATCGGTATTGTCCTAATGATGATTTCCCAGTTCCGATTAAGAACTCTTAATTGATGCGACGGCTGGCTATGAAGTACTTTCCTTCATGGATGGATATTCTGGATATAATCAGATCCGAATGGCCCCAGAAGATAAGGAATCTACAGCCTTCAGAGCCCCTCAAGGTGTGTTTTGTTACTGGGTGATGCCCTTTGGTTTAAAGAATGCAGGTGCAACATATCAACACGCCATGCATCGTATCTTCAAACCTTTCTTAGGGAAGTTTTTTGAATGCTATGTAGATGATTTGGTGGTTAAATACAAACAACGTTATAATCACTTGGCTGATTTGGAAGTCATATTCCACAAGCTTCGACAACATAATTTGAAGATGAACCCCTTAAAATGTGCTTTTGAGGTAACCTCAGGAAAATTACTCGGCTTTGTTATACGCCATCATGGTATTGAAGTCGATCCTGAGAAGACCAAGTCAATCCTTGGTATGTCACCTCCTTAGAATTTGAAAGAATTAAGAGGACTTCAAGGACACTTAGCCTATATTCGGCGTTTCATCGCCAATTTGGCAGGAAAAAGTTTACCCTTTACCAAATTATTGAAAAAAGGAGTCACTTACCAGTGGACTGAAGAATGTTAAGAAGCGTTTAATGTTCTCAAGAAATACCTCTTGAGTCCACCAGTACTCATGCCACCTGTTGAAGGTAGAACACTTATCCTCTATGTGATAGCTCTAGAGCGATCATTGGGTGCCTTTCTTGCTCAAAAGAATGATGCTGGGAATCAAAATAGCCTCTACTATCTTAGTAGAACTATGCTTGAAGCAGAAACCCGGTATTCAAGTATTGAGAAGTGCTGCCTGGCATTAATCTTTGCAGTTCAGAAACTGAGACACTACCTGCAAAATCACGAGGTCCAATTGGTATCTCGCAATAATCCGCTCAAATTCATCCTTAGTTGTCCAATGCTTACAGGATGTCTAGCAAGGTGGGCAGTTATTTTGCAGCAATTCGACATTCAGTATGTATCTCAAAAGGCAATAAAGGTCTAAGCTCTGGCTGATTTCCTGGCTGAACATCCTTCAGTGGAAGACACGTCTTCAGATATTGAACTCCCTGATGAGGAAGTTTTTTCTATTCAAGAGTGTCCTCAAACATGGGAAATGTATTTTGACGGTGCTTCCAGAAGTCCAACAGGGAAGAAAATGGAAAATCCTAAATTCAACAAAGTTGGTTTAGGAATTGTACTCATTTCTCCAGATAAGGCATTGTTACCTTATTCTTTTTTATTGTGGGAAGGTGGTACCAATAATGAAGCCGAATACCAAGCTCTTATCACATGCTTGGAGTTAGCGCTTCAAGCACAAGTGAATCACTTAAAGGTGAAAGGTGATTCAGACCTGGTAATCAAACAAGTCAATGGGGATTATGCCATCAGAAAAGAAGAGTTAATCCCTTTGTATGATTACGTCAGAAAGTTAATGGAGGAATTCCCTTCAGAACCGACATTTTCTTATGTCCCAAGATCACAAAATGCTCAAGCTGATGCACTGGCTAATATAGCCACAGCTCTAGCAGATCCAAATCGGGATGATACAACCATCAGTATTGCCCACCATCGTGCAATTTTACCTTATGTTCAAGCCAGAACAGAGGAAATTAATGAAATTAGTCCCATTCCTGAACCGTATGGTCATACTACAGGATGGATGTCACCTATCAGGGAATACCTTCAAAATGGAACACTTCCACCTGATAGAGCCGATAAAGAACAAATCCGGCGACGTGTGGTCAATTTTACTCTTTATGATGGCCCAAACCACCTAGAGAAAATTCTCTACAAACATGGTTTTGATGGAGTTCTCTTTAGATGCATTGATGGTGAAGAGACAACGACTGTCATGAAAGAAGTGCATGCAGGAGTCTTTGGTGCCCACCAGTCTGGACATAGATTGTCTGATCAAATTCGAAGGCTTGAATACTTTTGGCCTTCAATGATACAAGATTGTGTTAATTTCACAAAGAAGTGTCATTCATGTCAAGTACATGCCAACTTCATTCATCAACCTCCAGAGTTGCTTCATATAGCTAAATACTCATGGCCATTTGCCACATGGGGAATGGATGTGGTGGGACCTTACCCTTCAGCTACGACCAAGCAGTTTAAGTACATTATTACTGCTACTGATTTCTTTTCCAAATGGGCAGAGGTAGTACCTCTCAAAGAAGTCAGTTCTAAATGCATTGTTATCTTCATCAAGTCTAACATCATTACTAGATTTGGTGTCCCTCATACCATATTGATGAACAACGGCACCAACTTCTGTTCTTCTGAGGTGAAGAAATTGTATCAAGAATACAACATTAAATCCAACCATTCATCTCGGTATCATGCGGCGGCCAATGGCCAAATAGAAGCCTTTAACAAGACTCTTTAAAATATACTGCAAAAGATGGTGGATAAAGATAAGAGGTTATGGCCTGATAAACTCTTTCATTATTTATGGGATTATCGGACTACCACCCACAATGCAACGTGGTCAACTCCATATTCGTTGGTATATGGAACAGAAGCAGTCTTGCCAATTGAAGTTCAATTTCCCTCACTCAGAGTAGCCATTTGTGATCAGTTATCTACAGATGAGCAATCCCAAGAGCAATTGAATGAATTGGAACGGTTAGATGAGAAAAGATTGTGCACTTTGCACCACTTGGAAATCTATCAGAATTGAATAGCATGAGCTTTTAACAAAAAAGTTCATCTTCGTTCATTCATTCAGGGAGAATTGGTATTAGTTCTCAGAACTCCAATGATACCAGGAAATAAACCTCCCAAGCTTGAGCCAAAATGGGAAGGACCTTATTCAATACATAGGGTCTACTCCAATGGAGCTTATTCATTAATCTCGATGGATGGAGAACTCATTACTACTCCAACTAATGCCAGATTTTTGAAGAAATATTTTGTATAAAATACAAAGTATTCACAAGATGTCCCCGCAACATGACACTAAACTGTGCAGCACCAGTTCGTCCTTGCTATATGACGTTAAACTATACAGCAATGGTCCAGTATGACCTTAAACTGCAACTTCGTCCCACACGACGTTAAACTGTGAAAAAGTTCCCTAAAAAGTCCTGTATGACTTTAAACTACACCATGGTCCTGTATGACATTAAACTGCACCATCCATGGTCCATGCATATGACCCTAAACTATTTGAAAGTCCCTTACGTCCGGAAAGACATTAAACTACATAATCATCAAAGGTCCTGTAATACCTTAAACTGTACTTATGTCCAGCATGACATTAAACTGCTCCGTACACGGTCCATATATATGACCTTAAACTATTCGCCCTTTTGTCCAACATGACACTAAACTGTAGAAAAAATCCCAAATGCGTCCAACATGACGTAAATGGTGTGTTATTTTGTCCTTACTGCAGGACATTAAACTGCACAGTCCCCCTTTTTGTCCAACATGACGTTAAACTGTATTGCCCCATCGTCCTAACTACATGACGCTAAACTGTACAAAAATTCCTTGATACGTCCTACATGACATTAAACTGTATTTTTTCCCTGCCACATGACATTAAACTATGCAACACCAATAGTCCTAACTGCAAGACTTTAAACTACATAGTCCCTTTATATGTCCCCGCAACATGACACTAAACTGTGCAGCACCAGTTCGTCCTTTCTATATGACGTTAAACTATACAGCAATGGTCCAGTATGGCCTTAAACTGCAACTTCGTCCCACACGACGTTAAACTGTGAAAAAGTTCCCTAAAAAGTCATGTATGACTTTAAACTACACCATGGTCCTGTATAACATTAAATTGCACCATCCATGGTCCATGCATATGACCCTAAACTATTTGAAAGTCCCTTATGTCCGGAAAGACGTTAAACTACATAATCATCAAAGGTCCTGTAAGACCTTAAACTGTACTTATGTCCAGCATGACATTAAACTGCACCATCCACGGTCCATATATATGACCTTAAACTATTCGCCCTTTTGTCCAACATGACACTAAACTGTAGAAAAAATCCCAAATGCGTCCAACATGACGTAAATGGTGTGTTATTTTGTCCTTACTACATGACATTAAACTGCTCAGTCCCCCTTTTTATCCAATATGACATTAAACTGTATTGTCCCCATCGTCCTAACTACATGACGCTAAACTGTACAGAAATTCCTTGTTACGTCCTACATGACATTAAACTGTATTTTGTCCCTGCTACATGACATTAAACTGTGCAACACCAATAGTCCTAACTGCAAGACTTTAAACTACATAGTTCCTTTATATGTCCTACATGACATTAAACTATGCACCGTTAAGGTTGTTGTTACCTGTTGTTTCTCACACCGAGTATGACTCACGTGATCTTAGAGAAAACCTCAACCGTAACACTCTCTTTGGGACGCTAACCATGTATAAGTCCCAACAACATTTTTTAGGTCGTTGTCCCCAAGAAAAACTTGATCATTAATTCATTATTTAATTGAACTACACGGACTTTTATCCTTGCCTTCCAGGCTGGGTACATAGGTAGCCTCCCAAGGTTCAAGCCCAAAAACAATCTCTTCACTTCAGATCACCTTCATCTCATACGATGTTGATTTGTGAAACCGCCCTTAGAATCAATATCTTTACATTTGATTCACTTTCGTCATTGTTATACGACGTTAAACTATACAACACTTTTTTCCGGTACGACAATAAACTACAATACTCTTTGATTTCCTCATTTGAGAGGGAACCATTATTTACATTGATTTTTCAATCATGTTTCATTTCAAAAGACTACGTGCATACATGGTAATGCCTAAACTTTTTATCTTGGGTTAAACCATCATTGCACTAAAATACCCTTTCACCCTTCACATGTACGAACCAAATTTGTACAAAGGGTAGTTTTGGAACTACGTGGGCTTGATTACCATCCTTATGGGATACGTAGGAACGTTCGAGTATCCCTCAAATCCAGCCCCAAGTCTTTTGGGCCTAACCCCAAATTTCACTTTCAGTCCCTTGGCTGAAAAGTCCTCATGAAAACACACACTGTGTATTCATTATTATGGTCCAAAATCTATGACCCTAAACTAAGATCTCTCATACTTTCATCCTTCACGACGTTAAACTGCATTTCAAGAACTATGTATGGCTTGATTCTCATTCTTATGAGATACGTAGTGAAGTCCAAAATTTCAATTCAGGACCCATCCACAACATGATTATGGTTATCATTGAACTATGTATCTCTATATACATTGGACAATACCTATCTTTATGTGTTATAATCCTAACCTTAAATATTTTCAGATCTTCATAACCCTTTTCATGACTTTTAGTCACAAAAATGTCAAACTTCTGAGAATTATTTTGCCTGACTATGCAGTATGTGCCCATAGGTGGCCTTGCATAAACAGTCCACATAACAGACTTGTTAGCCAAAAGATACTATTTATTTGACTATGCAGCCAATGCCCTTAGGTGGCCCTGCATAATTCAACCCCCTAACGGGTTTGTTAGATATTGGTAACTTCATTCTTGGGAAGAATGCCTCTTTTGCCCTTATTTGTCTTAAACGACAGTATGTAGGGATCCGCAAAAAATCGCCATCCTTAACATATTTGTCCCATATCCTTTTTCAAGATCTGAAAGTATTCAAGTCTACAACTTATATTATCCTTCCCTACGTTTGGGTCAGACCTTCGTAGGAGTAATATTCATCCAGTTCTTTGATAATCTTGTTTGGAAATATCTTTTCCATATTCAAGTACCTCTTTCCATAAAGCAAACTCTATACTTTAGAAAATTTGAATCTCCATAAACTTTCACTGGATTTTAGCACTAGGAAAGTAAATTTCTGAGAATTCTTTTTGCCTGACTATGCAGCACGTGCCCATAGGTGGCCTTGCATAAACAGTCTACATAACAGACTTGTTAGCCAAAAGATACTATTTTATTTAACTATGCAGCCAATGCCCTTAGGTGGCCCTGCATAATTCAACCCCCTAACGGGTTTGTTAAATAATGGTAACTTTATTCTTGGAAACTACTTCTTCTAATGCCTTTTAGCTCTTTTTCATATCATTCCTCAGATTCAAATATTATTAAGTCATAGCTTACATATTTTCCCACATACTTGAGTATGGTAGTATGTTTTCGGATGAATTTTCAAGGAATTGTGTCAATTATAATCCATTTCGGTCAAAGCTATTTCGACCTTAAACATTATCCATTGTATGTCCGACATGCATGACTTTAAACTGCCAGATTTCTTGTTTTTTCTTTTCACCTCAGAGTCAAATCCTCTTTTCTCTCCGGATACAACTCTGAGGGGGGACTTTTGTTGACGCTCCTTTCCGTCACAGAGTCTAACGACTGAAAAAAGGGAAATAACTTAGTCCAAAGTGATTCATCCTTTGAAGAAACATCAAAAATCGAAAAAGGGATGAACAAGGAGAACATTACCCATAGGTCGCGCAAGTTCCCTCATGGTCGCGCAAGTACACTTGCGCGCCGCCTAGTGGTCGTGCAAGTCTACTTGCGCGATGCCTTATGGTCGTGCAAGTGACTTGTGCGACCTAAGTGATAACCACCTGGTAACTGCCCGGGGTCTTCTCCTACCTATAAATAGACCATGTGGGCCCCCCATTCGAGAGGATTTTTTTGCAGAAACTCGGATTGAAGTTCTCGATGCCCAAGTCTCTTTTCAAAGCTTCCGGAACACTTCTAAGGTAATTTCTTACCTAGAACGGAAGATATAAAGAGAGGGAGGAAGGCCTAAGTGTTGAAACTCATCAACACTTGTGCGCCTGATTGGCTAGCCCTTAAGGGAAGTGACCACACTTGCGCACCGCCTTACTCCTTTGATAGAACTTGTGCGTCCCTTTTTTGGAAGAACCTCAAGAGGATTCTAAAGGGTTTAATAAAGAGTCGCTCAAGTATTTCAATGCTGGTTGGCCATCGCGCAAGTACACTATGTGTCACGCAAGCATACCTGTGCGACCAATACTTGCGCGCCGCTGTAGTACCTGCGCACCTTCCAAGACTTGCGCGCCCCTTCCTTTTTGGGTGCCTTTCTTGCCCATTTCACCCCTCTTAAGCCATTACACCTTTCCTTTTCAAGATTAAGTCTTCAAGACACTCTTCAAAGCCATTTATGGCACAACTTCTTGATTTGACTTCCTTATTTGAAAGGAATTCGGTGGAATATCTCTCAAAACCTAGTGATTTAAATATCTTTATGTCACTAATTATGGAGAGTTCATTCATTCAACCTCATCCTTTAAGATGAGAGAATCCTTAACCGGGGTCTCCTTTTCAGGAATAATCCCCAGTCATAAGTCTTAAATATGGGCATCCTCCTCAGGGGTAAGCCCAAAATTCTTAAAATTCCCAAATATGGGCATCCTCCTCAGGAGTAAGCCCGAAACCTTAATCCCTTAACCTGGGCCTCCCTTTCAGGAATAAGTCCCAGTCATAATTTTGGGCTTCCTTTTCAGGAGTAAACTCCAAGTCCCTTAATTTCTCTTAACCAGTCCTAATTTACGTTTGATCTGGGATTCCTTCCTAGGAGTAAGACCCAATTATCAATCCTCTCCTAATTTGGGTTTCCTTTTCAGGAATAAGTCCCAAGTTAGAGTATTCAAATCTCCATGAAGCACATATACCTTTATGGACCCTGTTCCTGGATTTTCTCCCTAAAGTAAATCCTAAGCTTAATTTATCTGGGCAGTCATACATACATAAGCCCCATACCATTTCTTATGATTACATCTTTCATGGCCCAATTGTCTATTTTATTACCAATACCTCTTTTTTCTCACACTGAGCACGACTCACGTGAGCTTAGAGAGTAAAAGTAATTATGACATCCTTCTTTGATCCATCAATCATAAACATTATACTCCCTTATTCGAACTACGTGGGTTCTGATTCCTTTTTTAAAAGAAAGGATACGTAGGTAGACCATCTACGGGTTCGATCCCAAACTCTGAAATAATTCATGTCCTTCTGAATGACAATAAACTTCAAGTGCCCCACTGAGTGGCTTTAAAACCAGCCTGGTCATCATAATGACCAAGAGACTTTTATATAAATGTTTTTAAGGATACCATTGACTAAGAATCTCTAAATAGATATAGATGATTCTCTATTGATGAAGAACCTCAAATACATATAAAAGATTCTCTAAATTTCTTACATATTTAATCATTGATTGTCAAAATTGAAGGAAAGCTCATTTTTTACTTGGTAATGTAATAAGGATTCATGAACATAACTTAAATCTATAAAGAGAGTCCCGGAATAAATAATAATTCCCCTAAAAAAGGTGTGATGAGTCCGACCTCCCATACTCTCGACCAATGAAAATTCCTAAGCCTCATCAGTCCACAAGCTATTGAACGCCTACCTTTGAAAAGTAGGTCCAAATGGATGTGAAATCATTGGATGTTTCCGGTTCTACGAACAAACCCGTTAGAAACCGATCGGAACGTTTGAATCTCCCATCCAGGAGGTCATCCCCGAATTCTGAGGGAAACAGTTGCGAAAAAGTCCTACGAAACAAGACCACTCGATTGGTGAAAGTTTTATGGAGGAACCACCAATTAGAAGAAGCTACATGGGATCTTGAGGATATGATGAGGGAGAGGTATCCTCATCTGTTTGTTACAAAGTGACGAATTTCGAGGGAGAAATTCATTTTAAGGGGGGTAGAATGTAACACCCAAGACTTTTATGTTATATAAATCATCAAAGGAATATTTTTCTACACACAACACTTGCTTGGCTTTCTTTACACAAAATCGCAACCTTCCTCGATAGCTTGCGTCATACGCAATACCGAGTTTCACTAAACAACGATATGCTATTAAAATATTATTAAAAATAGCCGTTATGAATAGTAATAACCACTTTTTGAAATTTTATAAATTTTATTTTTCAAAATGGACTTCATTTTTGGATTTGGAATATCGAAATTATCCTAGGGTGAAATTTTGGTATTTTTCTGAAAACTTTCAATTTTTGATGAATAGTGAAACCACTAAGTGGTAGTTAAAAAATTGAATTTTTCATAAAACTTAATTTTACCGCTTCTGTGAGTGGAATTTTAAAAATCCAAGAGACACGGTTGATGTCAGTAAGTAAAATGTGGTTCAATGAGATGAAAATAATTTTTGGTGAATAGTAACTTTTTACTTTTATTTACCACGGTTAAAAGTAAATAGGGTAATTAAGGGTAAAAATGATATTATTATTACCCTAACATATGTCCTAATTCTATTGGACAAGTTTAATTAGACCAAAAACGACCTTAGGAATAAAATATGACCATTTAGGCCCACTTGGATTAGATTAGGACATTTATTATTAATTTATTTAAAGAAGAGTTAAAATAGTTAAAATCAAAGTTTAATAAGTAAATCATTTTTAATATGGGGTTATACATAAGATAAATTCGACTATAAATATTCATTAGAAATCTAAAAAGATTTACTACATAATGGTATTTTATTTGTAATTTTTAGACATTAAATAATTTAATTTATTTATGACACAATGATGATGCAGTAATTATCGTATTAATGAAATATTGACAAAATTGATGTTATAAATACCCAAATAAATGTAATTTGAGACTTTTTATGAATTACAATAATTTTATAGATTAATATGACATGTTAGTATTGATTTAATTAACTTTGTTTGAACTAATCATTCTGTTATGATTTTCACAAAAATTAATTACTAAATAGTGTCAAAATTTGATATAAAATAGTTTTTAAAACAAATATTATATTATTAATTGTTATTTTATTCCTAAAAATATAATGTTAGGTCAAATGACTTAGATAAGGTTATATATATTAATAATAAACAACTTGGGGTTCGTTTGGCTTGATATAGTAAGTTTATTAACCTTATAGTGTAAGAAAACAAGAAGACACGATAAAAGTTAAATTATCTAACTTAAAGTTAAATCTAAATGATAAGGTTAAAATTGATACCTAAACTTGTCTAAATTATATTGGATGAGAGGATTTAGACCCATAACCACCTTATATTAGAAATAAATCAATTTGGAGCTATTTAAAACCGAACTTGACTTTATAATAAAATAATATTTTTAGTTTTTCCAAAGGAGCCCCTCTCCTCCCTTATAAAAGGGCACCTCCTCCCCCTCTTCCTCACACTACTTTGAGCCTTCAAGCTCGGACAACCCCTTCCAATTTCTTCTCTCCACTTCCCTATAAACATACTAGAGGTTCTGGTCTTCTTCAAAGACCTATTTTAGTGCCCTAAAAGGAGGTCTCAAAGAAGCACTTCAAAGAAAAGGTAATGTCCGTTACCGATTCTTTCATCTTTATTTCTTCTTCCACTTATTCTTATTTAGTTGTTTCATTATGAAGTAATAACATCAGTATCACTAATATACTGATATGTTATTATAAGTATGAAACAACCCTATTTCACCATCTATCCATCCTACGGAAAAAGAAATCACCGCGCGTGCGTACGTACGGAATACCGTCTCCACGCCGTGCTGTAATCTATTTTACACCACCACCTTAATTGGATGGGTATAATGGTGTAAATAATGACTATATATGACTATTATAAAGTGATACGGATTCTTAAATAGTATACATACACTCCAATACAATTCCACGATCATAGGAACGATATCATCACTCGTGCGTACGTACGGAATACCGTCTCCACGATGTGATGCGACTCGTTCTACATGATCTTCATTTCATAATGATTATATAAATGAATTGAATGAATGAATATGATATATATTACACTAATACCATTATGGAAATGAGGTATCTATAACCTAAAGATAAGAATAAGAATTTATTCGACAAAACACGCATAAGAACAAAAAGTTATAAACACCCAAATAACAAGTAGCAATGAAATATTACTACTAAGAAGCTAAGAATATGACCATATATGATATCATAAAAATAAGTATGATTATTTAATAAGTCAATAAAATTATTTAAATCATTATACAGGAGGTTTTGACACGTACAAAGCATATCGGACCTAAGGTAAGAGAAATATCACAATATCATTTTTATCCGAGATTGTTTATACTTTGGTATTTACTGGGGTGTATTTTATCATCCACATCCATGTTTCCTAAATATGTAATATTATTTCCATCCACCTACAATTTTGTAAATCCAATTTTACCCTTCGGTGAGTTTTTAGTAAAAGATATGAAAGGAATCTTTTGTCGTTTTTCGTACGAGGTACTTTTTGACTTTTCTGACAAAAGTATGAGAAGAATGTTTTTTTAACTTATACGGCATGAATGGATTTTTAAAACCTTATTTCCAAGAAGCTTCCTTTACAAGTTTTCAAATTCATTTTTAATCAACTTCTTTTAATTTAAAATTGTACGACATGTTAAGAAAGGAAAAATGATTTTGAAGTAGAAAGGATATTTTCCTCAAGAATGGAGTTCAAGTGTTTTATCAAAATTATTTTCCATCTAAGATAATATAGGGTTCTGTTTCTATCCCTATTATTACATTGATTTGATTATGTTGTGATGGAATTATTTTTATGAATTCCTTTATCTTATATGAATTGTTTTATAATGTCATGTTGTTTAAGAATCCCATTTTTATTACATGGGTTATGCTATAATGTATGGTTTATGATTTTGTGGAACACATAAGAATGGTATCATTATGAGATGGGTGGGACCTATATATCCCTCCAATTCATTGGGTAAAGATTTTATATCTCATGAGATAGACATGGCTGGAACGGTAGGTTATACCGGTTCAGTGAAACAAGACTGAAATGAGGAATGAACTCGGTTCAGAAATGGACTTTGTCCACTAAGATAGTCTTGGAAATGAGTCTTGACTAACAAGAAATAATTCTCTATGATTATGTGTGTATGCCACAAAGTTTCATTTTTTAAGTTATGATTATTGGGATTACGTTTCACTACTATGATTTATCCCATGTTATGAAATTATGATCTCTTTTGCAGGTTAAGATTTCCAAAAGTTATGTGCTTATGTATATGATGTGATTGATATTTCTTTTGTTTACCCTCACTGAGCATTTGAGCTCACCCTTTTGTATGTTTTATTTCCCCAGGTCAGGAAGAAGGTTATTAAGTAGAATATGCCAAAAGGGACTCTAGATATGATGAAATAAATGGGAGGAAAAGTAGATGCTTTATGAACCAGTTGTTTATGTTTCCCAGTTTCTAAAGACACTATACCTATATGGTCCTTTCTTGGTTTTGTTATATGTTGTAATAAGTGTGCTTCAATTCTGAAGTAATAACAATGTATGTAAAGTATGGGTCATTATAGCTATATCCATCCACGAAAGAGGAAAACATCTGTAGGGGGGATGTGCAGCCGGGTCGAGGCTTGCTCGATGTGAGTTGGGGAAAAAGTGTGCACCCTGCCATATATATTGACCCGAGGGGAAGATTTTGGCTTTTGGGATGGGCCAACAGAAAAAATGCCCAGGCGTTCCTACGTATCCCATTAGGATGGGAATCAAGCCATACGTAGTTCTTGATGGCCATGCAGTTTAGCGTCATGCAGTGAGGACGTGGGAGGATAGAAGAACGGGAGTGGGCACATGGTGCAACCCTTACAATCCTTGTATGAGCGGGGTTGTATGAGCGGGGCTAAGAAAGCCTACTCCTCGCTACACAAGTATCCTCCAAGGAAACTATTCCCAGGGGAGACCGTGGAAGAGAAAAGCTTGGGGATGGGCTCAAGACGAGGCATCCGAGCATTCCTACGTATCCCATTAAGATGGGAATCAAGCCATACGTAGTTCTTGAGGTGAGGTTTAGCGTTGTTCTGGACGAGAAATGTGTCTCAATTGGGTATATGTACGGTACGTCGGGTTACCCGACGTGGATGAGGATGTAATCCCACACCACACCGTACAATCCCATTAGAGAGCCAGAGTCGACGCAGGCCAAGGGGCCAGAGGTTGGGACTCAGTCAAGAAGGCCTGACTGGCTTGCAGTTTAACATCTTACAGTAAGGACGGGGGGAGATCTTAGTTTAAGGTCATAGATCTCGGACCATTTTGCAGTTTATCGTCTTGCAGGACGAAGATGCAGTTTAAGGTCGTGTAGGACCCTATATTTTAAGGTCGTGTTGGACCATAACGTGCAGTTTAAGGTCATGCGGGACCATCTAGGATCAGGCGAAGTACCGCTTGAGGAACCTGACATTAGTGGGAGGGGTTATGCGCTCTCCATCCGTGGTCACCAAGGAGTATGCTCCATTGGGGTAAACCTTATGGATGATATAAGGCCCTTCCCATTTGGGTTCTAACTTGGGCGGTTTCCTACCAGGGATCATTGGTGCTTGAAGGGCCAGTACTAGGTCTCACTGTAGAAAATAATGGAGACGAAACTTCTTGTTGAAGGCCCTTGCTATCTTATCCTGATGCCTTTCCAGATTGTGCAGGGCACAAAGCCGGTTCTTGTCCCGTGCTTCTAATTCAGCTAGACGGATTTCTGCTACCTCATCTAATGTCTGGTGATCATAGACTGCGGTGCGTAATGATGGAAGCTGGATCTCAATGGGTAGGACGACCTCAGATCCATACACCAGGGAATATGGGGTCACATGGGTAGAGTTGCGAGTCGTCGTCCGATAAGCCCAGAGGGAGTTGGGGAGCTTGTCCGGACAACTTTTCTTGTTATGACCAACCATCTTCTGCAGAATGTTAGAGAGGGTTTTATTGAACTCCTCGATCTGTCCGTTTTCCTGCGCGTGGTAGCGGGAGGTATGGTTCAAACGGATGTCGTACTTGGCGTACAATTTCTTCAGTTCAGCCGCTCGGAAGTTGGTGTCGTTATTGGTGAGGATGGTGTGAGGGACCCCAAACCGGTGGATAATATTGGAGCTCACAAAGTCGACGATGGAACGAGACTTGACCTCTTTGAGTGGAACTGCCTCTTCCCACTTGGAGAAGAAATCTGTAGCAGTCAGGATGAACCTACACTGGCGGGCTGTTGCCGGTGGATATGGTACATCAAGTCCCCATACCGCAAATGACCAAGAGTACTTGGTGGGGTGGAGGGGCTCCGGCGGCCGATGCAGGAAGTTGGCGTGAACTTGGCACGCGTGACATCTCTTGGCATACTCAATACAATCGTGGATCATAGAGGGCCAGAAGTACCCCAACCTCCGGATTTGATGGGACAGCTTCGACCCAGCTTGATGGGCGCCACAGGAACTGGCGTGAACCTCTTGCATAACTTGAGGAATCTCTACTCCTTGAATGCAACGGAGGAGGACGCCATCGAAGCTCCATTTATAAAGGATCTGTTCAAGACTGGGGCCGCTCTGGAGGGTAAATTGCAGTGCGCAACGTCAGATTCTCTCGCGCTCGGCCCGGTCGTCCGGAAGGTGACCATTTTGGAGATACTCGACAAAAGGTTCCCTCCAGTCAGGAGTGGCTTCAACCACTATGTCTGACGAACCCGGGACCCCTGACGTTGAGGGTCCGGCGGTGAGATGACTTATCTGCAGGCCATCATTGTCCTCTTATATGACAGGGGAAATGACTCTCCGATGTGCCACATGTATGATCAAATCATCTTGCTCGGGTTCTGCGAGCGACTCGACCAAGCCAACCAAGGCGTCTGCTTGACCATTCTGTGACCATGGGACATGGGTAATCTCTGGTTGAGAAGAGAAATGGGCCATTAGGCGGAGGGTGTACTCCAGCAACGGTACAAGATCTGGCTTCCTGACGACGTAGTCATCATTGAACTGTTTGATTACCAGCTCGGAATCTCCTTTCACATGTTGATGGGGCACGTCGATCTCAAGGGACAACTCGAGGCTGGTGATGAGAGCCTGGTACTCTGCCTCGTTGTTCGTATAGCCTTCTGACAATAGGAACGAGTATGGAAGGAAGGCTTGCGCCGGGGTAATGAAGACAATACCCAGGCCCACTCTGTTGATCTTAGGATCGTTGAGCCTCCTACCGGTGGGGCTCCGGGAGGCACCGCCGAAATGCATTTGCCAACACGGGACGACATGATCGACTGAGAGGATCGTCTCATCAGGAAAATCTATGTCCATGGATTGATCCACGGAGGTTGGATGGGCAGCTAAAAAGTCTTCCAACGCCTGTCCCTTAATGGACTTCTGAGGTACGAACCTGATATCAAACTGCTGTAGAATCACCACCCACCGTGCTAGTCGGCCAGTCAGCATGGGGCGGTTCAGGATGTACTTCAGTGGGTCTACCTGGAGATGGGTGGCATAAAAACTGGAGGTTGGAGCAGATACTTCTTGATTTCCTTGAAGGCGGTCCGACACTCCTCATCCCATTCATAGGCGGTGCCCTTCTTCATGAGCCGGGAAAAGGGCTTACACTTGCCGACCAGATTCGTGATGAATCAGCGTATATAGGCTAAGTGGCCTTGGAGGCCTCTAAGTTCCCGAATGTTTCTCGGGGGAGGCATTTGGCTGATGGCCTTGATCTTCTTTGGGTCGATCTCAATGCCTCAGTATCTAACAACAAATCCCAGAAACTTCCTAGAGGTGACCCCGAAGGCACACTTCAACGGGTTCATCTTCAGGTGATGGGAACGGAGGAAACCGAACACCTTCTCAAGGTCTTTGAGATGGTTCTGATGCTGACATGATTTGACCACTAGGTCATCTACGTAGAATTCCACTAGCGTCCCAAGAATAAGCTTGAATATGCGGTTCATGGCCTTATGATAAGTGGCACATGCATTTTTCAAGCCGAATGGCATAACCTGGTATCAAAAGGTACCTTGGGGAGCCCTAAAGGTAGTGGACTCCTCATCCTCGGGGGCCATCCAGATCTGGTTGTACCCGGAATACCCATCCATGAAAGAGAGAGCTTGGAACCCGACCGTGGCATCAATCAATAAATCCGTCACCAGGAGTGGGAAGTCATCCTTTGGGCAGTGGCGATTAAGGTCACAGAAGTCGATGCAGACTCTGATCTACCCATTCTTCTTCCTGAATGACACAATGTTGGCAAGCCACTTGGGGTACTAGACTTCCTTAACGAAGTTGGATTTGATAAGCCTGTCAACTTCGGCCTCAACCATAGCACCATGAGAAGGGTGCATCTTCCTGGGAGGATGCTTAAACCCACGATGGTTTGCCAGGAGGCCCAGACGGTGAACAGATACCTGGGGATCTAGTCCTGGCATCTCGTTGTAACTCCAGGAAAACACGTCATGGTGTTGTTTGAGGAAGTCTACGTACTGCTGCCGCTCCTCGGGGGACATGGCTTCATTGATCAATGTGGGTTTCGGATCTGCCTCGCTACCAAGGTTTACCTGTACCAGTTCATAAACCGTGGTAGAGACGCCTTCCTCAAAGGCGGGGGAGCATCCTCCAGGTCTTCCTCTCCACCCTTGGGGGGATGTCCCGCGACGGGAGATACTTCTAGGCTATCAAAACCTGAGGGGCAGCTGGTGCCGGCTTGGGCAGCAGTGGTCATCATATCAAGAGACTCACTCACCATTGAGACCATAGCAATGAAGGCAGTCGACCCTATCCCATCCGGCCTTCAACCTAAGGGGACACATTTGATGATATCAAAGCAGTGGTGACGTTTCGGCCTGAGTCGGTTGATTCCAGCCCGATGGAAGAGACACGTATGGCGCACCGCCGTTGTCATAAGCTTGATATTCTGGTACCATACAGGGGTAGGAGGTTCTAGGATCACCTGAGCCTGGTTGATGTAGGAGTACGAGGTGATTTTCCGCCGTCGCTTGGACACGGGAACATGCCTTCCTTGTGTACCCGAAACAACAAAACATTACCCCATGTCGGGGGTCATGGCCTCCAATCGGTGGATCGGGAGGATGTAGGCGTCATCCATGCTTGCCCAGGGATCACCTGTGACCGGGGCGGGTTCATCCTCACTTACTAGGATTTGATTATCCTTACTCTTGTAATAACTAGAATCCAGATAGCGGGCCTCACAAGAGGCGAAAGGAGACGCATCTCCTTGGAGCACGCCTACTCGACCATTGAGTGAGTATTTGAGGCACTGGTGATACGATGAAGGGACCGCTGCATGCAGACGAAGCCATGGCCTTCCCATCAACGCATTGTAGGTGGTGTCCTGAGAGATGACCATGAACTCGGTGCTGGAAATTAAGCCACCGAACTGAGTCTTTAGGTGGATCTTGCCGATTGGGGTTTGCTCGGTCCTGTCGTACCCCTGGATTCTGAGGTCAGAGGGAGTTAAATCACCTTCAGACAGACCCAGCTTTCGCAATGTCCGAGTCGGAATTAGGTTGATTCTGAAACCCGTGTCAACGAGGCAGTGGCAGACTTCCACACCATTGAAGTGGCCAGTGATGTATAGCGGGCGAATATGCCCCTGTATAGGAGGGTCCTCATCTTCATCGGAGAATGAGATAACCGCCTGACATTCAGCGTTCTCAATTGTCTCGGCATGGAAGGCTTCTGCAGCTGCTACCTCCATCTCAAACTGGAGGGGGCTCCTTAGGGCCTCGGAAAGTGCCTCGCGCATTTCAAATGACAGGAGAAGGGCCTCAAGGATAGAAAGCCTCGATGGAATGCCGGCCAGGTTCTTCAGGACATCATAATTTCGTGCCAAACGCGAACCTCTGCCTACAGGAGGCCGTTTGACATTTGGAGGCATAACGGGTCTTGCCGGTTGAACCGGCGGTTGGCTAGTACTGGGTATATCCTGCTGCCTACTAGTTGAATCTTGGAGAGTAGTCGCCGGACTTGGATCAGACAGTGGAGGCTGGCTTGTAGCTCGGCAAGACTGACTGTGATACGAACGAGGCAGCTCTCCCTGATCTAGTAACACAAATAGCAGTGGAGGTAGAGCTGAGGGCGTCAGATGGGGTTGCGCGTGCTGAGCTCTGCGCTGAGCCTGTTGTCTGGTCTCATTAGCATGCACGACTTGGCTGAAAGTTCCCGCTGACGTACCTCGATGACCGGTGTGGTTGCGGTTCTGCTGACGTTGACGTCGGCTGGGGACATTGGGGAGGTTCTCCTGGCGTTCCCCCTCGTCGGGAGTCATATAAGGCTTTACTAGCTCCACGGTGTTAACCGAAGCGTACCCCTGGATTTCGCTCGACGAGTCATCCACCACCAGGCAGATTCTGGGAGGAATCCCCATTTCAGGGGGCATAAAGTCGCCGAGAGTGCGGGATGACGACAGCACCGGCGGAGCGCGTTGCTTCTTCTTGCGTCGTCGCTGCTTTCCCTTTTGGGAAGAGGTCGACTGTGAAGGTGATGCAGAGGTACTGGATACTTATTCTAAAGGTTCCGGCTGCTTCAGGTGCGCCCGGATGATACCATGGGCACAGACAACGGTTTTTCGAGCCATCCAGTCGTCGTATTTCTGAGATCCGCGGCTGGGAACCTGCTGCCACTCGCCTTCACTATCGCTACCGATCTCTGACCCTGCAAAGACACCCGCCACTTGTGTTGGTGCTGGGCCCAACCTGACTATGTTGTTGTTGACCTCGTCTTGAATCCAGTCTTTAAACACATATCATTGCTTGAGGGTGTGCCCCAGAATCCGATGATAAGGATAGTAGTTGGGGTGATCAGTGAGATTCGCCTCTACCGGCCTTCTGCACTCGGGCAGGTGCACAATCCCTTACTCTAGAGCACTTCAGAAGTAGTCAGGGACCTGATTTTCATTGAATGAATAAGTCTGGTTCCTTCTTTCTGGATAGGGGGCCCTGGGGGCCTGGCCTTGACGAGGGACCGAAGGGGCCTGCTGAGGAGGCGGCCCCTGATTGTCTCACCTAGGTGGAGGTGGCGCATTGCGCGGGGAACCTGTCGATTCTGAGGCGGTCACTGCTGGACAGGAGTCTGTGCTTGAGGTGGAGTACCTCTGCGGGGTTGCGGGGATGGTGCCGCTAGCAGTAATTCCAGCTTCCTAGGGGCTTCTATTTGGGCCACCGCGGCGGGTTCAGCTCTGGCGGTCCTCCTGGCCGGGATCATAGGGGGCAACGAACGTGCCTAACTAGCCTGTTGCAGAGCTTCCTCAAGGCGCTGAGCCTTATATGAGAAATCTCTGAACCCTCCAGGGTAGTTCTGGGTAATCAGGGAGGGTACCAACTCCGTTTTGACGTTCCCCACACACATCGTCAGTAATTGCTCAAGAGTCAGTGGCATATCGAGGGAATACGTAAGTCCCTTCCACCGGGCGATGAAATCTGCGACTCGCTCACCAGGACTTTGCTTGCACTTGAAGAGGTCTGCAATGCTGGTCTTCCACGTGGTGGAGCTGAACTGGTATAGGAACTGCTGGCGGAGATCCTCCCAACCGGTCACTAATCCGATAGGGAGCTGGCTGTACCAGACGAATGCTGGACCTTCCAATGTCTGTACGAAACATCGGAGCTTGGCGGCTTCTTGCTGGGCCGGGGTACCCAGCATGGGGCCACACCTGGAAGAAAAATGAGCCAAGTGCTGTGGTGAGTCCCCTGTCCCGTTGAAGGGTGAGAAAGTGGGGTTCCCAAAACCTGGGGGTGTGGGCATATCATCCACCCACACGGGATACGGCTTGCCATCCGGTGGGACCGCCACCTGCCGCATTTCCAACGCTTCGAGGCGGGCTGTGAGTGCCGCTATAAGATCATCCAGGTGGGGGTCCCTGTCTTGATGGGGATCCCTAATCACAAGTGCGTTTCCAGGTTCTTCAACACGGTAGATGGATTCGGCAACTCGTGGATTGATTGGCGGAATGACCTATGGGGCGACTGGGGGAACCCAAACTGGATTCTTCAGATTTCCCCGTCGTTCAGGGGGGTTTGGTGAGACGTATCGTGCCCTCTTGCCGTAAGTTCCGGCTTCTGCCCTGTCTGTGGAAGTAACATGATCAGGGTTGCCCAGAGGCATCTCACCGGGGGGAAATTGTTCCTGCCTCGGCCTGGGATTACCGTAGTCGGGTCGCCGCTCTGCAGCGCGCTCAGCCAAGAGTTCGTCAACCAGCCTCTTCTGCTCAGCAAGATGCTGGCGTAACGTGGCCTTCTCAGGATCTTCATCCGTTTTCTGCTCATAGGCAGACGGGTCGGAGTGCTTGACAGTTCCGACGTGCTCCTTACCCTTGCCGGTATTTCGACCGAGTACCAGCGACTCGGTGGGTACAGGGAGGCTTAACAGGTTTCTATGCTGACGGGTAACCCTCCCTAATGAGTCCAACAGTGGTGGCGCGCCCTCGGGGGGTAAGTCTCCATCAAGGAATTCAAGCTCGTCTTCCTTGTCCACTACGTCAGCCATGTGGACCGCGACCCCTCTCAAGGGCATGTCCTCAATGTCGCATAACGAATCGGGCTGCCGTCGGATAGGGTCGAAGAGGAGAGCGGCATAGTGTCCCCAACCATGGAATTGCACATGGGGGGTAGCTTCCCTGATGACTCTGTGGAGTACTTTGAAACACTGAACACATTTCCGTTGAAGGGCGCTCTGACGGCCTGGCGACTCAGGGTGCTGGGCCACAAAGAGTGCAGCCAAATCGATCAGGTGGCATTGCTCGCCGATTTCTTCAAAGTGCTCTCGACTTCTGGGGTACACCACCCGCTCGTAACGAAGGCGGAAGTGTTTCGCCCATAGGGTTTGACAAAATCACCCCACTTCTTCAGGGGTAAGGGACTATGGTGCGTGAAAGTTCAGCACCGCCGTCGGCCAGAACTTCTCCGGGAAGTAATCCGCTGCGAGAATGCTCCAGAAGCTTCTGGGTTCGGACTTGGGATCTGGCCCTATATTGCCCCACTCATCAACCGGGGGCGGCTGAGGGACCGATAGCGGTACCGAGGCGGACCTCTGGGATAGTAAACTCGGTGGCGGAGAATACGGCGAACGAGCTGACTGGCCGCTGAATTCTGGGCCATCCTCTGAAGAGTGAGGTGACTTGGCCACGATGTAACGATACGATGGGCTGATAGCCACAACTTCCGGCACAAGAGTCGTGGCTTCCGGTGATAGGTCATGTCGTCGCTCTACCGCCGTTGGCCCCCAAAATAGCTCTCCGTGATCTCTGGTAGAGGTAGAGGGCGCTTCTGGTGACAATGGTGGTGATTGAACGGTCGAGACTTACAGAATTTCCACGATTTTTTCCTCCTGGATGTACCTGCGGAGAGAGGTGGGAATCTGGTGGACCTCACATTCCGGGAGAATGAGGCTAACGCGCCTGGTTCCTACCCCAGTCCTTGATACGGAGGAGCGGGGAGATGGTTCCATCGCTGAGTCGCATTCTACTTCCGAATCTGAGAAACGGGCCGGTTTGATCTCCACCCACCCCCCCAGGATTCTTCTTGTGGTGGCGACGACCCGCTCTCCTACCCCGGGGTGGCTCTTCCGGACAGGGTTGATTCTCAACATGTAGTCTCGGGGCGGCGCTGGCACCGTGGCGGAGAGGCCCCCCGCTCGAGATAGCCGAGGTACTAGGGGCACCAGGGAAAATTTCGAAGGGTACATGGGGAGGACCTCCATGGACATCACCCATGTGGGCGGAGCCTCTGTTGGAATCGGCAGGAGCATGGGTAGGACCTTCATGGTCGATGTGGGCGGAGCGAGGCTGACCTTCACTCCTCGAGTTGCTGGGGCGAGGAGGACCTTCGCCGGTTGCAGAGAGGACGTAGGTAGGGCACCCACGTTGGAGAAGGACCAGATGGACAGTGCTTTCAGATCGACGGTCAGGGGCAGGAGGAGGGACTCCATACCCTGTATAGTGGGTGCGGGAAAGGTTTCCGCGCCGAGCATCACTATCGCGGGGCAGGTCTTCCTTCAGGATGGGGGTAGCATGAGGCATACCTCCATGATGAGCTTCGGAGCGGGGAAGGACCATGCTCTGTGGAGTAGTGGTACAGGGAGGGCCTCCGTACGGGGGGACATCACCGCAGGTTAGTTCGCGGCAATCACCACTCAGGCCTGCAACCCTGAGAGTCAACCCAACCTTCCCGTGGGGCGGTTGGGGTCTCGATCCTGGATGGGTGAAGGAGTGCCCCTGCTTAGTGTATGCAGGGACTCCATGATGCACGTCGGCGATGGCTCGGGCCACTGTAGCTGTTGACGTCGACGCATCTGGGCGAGCGTCCTCAACCCGGTCCCGGCGCTGATGTCGGGTCAGACGAGCTGGCATAGGTGGTGCAGGGGCATGGCCTGCCTGCTCTTCCTACGGAGTCGGACGGTGGCGCTGACGCGGCCGAATGGGAGCCCTTGCTCGGAGCCCTTGGGTCGGGACCCTGACTGGGCCGAGCCGGACATCACCCGCCTCATCAGCGTAAGGCGAGGAGTCGTCGAGGCATTCCGGGGACAAGCTCCCGAAACGATTTAACGTTGGGGTGGGGAGCAAGGGCTCCCTACGCGGCCTGTTAGGGAGGCGTTGACGGTGGGGCCTGGATGCCTCCAGGTCCAGGTGGGCCATATCCCGAGTTGGGATGACCCCTTCCTCCTCGTACCTGCGTACGAGGTTATTGATCACCCTTCGCTGGATGATCTCTGATGGGGAGAGGGGACGTGGGCGCCCCATATTCCGCGATGTGGCGGCTGTCGTGGTGGTAGTGGAGCCATGCAGGGTGGCTATGGCGGTGTTTCCCCTGCCCCTGCGTAGGTGAGCGGGCGGTGATCGTGTCTCCGTAACAGCAACCTGGTTCCTGGGAAACGAAGGGATCAAATCATCAGCACTGTGAGGAAAAGGATTGACAACCAGTGCCCCAAAATCCTTCCATTCTCCACATCTGTAAGAAGGATCCATGCCAACACGTTGCAGAACGGAGTGCCCCACATTCTAATGCCCTGACTTCCGGTGAGTTTCACGACAGGCCCGCTATTTTCTTGGCGGGACCAGGCACCGAATATCTGGATCCGGTGACACGTCAATCTACTGGTGTCTCAAACACTACTAATCTCGACATTGAGGAGAATAAATTCACGTCGGGTTCACCATTTCTGTTTCCGAAGCTTTCGCCGGGGCGCGTGCATCCGTCCGTCCGCGGAGGAGGACGTGCTGCACTATTGCCCCGCATTCCCGCTTTCTAAAGGCGGGTGGCATTCGCTCCTTATTCAGGGACGTCTGTTCCTTGATCGAAGAGGGATGATGAAATGTCAGTTCTTCCTTCCGTGGATTCCTCCTCAGAACTCGTCACCTAGTCCGGGTCTCCCTCATAGATTTAATACGTTGTTCATGAAAATCTTCCCAGTGCCATGTTTCCATGGACGCCGGTTAATTACACTGCTTCTGTCGGGACATTTCAAAGGGTCCGGTCAGGGCAGAAACCTTCAGTCGGGGGAGTAGTCACGTTGAGGCATCAGTAGTGTTTCTGGATACTGGGGAACCGACATGTTTGTCTATTATCCCCGGTCATAGGGCTTCTCGAGGGCGTGGGAGCCCGAGGCATCCCACATCGAGCATGCGTAATTATATTCCATAGACACATATCTGAGGTTTTCCTCAGCTTCCTGTGTTTAACACAGGGTATTCCACGAGTTTAACGTCCAACAGAGATGGATCAGCCCGATCATAGCATTATCTAGAATGGATCGGATTGAGGGATTTCCCTTGAAGGGGTGCTGATACCGGGACCAGCCCATGGGCGGATGTGAAGAGGAGTGTACCGACATGGTCTCACCGGGATATGACGGTCCGGGTGAGAATCAGGGTGGATGATGGATGGATAAATGAATTGGAGGGGGGAATGGCGAGGGACCATCGCAAGGGAGACAGTGAAGTTGGGCTTGAGCCTCGAAGCGACCTCCTACGTATCCCCGTGGCAGGGAATCAAAGTCGACGTAGTTTGGGATGGTGCCAGTTAACCGGCATGAAGGTGGACCTTGGTCCGATGGATGTCGTCAGCGAACCAACGCGAAGGTGGGCCTTGGTCTGATGCTTCAGCGAACCGACACGAAGGTGGACCTTGGTCCAAATGGTGTGGGGCTTACACACTAGGCTGCCCGGGTGTGGATGAACCGACGTGAAGAAGGTCGGAGTGACCAACAGGTGGTGGGATTGAACCTATGAGAGGCTTCCTACGTACCATGTCGTGACATGGATCAAAGACCACATAGTTCAGGTTGGACATCGGAAGGTCGACGTGAATGAGGAGGACCAGGAGGGTCCTAGTGGTGGTGGGCTTGGACCTCGTGGAGGCTTCCTACGTACCATTCCATGAAATGGATCAAAGACCACGTAGTTCAGAGGGGCTTCATCGGTGAACCGACATGAAGGTGGACCTTGGTCCGATGGGTGGTGGGCTTGAACCTCTAGAAGGCTTCCTACGTACCATGCCTTGACATGGATCAAAGACCACGTAGTTCAAATGATGGAATTCGTCAGCGAACCGATGTGATGGTTGACCTTGGTCCAATGAGAGATGGGCTTGAACCTCGTGGAGGCTTCCTACGTACCATGCCTTGACATGGATCAAAGACCTCATAGTTCAAAGGGTTTCATCGGTGAACCGACGTGAAAGTAGACTCAGGGGTCCACTAGTGGTGGGCTTGAACCTCGTGAAGCCTTCCTACGTACCATGCCTTGATATGGATCAAAGTCCTCGTAGTTCGGATGGTGGGTGTCAGCGAACTGACATGAAGAAGGAGGGACCTTGGTCCAAAGGGGGATGGTCTTAAACCTCAGAGAGGCTTCCTACGTACCATGCATTGACATGGATCAAAGTCCTCACAGTTCGGGTGGTGACAATGACTTGCCATCAGACTGGAATGCAGTTTAACGTCATGCTGGATGAAGGTAGAACTCGACGTGAATTGGATGACGGGTGGGCTTGAACCTCGTGGAGGCTTCCTACGTACCATGCCTTGACATGGATCAAATAACTCGTAGTTCAAATGGGTGTGCAGTTTAATGTCATGCGGGACAAGGGCATACAGTTTAACGTCATGCTGGACGAGGGCATGCAGTTTAACGTCATGTTGGATGAGGGTATGCAGTTTAACATCATGCTGGATGAGGGTATGCAGTTTAACATCATGCTGGATGAGGGAATGCAGTTTAACGTCATGCTGGACGAGGGCATGCAGTTTAACGTCATGCTGGATGAGGGTATGCAGTTTAACGTCATGATGGACGAGGTATTATCATGGCCAATGCCAACTCTAAGCCCACATGAGTCATGCTTGGTGTGAGAAACAAGAGACAGCAAGGACCTGACGATCATGCCACGAAGGGTGCATCCGTGAGAAGCTAAGAGGGGATTACGCATTAGGCGGCCCATTAGTACTGGGACTTACTCCAGGATGGAGGCCCGAAGTGCGGAAAAGCGCAGCGAAAGAGGGATTTGGGACCAATGATGCAAGGTGCCTCGTTCCCTATCACGCCCTCCACTGACCTTGGTAGTGGGGAAGTACGAAGATGCAGGGGTGCAACCATCTATTGGGGAACTAGGGTCGCCCTTCTCTTGTGAACATAGGACGCTCCGATAAGAAGGATATCATCCCTTGTGGGGGGAGTGATTCCATCCCTATAGAGATGAGTGGTGTAAAGAATGTTCGAGCTGGGGGGACCCTTCGTGCGAGGCACGAGGTCGGGTCACAGTTTAAAATCATGTGTTGAGGACGTGGTGCTTGGCAGTTTAACGTCCTGCAGCTCAGACGAGGCGGATTCACTCCACACCCTTAGGACTTACATAACTGGTACTCTTTGCTCCTTGGGAGAGGGAAGGTACCAGTAAGGCCGTGGTCAAGGGGGGTTGTGGAGCGAACCATCGAGGGGTCCACGTTAGCGTGTCTATGCAAAGAAGCAATAGCTGTTAGCGTTCCTATGTGAAGAAGCATTAGTCGAAGCAACGCTACGAGTGGTATTGTCCATGGGACTTTGAAATCACATTGTTTATACCTAGAGGGTCGCACAGGAAGCGGAATTTCCAAGAAAAGGAGTGTACTTCGAGAAGCGGAGTGCCTTAGCCTTAGCATGGGGCATAGGTGTGAGTGGAGGGTGCTTCGCGAAGTAGAACAGTATTCGCGGAGCACTGCCTCGCAAAGAAGAGGTGCCTCGTGAAGCAGGGTGCTGCGAAGCAGTGTGCTTCGCGATGTGTAGCGATCCTACCTTAGCATAGAGATCACTAGTACAGGTTGGGTGTTTCGCGAATCATAAACGCTCTGTGGCTTCTCGGGTTCCCTTTGGAATCCCCCTCCTACGCGAATGCCCTTGAGCTTCGCGAAGGGCATCCCTCTCGGAAGAGGGGCTCAAAACGAGACAAAGTGAAGGTGTCACGTGAAGTAGAAGTACCTCGTGGAGCTCATGATTCCTATGGGAAAAGGGTGCTTCGCGATTCGGGAGAGGAGAAGCCGAAAGGTCAGATTGTCCGTCCTTGGGACTCAGGGGGAGCCCAGTATTTATAGGCAAGGGGCACCACGAAGCAAAACTCCCGTGCCGCCTCAGGGGCTTCGCGGCACGCTCGAGAACGTCAAATTAGTTCGCGGAGAGTTACCGCCTTCGGCGCTTCTCGGTAGGCTCGTGAACGTCAAATTAGTTCGCGGAGAGGTACCGCCTCTGGAGCTTCGCGGCAGGCTCACGAACGTCAAATTCGTTCGTGGAGTGGTACCACCTCCGGAGCTTCGTGGGACCATGATGCTCGGGTGCTTCGCATCAGTGCTTCACGAGGCAGCGTGCGGGTCTTCCTTTAGTGCAATATTTTGGCGCCAACAATGTGTTTTTTCCTTGATTATGTGGTGTGTAATTAAATATTCAAGAATATGAAGAGGGGATAACATGATTCCTAATCAATATGAATTATAATTTGACATGATTAAAACCATACATGTGAGTTAGTTCAGCCAAAAAAATATAATATCTTGACATGTGAGATAAAATACCTTGATTTGTGTTCTTGGGGCTCTATAGTGTGTTAGTTATGATAATCGTCAGTTCAGGATGTGTGGAGGTTGAGATTGTAACATCCCAGTTCCGGAAGCCACCCAGAGGTGCCCGGTACCTAGTTGGTCCTAGTTCTGGAAGCCACCTAGAGGGAAGATATTTTCTTCATAAGGGTGAGTGGGATGTCTAGGCGAGTAGAGCGGGACCCGAGCATCATGGGTTTAGAGGAGTTACAACCCAAATTGATAATCTATATCTAGATGACCAGGGGACTTCACAATTAGACTTTCCTCTAGTGTTGGATTGTTTCAGAGATGTCTTCCCAGAAGGATTTTTAGGTTTTCCTCTGGAGCGTGAGGTAGAATTTTCTATTGATCTTGTACCAAGAGTGGCACCAGTGTCCATTACTCCTTACGAGATGGCTACACCAGAGTTATAGGAGCTCAAGAAGCAGTTGGAGGAGTTGCATGCAAATGGTTTCATCTGACCCTATACTTCTCCTTGGGGTTCGCCTATCTTGTTTGTGAAGAAGGAGGACGGTACCCTCATGCTTTGTGTGTATTATCAAAAGCTGAACCAGTTGATGGTCAAGAACCGATATCCCTTACCGAGGATTGATGATCTCTTTGATCAGCTTCGAAGAGCTCGGGTGTTCTTGAATATTGACTTGAGATCTGGTTATCATCAGTTTCATGTTAGACTATCAGATATATCTCTCACATCCTTTTAGAGTAGGTATGGTCTATACGTGTATATGGTTATTCATTTCGGTCTCACGAACACGCCTGCAGTTTTTATGGCACTGATGAACCGAGTTTTCCATCCATACTTGGATTCTTTCGTGGTGGTATTTGTGGATGATATCTTGGTGTACTCTCACACTCAACACGACCATGCCACGCATCTTGAGATCATTTTTAGTACACTGAGAAATCATCGATCATATTTTAAGCTCTCAAAATGCCACTTTTGAATAGACCAGATTCACTTTTTGGGTCATGTTATCTCAGAGACAGGAGTATCAGTAGACCCAGAGAAAGTGAGAGCAGTAGTTTCTTGGGAGAAGCCGAAGAATTTCTTTGAGGTACAAAGCTTTATAGGGAAGGATGGATACTAAAAACTTTTCGTACAAGACTTTTCTTGCTTAGAAGCACCACTGATGAGTCTGACTAAGAAGGGTGCGAAGTTCTTGTGGTCAGATTCTTGTGAGTCATCCTTTCAGGAGTTGAAAGGGAGGTTGAATTCAGCACTGATACTAGTTTTTCTTGAGCTAGGCAAGAGCTATACTGTGTACTATGATGCTTTAGGTATCGGGATGGGAGCTGTGCTTATGTAGGGAGAAGGAGTCCTTGCATACGAGTCTCGATAGTTGCGGCCACATGAGAGGAACTACCCGATGCACGATATCGAGTTGGCAGAATTTGTTCATGATTTACGCTATTGGAGACATTATCTTTTGGGAGAGAATTTTGTAGTTTTCACTGACCACAAAAGTCTCAACTACGTCTTCACTCAGTGTGATCTGAATTTAAGACAACGAAAGTGGGTTGAGTACCTTCAGTCCTTTGACTTCAATCTTGCCTACACGCCTGGGAAAGGCAATGTAGTGGTTAATGCATTGAGTAGAAGGACCCAGATACAGGCAGTTTAGGAGGCCATCAGTGAGTGGTAGCTTATGGCTCTGTTCTATGAGATTTATTTGGAGGTGCACGAAAGATAGGGAATACTTTTTTCTTCTTCTATAGTTGTTACCTCTTCTCTTCTTTATCGAGTGCAAATGAGGCAGCTATCAGACTCAAAAGGCCTAGTCCTATAGGAAATCGTGTTAGGAGAGAACCCTATTCTTGGATGTACATTAGGAGAGGATGAGATGTTGCGTTTCCAGGGGCACGTATGGGTTCCATCAGACATACGCGAGGAGTTGATGCAGGACTTTCATTCTTCAGTTTGGGTAGTTCATCCTGGTGTCACCAAAATGTATCGTGACCTACACCGTTAGTATTGGTGGCTAGGAATGAAGAGAGATGTTTCTAGTTTTTTCATGAAGTGTTCCCCCTGTCAGCTGGTGAAGGCAGAGCATCAGTAACCAACAGCACTTTGGAAACAGTTACCCATTCCTGAGTGGAAGTGAAAAGATGTCGTAATGGATTTCGTGACTGGTTTTCCAAGGTCGCCTCGAGGGAATGATATAGTTAGTGTTGTCATTGACAGACTCACACAGGTTTCTCACTTCTTTTAGATCAAGAAGACCTTTAATGTTGATGAGATGGGACAGTTGTACATCCATGATATTGTACATATGCATTGAGTTCCACACACCATTGTTTCAGATAGGGATTCCCTTACTTCTCAGGTCTGGAAGGGGCTTCAGAAGGCTTTGGGTACACAAGTACTTTTGAGTACATCTTACCACCCCCAAACAGATGGCCAGTCTGAGCCTACAATTCAGGTTCTTGAGGACATGCTTCAAGCATGCATCATATATTTTGGAGGTTCTTGGGAGAATCACATACCTCAAGTGGAGTTTACCTACAATAATAGTTTTCAAAAAACTATTCAGATAGCACCTTATGAGGCTTTTTACAGTAGGCCATGCTGATCACCCTTATGTTGGCTAGAGGTAGGAGAGACAACTTTGCTGGGACCTCGTATTGTTCAAGAGACCACAAAGCATATAGAGTTGATTCAGAATAGAATGGCTATTGCACAGTCTCGACAGAAGTCTTATACTGATTAGCAGAGACGACCTCTGGAATTCAAGGTCAGGGATCAGGTTTTCCTGCGTGTCACACCGAGGTTGGGACACAAGAGTATTAGGAGATAGGGTAAGCTTTCGCCGAGGTATGTCGGTCCATTTGAGGTGTTGGAGAGAGTTGGGCCAGTTGCCTATCAGTTGTAGTTACCTCAGAGGTACCGAGTTATGCACGACATTTTTCATGTTTCTTAGCTTTGGCGTTACTTTTCAGACCTCTATCATGTCTTTCAACGTGAGGAAGTTGAGCTCGAAATGGATGCGTCGTTCAAGGAGAATCGTATCCGGGTTGTTGATCATAGTACAAAGGTTCTCTATGGCCAATATGTTCCTCTGGTACGAGTGCTATAGTAGCACGGACGGGTATAGGATGAGACTTAGGAGAGGGAGGCCGATGTATGATCACAGTGGCCGAACCTGTTCGGGGTTCCTTCTTCTACGCCGTACTAGGGAAATCCAGGGAAAAATTTCTTTAATGGGGGAAGTTTGTAAGAAATCAAATATTCTTTTTAGGTATTTTTTCCTTTTCTATTCATTTTTGATAAAAAGAGGAATTTATGGAAATTTTTAAAGTACACGCCATGTACTTGGTTACCGCATGTAGCCGTGTGCTGGCCGTGTAGCGGCCATGCACACGACCATTTGGGGGTGACCTGGATACCACCTAAAGAGGAGTACAAAAAAGGAAAGTACAAATTGTTTACTTCAAAAGTACACGTCGTGTATTTTATTTTTTTTCATTAAACGCACCGGGGTCACGTCTAATTGCCAAAACGATATTCTTCTGGGTCTCGTTCAGCTGAGAGCTCCCGTATGGCCATGATATTCCTCCGAGCCCCAAACCAAGCATCCAAACTCCGATTTAACTGTATTTGATTGCATTGGGATTGACTCGGAAATCTCTTTTTTCTGCATAATATTCACTTCATGATTCCTCCTATTTCTCAATTTATCCTCTGTTGAACATTTTAGACGTTTTCATATATCTTTGGTGCTCTAAAATGATTCAAGCCTCGAGGTTCACGTATATCAATCTCCCAACACCTAGGTATGTGGTTTGTGCCTTTCTGTTAATTTGTTTGAGTATTATATGAAATTTTCCCAATACCCTTGAACGTGGTATTGCGCATTTACCGTTTTAACCCTATTGTTTGCCTTCCATGCTTGTATGCTTGTGTAGAGGTTAATTGGATATGAACAGGGTTGATTTACTATGTATTGGATTTTTTTCCCATGAATGTCCTGTTACGACCATTTGGTCCTACTTAGACTTTTGGCCACCTTGCCTGTTTTCCATGCCTGTTGCTGTAGGGTGGAGAGTTTGTATTCTGACATGCTTGTTATGCTGTAGACTGGTGAGCCAAGTAGTTCTGTAGGATTAATTTGGCCATATTTCATTGCTATTCTCATTGACCTACATATGGTTGTGAGAACCCGGTGTAGTATACTATAAGGGGAATTTACCGAGTGAACTTCCTCAGATAGTCTTTGAACCATTTTAGACTATAAGGGGAATTGACCGAGTGAGCTTCCTCAGAGAGTCTTTGACCACTTGGGGATATAAGGGGAATTGACCGAGTGAGATTCCTTAGAGATTCCTTGACTACTTAGACTATAAGGGGAATTGACCGTGTGAGATTCCTCAGAGAGTCTTTAAACACTTGGGACTATAAGGGGAATTGTCTGAGAGATCTTCCTTAAAGAGTCTCTGGAGTATCCTTGTTTTGATTAAACCAGAGGGGTTAGGATGAGAGTAATACCCAGAGGGTTCCTTGCTTAATTTCTATAGTTGATGTATAGAACTGATTTCATTGAAACTGTAGGACTGGTTACTACTGAGTACTTCCTTGTTTACTGCTTTCTTTTGTTTATTACCTGCTATTTATTCACTGACTATTAGGCACAGATCTTGCGGTGATTGCCTACTGGGATTTAGTCTCACACCCTCTTTGGGATGCACATTTGGTCTTAAACAGATTATATTACTGCAGGATAGATAAGGGAAATCATCCTTCTACTTTAGGTACTTGATATACTGTGGAGCTAGAGAGCATGAGACCAAGTTGAGTCTTGCGATGATGAGGATCTGTTTATCTATTTTATTTTGTACTTTGGCTCAGTACTATTTTGTATTCCAGCATTGTGATGTGTTTGGATGTTTTACTAGACATATGTACCATGCATAATTTTTATATATATACACTCCAACTGTTTATTTCTTCAGACTTCCACTATTTACTTTCATATGAATTATTACTGCTTCCACTATTGTTATATGTTTTTTTCTTCCTCTGTGTTACTTTGCCAATGAGGGTATATTTTCCCCACTAACACACCCAAGGCCCTCACTACTAGTCGGTAGCCTCTGACATTAGGGGAAATGCTCTTGAGTCCATGTGACCAACCAGGTACGGGGCGCCTCTGGGTGGCTTCCGGAACTGGGACGTTACATAGATGGTTATTTGTAAGGGAGGTGGATTGAGTATAGTATGAGGTTGCAATGTTATGTGGTTTTGAGTGATATTTTATAAAAAAATTTGGTCTGGTTTGGTGTGTTTGTTTGGTGGTGGTGTTCAGTTGTAATGAGATCCTTGAAAGGTATCTCATGGTATGGATGTTTTGACCTTTTATCTTATTCCATTTTGGGTTGGTTTTGATTATTGTGGGTGAGAATGGTTTTAGAGGTATATTATGTAATGGTATTGACCTTATGACCCATTACTCTGTGGGAATTCTGGTGGTTGAGGTGTTTGGGGGAATCCTTAAGGAGTTTAGAGGGAGAAAAGAGGAGTTGGAGATGAATTTTCAGCAAATGTAGTTCTATAGTGTGAAGTCTTGGGCTATATTTTAAGGGTGGCCAATGAAATGTGGATAGTTCGACTATGGAATAGGCTGGATCAGAAAAGGATTTGGTGCAACTGCAAAAATTAGTATAGCTATGGTGTGGGGATGGGTTTCTTACCCAAGTGGCTGCGAAATAGGGGTGCTGACTGTGGAGTAAAGTCTTGAGGGTGTTTTTTGGTGGTTCAACCATTTTATGGGGTATTTTTGTTATAGAGGCGGGATGCGGTGTTGCCCCTTCCTATTGTTGGGTTCTATGACATAGCAATCTAGGTTGCGCTATGGTCCCTTTTCTGTTTTATTAGATTTATGGCATGGAGATAGCTACAGATCTCAGAGGTAGCTTTGACCATCTAGGCTACAACATGATCCTTCCAACCACGCCATAGTTCCTTCCTTGTTTCAAAAATTATTTTGTGTGGTGTGTGAGGCTATTCTATGGTCTTATGTTTTTAGTCTTGGTATAAATTACCAGAACCACTCAAACACCCTCATTATTCTAGGAATTATCTTGTTTCTTGGGTTACCCAAGTAAATCCTAAGTATATATTTCATCCCCCTTTCATTGTTTTTCAACCCTGGAATTGGGAGATCAATTATTGGTATTTCTAGGTGATATTCCTCTTTTCCCTTCCATGTTTTCCTCCCTATTCTTCATTTGGGGAAATGTTGATATCAATAAACTAGTAGTTTATTGTTATTTTGGTAGAGGATGTTGTGGTTATTGTGTTTATGGTGATCAAGGTGTTGTCCTTTTTTTAGTGATCATTAGTGGTTTTCATCTTGATTCAACCCTTTAAAATAAATCAAAAAGTTTCATTTGAGGAATGGGATCCTTCATTTCTCATTTAATTGTATCATGTGGGAGGCATTATACTATTTTTTATCTTCAGGAAGATAGCATACACTGGACTAATAAAGATAATGAATTGGTAATTTGAAATTGAAATGGTAAGGGGAATGAAATCACATGTTTTAAAACCTTTTAAATTATTTAATATTGAAATTGTATGGTCTTGATGCCTTGTTAAAAATCATGATCATTGGGGGATTTTTTTGTGCTATATTTGATTTTCTATAGAACCCTTGTTGTGTGGTTGTTTGTTATCACCTTAAATGGAATTGACTAATCACTTATACTTGAAAAAATAATTGGTTTCCCCTAGAAATTATGACTTGTGTGAGAACGACATTGAAATAAATAATTGAAAGTGATGAAAAGACCCTTGAAAATATGAAATGAATATGTGATGTGTGGTTGTTCTATGGGGGTATATGCGATGATTTGTGTGGTTTTTATATGTGGCATATGTTATGGGAATTGGATATGATGTGGGGGTTATGATCAGAAGTTGTTCTGATGTGAAATGTTAGAAATCTGGGGGATTGTTGGTATGATGAGGATGGTTGGTTGTGATGTGTTTTGTTATGACATATGCCTAGGTAGTAATGGAATTAAATTGAAAATGATGAATTAAAGTGTCATTCTTTGAATGGTTAATGAATTTTTGAAATAATGTGTAAAGTGTGGTTAAAATTGGTTGTTTATAAATGTGAAATAAATGGGATGAAATAATGAAATTAATGGTATTGTTAATAAATATGGCTGGAAATGAAACATTAGGAGATTGGATTAGTTTGAAAGGATAGGGTGGAATGAGTCTTTTGACTTGTTTTGTGGTGTTGTGAATTTAGAGGTGGTAGAAAAAGTGAAAGATGAGGTGAGGTTTGGTGATGATATTATGAGATAATTTGTGCTCATGATGTGAACCCATGGGTGGTACATGTGTGTGTATATGTATATATGTATACCTTTTCTGTTCATTGTGATTTATATATGCACCCCACCCATGTTGAGAACTTTTTGCTAACAATCAAATGGCTTGGGGGTGTTTTCCCAATATCCCAATGGTGAGGATGGATGGATGGCTACCTAATCCTCCTTTCTCTCTCTTTTGGGTGATGATGACATGCATGATCTATGTTGGATAGATGCAAAAAATTAATTATTGTGATGTTTGATGAGATGATGAGATGGTTTATGTCAGGGGTTGTTCATGGTAGGAGAAGGGCATGAGTTTAATGTCCTTCATGTTCATGATACCGTACTATTCCAGTAATGTGTTGTGATGGTCCAGGTGTCTGTAATTAGGATGATATGTGATGGTTTAAGTGTCTGCGGGTGGGATACGATGTGATGACCCTGGTGTTTATAGGTTGGATGTGATATGATGTGATGTGATAGACCAGGCTCCTACATGCAATATGTGATGTGACGTGAGGGCTTAGGTGTCTTTGTGAAGGTTTTTGTATGGAAGAGATGAGAGTGCTAGGATGTATAATGTTGGGATGTGAGAGTGTCAATCTAGTGGGAAAGTGGTGTGGGGTACCCTTTTATTGATATGCTTATTATTATGTTACCATACTTGGATGTTTTATTTGGTGAGTGATCCCTAGTGAGTATGGGTTTGGTTAGTTGACCTGTTTAGGTGCTATTGGTTCAGTTGTTTTCTCACTAGGGAATTAACATGCTTAGTTCACATGTGTATGTGATACTTTGGATATCATACTGAGAATAATTGAATGCTCACCCCATATACATAAAAACTTATTTTCAGGTTTCTGGGAGGACTATGTAGACTATGATGGAAATTACTAGCTTAGACTTTTGGACTATTACTGTATCACCACCTTAGATTTTTTCCTTTTGGGTATTTACTTTGTAGAATCTTGTATTTGTTTACATTATTCATGCATTATGGGATGATTTTTGGGTTACCTTTATTTTATATTATTACATAGAGTTTCTTGCATTTGATTATTCTATCTCACGATCCTATATATTATAGAGTGTAATACCTCCCATATATTACATTTTTACACAGTCGGTGCTAGTCGCCAACCTGGGTCCTACTCGAGGTAGGAATCGGGGGTCATTATCCTTATTTATTCATTATCGATCTAGGAGTGGTACCTTTAGAGGGATGGGTCATGATAGGAATCGACTCTCCAAGATTACTTGTGAATAGTTCATTAGATATCTATTATCTCTTTGATCTCACCTTCTCCCGATAGAGGTCCTTAAGGTGAGAAATGACGCTATACACATCTATATCCTCATATTTCTTTAGAAGATCATTGTACATAGTGTATAAAATGAAACATTTTATGTACATTATGTCATCAACATTCCTCAAATAGAGAGATACTTCTTCTTTACTTGCCTCTTTGGTAATGAACTTAGGAAGTTGGCTTTCCATAATGTACAATTTCTGTTCATGGTGTAGTATAATGTGCAAGTTCATATACTATCCCTAGAAATTCACACAAGTTAAAAGGTTATCATTATATTTTCAAAGTTGTTTGATTTACCATTTATAAAAAATTAATATCAAATAATTAGTACATGTTTTGATTATAAGATTATATTAACAAATTTAAATTTAAATAAATTCTATGAATCTACCACTATTTTTCGAAACCCAATATCCCACACCATTAGTTTCATAATATCTTATTGCTTATATATTATAATATAAAGGATCGATATACCCCTTATCATAACCCAGACTTGAGATTGAAAAGTTATTTTAAGGGTTTTCGGTAGGAATAACTTTCCAACTACATTAAATCACCGTTTCTTGATCCGTTGAGTGGAATCACCAATTCTAAAATTTCTTTTTAATATTTCCTCAAACTTTTACTCTTAATTACACTAAGGAATTATTGGTAATCCAAACCTTGATGTGAACTAAGTTAATTCAACCCAAAAATTCAACCTAAAAGTTCCATGATAATTGAAATCACCCTATCTTGGGTTGGTCAATCACTTTAAACTATGAGGTCATTTCTAACTTAAGTAGTGGAGGAATATACTGACATAATATTTTAGTTTGAGGGAGTTTCGTTTTTATGTGTAAAATACCAATTCCTCATTTTAATATTAAGTGGATTTTACTTATGTGTGTAACCATGTCTGGTAAAATATTTACACATAATCCAGTTATATTTTATTCCATATTGCGTGATTATTAATCCATTTATTAGGTGATCATAAAATATTTAGAAACATAAATAATTAACCATGAAACTGATATAAATAAAATACATGTGTCAAGATCATGAGATTATCTAACGTTTAGTTTATCTAGAGGATGATAAACTAACCCTCAAACCTAGGGGAAAACATACCTTGAACCGTATCTTGGTTCATATTGTAGCATTACACTTTTGATCTTATGTGTTGGCTTGATTGGTTTCACCTTGGATCCTTGACTCAGGAAACCTCCCATAAAATGGGAAATCCATAATTTCATAATCTTTTAGTCACACACAAGTGATGGGATCCAATGGATTGGATAAAGGGTTTTACATAAATGAAACCATAGGCACTCAAGACATTACATAATAAGGGAGAGGGTATGAAACACTGACCATCATTTTAATTTAATAAAAAAAATCACATACAAAGGAATAACCTAATATCATGATCATCTACATTACATGCAATGAGTATAAATTTTATATACTACAATTAATTACCTTTATTTGTTCTTTAATTAATATAACACATCTTGAATTAGTCCAATCAATCCAATTTATCTTAATTCTATTAAAGCATCCTCAAATAACCATCATCTATAATTTTTTTTAAATTAATTTAATTTAAAATTAATGAAGTTCACAAGTTTAATTGGAGGAAAATTTTTGTTCTTATCCAAAATTTTAACACAAAATTTATTTAACATATAATTATCAAACCTATGACATGTCATGTACTTTGTAAAATAAATGACACACGGAACACATGTGAAGAGGTTTGATTATATATATTTAATTTTTCTCTATGAAAAAACGGGAACAATGTCTGAAATAGACTAAAAGGTGTGTACAAGAGTACATGGAATGTACTTTCCTCTACCTATGTTTGAAACGCATGCCTTGGGACTGGGCATGTTTCCTGCCGCATATGAGTTTAAGGTACAAGTAATATACTCTGGTTACATGGTGCGTGTTCTCAGAATTACATGGATCACCAGTCCCTGTGCCATGTATCTGATACATGACACGCTGGGACACCCCATGTTCTCTGACTAAAAATTAATTTTTTATTATCAAAAATTTTTTAAGGAGAAAGTGAGAAATGATAATGTTCAGCATTACAATCGAAAATCCAAGCAAGGAAAATGAAAAAAAAGGATCTGCCTCGCCCCAGCAACCACCTCATGTCAACAAACCTTTACCAATTCATGACCATTCGTAAAGATATCCCATGAAAGGATGCATGTGCATAAAACTGATGGCAAATCCATACCCTCTCAGACCCACAATATAAATGGCATGAACATGTGAAGGATTCTTACTCTGATCCTCATCTAAAGTAGATCCAAAAACAAAGTTGAATGACACAAACCTTCACTCTAAAAAGCACAAAGACAAACCCAAGAATAGATTCAAACTGAACCAGAAGACCTCCCAAATCAAGAAAAAACTTCCATCAGTTTAACCAGAGTCTTGGAAAAGCAATTTTAGCTTACCCGAATCCATTTACCTAAATAATTTCCATAAGATATTTGGAACCTAAATGTTAGGTGCATCCCTCATCAGAATTTCAAATTTAGAAGCAATTTAGTCCCAGGACTGTATGTACTCTTCAATACTAATCTTCCCTTTTTTGAATCCCCAACAAGAATAAGGTCCTATTTTTAAATCCAAGTGTATTTTACCTCATTAAGGGTTGACCTTAGAGGTCACTCCATTATTTTAGCAGCATCCTCCTTATAAGAATTGAGTATAAAGACCTGCTTAACAACTTCTCTCTCAGATATTAATAGTAATTCCAAGGGTTGGTCACCCTGGGCCCTTGATATTTGGTGAATCAAATCCTCATAGCCAACCTTTTTGATGTTTGTATTCTTAGAAGAATGATTATACAAAGTAGGTGGTAAGGAGGAGTAATACCTCCTACCCTTCCTCCTCTTATTACTCCTATTCTCCTTCGGACTTGATGCTTCACCTACCGAATGACTAATTTCAGCTTCATTGAACATGTTCACGCATCCTCGGCCTGTCTTAGTAGGGGTAATAAGTTCAGAGTTCAATCCTACCTCTGCTATCCTTTCAAATATGTTTCTCAACTAAATTGAGGACCGGTTCCTTGAAATCGATCCCCCTGCTTCCCCAGAACTGGCTTGATTTTCCACCTCTATAACAGGCCCCTGTAACTCCTAAAAAGTACCAGTACCTAGTTAAAACACCTCATCTGGGGAATCATCCTTGCCATCCACCATCTGCACCATGACATCGTTACTCCCAATCCCCTGAGATACCCCTCACGTCGTCTCCTAGTTAAGAAAACATCCCTCCCTTACACTGTCATTATGATGCAGTGAAGAGGGAGGGCTAGCTAGGTCCATTTTCAACCTACTAAAAAAAGACACCACCTTTAGGGTGTCCTGAGGCATCAAAGCCTTTTTCATAGGTGACTGTGATCGTGGTTCATAACCAGAATCATCCTCAATAACCACTTTGTGAAGTCCTAGACAAGCAGAAGGCCTCTATTCCAGACTCTTTACCTCATCATGCGCCTCCTGCTCCTTGCCTCTATCCTTGTTTCTCCTCAAAGCAGACCGAGACCCCTTAAAACATAATTCCAGTGAATGACCCATTCACTTGCATCCCAAACATATGTTCATCTAGGTTTTGTAGATAACCCATTTCTTGTATTGATATTCCTCACCCATAGTAATCCACACATATTAAAATGGATCTCTTGACACATCCATTTCAACATATACATGGGGATTAATAGGGTGGAAAAGAGCTTTGGTTCTACTATCCAAACACATATATCTACCTATCAGGTTTCCTAGCATACACATAACAATGATATTTTTAAAGCGAAGGGGGAGATTAGGGAAGTTAACCCATGTCTCCATAAAAGGAGGATACCGCTTCATATTAAGATCAAAGGACCACCAAAAAAGGATGAATCTGAAACTGTTAAAACTACGAGGTGTTCTTGAACAAGCCTTGACGAGGTCTACCTCCGATGCAAAGCAGATCATAATTTATAAATTATCCAGTAGACCCACAATCGCCCTGTCCTGCAAGTCCCAAGTGCCAAAGATGTATCTATCAAATGAATAAAATGAGGGACGTCATTGAAAAAATCTATAAACTAAGGTATTCTTAAAAAGATTAGATGATTCTGATAACTCTGCAGATAAAATATGGAGGTTAGGGCACCCATCAAGCAAATCTGAGACTTTCGGTCTGAGTACGACTTGAGGTAAAGAAGGGAGAATATTGGGATTTTAGAAAGGAATGAAGGATGCATCCACTCCTTTGAAGGATGCCAATGGTCCCTCCCCCATCAGTGGGGGAGGGACTGATACAGAGGCTGATGTCATCATGGAGAATAACTAAGGTTCTTTGGGAGGGGAAGTCCCACGCATCGACCTCTGAAGTAAAATGACACCCCGTGTTCTCAGCTGTAAGAAAATATAGACTACATGTCATGCAAAGTGGTTACACGACATTTAGTTCTTCAAGTCATGTGACAGTCTATCTAGATCTACACACTAATCCATTTTTGTCAGATCTTAGATTAGGTCACCTTGGATATATCTGACTTTATCACAAGATATGGACATGAAAACAAAAATACACGGTGTGTATATAGGAAATACGTGCCATGTACTCTAATTTTTTCCAGGCAGAGGCTTTGGAACCTCTAGATGGTATGAATCAAATTCTTCATTGTTTTTAATTATCAAATGATTACTAATTATGTTATCGTGAATGAAGAAAGGGAAGAGATGAAGACGTTCAGATATAAAAATTTTTACACAAGTAAAAGAAAATAAAAATCCATGAAACCAATCAATGAATAATAAATAATTATAAATTAAACATGTGATCCCTCTGGTACCACTTGAAGGTTCCAAGCATAGTGAAAGTGTCCTACGAAGGTATGAAAAACTCGGCTTTTAATATTAATTTATGTATAATTGTTTCCACACATGATTAAAATGTCATTTCTAATGAAAAAAATTACATGATTAGATTAAAATTCTATAACTAGAATAGGAGGATCTTCACATGTAATTTATAATTAATTTATGAGAAGATATGAAATTTACTCAAATTTTAATTCTCTCTTCATTGATGTTTTGGTTAACAAGATCATGTCATACCATAATTTCAATGAAGGATCCGAGTGTATACTCCCTCTATTAGTGATCTAGATGTGTACCACAATATTTGAATGTTATCAATTAATCTCTAGGTGCTAGCATGTATGATTCTAATTGTTTTTTTCATGGTTGATCACAACAATATTATTCTCAAAGGAGGAATAACTCTTGATTATCTCTAGAATTATTGATAGATAAGGAAGAGAGTGCATGATCAATATATTTAGATTTATCTCTAAGAATGGATAGATTCTCTCCCAATCTATTGGTCACACCCAAATTTTTTTAGGAAAGAGTATAATTAGATATTTATTATGATAGGTTTAGGGTTGTAAAATCATACAGAATCCCATATCCAACATAATAATTCTTAGTTGACCCAATGTCCAATAATAATAATAATAACAATAATAATAATATTAATCACTTGACATGATCAACAAATTAACCATATGAATATGGATAAATTTCATTTATACCATTTCCAATAAGACCATTAAGATTAGTCCTCTTTCCTTCATCGATATTTACTAATACTTGAATAATGACTATTTAATAAATAAATGTCTCTGAATTATTCTATGATAAATATAATAAATATTATATTATATAAACATGAAAATAAATATTTACTATTACTATTTAACTGAATTATTATTTCAAATAATTTGTGATTAAATTATAGAGATCAACCAAACTAAATAAATATTATTTATTCTAACTTGTTAAATTCATTACTTAAATTTAATTGAGATTGTAGATACACTAAGTGTGTGAACCTCTAGGCCTCTTTCTTAGTGGAATTATGCATAATTTCTTAAAGTACAAGGTTAGAATGTAGTAACAAACCAAAACACCCATATAGAAATATGTTAATGTCACAATGGAATCCAACCACCTAAAAATGATTATAATGCAATATAATCCCATTGTGATATCTAGAATCAAGCGGGTTGAATGTTGATGTCATCAAACTATATGCTCAATATCTCTTTCTTTGAATTTATAGAAATGAACTTGTGCACCAAACACAATGGAAATAGATTTATATAGGCAGTTCCATTCCCATCAAAGGGACGAGATATCATTTTCTATTAAGGGAAAAAAGGGATAAATCCTTTCTTGTATTATCCATTAATGAAATATTAGTTGCGAAACAACCGACGTATCCTACCTCTTCTCAAGTATATATCATTATTATTTCATTAACACATCAGAGTACATAACTCATGATATCCATAAATGATAACATTAAAGTCTAAGGGTCAATACAGATGTCAGTATATTGGAATATCCAATGACACATGGAAATATATATTTTCTATTAATGGGTATGTTCTCATAACATCTTATCTTGGAGATTACCAAAGGAAAACACTATTAGAAGGTGTCTCAATGTCTTATGATCCTCATACCCCTAATAGCCTGTATCATTTACATCCCTTCAAAAAATATCATCCATCCATAGAAAAAGGTTTAAGAATAATGTTGTGGAACCTCTAGGTTCTAATTATAGAAAGGAACTACTATGATATTTTAGCACAATAATATTCTTAAGACATTATCACATAAAAATTTCATATAGATAAATAATAATAATGTGTTAAGAAAAATTCATTAATAATGAAAACATGTAATCAAGTACTAAAAAATTTGGTTCTAGGGCACCAACTCCAACAAAACTCCCCCTCAAGAGATGATCTCCATATTCACTTCATCAAGGCAGACCCTTTTCATCAATTATTCTCTAGAATACCAATTAATAAATCATACCAAGATGGTTACCTTCACTATGTAATAATTATTCTAGATACACCACTTAATTAAACCTTCCCTTTAGAATAAGATTTACCTACAATTACTTACAATGAATTCACACAAATAGAAAAAATATATTAAGGAATTAGGTGTATCTCCTTTAGCTCATTGGAGTGAACAACAAGGATGAAAATATATTATTGACTGCGATAATATTTTGTTTTATTCTTATTCTTTGAAAGTATCCTTCATACATTCTATTTTTTAAATCAATATTTTCCTTAAGAATAATGGATTATTTTGTTTTTTATTTGTGTGATATCTTCTTTGTAACATCCATCAAGGCATATGTATCACTTAATGAAACATTTATATTTTTTATAATTTCCACTTGAGATGGTGTGATTGTTAGAAAATAATTTAATTTGTTTACATATTTATTTCACCTCCCATACAACAACTCATGAGATTCTATATTATCACCATTTGTTAACCTCTCATGAAATTTTATTTCTTATTTACATGGAATCTTTTATTTACATTTGTATCTTGTCTTCTATTATGATCTCTCTATTTCTATATTCATTTTAGAAATTAGATGGGAAAATAAAACAACACACTTTAGAAATGTGTTAAATATTTTTGGTTCCTTCACATGTAATCTCAAGAATGTTATTCTATAAATAAATCCCTAAATCTTTCACTTAGACTAATGTATTATTCTGCTCCATCTTTCTCCCATCAATATTAACTCCCAAGGGTTTCTTAAATGTATCTATGGTGTGTACAATTTTACCACAAAAAAAAATCTATTCTATTTAGTGTAGCTCTTATCTTGGATTTATTGGTTATGTTATATGGTAACCGACCTTTTTTATTTCATAAAACATTCATTACATGGTACAACATTTAAAAATACAGAGGATCTTATGAAGTTCAGTGTTTTGGAAACTAGAAACATAATATAAAAAACATAAAAATTATTCTAATCCACTTGAAATAATTCTTCATAGGTTCTTCATAAGTTAATTTTACTACATCTCATATACTGGGGATATAAATTAAATAAAGGGGTGAGCATAAATCCCAATATGGGAATAAATAAAGGAGATACTTATCATGCGAACAAGAGCCATATCAATAAGAAATGATCATATGAACATGAGGTATATCATAATAGAAATAACATGAATCATAACATGTAAATGTATCCATATCATAAAAATGACACATTCATAAGAATATCACTAAGGTTTATCACCAGGGTTTCATAAATCACAATTACCAAGATTATTCACTAAGGTATCATAAAACACATCATCTCTTGAGATTAATTTTTTACCCAATGCATTGGAGCTCTATTAGATCACACCCTTCATATGTATAAATTCAACTGTTCCACATAGATCATAATAAAACATTTCATTAATAACCTAGGGAGAATAAATAATGGTTTTCATATAAAATCATTGAGTACAATGGTGCTTAAAGAGGTGAACATTACATAATTTTTTACCCATGAAGAGGGAATGCCAGTTTTATTCATTTAAATCCATATATCAATAAATTATATTTACATATATGTGAATACCAATAAAAAATGAAGTGGTTTAGGTATTTACAATATTGGAATTTCTCATGTAAATGATATAAATTTAAAAAATTAATTTGGCATTATGATAATATACAACATAATTTAAAGGGAGGGAATAATGGGAGAGAACGAAGGTATCCCATCATTAATTTTTTTTAGAATTATAGGGAAGATAAAAGTTTGAAGAAAATAAATAATCTCTAACATTGATAAGACTCACAAAAATGAGGTACTTGAATTAAAAGTAAGAAGAGGATCATTCCATTACCTTGAATATTTTTCTCCTAAAACTTGAGGGTGGAACCTTGATACTTTGAGAGAAACTTGGAGGGAATATTTGGGAGAGGAAATGACTATAAATTCATGGATTATGAATTTTTAGTGGAGATTAATTGGGAATGAGTGGTAGTTATACTTGATGAGGGGTGGGTTTTAAAGGATTAAATATTAGTAATTTTATCATATAAGCCAACCACTTATGAGTAAATTGAATTACAACCAATTTCCTAGACCAGTAATGAGTGAGAGAGTGTTTTTCGACACTTAAGGCCTTCCAAAATCAGACCATACCTTCCAGACACCACAATTAATTCGAAAAATCCAAAGATTAAATTTTATTTCAAAAATTCATTTTTTTCAAAAAAATAAATTATAAATTTTAAAATTAAAATTAAAATTTATAATTTTATTTTCATAATTATTAAATGAAATATTTATTAAATAAAATGTTTCATAAAATTTATAATCATGATGATATAATAATGATGTCATAAAATCATAGTGCACATAAAGTGGCAATTTTTACTTTTTTCCCCAAAATTCAACTTTGTCATAAAATTTTCAAAAAATCATTCTAAGATAATTTTTAAAGTGATGAGTCCAAAAATGAAGTTTATTTCATAAAAATAATTCTATAAGTATGATAATTTTAACTTTTAAATAAAACTAATTATTTTAATGAAAATTAACAATTTAATGGAAAAATAAACATTCTGACCATTAGAAAAATTACTTAGGGATTTATTAAAATAAATTTTCATTTAAAAAGAATTTTATAATATTATTTTATGAAAAAAAAATTATTTTAAACTTAAAAATAAATCATATTTTTAATATAATTTGTTTATAGACTCTTAAAAATAATACAATTTTTATTATATCAATGAATAATCCCAGTGATCAATTAAATGCATCTACATAACAAAAAATAACAATGACGAACTGTTTTATTGAATAATGGTAATAATTTCAATCAACCATATTATTTGAAAAACTTAAAGGTAGTTGATAATATTTCACTATAAATACACCATCTTTTTACACTTCATAATTCACTTCAATTCTAATCAAGGTTCAATATCGTTTCCAAAATAAATATTTTATTACTAACTCTCTATTTCTATATTATAGTGTTGTTCATGGGTACAATGATTCTAGGGGATCGAGGTGACCCAAATTTTTATATTTTAATTTATTTAACCTATATTATTCTTAACATTATAATATTCAGTATTATATTTGGTATTGTTGTAGACTGAATGCAACATTATTAAATAATGAAATAAAGTGTTGCTAGTTTCTAGTATGTGTTTCCATTACTTTATTGTTCTTAGTTGTACTAGTTCATATAAATACATGATGTGTAAAGTTCTTATGAAATTGAAATTCATTCTATGTGATTCCATTATAAAACACAATAAAAAGTTATTAAGAGGCAAGAGAAACTTTATTAAAAGAAGAGAATTTTTTGGGTTGTTACATTCTACCCCCTTAAAGGAATTTCATCCCCTAAATTTAAAGTCATATTATAAGTTGTGAATAGATGAGGTTAATTCTATCTCAATATTTCCTCTAGTTTCCATGTTTCTTATTAATATTTATTATTCATCTACAAAACTTTTTCAAGGAGAGTTGTCCTATTATATATAACTTTGCCACTACATTCTAAGATCTCCACCATATTCTCCTCAAAAGAGTGTTCATTATCTAGCTTTACCACTTATGGATTCATTACATGTGTGGGATCAGGTATGTACGTCCTCAAGAGTGATACATGGAACATATCATGAACATGAGCCATTTTTTGTGGAAGTGGTAGCCAATAGGCCACTTATCTTATGTGATCAAGGATCTCAAAGGGTCTAATGTACATCAGTTTAAGTTTTTCTTTATTTCCAAACCACATTAATCTTTTCCATGGTGATATTCAAAGTAAAAAATTATCTCCAACATCAAACTCCAAGTACCTTTGATGTTTGTCAGCATACCTCTTTTACTAAATCTGAGAACCCTTTATGTGTTGTTGGATTGCTTGGACCTTTTTTTTCATCTCTTGCATAAGATTGGGTCTAAGTAGCTTCCATTAACCAACTTCATCCCAATAAGTAGGAGTTCTACATCGCTTCTCAAAAATAGCTTCATATATGGCCATTTGAATACTTTAGTGGAATATTTTTTTATATGATAATTCGATTAATGAGATATGTCGATCCCACCCACCTTTAAATCCCATTTAAAAGTTTCTCAGTATGTATTTAAGTGTTTAAATGGTACTTTTAGACTGGACATCGGTTTGGGGTGACAATCCATACTAAAATTCAATTTAGTATTCAGATCATGTTAAAGAATTATCCAAAATTTCGAAGTGAACCTTGGATAATGATAAAAAATGATTGAAAGTGGTACCCCATGCAGACCCACCACATCCTTTATGTATATCTTGTAAAGTTGGTCAAGGTAGAAATCTTCCCAAATAGTGATGAAGTGGGAAGTCTTGGTGAGTCAATCCACCAAAAACCATATCGTATTGCTTCCTTTGTATGTCTTCAGGAGACCAGATATGAAGTACATAGTGATGTTCTACCATTTTTATGTGGGTATGGAAAATGGTTTCATTATCCTTCTTGACTTCTATTACTCTTCTTTAACTTGTTGTCATACCAATCACTTTTAGGTTTAGTCACCGATCCCCCTCTTCATGTTGTCCCACCAAATGTTATCTCAAATATTACAATAAATCTTTGTACTTCTAGGGTGGATGGAGAAAGATAAGCTATGCTCATTTTATAATAGATATTTCTTTATCTCGGGTGATGAAGGCACACCAATTCTAGATCCCAACTATAAGACACCATCTTCATCGATGTTGAAATCAAGAATATTCCCCTCCTTTACTGCTTTCATATTATTTTAAAGTCCCATATCATCCCTTTGCACCTCATTTACCCCTTTTAGATATATGGTTGGGAAATAATTTGAGTTAGGTAGGATTTATTCCCTGCCATTATGATTTCCTGATCCATCCTTTATATATCCTTGAAAATAGAGTCTTTTTCAATCTGTATCATAGATAGAGCAACAATTTATTTTTTGATAAGTGCGTTATCTACATTATTTGGATTTTTAGGATGGAATTTAATAGAGTAATGAAATCTCTAACCATATTCACTAACACATATTTATCTTCTTCTATGTGAATATATACTTAAAAATTTAATGGTCTATGTATATATCACATTTTCCCTATAAATATAGAATCTCCAGATCTTTAATGAAAATATAACGGCTACTATCTCCATATCATGGGTAACTATTGTGTTGAATAGGAAATCAATTTGTAATTTTTCACAAGTACAAATCCATGTTATTTTAAGGATTCATCATTAAAAATAAAAAATACTTCCCCATTAGAGGGTAAAGTTAGAATAGGTGCACTAACCAACCTCTTCTTTAGTTCTGGGAAATTTTCTTCACAATTGTTTTTCTAGATAAACCTAAACCCCATTTCTTATTAACTTAGTTAGTAGATTAGAAATACATGAAAAGTTTTTAAAAAACTTTATATATAATATTCTTAGACCAAGGAAACTATGAATATCTATTACATTTGTAGGATGTTTCCACTCCTCTATGGCCTTCTTATTAGCTGGATCTATTGATATTCCTTCATTGGTCACAATGTGTCCTAATAATGTGATTTTTTGTAATCAGAAATCACATTTTATGAATTTACCAAACAACTTATACTTCCTCAGAGTTCATAATATTATCCTTAGATGATATTTATACTCCTCACAGATTTTAGAATATATCAGAATATCATCAATAAATACCACTAAAAAATTATCAAGGTAGACCTTAAAGAATTTATTCATAAAATCCATAAATATAGTAGGAGATTTAGTCAATATTAAGGGTATAAAAGAAAAATTTTAATTCTTATATAATTTATAGAAGGTAGTATTTGTGATATATTATTTCTTTACCCTCAATTGATGATACCCACACCAAAGGTCAATCTTGGAAAAGAAATGATCTCCATGAAGCTGGTTGAACATATCATCAATCCTTGGAAGAAGATATTTGTTCTTCAATATGATCCCACTCTACTATCAATGCATAAACACACTGATCCATAGTTCTTATTTATAAAGAGAATAGTTTCTTACCAAGGTGACACACTTGGTTGAACTAAATACTTCTACAATAGATCTTGAAGTTTCTTCTTTAATTCCCTTAACTCCACACATGCCATTCTATATGGGGTCTTAGATATTGTCTTGTATCTAGGTATGAGTTCAATTGAAAAATATACCTCTATTTTTAGGGGAGGTCATTGTAATTATTTAATAAATACATTAATTTATTCCCAAAAAACATGAAAATATTTAATCTTTAGGTTTTATATTTCTTCTTCTCCCTCACTAATCATTTCTATAAATAAGGAAAAAGAAGGTGGTTCTTGTAAACACTCAGGCTAGAAAATTTCACCTTTGATGATTATCAAAGTTTTTCCTTTCAATACTATTGAAATTGATTTACTTATATAGTTTATCTTGGAATTATACTTTGATAACCAATCTATCCCAAGTATTATGTAAAATTACACCATTAAAATGATCACAAGTTTGTCAAAAAGGTTTTACTCACCAAAGTTAATAGTGGAATCCTTATATATCTTTGATACTTGAATGGTATATTTAGGATTTTTAACAAAAAAATATAACATTATAAATTCAAGATTTAACTTGATGATATTTAAAAAAATTAATGAAATAAAATAATGCATAGAACTAGAATCAATGAAATTACTATATCTGAGTGTATGATGAGTGTACCTTCCACAACATCATTTGGAGCCTCAAATTAAGCTATCATAATTATGAAATCATGACCTTTATATCTTGTAATTTTTTGGGTTGATGGTGGTTTCCCTCTATTATCTAATTATTTGGATATTGGTTAGAAAAATTACTAATCTTCCCACAGTTGAATAATTTCATAGAAGATTGTTCTTGCACTATATTCCATTTTCCATTGTCATTTAAATGTTGAATATTTATATATCCATGATAGTTTGGATCTATATATCCATCTATTATACACTTGTATTAGTTTACAATTCCTTGAAAAAAATTCTCTAAATTATTTTTCCCACGTTTGTTATACATGGGATATTGTGATTTCTTCTCATTTAAATTAGTTATAATTTTTTCCCATCTTTATCTTATTTTCATTCTATCCATGAGTCCACTAGGAAACTCTAAACTCCATTTAAACTATGAGAGAACACTAAAATATCTCTTCATAACTCCCAAATTCTCAATTTTTTAAATATTTTAGAGATGGTGTCTTAGTATACAAAAGAATAGATCTGTATTCCCATTAGAATTGATAAAAAACCTTGAAGCATAATGAACAGGAATTGTAAAGCTATCTCATAATTATCCACCGATTCATTTTCTATTTGTTTCAACTTGAGTAATTTACTCTTCATTTTGGTTCATATGGTATCAGGAAAATAATTGATGAAAAATTCCTTTTTCATGTATTCCCATACTAAGGAATCCACCTCATCCCTTGTTTCCATGTTCTTGATCAATTTACACTACTAATGTACTTCTCCCTCTAAGAAATATACCGCCAATGTAACCTTCAATTGTTTAAAAAAATTAAGTGCATAAAATATCTTTTATATAGTGTAGATCCATTTTCCATGTTTAGTGGATTAGAGGTTACACTAAAAAAAGGTGTTTGTTGACCCCTAAAGGATTCAAATTCTAGTTGTTCCTTCCTTGGTAAAGTAGGATGCTCTACATGGTTTTAGTTACTTTTCATTACTTGAGTAAATTGATTCATCGTCATCATGATGTTTTTAACTCCATCTCACACCATTTTGGGAAGGTCATAATAACACTATCTATTTCATATGTTTTTTTCACGAGTCCTTCTATTTCCCACCATTTTTTCCTAGAAGGAGAAAACCTAAGTCAAAAATTTCTTACTATTGAGAATCTTATAATAACAATTCTAAAGGAAATATTAATCCTAAAATTTTCTAATATCAACCTTCTAGGATGATATAATTCAATATTAATAAAGGTTTACATTATTTATATATCCTTCATAATCGTTTGCAAAAGTATGTGATTAACCAAAGAAATATCCCCTGAGATTATCAAACCAGATGTGCAACATGTCCCATTATCACACACCAGGTGATGATCAAGTCCATCTCAATGATCTATTTTCAGGGTTATTACCCCTAGGTACTACTGTGAGAGAGCCACATACACTTGTAGTATCCAAACAATGATATATTTTCTTGTAAACCACTTACTTAATACTTAACCAAAATACAAGAAGTTTTTCCTATATTTATAATTATCTCTAGGGTTTATACTAAGGTTTTCTAATCTTAATTTACACAAATAACTAAACTATCCTTTGGTACCAACTATGGTGGCTCACCTATTTATTTCATAAAACTTTCATTACATGGTATAAGATTTAATAATACATAAGATATTATGAGGTTTAGTGTATTGGAAACTAGAACATAATACATGAAAAAAACAAAAAAATTATTCTAATCCACTTGAAATACTTTTTTTATAGGTTTTTCCTAAGTTAGTTTTACTACATCTCATATCATAGGGACATATATCAAAGAAAGGGGTGAGCATAATTTCCTTTGAGGGAATAAAAAAACGAGATACTTAGAATGTGAACAAGAGGGATATAAATAAGGAATAATCATATGAACATGAGAATTATAATAATATAAATAACATGAAAAGCATATCACCATGGTTTATCACCAGGGTTTCAAAAATCACAATTACCAAGGTTATTCACAAAGGTATCATAAAACATGTCATCTATAGAGATTAATTCTTTACCCAATTCATTGGAGCTATATTAGGGAACACCCTTCATATGTATAAATTCATGTGTACCACATATATCATAATAAAAAATTTCATCAATAACTTGAGGAGAATAAAGAATAGGTTTCATATAAAATCATTGAGTACATAGGTGCTTAAAGACTTGGACATTACATCATTTTTAACACACAAAGATGGAGTGTGGGTTTCATACATGTAAATACCTAAATCAATAAATCATGTTTACACCTTTGTGAATACCCATAGAAAAGTAAGTGGTTTGGGTATTCACAATATTGTAATTTTTCATATAAATAAGATTAATTCAAGAAATGAATTAGATAGGATAATGGTATACAAAATAGGTTAAAGGGAGGGCATAATGAAATAAAAGGATTTTATACCATTGTTAAAACACATATTTTTAGTATATATAAGATCAAAAGTTCATGAAAATAATGAATCTTTGAGATTATGAAGACTCACAAAAAGGAGGTACTTGAATGAAAAGGAAGAAATGGAGAATTCCATTACCTTGAATGTTTTCTTACTAAAAATTGAGGGTGGAACCTTGAGACCTTGATGGAAGCTCATAGGGACTCTTTGGGAGGAAAAATAACCAGAAATTCATGGATTATGAATTTTTAGTGTAGATTAATTTGGAATGGGTGGTATTTATACTTGAGGAGGGGTGGGTTTTAAACGATTAAATATCAATTATTTTATCATATAATCCAACCAATTGTAGGTAAATTGAATTAAAAAAAATTATTTGGAACATTAATGAGTGAGAGAGTTTATTTGGATGTTAAAGTTATTCCAAAACCAAACCATACCTTCCATCCAATCCAATTAATGTGCAGAATCCAAATATTAATTTTTTGGTTCAAAAAGTAAAGTATTAATTTATAAATTAAAATTAATATTTATAAATTAATTTTTATAATTATTAAATTTAATTTTTATTGAATAAAATATTTTATTAAATTTTTAATCATGCTGACATAATAATTATGTCATAAAATCGTAGTGCTCGTAAAGTGGTAATTTTCACTTTTTCACCCAAAATTAAACTTTGTTAGAAAATTCCCAAAAAATCACCCTAAGATAATTTTGATGTGTTGAGTCCAAAAATGAAGTTTATTTCATTAAAATAATTATATATTTATGATAATTTAAATTTTAAATAAAAACATTTATTTTAATGAAAATTAATAATTTAATAGAAAAATAAACATTATGATAATTATAAAAATTACTTAGGACTTCATTAAAATATATTATCATTTAAAAAGAATTTATAAGATCAATTGATGAAATAATTTTTATTTAAACCTTATGCATAAAACCTATTTTTAATAGAATATGTTTATAGTCTTCAATAAATAATATAATTTTGATTATATCAATAAATAATCTTTATGATAATTTAAATGTGTCAACATAACCAATAATAATAATGACCAATTGATTTATTTACTAATGTTCATACTTCCAACTAACTATATTATTTAAAAATCATAATGGAAGATGACCATATTTCCATATAAATACACCATCATTCTTAAACTGCATCATTCACTTTGATTTGAATCAAGGTTTAATATCCTTTCCAAAATTAATATTTTATCATTAACTCTCTATTTCTATATTATAGTGTTATTCATGGGTGCAATGATTCTTGGAGATAGAGGCAACACAAATTTTTATATTTTACTTTATTTAACCTATATTATTTTTCCTATAATAATATTCAACATTATATTGGGTATTATTGTAGACTAAATGCAATATTCTTAAATAATAAAATAAAGTGTTGATGGTTTCTAGTATGTGTTTTCCATTCCTTTATCATTCATTATTTTACTAGTTCATATCAACACATGATGTGTAAGGTTATTATGAAATTTAAAAGTCATTATATGTTTTTCCATTGTAAAAAATAAAAAAATTTATTGATAGGGAATAGACAATTTGTTTAAAAGATTTTTTTTCAGCTTGTTACATGTTACCCAAGGATGAATCACCAATCTTATTTAAAAACTGATTAGGAATAGTGTTTAAAAATTCATCATATTGACAATTTCCCATGTAATATGGAAATAATGACATTTAATTCTCTCAAAAATATAATTTATAAAACCTATTAACTACTAGTACTATGGTAATTAGGGTCGAACCAAAAATAATGAAAGTTGTGTGAACACTAAAAAGAAAACAAAACCAAACAACAAAGACTGCAAAGGTGTAAGGAAGATGATGGTGAGAAGAAGTGAAAATGAAGTAAAACTACAATGAAGTGCTAAAATGAAATGAAAATATGAGTAAACAAATGACGGTTAAAATTGTGTAAATTTAAGGGGAAGCTGAGCTTAATTGAAGTGATGAATGACCCTAATTTTTCATTAAGGATGAATTAATGGTTCCAAAAGGCTATGAAAGAAGAAATATATTGAAACACCCAACTGTAAGTGATTTAGTCTGCCAATGACCTCTCTTAAGGTTTTTGTACATATCAAGACTTAGGATATGAATTATTCCTCATATAGAAAGTATACCCTCAACCTTTTCCAATTGAAGTACTTTGATTGAAGGATCATAGGGAAAAATATTAACTACTATTCAACCATAAATTCAGGGAGTAGTGTAGAATAAAAGATCATAGATAATTAAAAATGAGAACACTAGATAAAAGAGAACATTTCTGAACTTCTTATGAGACCCACTTTAATTTATCGATTATAGTGAAGTATGAATTAATTTTCAACTTTCAAAACTTTTTTTCTCCTAACTTCATTTGTTAATTCACAATTAGAGAGTAGAGAAAGAAGATAGTGAATAGAAACCAAGAATATCAATAAACCAATAAAAAATAAAAACAATAATAGGTAACAAAATCCACTTCAATCCATTCCATCCACCCTGAAAATATTTAACTACACATATTACTCACAACAATAAGAATTTTCAATGAATACATTTTCAACACTTGAAAAATTAGTTGAAATAAATAAAGGTAAAAGAGTATTCTAAATTAATATGACCCTTCCTTTCTATCTATAGCTCCCTACCCCACTTTTAGAATGTTACCTCATCTCTATTCTATATCATCTTCTTGAAAGAATAAATGATGAATGCCCCTGAATGTGTAGGTACTTCCCTTATGAAAATAGAGTTTTTCAAATCCTAGATCAAGGCTTATAGATAACGATTTCGGACTATAATCCCTAGATTATATGTTGTGTGGGTTACATTGTATCATCTTCTTTATGATGAATCAAGTTGATCACCTCAAAAGATGTTGAAATATCCACTTGTGATTCCTTCTTTCTTAGTTGTAACTCAACCCAAAGTTCCACCATGAATTTCATGGCCTCATGTGGGTTCTTGATTCAACTTCTACCTTCCTCAGTAATCTTCAAATTATTACTTTGTAACTCTTTCTTGATCTTAGCTCAATATTCCATTTGATCTCAAAATAGAGTGATAATCTTGGGATTCCTATATTTTAAATCCTCACAACCCTTGAAATAACCCTTATTTAGTAAAGTTACCTTGATATAGGCTGAATCACTTCATAGGTACCCTTATGTGAGTTGAGATCATGATAATACCCTTATACGAGCACTAAAATCCTTGTATTCACCCTCATATAACCCTTAGAACATTTGGAATACCCTTTTGCAGCCTCCAAAACCCTGAAATTTCCCTTTCACAGCTCTCTATAACTTGGTGTTACCTTAATACAAGATTCCTCTAACCCTTACATAGATCCCTACCATGGTTATACATTTAAAAGGTGCATCTAATACCATCATAAAAAATAAACCTCACACATATCAACAGAAACTTTGAAAAATCATGAAGTCATGAAGTCATAAAAAATGGTTCAAGTCATAAAAAATGAATTTAAAAGGATTATAGTATTGATGAAGTCATAAAAAATAGGTAAAGTCATATGAAAAGAATCAAATCATATTAAAATAAAAATATTATGAAATATAGAGAAAATCTATACAAAAATAAAATAATTCATACACAAAATTATACTTTTCCAAAATTTAAGGAATTTTCCAAACTTTATAGAAAAAAACAAGAATTTTTTCTACAAAATATATTTAAAGTAAAACCACAAAAATTAAAAAATTGAAAAAAATTCTCAAAAAATTGTTTGAAAATTATATTTCAAAAAAATTATGATCCTAATTTATGAAAAAATTAACCCAAGATTCTTTTAATAAATTAAACACTAGAATAACACAATTTCATCAATATATTTAAATAATAGAAATTTCATCATGGATTAACCAATATTAAAAAATATCTCATTTAAATCATGCTTTGAAATTTAAAACCTAATTATTTATAAAAATAGATGTGGTAAAAACGTATTAAAAATAGGTCATATCAAATTCCTTATACTTAAATCATTACTTGTCATAAATTAATCAATTAATCAAATTCAGTGGAAGTAAACTCATCATAAAAATGAAAAATTAAAATTCTAATAAGGAGTTGATTTTCAAATATGTTTTACCCATAGACTCTCCCAAGTAAGAATGAATGATTTCTCATCTCAAAAGAAAGTTTTTGGTGAAAATTTGGGTTTCTATTTTATAAATATGATTTAATTTTAAAATCTTGTATGGATTTAGACCAAATTAACTTTTCATTAAATTGTTCCTTAAAATTTCTATTTTTCTCCAAGGTGAACAAACACACATAATTAGCATAGAATAATTAGACAAAACTCAATGGATAAGTTATTTTAATAATCAAGAAGGAAGTATAATTAACCTATCCATCAGTTTTATCTTAATTAATAAAAGCCTAGTTTAGAAATTAGGAGCACATTTCCTGCTTAGATGAATTAAAATATTATTAAATTAGATCCAGTAAAGAAATTTAAGTCCAATTAAAATTATAAAACTTCTCCCAAAATTTCACTAATACAACTGTTTTAAATATTCAATAGAAAAAATGTTACAAGATTGATCCAATGGTATAATAGAATTGATTAATCACTCAAAGCAGCAAAACAATCCTCAAATTAAAGAAAAGTTCACAACCATTGAACATAAAAATTTATTCTTAAAAAATAATCAATTTTGAACATTTTTAATGGAAAAATGTTATATTATTAATGAAATATAGTTTATCACATTTGAAGACCCCTCCCCCACACATAAAACTCAACATTTCCCAAAATGTTGAACCTCAATATGAGAGAAATAATTTTAACAGTTTGGATTATTTTTTTTTCAATTAAATATTCCATAGTTTGGAAAAGGGACACAATAAATTTTATAAAAACATGCTTACCAAAAATTCCATCACATCCAAAATAGATTTTAAATGAACAATATTTTTATTTATAGATAGTACATAAGGGTATTTAATATGAATTATAAAATAAACATGTTAAGCAATGAATACATGTTATGTAACATCTTAAAAATAGTTAAAAAATTATAAAATTGTTTAAAGAAGTAAAAGGGTGTTAAGATAAGGTTTCAAATTGATTCACAATTATTTTTAATGAAAAATAATTAATCTATTAAAACACCCTTCAATAGAAATATAGATTCATAATGCAATCATTAAAATATATTTTCATTTAGAAATTAATAAAATTTTCTAACAGAAGTGCTTCCCCACACTCAAATTTTAATATGGGTAGATTAAAAAAAAATAAACTAACTACTAATATAAATACCAATAATATGGTAACATTAAATTAGATTTAATATTTAAAATTTCATGGAAGAATAAAAGAAAATACTCCCATGACAACGCATTTGTTCTTTATACCCAAGACCTAAGTTTATCTACTTTTAAACTTCAAGATCTGCTTATATTCACCATTATATCACCTATATAAGTATAAATATATTCCATTATATTAAAACCTTTAAAATAAAAATATGAAACCAAGTAAAATTGAGAGAATGTGGAAATGAAAGTTAAAAGCCAAATATGACATAATATGAGTAAAGAAAATGGGTGAGTAGGGACAAGTAATGAGGGTTAAAAAAAAAAGGGAGAGGTTATTTTATTTAAAATATAATAAATAATTATAAATTTTTAAATTTATGGGTTTTCTCCCATGAAACACTAAGTTTAGATTCTTCATCCAAACTTTCTCCATAAGTTTCTAACTATGATCATTTGGAGGGTATGGTTTATTGATGGATGTTACTTAAATTATTTATAGGGAAATATCTTTTTGGTTTCTTAGAATTTAAAGAACATCAGTATCAATCAATATTCTCTTGAATTCATCTATGGACATAGGAGTTGGGTTGATGTCTACTACTAATTCAATGCCCAAAATCTCACAAAAAGAAAAGAAAAAAAAGTAGAAAACAACCTATAAAAATAACCAAGTTGACTATAAGTATTCCCATAAGGTTCCCCCTACTTAAGACACCCAAAGACTTGAAAAAATATACATGAATTGCTGTATCATGTTTAATATCATCCAAAGTGTCACAATATTCTTTATTATCAGAAGAAAGAGAAGAATCCTCAAAATCTACTAAGAATTGATTATGCTCATTAACTAAAAAGTGATCCTTTAAACAACTAATATTATTAGGAATATACCTACTATATTTCTCCATAATACTATCTAGATTTACATATTTAACTCTCTCAATAGATTAGGGAAATATATTTTAAACTAAAAAATAGAAAGAAAAAATCTCAGGATTTTACACAACCTTAAAAAAACTCATTATTAGCTAAAAATCCCAATGAAAAAAATAAAAAGATTAGGATTATAGGTGGAAATATCTAAATCAAAACCAGGTTCATGGGAAAGGGTTTCCTCATAATGAAGGGTTATGAGTGTTGAATTACAACCCTATAAAATTTTCATGAAAAATGATTTGGTCATGATGTACCACTTCATGGTCATTGGTAACGAGTTCCCTAATTCTTCTCTCAAGCCTCCAAAATCAATCAAGTTCCTTAGTAGATTTAGATTCAACAAATTTAACCCTAATGTATTAATAAACTAATTTCTGAATTATTTATCCAAATGGGTCTTTGTTATCATTTATAATCTCATCCATAAACACCAATTTATCAACATCGATCAACTTATATATCATCTATATTATTTATTTCCAACACACATCAAATTCTTCTTAGTCATCACTAACATTAAAGGTTAGTTTTCCCTTTGAAACATCAATAAAATCCATAACTATAATTAGAAATGACCCACCCAAAATGATAGGTACCTTTTTATCACACTCTATATCAAGAAATAATAAATAAGTGGGAAATACAAGATTTATTACATTGAATAATAGGATATAAAACCTACCAACATGATTATTGATTGACCTATCAGCCAGCTATAGTGAAAAAAATAAGATTTTTATCTCCCCTATATCGAGTTGTTGATATAAAGAGTAAGGAATTAGGTTGACACTAGAACCTAAGTCACACAAGTAATTATTTTTTTTATAGTTTTTTAAGAAAACAATGAAATCTATTTAAAAAATATGAATAAAAATAATGAGAGAAATATTGTTTGAATTCCCATAAATTAACCAAGTTTTGACATGTTTGTCATAGGGTAGTGAAAAATCTATAATTTATATTTCCCAGTGTAGCATAGTGGATGACTAGAGTCATCTCTCTTGAGTAGTTTTGTAGTTGATTACAAATCATTCCTAATTTACTTTTTATAGTTTTGGGTTATTATTATTTTATGAAAATAAAGGATAATGGGTTTTTGGTTAAGGAATGAAAAACTAAAATGTAAATATGCATATGTAGAGGCAGATGAAATGAAAGAAAGGTCTTAGTCTTAGGATCAGTTACTCAGGTTCTATAATATCTATTAATATTTCCCAAATTCTATTTGATAGTTCATTAATGAACTACTATCCCTAATTGTTGAGTGTGAAATTTATCATGATTGGGAGACTTCATCAACACACTAAACCCCACATCCTCAAATAGTAATGGTTAATGAAACACCTCAATCAAGAGTGTGGAAACTTCCAAGACCCAGGCCCATCATATACTATTTATTCCAATTATCACACTCAAATACATTATATACATATTTTTTTACAAGATAAGGTAGGGAATAAATGTTAATTAAGTATTAAAATGATTTTGGGAGGCTCTCAAAAGAGTGTTGTATGATCACCACACCCATATTAAGAACTGAGCGTCCATCACCAAAAACAGAATAAAAACATAAATAATTTAAGTTTAAGAGTTGAGGAAGATCATGATAACTTCCCCAAGGACAATCCTTGAGTTAGTCACTCTTGACCATGAATGTAAGAGATCATGGTGGATAGAGAGAGATAAAATTAAAATAGCCTTAAAATAAAAAATATGCATAATGAGTTACATGAAAAGGAAAACCCAAACATCAATATAAAAACTATTCCTAGACACATTATCTATATTTATAGGCATATACATTCAAATGTATGACCTTTGGAATCTCTAAAATATATACTTTGAATCTACTTTAAAATTTCCTCACTTTTAATCAATCAACGATTTGTCTTTTTAATCCATGTGAAGATACCCATTTTAATTATCATCCAAACTATCAAAGAGAGATATTAGGGCATTGAATTAATTATATTTCTATATCATTTTTTCTATATATAAATTAAATATTCCTTCATCCTTAGTTTTTGAAAAATTATGTATTCCATATTGAATATGACCTGAAACCTCCTTGGAATACTTTGTCACACACATGTATGAAGGGGATTTCTTGAAACAAGATTGAATCTTTAGGTTTTATCTTCTCTATAAATAAACCCTAGCTCATGCCTCTACCTTAAACATGGATTTTAAAATTTTCCATAGTGTAGGCATAACCATTTTCACCCAGTCTTTATCTACTAACCATGATATGATTCAACATGGGTTGAGTGTAACCCATTTCCTTCCATCCGGATGAATGCATGGAAAACATGATCATAGACATGTCATAGGATTGGCCATTTCATGTTTAAGATCCTTCTAATGACCATAAATGAGAAAAGCATGAGAATTTCCTTACTTATTTCATTCTTATATTCTTCTTTGTGCATGTCGGTATTGTCCATAGTTAGTGACACTCCATTTTCCATGGCATTTTGAACTTATGTTTCTCTCTACCAACCATTTTATTCCACACTATGTATTATAAAAATTACCATGGCCATTTTATCTTAACCATGAAATAAAACACAATTAGAGATACATTTTGGTGGGTGTTTCTAATTCAAGACCTCCCTGTGCACCATGGGTTATTCCAACACGATGGAATGGAAGAATTCCAAATCATAAGTAATCTATTATTCATGTAGGGGTTTATCTTATTTATTCATCCTTCCACAATTATAAAATTATTCTCCCTATGTTAGTCCAAGTTTCCTTTATCCTTGTAGCATTTCATTGGTTCAAGATCAATCTATCATAGGGGAAACAATAGAGTACTCTAGCAAGAACATGGTACAACGAGTTCAAAGGCAGTAGATGACAATGTCTTCAATCCAAGCATAGGTTTGTAATAATAAAATTTAACAATACCATCCCACTTAAGCTACAATAGTTTCCACAAAAAACCATATCCCACATCAGTTATTCACTTAGGACCATTCTCTTTTATATGCGATCACATGTCTCAGCTAACCCATTGAATTTGTATGGGTATCAGATGATCTCTACCACATGAATCATCCCACACTAGTGACACTCTCCTCCCACCACCATACAAATCTTCTTCCCATGTTCTGGTGCACTTTATTGCATGAGTTACATGTTACCTATGTCACACCCAATTTGTCCCTCCCACTATGGCATGGTCAGCTACCCCTAAGTATGATCATGTGACTTTATTGTGGGCATTGAGGTCTAGAAATGTGTTCACCATTTTTTACCTAAAAGGAATATTAAATACTTAATAATACTTTAACCAAAAAAATCATAAGAAAAAATAAACTTCAATTTTATCATTTTCATTCATATTTATTCCAAATTAATTCTTAAATTGTAAATTACCTACAATTTAATAAAACAATTAATTATTTGGTTAAATAAATTAAACAAATATTAAAATTAATTCTCAAAATTTAAATAAAAAATTAATGAAAAATAAGGGAATCAATCTTTAGAGTAATTATCATGTATTTTGATACTTTTCCAAATTCCTCTATAAGATCTTATATAACCTATAATAAATTATGTGTCATTTAAAAAATTAGATTTATTTTTACATATGATCAAATTGATCTTATATATTAAACTCTGAACTTCTTAGAACTATTTAAATATTTCATTATGAGAGATCTTTTGTATTCCTTTTCTAGTTTTTTGGATAATATGTATGAACTCTATAATTCTTAAAATCAACTCAGAAACTCTATAACTCATCTATAAAATTCTCAAAAAACTAAAACAAATTCTCAATAACTTCCAATGCTTCTCATATGATGTTTATTTAAAATCAAAACATCCTTAAAAAATTCCATGGATTATTCATCCCCAATTTTCATTTCTTTTTTACTATAACCAACTCATAAATTTCTATCAAGTCATAAAATCATAATATTCCTCACAAAAAAATTTCTTGAAACCATACTAATAAAAAAAATCAATTTTTAAGATAATTCCATTTGTTAGTGATAAGAAATTTTTGGATAGTGATCTTGAATCTATCCCCCTCATTTAACTAAAAAATTTATCCCCCTCATTTAACTAAAAAATTTATCCCCCTTTTACAATAGAACCATATTTGGATTCTTTAAACCAACTGACACATGAGTTTTGACCTCTCAACCTCTACACCACATGAGTTGTGAACTTTATCCCCCTTTGATAATTGAATAAAAATAATCACAGGGAATATGAAATATCCTTTTAGTAAGAAGGAATTTATGAACATGGGTTTTCAAACTTAACTCTTAAAATATATATCTTTCAATAGACTTTGTGGAAACATAAACAATCAGATCCTATATAGAAATATACTTCTGCCTCAAATATTTATCATCAATCTTCACTTTAATAAAAAAAATTTAATATAAATATATTTATATATAGAATATTATATTTTATTCTTATATAAACAAATTGCATTATTATTATGACATGAAATTATCAACAGATTTTTAATCTAAACAATTCGGTCTTATAACTCTTCTTTCATTTAAATAATTTGTTTGTATGCTTGTGTAGTAGTCATATAATCAAAATTTTAGTGATTAAAATTAAATATTTTTTGATTTTAGAAATTAAATCTTACACAAATTATTCTTATAAATAATGCACCTCCTGATGTTGATTTTCTTTCATTATAATCTTCATCCCAGTCAATATCAGTGCACCCATACAAGTTCACATTATAACTAGTTCTATAAAAAAACATAACTCAAATATTCTGTAATTTACCTGATTATTATCTTGATAAATTGTATGTGTTAATTATTATAATCAATTTGAAATATATCACACAATTTTATTTAATATACAATTCTAGATCTTAAAGCAGTTAAATACAATATAATTCTAATAAACCTTCTACATTCTCTTTGATTGGCCTGTTGTCCATTACATATTTTCTAATTTCATCAATAGATATAGGTGTAGATACTAGTTTTTAAGCCTTCAATTCTATATTTCTATAAAAATTCCTTGAAATATTTATCCCAAGATAAGAAAATATATTTCTATTACAATATAAATTATAATCCTAAAAAGAGTTTCATCTCTCTAAATAGATACATCTCAAAATTCCTATTAATTTTGATTTGTAAATTCTCAAGACATACTCCATTCCATCTTCAAAGATTATATCATCAACATAATCAATGAAAATAAGAGCACCCATGATCATATCCTTCACACATAGGTTTCATGCCAGCTTACAGTTTGTGAAATTAAATTCTTTCATGTAGCTATGTATCTTAAAATACCAGGCTTTGTGGGCCTATTTTAACCCATAAAGTCTATTCTTTAACCTACAGACCATTATTTGATCATCAAAGATAAAACCTTTTAGTTTCTCAATAAACACTCTTTATTCAAGATCTTTATTAAATAATGTTTAATTTATATCAATGTGATAAATTTTGTATTTCTTGTGAGTTGCAACAACCAATAACATTCCAATGGATTCAAGTATTACAATAGGTTTAAATGTTTCTTTCTATAATCTCTATTTTTTTATTTTATTAGTTTTCATAATTAGGGAATGGTAACCTAATATAAATTTAATTTCTTTAAATTTAATTTTTAAATCTATGTTTACACCAATTTAGCCTTATTTTTTGAAGCCACAACTTTATCACTGAGCTTATTTATGAAAACCCACTAGGTTTCATTAATGTTATTACTTTATGATCTTAGAACAAGACCCTAATTTTCATTCTATTAAATCCAATCTAGATCCTCATTCATAAAATTTATCCACTATTTATTCCTAATATCCTCAATAACTGAATGTGTCCCAATTTATGATACAACACTACAAAATAATGATTTTTTGTAAGAGGTTATTTATAAAGGTTTCACATTGAAAAAAGTTAATTTTTATGAGAATATATTATAAAAATTATGTTACAAAAAATCACATCGTAATTTTTATTATTTATGATGGATCGCTACAAATAAACTAAGAGTGATACTATTTGTAATAGATTTATAATTCCAATGAAAATAGTATTCAAAAAAATACTATTTGTGATAAAAATTACCATTCCACCAAAAATAGTATTAGGCCAACTAATTTGCAATGGAAATTTAGTTCCATTACAAAAAACTATTTGTGACAGATTTATAAATAAATAAAAAATAACTATAAATAAATATATTAAAAAAATATTCATTTAATAACTAATATTAGGAAACTTTTATGCTATACTAATTTATTAAATTTTTATTCTTAAAATTATAATAAATTTTAAAAATAATAGAAAAACTAATTAAATAAAAAATAAAATTCCATGAAAATATAATTAAAAACTAATCATTAAAATATAATTATTTTTTTTTCAAAAAATAAATATAAAAAATAATAACTATTAAAAAATAAATTTACAAAAATATAGATATTTGTGTGAGTTTTGAAGGAGTTTGGGGTGGTAGAAAGGAGAGATAAAGGGGGGGGGGTGTATTTATAGTTCACTTTATTATGATTTTTTTGTGATGGATTATTCCATTGTAAAAATTCCATAACTTAAACTACATGTGATGCATATTAGAATAGGTTTTTTTCAATAGGTATTTGTGATGGAATAGATATCTGCACTAAAAATTAGCTTCTATAAATTCTTGTCCCTCTTATTTGAAAAGTATTTGCAATGAATAAATCCTGTTGCAAATAATTTTCCACCCCTAATTTACAATGGATACTCTATTCCATTGAAAATAATATTTGATAGATAGTTATTTGTGAAATTACATCCAATACATCTCAAATAATCCACTACCACTAAGGTTGTTTACGATAACCTCTCCATTATGTCACAAATAAGCCTTTGCGACAAGGTTATCCGTGATGAAATACACAACTTTTCAAAAATAACCTTAGTAATAAATGACTATTTATGATGGAATGAAAATTAAATCACGAATAAAACTGATTCAAAGGTTGTTATCAACAAAATAGAGAGTGTATCATAAATAAACTTAGTGATAAAGGATAATTTTTGATGGAATAGAGAGACCATATTAAATAAGTATCTCTTTTCACAATATACACATTTTCTCCAAAAATATTATGGATAGATTTATTTTACATTTAAAATGTTTATCACTACAAATATTATTTATGATATAATAATAATTACATCATAAAAAATCTATTTAGAACAAATATTTGCGATAGACTCTTAGTCTATTGTAAATAATTTATCACAAAAGAATGAATTTATGGTAGTACAAGCACTATTTGATTCTCATGTTTCTGTCTTATTCTAGTCTGGAACTAAAACCTTTTGATTTCCAATGATATTATCGTATTTAAAATGTTTTTTTATATCTGATACTTTTTTTTCATGTTCATAAACACCTTCATCATCACTGATATGATCAAAATCTATATCAATACAATTGGATTCATATTCGACTCCCTTTTCACTTATTTTTTTATAATTATATATGTTTTTATCTTTAAAATTATTTGAAACTACATCATGAACCTCATTTGAATTGGGGTTATTTTCAATGACCTTCATATCATAATAGTTTACCAGCTTCTGGATTCTATTATTCCATCACTTGTAGCCTCTTCCATTGGATAAATATCCCATGAAAACTTCCTTCATCAAGCTTTTGCAGATATTTTTTTTTGATTTTCATAAATCATAGACTAACAAGTTGTTATAACCTAAGGTCCCAATACAAACCCTAAGGGGTTGGGGGTGGGGGTGAATTAAGGGGTTATGAAATTTCTCCCTGAATCAATTTTGATAGGATATTGTCCTCACATTTGAAAATAAAATTTGAATCTACCACAACAATCACACAATTTCAAAACCAAATATAGAAATGCAAAGAGCATAGAGGTAGAGATTTCATTTAGTTCACTTGAACTAGGATAAATATAAAGATAATATATAAATATTTTGTTTTTATACATAATAACAACTACTCCACAGTTTTGTGATTACAATCTTTAAGATAAGATCAATGCTCATCCAAGGTCCATAACTTCTTCATATCTTTTGCTAACTGTTTTATATGAGGGTTATAAAAAATAATTATATTGACACGATGGTTGAATTAATGATAATAATAGTAAAATAATTATCACCAAATGGTGGTGGTGTTCTCCATGATTTGTTAATATTAACCACCTAATATTTACATATATGTATAACAAAATCCTCTTCCATGCCCGATCTTCAATGATATACTATCCAACAACAACTCACTCCTCAAATTCAAGATTTTTCAATGATATCCAAAACGACTCTCATGTTCCCTAATTCATGATATTCAATATATATACTATTCTCCTATCCCTTAATTTTCATAATAGTTTTATTCTATATCCCTATAAATAATTTTAATTTATAAAATCTAATTCAAATTTCTAATCAACTTTAACCTCATATACTTCAAATTAATTCATTAGATAATCTCTTATTAATCTCCATCATTGATCACCATTTAAATAGTTAATGGTCATCATAAAAACTAAAAAAACTTCATTCTAGTTTCAATTAATCAATTATATTCTAATTATATATATTTTTAACAATCATGACATGTATACTTCTATCATGACACAACAAGTTGGTTCATACATCATTTTTATTTAACTACCAGATAAATTGCATTGTGATGAGATGATTCATGGTGAAATATTGATTTTATTTCTGAATATTCCTAAACTTAATTTTTATATAATTACCACTTTGATGTGTTTTTTTCTTGAAATAAACCTATTATGTGGTGAAATGTGGTTTCAAATCATAAGGTTCCATTATTACTCAAACACAACTACACCTTATTTTAATAGTCTGGTCATTGTGGTAAAATATTTCCTATCAAAACACAAACCATGTATTGTGATGTGATAAAATATTTCTTGATTCTAGATCAAACTTTTTTTATGGAATGATATGCATCTCTATAACATAATATTATATACTTTTTTTGAATACTATTACACAATATACCATGTTTAATATTTTTCAAGTCTGTTGTGGTGTGATTTTTTTTCACAAGAATGAATTTTACAAATCTTTAAAAATTTAGAGATTACTTAAATTTATTGACTATGTTAATCCTACACTGCTTTATAAATTATTTTTTATTCTTATGTAACTTTTTTTACATTTCATGACCTATATGCTTTCTCTATTATGAATATTATTCTCCCCCATAACATCTTAAAACATGCACTAAAATTATCCATCATTCCATAAATTAGAACATGAAATCTAAATAACTTCACATAATGAAAAATAAAATATTACAACCTTAAGATATAAAATTCTCCCCCATTGGATTTTGGTGTGAAATAAATCATAAATTCATTACTGTATTTTGAATTCCTCCCTCAATAACAACCATTAGCAATTATAACATTACTACCTTACGCTAAACCATTGACATAAACTCCCCTTGAAACTTGGATTTATGTTCATATTCTATCCTACTTTAATAATAAAATTCAATGTACCTTTATCACTAGAGTTGATAATTCAAGACCATCCATTAAACTCCCCATTTGAGTGATTATTCAAAAAACACATGTTAGAATACTATTATCTTTCTTCTCTCAACTATCTTCATAGATTAGAAAATTGTTATTATAAAATACTCTAAAAATATGTGATTAAAATATAATTATAGAAAACATAAGATAAATATTAACTCTTATAGTGTAGTACATATATTTAGGGATTTCTCTAATTAATTCAACTTCATCATAGACATCATTACTCATTGAGTTCTTATAATGAAACTTTTTATCTCCCTTTGCTTCCAAAAATACCCCATATATAATTTTTCTCATTGTATTAATATATACCTATTAATACAATCACCCTTATAACATATATATCCAAATATAAAAATATATGTTTTAGGGAGAGGGTTTTTATCCTCCTTCATGTAAATAATTTAGTTGAACTTCAAGGTTCAAGAGATGCTTCTTGAATACATGTGTGGCCAAAAGATTTTTAAATACATCCTCCACTTGATGTTGAATACTAAAAAACTATAATTTCACAATAATTTTCCCCACCATATCCATTATAAAGTGTTAAAAATTTTTGATATTCTTTGTGATAAAATATTTTATTGAGTTCTTTATTAACTAAATAACACTCTTATTATCACAATAAATCAACATCACCAGCATAACAATTCTCCAAGATCTCCTAAGTAATTCTTCATGAACATAAATTTATTACAAGTCTTAGTAACTAAAATATACTATACCTCTAATATGCTTAAGGATTTAATTTCCTGCTTCTTATTTATCCATCCAATGTAATTACACAAATGAATAATGCTTTGACACTTATGTATTTTAAATCCACAACATCTCCAACCTAGTCTACATCCAAGTAGGATACCCAATATTTATATTCATTCAATTTTAAGAACAATATATAATTCAATGTTACTTAGATGCAACTTATTAACCTCTTCACCGATTCAAGGTGATATTTCTTTAGATAACTCTAAAAGTGTGCTTCTTAACACGTAGCATACAAGATATTCAATCTTGATATGGTGAGATATAATAAACTGCCAATAATTCTTCAACACAGTTTTAAGTCCACTGTATTGTTGTCCTCATACTTTCCATGTTTATTTCCAACCACTATTTGAGTTGAAATTGTATTGCATTCTTCCATATTTAAATTATTTAATAATTCCATTGAATACTTCATCTATAAGATGAATGTGTTCATTCCTTTTTATTTACTTGCAACCCAAAAAAGTTGTGTATTTTTCCATTCACTTACATCTTATATTCTGAACACATTAACATTACAAACCTCTTAATAGAATTAAAATTTTTCCACAAAGAATGATATCATCCATGCAAACTAACATAATTCACCACTATTCATCTAATATTTATACATAAATATTGTCATCTAAAAATCCTCTTTTAAACTCTAATTTTATTAGATATGTTTCTAAACAAGCATAACAAGCATAAGGTTATTTCATTAATCTATATAAATACTTTTTAAACCTATATACTTTGGTATCATCATCTCCAATAAGAAATCATTTCGATTGTTCAATATATGATGGGAATCATAACCACTAACCATTAGAAATTTCCCACCAGAAACTACAAAATTTGAAAAAAATACTTAGATACCACTTATGATTATAAGTTACCCCATGTCCATGGAGTTAAAAACTATGAAGAATAGACACCACATCCACCATACCAAGTCGAACTTTTCTTGTTTTGGCTCCATATTGGTTCACATTCAAGACCTTTCTCCTAGAAAATAAACAAGAAAAAAATTACACAACATGAAAATAGAACATGAAAAAACAAAGAAAAAAAATGATTATATAGTTCAAACATTGTGTCCTATAACCATGGGAGAACAAATTTATCTTTAATTCATTGTGACATACACTCATTAAAGTGGAAAGACTAATCCCATACCCTAACTAAACTCACAGAATATTGAAAATAAAATACATGATCAATAGAAATCACTGAGGGGGTATTGATTGGATCCTTTCCACTTCATTGATTTATTCTTTGAAAATTAAAATCTATAAATTTAATTATGATTTTATTTTAAAAATTACTTATTTACAAATTTTCATTTCTTCCCACTAACATGAGTTTAGAAAAGATTAAGTATTTTCTTAATTAAAGATTTATTTTCTTATAGAATAAAATAATGATGTTTAATTTATGTGATTAATATTTAAATTAACCATTTCTTTAAATCTTATTTTTAATTAATATTTATTTACAATCTTATTATTTTTTTATTCTATTATTTTGTATAAAATTTATTTTCTAATGTTTTTGAAGTTTTTGGAAAACCTTTTTATCCTTGTATTCAACATTAAAAATTTAATTAATCAATTTAAAAAGTTTTAAAAAAACCTTAAAAAGTCAATTATTATAAAGGAATTAACCTTACATTGAACCTTAAAAAGTCCAAAATAACCTTACAAAGTTTTAAAGAAACCTTATGAAGTATTTTTTAAAGTATTATGAAATTAACTTTTGATAAAGAAGAATGTATTACATGTTATAGATAAGTTTTACAATATATATTTCAAAGTATTACACTTATTAGTGAAATCTTATGAATGTTTTAAATTATTACATGAATGTCATAAATAATTATTTAAAAATCTTATAAAACTAAACTTATTATAGAATATAAGTCTTATAAAATTTAAAGTGTTTTTAAATAAAGTTATATACTAAATTAAATGAATCATATGATTAATGAAATGAATCATACAAAAAAATGACTTAGAAACCCTTTCACTCTTACATATTTTTAATTATTATTTGTTTTATATGTTTAATTATTTATGATTTATTTTCTATGTATTTCTGGAAATTATTTTCAAATATTTTTAAATAGAATCTAAACTATGAGATTTATGGGAGTATAAAAATTAGGTTAAATGGGTATTCAAGGTATATTTTTATGGAATCAATTTAATGAAATTTTCAAAGTATTGAGAAAATTTGAAGTTGTTCATTAATTAAAGGATGGTGTTTTTAGAAAGTTTTGACTCTCTATTCATGGATTTTTATTAGATAAATAATCATGGAAAATATTTTAGGAATTATTATTGTTATTATTTTTAATTATTCTAACTGTCGTGGAATGATTTTGTAGACATTTCCGGATCTTATTTAAAGGAATACAAAGATTTAGGTGATGTAAAATATACAATAATGATATACGCTAAGTGAAGAACCACACCACCTAAAAACTGATAATCAATAAAAATGTAAAATTTCATGTGATCCCATGTGAACAATTTTGAAAGTGAGAAATAAAAAATAATTAAATTATTCATGATCACTAATGTATTTCATAAAGGATTATTCAAGGTTGGTTGACCTGCTAAAACAATTCAACATAATCTTCATCTATTGGTTCATGTGTTTGTGTTCTTAATTATTTTTATATTTCTCCTACACTTAAACTATATTCATGTTTATAATTTTACATTCCTAAAGTATAATTATTTTTGGGTTATAATACCTTTCAAAAGGTATGCTTGGGTTTTGACTATGGGTTAAAAATTTAGTGTTGCATCAGGTTGTGAGTCCTCTTTAAAATTTAGTGTTTTTGTATGGTTGTGCCTCGACTAGAAAATATATAATGTAAAGGTATTTGAATCACATTAGAAAGTTAGTTCTATTTATAGTGAATAAAATTTCTATTACTCAGTAGATATAATTGAATATTAGAAATATGATCACTTTGATTCGAACTACTATAAAAATTGTTATGTTCTTTATTTATTTTCCACTCCTCATTTATGTGTATATTTACTTTTAATTATTTTTCTTATAAATATAAATTGGTTTATTCAACCTCCCTATAGACCATAAACCATCATGGAAGGTACCTAAAAACTGATATCAAATCCTTACCCTTTAAGAATTTTGATTTATTAATTTTATCCTATAACCAAAAGTTATATAGCATTGGTTATGGTTAATATATATTTTGTCAGTAAACATTTCCTATACTTAACCATCCATGGGAAATATCATTAAGATGGTAAAAACTAGTTTAAATGATGGATAAAGTCCAAAAAAACCATATCACTTTGATGTTACAAACTGTGACTGTTGTAAAACTCAAATAGAATCCCATTTAAAAAAATCATTATTAATCATTAGATTATTATGGTAAAAACTTATAAATTATAAAATTATGAACTTAATTATCTTACCAGAAGTGATTCATCTAAATATATTTTAAATGATAATGTTATGAATATTATTTATTATGATATTAAAAAAAGTTTTAGTCATGTTTCTTCTTGTAAAACTGCTCATGAAATTTAGAGAATTTTGTAAGTTACTCTCCTTGGATTAGACAAGTTGATAAGGATGATGCTTTGAATGCTTCAGGTTGATATCAAGACATTAAGATGGAAGATAATGAAACTTTTAACCATATTTTCCATAGGTTTACTAGCATTTTAAATGGAATAAATGATCTTGGATAAGAATTATATAGAAATATGATTTTTGAAAGAGTTTTAAGAGATTTACCAAATAAGTTACATGCAAAGAAGGTCACCATTGATTAAAGAAAGTACTTTGAGGAGTAAAATCTTGATTAGATGATTGGTTCACTACATTAATATAAACTAGAACTGAATAAAATAGTTTATAAATAAATTTTAAAAATGAAAAGTGAATATTTTAAATATTTTAATGTTGTATCTTATGAATATTTTGACTCCAAACTTTAGGGAAGTGAAAAAATGAAATAACTCAGAATGTGATGGATGTTTACAAAATAATGGAAATGGAAGGTTTCAAAAATATACCCAGAAGGAACTATCATAAGTATAATCATAAGGGGGAGGGAGGAAGGTAATACTATATTTAATTATAATAATTTATATGTTATTTTTTTTGAATTCATAAAAAAGGTCTATCAAGATAGACTTACCAAGATTTAAAAATGAAAAGAAGGATAAAAAGTTTAAAAATAAAAGGCTTTAACTACAAGTAGGAGTTATAGTGAAGAAAATGATTCTAGGGAATAATTTTTAACTAAAAAGAATAAGATAACTTGTGGTTTATATAATATCTAAATGAGGTTAGCAATTATAGTTTTTATTTTGGATGTTTTTATAATTATTCTAAATTTAGTAAGATGATTATTTATGGATTGAATGAATATGTTGATAAATTAAGAACATATATTTTTAGAATTTATTAATTATATAATTAACTCAATGGAAAAATAAGAAACTTATTGAGGATAAAAATTTTCTTTTTCAAGAAAATGAAAAACATAGAAATACTACTTCCACCTCAAATATAAAAGTTTATAATATTTAAAAACAACCTAGAAGTTTAATGAAAAAATTAAAGTTGGTATTCAAAAGTTAAATAAAAGTATGTCTACTTTGGTTCAAGAATTAAATATTTATTAAAAGACAATGTATTTAAATAAGATTAATAGAAATATAAATGGTATTGGATATGATATAAATTTATGTCAAATGTATCAAAATTATTTTGTGAAAAGTTTAAATGGTTGTTCTTCTAGTGTTTTTTAAGTGTATGACAAAAGGAAACTATGATAATGAATGTTTAATAATATTTACATAGTATTTGTGATATACTAAGGCATATATTTATTAATTTTTATCTCAAATATTAGCTTTTAATAATTTTTTTAAATATATATGGATATCTTAAAATTATTATTATAAATATATTATACCCAGAATAACTTTGATACCAAAACTATCTACTAAATAAATTTTCAAGAAAAATGTATTAGAAGTCTCAAGAATAAAATATAGTATATAGATAGTTGATGATTTAATAATATGACTGTTTCAACATAAAAACTTATCTCATATAGTATATATAGTGGAGGCACTATTCCATTTGGAGATAATTTTATATGAAATGTAAAAGGTTTTGGTGAAATTGGTATTTCTAACACTTCTATTATTTATAAAGTTTTACATATTGATTAATTATAGTAAAACATAATTAAAACATATCAATTGTGTGATAATGGAATGAATGTTAAATTTCAAAATGATAAATATTTATTTTTTAAGGATAATTATTTATAATTTTATGCTAACCATAAGTAAAATATCTATTTTATCAACTTTGTTGAACTAACAGTTTAATGTGTAAAGTGTTTGAATGTTGTGTATACTGATAGTATATTTTGGTATTAGATACTTGGTCTTGTTAATTTTATATTATTGCATAAAATTTATAATTATGAAAAATTACTACGATTAAAAAATTTGAAGAAAGATAAGTTTTATGTATGTGATGCTTTAATGAAAGGAATACACCACAAAGTATCATCCAGACTAATTAAGGTGTTAAATTCCAACCAAAATCTATAGTTAGTTCATATTGACCTATTTGGTCCTACTCAGATAACTAGTCATACTAGTTTAAGTTACACATTAGTTATTATAGATGATTCTAGTATATTCACATGGGTATATTTTCTCTCTAATAAAAGGAAAAATTTAATTATATTTATTTATTTATAAAATGTATTATAGAATGAGAAAGGTTTGTAAATGTTTATATTAATAGTGATAAAGGAGGTATATTTCAAAACATAGAAATGGAAAAAATCCTTGATAATAATAGTTATTTACACAAATTTTTAGATCCTAGGCTCCTTAGTAAAATGGAGTTGTTGAATGAAATAATAAAACTCTAATCAAAATGGATAGAACTATATTAAGTGAATATAGTTTAACTAAATATTATTGGGATGAAGATGTTTTTAATAACTGTTATATTTCAAATAAAATTCTTATTAGACCTATTTTATTGAAAACCCATTATAATTTATAGAAATTAAAGAAACATAAAATTGGTTATCTTAAAGTGTCTTAATGTAATGTATTTATCTTAAATACTAAGGATAATTTTGATAATTTTGATGAAAAATTTGATGAATGAATTTATATAGGTTAATATAATATCATTAATGATTATAAAGTTTATAATAATTGAACTATAATTTCTAAACAATCTTTTCATGTTAAATTTTATGAAAATAATTTGAAACAAAATTTATATTTAGAGAAGATTGAATAAGAATATAGGGAATTTAATTTTCAATAAAATAAACCTCAAAATAATATTTTATCTATTTAGGGGGAGCATACTCATTCTCAATCTGATCCTATTAATTTAAATTCTCATAAGGATCACCGTATTGATAAATTTATTGGTAATATTTATTCTTTAATTAAAACTAAAATATTAGTTTTGAATTTTTGTGATAATTTTTCTTTTGTTTCTGATTTTATACTTAATGATATAAATAAAGAATTAAAAGAGGTTAATTTTATTGTTACTATGGAATTTGAACTTAATAAATTTATTAGAAATAATATTTATACTTTAGTTGAACCCCTAAAATATAAAAATATTATTAGAATAAAATGGATTTTTTGATTCAAATCTGATTAATTTGGATAAATAATAAAGAATAAGACTAGAATTATTTCACAATGTTATTTTCAATAATAAGGTATATATTTTGATGAATCATTTAAACCTATTTTTAGAATTGAATATATTATAATTTATTATATTTTACATATTTTAAAGGTTTTAAGTAGTATTAAATGGGTTTCAAAATTTATTTCTTAAATGATTTTATTTTTTATGAAGTTTATGTTAATCAAACATTAAAAATTTTATAATAATGTTTTTAAATTATCAAAATATTTATATAGACTTAAGTAATATCCTAGAGCTTAGTTTGAATGATCTCATTCATTTTTTAATAATGTTTTTAATAAAGGTAAATTAGATCCCACTTTTTTATTAATAAATTTTCTAATTAAATTTTAATTATTCAATTTTTTGTTGATGATATTATTTTTGGATCAAATAGTGAATTACTTTGTAAAGAATTTTATTACTTAATAAGTTGAGTCTCATTGGAGAATTAATATTCTTCTAAAGTCTTAAAATTTATTAAATAAAATATAGAATATTTTTAAATCAATATAATTATGATAAAAAGATAGTTAAAGGTTTTGATCTTGATTATTGTAAAAAATTTAGAACCTATATGAGTACTAATTGTAAATTAGATTCATACGTTTTTGGAAAATTGGTTGATATTAAAATATTTAGAGGAATGTTATGTATTTTACTTTATTTAACTTATTTAAGACCTCATATTATGTTTAGTGTATGCATGTGTGACATATTTTAGGATGATCTTAAAGAATATCACTTTAAGTCTATTAAAAGAATAAATAGATATATTAAAGGAAATTTATATTCTATATTATTCTATTTTGGAAAGATTGTTTTTTTTGTTTTTTTAGTAATCTTATTTGAATTTTTTAGTTTTCAAAATTGATATATATAGTACATCAAGAATTCATCACTTTTTGGAAAAAATTTTAATATCTTGGAGCTCAAAAAAATAACTACAAGTTTATTTATCAATTGTTAAAACCGAATATATAGCCGCCATTAATTGTTATAATCAATATTTTTTGGATTAATAAAACATTGTTTGATTTTAATGTTTATTTTAATAAGATCCCTATTTATAGTGATAAATATTATTATATTTCTATTTATAATAACCTATTAAAGAATCCTATAATAAAAAATATAAATATTAGATTTCACTTTATTAGAGATCATATATAAAAAGGTTAAATATTTTTGGAATATATATCTACTGATAATTAGTTGGATGATATCTTTACTGAACCTTTGGATGCATTAAAATTCTAGAAACCAAAATATGAACAATGTATAGGGAAAATTTAATTTTATTATTTTATATTAGCTGAAGTATAATTTTTTTGATGATTTATTTGAAGAATATATTTATACTTGGCTAGTGAGCATGAATGATTTGTTTTATTATATGGTTTACTATAATATGTTATAATTATTGGTTACCATTTAATTCATTTTATATCATTATATAATTACTTAGATATCTTAAATTGTTTCATGACTACTTTTATTATTTTATAAATTTGTATATAGGATAAATTATCACTATTTTATAGCGCTATAATCTTAAATCTTCCTAACAATATTTGTTTATTTGAGAAAAAGAGACTAAAATTAAAGGGAATATTTATTGTTTTAATTTACATATATTTCAGTCGGTATTTATTTTTATAATGCATGAATTTAGCAAGAGTTATCTATATGAATAATCATCATCATTATTATTAAGTAATTTGTTTTCCATAAAAATAAAAAGGGATAGTTTAAAAAAATAGATTTTCATTCCAAAAATTGGAAGTATGTTTGAAAAATTAGCCTTTTAGATCATTCCAATGGGGAAGGATTTTCCTTATTTTTTACTGGGTTTGGTAATTACCAAAAATTGGGATATTTTTGAGTGGATATTTTACACTTTATTTATTTATTTTTTGATAATAAAAATACCTAAATTTATTTATGATTATTATTTAAAAATTACTAATTTAAAAATTATCATTTTATTTCCGCTAAGATGAGTTTTGAAAAGATTAAGGATTTTATTTGTTGAAACTTTCATCGATTTTATAAGAAAAAAATGATGTTAAATTTATATTCATAATCTTTAAATTAATCATTTATTTAATTTTTTACTAATTAATTGATTATTTTTTAATTATTAATTAATTATTTATTTATAATCTTACTATTTTTTAATTCTGTTATTCTTTATAATACTAATTTTATGACATTTTTAAAGTTTTTTTAATTTTTTTAACCTTATGTTTGACCTTATGAGGTTAAGTTTTAACCTTATAAGGTTTTAATACCACATTATTTTTTTATAAAGGAATAAACCTTACGTTGAACCTTACGAAATTAAAAATAACCATACAATGTTTTAAAATAACCTTAAAAAGTAGTTTTTTAAAGTACTGTGAAATGATATTTTGATAAATAATGAATTATTATGCACTATAGACAAGTCTTAGTATATATGTTTCAAATCCTTACACTTATCAGTGAATTATTATGTTTTTTATGAGACGTATCTTAAAGTCTTACATTTTTGTAACATCTTAAGAAATATTTTTTTTTGAAAAATATAATGTCATACATGGTTATTAAAAATATATAAGAAAAATGAAGTATTATAGAATAAAATTCTTAATTTTTTTTAAAGTTTTTCAAATTAAAGTGATGTGCTGAATTCAATGACTCATATGATAAATGGAATGGATTATACACACAAAAGAATTAGAAAATTTTCACTTTTACTGATTTTGAATTATTATTTGTTTTATTTTTTAATTATTTATGACGGATTTTATTTATATTTAGGGAATTTTCTTCAATTTTTTTCCAAAGGAAACTAAATTTCAAGATTTATGGGAGTATGAAAATTAGTTTGAATGATTATTCAAGACCAATTTTTATGGAATCTATTCAATGAGTTTTTCAACAACACCCTAAATTTAGTAATGTAATGCCCTAACCCCAGTTACCCAGAGTCAGTACATTATTACATAACATTGGTATGATATAAGGAATCATGTCCCGAAAGACCGATTAGTTTAGTATCCTTAGAAGTACTAGATACATTCATAAGTTTTACATTACATCATAAAATAAAAACATAAAAACAATTTGTCCCCTTTTTAACACACTTATATCCTTATCCTATCCTTGCAGGTCAACCACAAAATACTTATTCACATCTTGGGAAAAATAAAACATAGAAAGGGGTGAGATAAAATGCTCAGTAAGGATAACAATATAGCGAAAACTTTCAAAAATAAGCATAAACATTTAAGACAATGTATACGACTAAAAAAAAATCCTTTTAAACTTAAAATTCAGCATAATATGGAAAATATAAAATAAAATAATTCCATTTACATATTCACATGGATATTCTACTAGTAGAATAATCACATGAACTTTTAATATCCAATTTCATAATGATGGAATGCATAATGCGAGACTTTATAACCACATAGTCAAGGCCTTGTGCCAGGACTACAAATAAGAATTTTTCAAGGCCTTTTTCCAAGACACTAGTTTATCTCATGAGACCTATCGATACATCAAGGAGCTATAGCAGGCTCCACCCATCACTTACTAAGTCAAATGCATTCCTTATATGAAAAGGTTTAAACATAACATAAACATTCGTATTAAAAGTAGTATAAGAAATGTAAATAATTTATCCATAAACCATGAATGGTGTAAAAATAAAACATTAATAGTCAAACATATCACAAAACTTTCAATACAATATGGTATATTTTTATCATAATAAATCAACTTCAAACAAGTTTAAAATCCATCAAAGGATGTTAACCTAGATGAAATGAAAACTATTTAAAATAAATACCTATTTCTATTTTGAAATCATTTAAAAGTCACATAATTATAAAAGAAAACATTTATTATGAAAATATTCTTATAATATTTTATGGGAAGCTTTGACGATGATATGACAGTGGAAAATATCCACACCCGCCATATAATTTAAAAAAAGACATTCTTACCTTACTTTTTTAGAAAAGGTCATAAAGTACCTTGTTTGGAAAATGAAGGAAATATTCATTTCAAACCATTTTATAAAAAGTCAAAAAATGGTATAAATTACTATAAATCCTAGTCTAGTAAATATTAAAAATGTTTTGAAATACATTTTTAAGAAACATGGATGTGGATGATAAGGAGGTCCCATTAGATACTTACGTAAAAACAACCTCAGATAATAAAGAGATTGTGAAATTAACCCTTACCTTATACTTTTACTTATTCAGTGATATGTTAACCTCCTACATAATAGTTAAAACATTTTTATTAAATTATAAAATAACTATATACATAAATATGATATCATATATGATCCTCTAATATTGCTTTGTTAATAATATTTAAGTATATCATCATTTCGGGTGTTAACTGATTTGTTTTCCTTTATATGATTGGTTAAGTAAGCAATGTTTGTTATGGATAGGATGTATTTGATTCATATAAATAATGATATTATGTTCATAAACATTATTTTTAATCATAAAATGAAAATTATTCTTTAATGATTACGATGGGGAATGAATCTCATCACGTTCATGGAGACAGTAATCTGTACGTACGCACGAGCGACAATATCATTATAATGATGGTGAAATAATATGTAATTGGATGGTATATCATATATAAAGAATCATTAACATGTTACATTTATTATTTAAATCAGTTATACTCATTATTATAACCATCCAAATAATTAATTGTTTGAATATCAAACTACACCACGACCTGGAGACGGTAAGCCGTACGTACACACGTATGAAGACTTTTTTCATTCATATGATGGATAATAATGAATATAATTGTAAAATTTTTATAATAACATCATAGTATATAGAATATACTGGATTTATTAGTTTTTAATGTAAACAAAAAGGAAATAGGAAGTGGAAGAAGAAAAGAACTTGAAATAGGTGATGAAATATTTACCTATTCTACGGGTTCTTCCTTTTGATTTGATCAAAAGGGCTCCTTAGGTTGGCTTTATGACCAAATTAAGGACTCTAGGATGAAGTTATGAAAGTTGGGAAGATATTTGGGCGGGGGTTTTCCGAGCCAAATAGATTTGGAGGTGTGATTTTGAGAGAAGGTGAAGTACCCTTTTATAAGAGGGGTGAGGGTCACTTTAGGAAAGAATTAAAATATTAATTTATTATACAATAAAATTAGGTTTATAATGGATCTAAATTAATTTATTTCTATCCTTAAGTGGTTATGGGTTGAAATAATCTCAACCAATAGGTTTTAGACAAGTTTGGTTTACCATTTTAACCTAATCTTTTAGATTTAACTTTTAGTTAAATAGTTTAAATTTTCCTGTCTTCTTGTATTCTTACACTATATGGTTGATATACTTACTCTAAATTTCCAAGAGAACATCAAGTGGTTAATTAATGACATATATAATATTATTTAGTCCTTTTGGACAAACCTTAGATTTTTAGGAATATTATATCAACCAATAATATAGTATTGTTTTTAAAAACCAATTTATGTTAATTTTGACACTATTTGGTATTTTGTTTTTATGAAAGTCATAACAACCTTATCACTTAGAAAACAATTTATCTCATAAACCCTAACATGTCATATTAACCTATAAAATTAGTGTAACTTATCATAAGTCTCAATGTACATTTATTTGAATATTTATAATATCAATTATTTTAATATTTAATTAATAAGGTAATTACTGCATCATGATTGTGTCGTAAATAAATTAATTTTTGTAATGTCTAAAAATTATTAACAAAATACCATTATGTAGGAAATTTTTTTATATTTATAATTAATATTTATATTTGAATTTATCTTATGTATAACCCTATATTAAAAGTGGTTTAGTTATTAAACTTTGAATTTAACTCTTTTAACTCTTCTTTAAATAAAATAATAATAAATGTCCTAATCTAATCAAAGTGGACCAAAAAGGATAATATTTTATTACTAAGGTTATTTTTGGTCGAATTAAACTTATCCAATAGAATTAGGACATGTGTTAGGGTAATTATGATATCATTTTTACCCTTAATTACCTTATTTACTTTTAACCGCGGTAAATAAAAGTCAAAAGTTACTATTCAACAAAAAAAATTCATCTTATTTAACCACATTTTACTTACTAATATGAATATTATTTATCAGATACTTGAAATTCAACTCACAGAAGCGGTAAAATTAAGTTTAATGCAAATTTGCAAATGCTCCTAGGAAGTGGGTAAAAGATGATAAAAAGTTCGATAAAATTTTATATATCTAAACTTATTATAAAACGACTCCAATGAATTACGTTAAAAATATATAGGTATTATGTATCTATTTTTACTTAAAATATATTAAAATAAAATAACTAATTATTTAAATAAAAATTCGGTTTTAAACAATAACGCAATGTTTTTCACTATTCATCAAAAATTGAAAGTTCTCAGAAAAATACAAAAAATATATCCTAAGATAATTTTGATATTATGAATTATAAAATAAAGTCTATTTTACCAAATTCAAAACATATAAGTTTCATTTATTAATTTAAAATTAATTCCTATTGTCAAAACCAAAAAGCGGGTTTTTAAAAAGTAAAAGCTATCAGAAGATTGACATGTGTTTATGTCAAATTTAAATGTGAAATTACTTATAATGAACTAAATTGTATTACATGATAAAAATATAATCTAATTATACCTCCAAACCATTCAAATGTATAATTTAACACTATAAATTATTTTGATTAAAAAAGTTGTTTTAAATTAAAATTTTGTATTTTTCACTATTCACCCAAATATGAAAGTTATCAGAAAAATACCAAAAATTTATCGAAACTAAATTTTAATGTCCTGATTCTAAATAAGAAGTTTATCTTGTCAAATTGAATATATAAAAGTGTCAAATATTGGATTTAAAAAGGTTTCACCATTAAAAGGTGGTAAAACTATTTTTTTTTGAAAAATACTTTCTTTATCTGAAAAAATGAATTTATTCTTATATTATGTCTAATAAACACATAATATGGATACTAAAATTATGTGGAGTATATAAAATTCAAAATTCAGTTAATACTATTCATAAACTCTTTTTGAATGGCTAGTTTGGTAAGTCGTGGTGTGCTCGAACTCATTGTTGCGTATATCGCAAGTTATTGAATTACTTTGAAGAGATAACATACTATGAAATATTGGGGTGTTACATTATACCCTCCTTCAATAAATTTTTTCCTCGCAATTTGAAATTGTTATTCTAAAATAAAAGGTTAAAAATAGAAAAATACCTTTGTGGAAAACCAACATCGGAAATTTGTTTAATAAAATTTAGTCTGAATAAGAGGGAAAGGGAAATGAAAAAGTCACCACCAAATTATGATCTCTATTAGGAGAAAATTAGTGGAAATTAGAGACACATAATTGGAAGAAAAACATAAATATTTATAGGGAGTGATTGAGGTCATCAATCACAAACAAGTGTACAATTGAGAGCCTCAAAGGTTTCAATCGATGATGATTTAAAATATCATCAGTTCAACAAAACATAAGGTATTATGATAACAAATTTTTGGTTTTAAGATCCATTCCCTAAAGTCTAAGAATTAATTTATTCATAGAATAAGAGGAAAAATATACTTGATAAGTAGAGTTTCATCCTTTAAGTAATTCCTACCACAAACTCATATTTCACTCCAAATATAATAGAATTAAAAAATAATCTATTTATATTAATTGTATAGGGTTCCATAAATAATTAATTTATAATTAATTTGTTAGAATATTTTTAAAAAAACTACATTATACAAACCAGGACATCAAGTAGGCCAGTTTTAGGTGATGCACCCTTGTCGCCCTTCGGTTGTGGGTTCAAGTCTCACTGCCTTACCGGACGCGACGAGTTGTTTCCCGACCTCCAGGTTGTCCTTTTTATGACAATACAAAATTAATCTTAAGAAATGATTTAACATTAACAATAGTATCCAATCTAAAACATAATTGATTCCAACCTTAAGACTTATCCAAAATACTTTTGTCCAAAATCACAATCCAACATTTATAAGGAAAGTAAACACAATGAAGATCCTTTTTTCCATGTAATGACATGTCAATACCTTCATCATGTATTCTTTTAAAACACTTTAACACCCTGAATTACCATAAAACCTTATTGATTATATTCATGCTCCTTTATTCCTTATAGAATATTGGATATACTCCTTCTATCCAAATTTTTTGTAAACTCCAACAATGATGGAATATACAAATCATTAATTAGTTTCAAGGTAGTCAAGAATATCCTATATAATTTGTCCAAATCCATCATATATTATTCAAAAATCACTACCTCAGTATCAGAACCATATTATGGTTTATCTTTCTCTCAAACATATATTTTCCAAAAAAATTAACCTGATATTGAGTTACTTTTCTTGGTTCCACACAATCACAAGTCCTTAATGAAATAGTACTGTAGTACAATCCTTATATAGTTTATAATTCTTATAAATTGTACATCATTAATAAAATACTCAAATTACACAATAATTTAATAAAAACATAAGAAATCTAATCATTCCTCTTCATCTTCGGTAGTATCATAACTTGATTATTATCCAATCGAAACTTTTGGGGTATACTCTGATGATTTGGACATTGATTCATGTAGTGTCCTAAATCCTTGCAAATGAAGCATTGTACATTTGTAACCTTTTTCTTACCCTTGAAATCACGTACTTGGTGTCCTTTTTATCCACACTTATAAAAACTCTCATTCCCTTAAAGCATTTTCCAAGGTGATTCTTTCCACAGTTATCACATATGGTAAAATCCTTCTTTCCCTTATTCCCTTTATCCATATTTCTCTCTTCCATCCCTTTCTTCTCTTGTTTCCCTTCAAAGCCATAGGACTCAGAGAATTATTTACTTATATTATTAACACATGATGCTATTTCTTCATTTGATGAGAATACTTGGGAGACTATTTCCTTTTTAAATGTTGGCTTAATACCATGAAAGATATGATCCTTCTTAATCTTTCGATCATGTGTATGGCTGGAATTCTCATTCATTCTACTAAGTCCCATTTCTAAACAATGGCATACACTTGGTTAGTTTATGAATCACAATGCATAATTCCAAACTTGTAAAACACTTAACATAAATTGAAAAATTTATGTATATAATCTATAATCATAAAAAAATGTTTTCTTTGAGGAGGTATATTCTCATAAATCTTTCATAATGGTTTGTAATGAAAATGTGAATTATCCTAAGCATATCCCCCGGGAGTGTCATAACCAAGAGTGCAGAAAGACCCATTGTTGTGCACCAGGATACCCCAGGTCAAGCCCAAAACTCCTTGTTAGAGTTTTCACTCCGAGGTACATTTGTGCCAGAGCCACCTCTACCTAATCATATCCAGACAGGGATGTATTGTTTCAAAAATACACAAAATCTCTACATTACCAAAATTCTAGGAAGTTCTTCTATACTAATCCTCAAAGTCTATATTAGGGTAACGTTCTATAATCAGAGTTTTTTAAGTACAGTTTCCAAGGTTTATACTAAACTTATTCTAATACCAACTGTAATACCCCAACCCCAGTTACCTAGAGTCGGTGCATTATTACATAACATTGGCATGATACAAGGAATCATGTCCCGAAAGACCAATCAGTTTAGTGGCCTTGGAAGTACTAGATACATTCATAAGTTTTACATTACATCATGAAATAAAAACATCAACAAATTTTTCCCCCTTTTGAACACACTTATATCATTATCTTATCCCTGCAGGTCAACCACAAAATACTTCTTCACATCCTGGGAAAAATAAAACATAGAAAGGGGTGAGCTTAGATGCTCGGTAAGGATAACAATATAGCAGAAACTTCCATAAATAAGCCTAAAAATTTAAGGCAATGTATAAAACTAAAACAAAATCTTTTTAAACTTAAACTTCAGTATAATATGGAAAATATAAAATCAAATAATTTCATTTACTTATTTACATGGATATTCTACTAGTCAAATAATCACATAAAATTTCAATATCCAATTTCATAATGATGGAAAGCATAATGCCAGACATCATAACCACATAGTTAAGGACTTGTTCCAAGACTGAAAATAATATTTTGTCAAAGCCTTGTTCCAAGACACTAGTTTGTCTAATGAGACCTACCGATGAATCAAGGAGCTATAGTGGGCTCCACCCGTCACTTACTAAGTCAAATTCATTCCTAATATGAAAAGTTTTAAACATAACATAAACATTCGTATTAAAATTAGTATACGAAATTTCAATACTTTATCCATAAACCATGAATAGTGTAAAAATAACACATCCATAGTAAAAAATATCAAAAAACCTTCAATATAATATGGAAGATTTTTATCATAATAAATCAAATTCAAAAAAGTTTAGAATCCATTGACATAGATGAAATGAAAACTATTTGAAATAAATACCTATTTCTATTTTGAAATCATTTAAAAGTCACATAATTATAAAAGAAAAAATCTATTTTGAAAATATTATTATAATCTTGAATGGGAAGCTTTGATGATGATATAACAGCAGAAAATAGCCTCACCCGCCGTACAAGTTAAAAAAATACATTCTTACCTTAATTTTGTTGAAAGGTCATAAAGTACCTTGTTTGGAAAACGATGAAAAGATTCATTTCAAACCATTTTATAAAAAATAAAACAAGGGTATAAATGACTATAAACCATAGTCTAGTAAATAGTAAAAATGTTTTGAAATACATTTTTAAGAAACATGGATGCAGATGATAAGGAGGTCCTAGTAGATACTTAGGAAAAAACATCCTCGGATAATAAAGAGATTGTGAAATTAACCCTTACCTTGTAATTTTACTTAGTTGATGGTATGTTAAACTACTTTATAATAGTTAAAACATTTTTATTAAATTATAAAATAACTATATACATAAATATGATATCATATATGACCCTCTAATATTGCTTTGTTAATAATATTTTAGTAATATCATCATTTCAGGTGTTAACTGATTCATTTTCCTTTATATACTTGGTTATGTAAGCCATGTTTGTTATGTATAGGATGTATTTTATTCATATACAGAATTATATTATGTTCATAAACATTATTTTTAATCATAAAATGAAAATTATTCTTGAATGATTACGATGGGGAATGAATCTCATCACATTTGTGGAGACGGTAATCCGAACGTACGCACGAGCGATAATATCATTATACTGATGATGAAATCATATGTAATTGGATGATATATCATATATAAATAATAATTAAAATTTTATATTTATTATTTAAATCATTTATACTCATTGTTATACCCATCCAAATAATTAAGTGTTTGAATAAGAAACTACACCACGACCTGGAGACGGTAAGCCGTACATACACACGTATGGTGACTGTGTCATTCATATGATGGATAATAATGAATATGGTTGTAACATTTTTATAATAACTTCATAGTATGTATAAGATACTAGAGTTATTATTTTTGAATGGAAACAATAAATAAAGAGGAAGTGGAAGAAGAAAAGAACTTGAAAGAGGTGATGAAATATTTACCTCTTCTTTGGATTCTTCCTTTTGATTTGATCAAAATGGATCTATAGTTTGGCTTTATGACCAAAGGAATTCCTATAGGATGAAGGGAGGAAAGTTGGGAGGATATTTGGGAAGGGTTTTTCCAAGCCAAATGACTTTGGAGGTGTGATTTTGAGAGAAGGGGAAGTGCCCTTTTATAAGAGGGGTGAGGATCACTTTAGGAAAAGATTAAAATATTAATTTATTATACAATCATATTCGGTTTATAATGGCTCTAAATGAATTTATTTCACGACTTAGGTGGTCATGGGTCTAAACACTCTCAACCAATAGGTTTTAGATAAGTTTAGGTTACCATGTTAACCTTATATTTTAGATTTAACTTTTAGTTAAATAGTTTAACTTTTACCGTGTCTTCTTGTATTCTTACACTATATGGTTGATAAACTTACTCTAAAATTACAAGAGAACCTCAAGTGGTTCATTAATGACATATATAATATTATTTAATCCTTTTGGATTAAGCTTATATTTTTGGAAATATTATATCAACCAATAATATAGTATTTGTTCTAAAAACTAATTTATGTCAATTTTGGCACTATTTGATATTTTGTTTTTGAGAAAGTCATAAAAACCTTATCACTTTGATTTTTTTAATCAACCCTAACATGTAATATTAACATATAAAATTAGTATAATTCATTAGAAGTCTCAATTTAAATTTATTTGGATATTTATAATATCAATTATTTTAATATTTAATTAATAAGGTAATTACTGCATTATCACTGTGTCATAAATAAATTAAATTATTTAATGTATAAAAATTATAAATAAAATACCATTATATAGGAAATATTTTTAGTTTTATAATGAATATTTATAGTCTAATTTATCTTATATATAACCCTATATTAAAAATGGTTTAGTTATTAAACTTTGAATTTAACTCTTTTAACTCTTCTTTGAATAAAATAATAATAAATGTTCTAATCTAATCCAATTTGACCAAAGAGGATCATATTTTATTCCTAAGGTTGTTTTTTGTCGAATTATAAGAATTAGGACATGTTTTAGGGTAATTATAATATCATTTTACCCTTAATTACCTTATTTACTTTTAACCATGGTAAATAAAAGTCAAAAGTTACTATTCACCAAAAAAATTCATCGTATTGGACCAAATTTTACTTACTGATATTAACCATGTCTCTATAATATTTGAAATTCAAATCACAGAAGCGGTAAAATTAAGTTTAATGCAAATTTTCAAATGCTCCTAGGAGGTGGGTAAAAGACGGTAAAAAGTTCGATAAAAATTTATATATCTAAACTTATTATAAAATGACTCCAATGAATTATGTTAAACATATATAGGTATTATGTATCTATTTTTACTTAAAATAAATTAATATAAAATAATTAATTATTTAAATAAAAAGTCGATTTTAAACAATAACGCAATGTTATTCACTATTCATCAAAAATTGAAAGTTTTTAGAAAAATAAAAAAAATTTACCCGAAGCTAATTTTGATATTATGAATTAAAAAATAAAGTCTATTTTACTAAATTCAAAACATAGAAGTTTGATTTATTAATTTAAGATTAATTCCTGTTGTCAAAACCAAAAAGCAGGTTTTTAAAAAGTAAAAACTATCAAAAGACTAACATGTGTTTATGTCAAATTTAAAAGTGAAATTACTTATAATGACTTAAATTGTATTAAATGATAAAAATATAATCTAATTATACCTCCAAACCATTAAAATTTATAATTTAACACTATAAATTATTTTGATTAAAAAAGTTGTTTTAAATTAAAATTTAGTATATTTCACTATTCACCCAAATATGAAAGTTATGAAAAAAACACCAAAAAATTATCAAAACTAAATTTTTATGTCCCGATTCTAAATAATAAGTTTATTTCGTAAAATTGAATATATAAAAGTGTCAAATATTGGATTTAAAAAGGGTTCACCATTAAAAGGTGGTAAAATTGCATTTTCTGAAAAATACTTCTTTTATCTGAAAAAATGAATTTATTCTTATATTATGTCTAAGAAACAAATAATTTGGATACTAAAATTATATGGAGTATATAAAATTTAAAATTCAGTTAATACTATTCATAAAATCTTTTTGAACGGCTAGTTTGGTAATTTGTGGTGCGCTCGAACTCGTTGTTGCGTGTAGCCCAAATTATTGAATTACTTTGAAGAGATAACATAATGTGAAATCTTGGGGTGTTACAAGTAACCCAAATCTAGTGGTTATTTTATTACAATGATATATAATACATGGATCATAATACATGAAATCTAATAATTGAGAAACCTCGAGAACTAGATATTTTAATGAACACACAAGATCCTTAGCCCAGTTGGTGAGGAATCGACAAGTGCATCCAAGCGACTTGAGTTCAATACAAGGTGGAGACATATTTTAGGGTTATTGGAGAATTAATATAGCTAGTATTGTAGCAGGTACTGTAGTAGGTACTATAGTAGACACCGTTTGGTACTGTAGCTATCAGAATTATTCATCCATTTGGGATTTCAGGCCACCAGTTTGGGCCTCAGGTCCTTTAAGGCCTTCGGGCCACCCAAGGCCTTAGGGACAATAAGGCTTTTGGGCCACCTCAAGTCCTTAGGGCCACCTCAAGGATTTCGGGCCACCTCAAGGCTTGAAGACTACATGAAATTGTGCTTAATGATTATAAAGACTCTACAAGGAGCAGACTCTAGATGGGGATTCAGAGCAGGCACATTCACCAGAGCAGAAGCTAAGCAGATTTTTCAGAAAGAGAGGGTATGACATTTCCATTGGGACCAGCTTGTGCTTTCATGGGAAGCCTATCCGAACAAGCCATGTGAAGGTGGAGAGCTGATATCACGATGACGAAGATGGGGAGGAGCAATTCTAAGTATAGTCTATATATTTCCTAAGATATATGGGTCTTGTAATCTTTAAGTCTACAGGCCTTGTAAGGGTTCCACCTCATCCCTTGAAAGGGGGGTTATCAAAATCAATAAATAAAGAAATACTTTGGTCCATTCGAGCTAGATATGTTAATGAACATTAAATTAAATTATAAAATGAAGATAGATCATATGGTGACATGAATACATTATTATTTCTTCTTATAAATCCATATTTCACATAGAGTAATACTCTTGATTTATTGGGGAAATAGAAAAAAAATATAGAGTGAGTTTAGATGATCAATAAGGGGAAACATATAACATAATATATCATATATAAGCTTAGAATAATTAATATCATAGGAATAAATATATTCTATAAAAAATTAATATCTTATCATAATATATCCATAGATTAAATGACATATATAAATGAATATATAAAAATAAAAAATCCCATAATGATGTATTACATAATTCTAAACATCATAAACATACCGTCAAGTGCTCATCCCAAGATATCATATATAAATGGGTAAGGATTAGACCACATGCACAACTAGTTTGTCTTATGAGACATTTCAAATGCATCAAGGGGATATATAATTAAGACCCCTAACCATCACATAATAATTCCAATACAACCATAAAATGAATAGATTTTATAATATAATACATAACATAACATGCCCTAAGGATCCTCATACACAGTCATGGATAAGAAATTAATATAAATGATGGGTATACGGAATATCAATATTTTCCCATTCAATAGAAAAATATGGAAATCTAGGTTAATATCACATAATAAACTTAAAAAGAATAGGATATTCACAATATAATGGAAAGTAAAATTATCAAACTAATGATAAAAGAGTAATAATAAAGAGTAATTTCATGGTGTAGGTAAATTATTGGGAAACAACCCTTTATTATAGTTCATAAAGAGTTTTTGAGTTATCTAAAGGATACACCTTGAAGTATCAAACTAGGTGTGTAGTTAGGGTCTCTTGTCGTGCACTGAGTGAAAGTCAAGTTAATAACTAACCAAAATTGTCACGAACTGTACCTTGGGCCCCGTGCTGTGACTACCCCAAGCCCGCCTTCTATAGGCAAATGGCTAGCGACTAGCACCAAAGGCGTATTCCTGGAAATTGGGAAAGAATTGCCTTTATAACCTGTAACACACACAAACTAGCACACAACAAGATATGAACTCAAGTAAACTGAATAGTAAATAGAGTGAGCACAGTAAGTAAAAAGGGGCCAGAATACAAGGCCAACTAAAAAGTACAAGGAATATGAAAGTACAAGAGAACTGGAACTGCTCTTGGATTGTCCACCACAAATCCTACCAGAAGGGTAGGTACAACTCACGAATAGCCGTCTCTGTGGTTCGCCTCATCTAACGTCCACCTTCAAGCTACCTTCAGTCCTGGTACCCTTGTCCTCAGTCAACACTATCCATTTTCTGCACCAAACACAACGAAGTGCGGGTATAGCCCATACAGGGGCGAGTATAATGATACTCTGTAGGGACCCCGAGACCCTCAAGGTCTCACAAAATCTACAAAGGATAATCCACAAAGGAAGAAACAACTGATAACCCTACTTAGGTATATGCCCATACATATAACTAAGTTATCAAGTAAACCCATCTCAATCATGAGGAAAACACAGAGTCTAACTCCAAAGCCCCAAGCTCAACTGTTCCACAAAGGAAGAAATACAACGAAGGCAAGTACCACATAGGTAAGCCACACAGAAGAATACCACCAAGGTCTTACCACGAAGGAAAGTACCATACAGGTATGAACTCAGCTCACACCATGTATTTCTTAGGTAAAAAATTATAAATGATTAGATGTAACTACTGAATCATCTTACTCTATTAAGAGGTAGACCCATAAAGGATCAAAACACATCAACATACCCACATAGGATCTCTAGGTGCTGAACCACATAGGATTTCTCGGTGATGACCCACACATGATCGCTTGGTGCTAACCCACATAGGATCGCTCGGTGCTGACCCACGCATGATCTCTAGGTGCTGACCCACACAATATCACTAGGTGCTAACCTAAATAGGATCGCTCAGGCAGTCTCACATGGAATACTAGAGCAGTTCTATGTGGGACCCTCAATCACAGACCCACGAAGGATCTCTTCCTCAAGTCATAGCCAGCTATTGGGTTTCCGTGCTAAGCTTGATCGTCTCTGGGAGGGTCCAAACCACAAACCACTGGTCGATACTCCAACTACCACGAAGTCCCACAAAGAAGTATCTAAAATAACCACCACGTCATAGGGGTCTCAATGCAACAGACGACACATCAATCGGATGCCCGATCTGTAAGTTATTAGCCTTTTTATCCCGAGGGCACAGTTGGATTCTTGATTGATCCAACCCAACCGTACCTCAACTTTACCCAAAACTCCAACGGGGTATAAAAAAGGACCGTCTCTCTCCAAGGTTTATATCTATGTTGGAAATTTGTCAAACGGACGCATGGTGCCAAAGTTATGGCCAAAAGAGCGTAAAACTCGTAGCTGGTCCGGGTCCTTCTCGACCCGGCCTGGGCCGACCCGACCCGACCTGGGATGACCTAACCCACGTTGGGTCGACTTGACCCATACTGGGTCCGGTCTGGATTTCTGGGCAGTCCAGAAGGTCGCGAGGTCCATGAGGGACCGGGGGGGGGGGGGCTGCGGAGGCCGTGAGGTGCGCAGAGGCCATGAGGGGGCCGCAGAGGGCCGTGGGCGGTGTGCCAAGGCCGCAGGGTGGCACGACAAGGCCACTGGGCAGCATGAAAGGACTCAGAGTGGCGTGGCGAGGCTGCAAGGTGGTGCGGTCGGCAGCAGAGTGGGGCGGCGAGGCCGTTGGGTGACACGAAGAGGCCACGGGGCGGCGCGGTGAGACCGTGGGGTGGCACAACGGGCCACGGGGCGTGGCCGTTGGGTGGCGCGGCGAGACCACCAGGCGGCGCGGCTGGCCGCCGGGCAACGTGGCTGGCCATGGGGTGGTGCGGTGAGGCCGTGTGGAAGCACCATTGCGCAGCCCCTGGGCGGCGAAGCAGGACGCGGGCAGCGTGGTGAGGCCGCTGGGCGGCGCGGCGAGGCCATTGTGCGGCGCGACAAGTCCACTGGGCGGCGCCGTTGCGTTGTTACCTTCGTCACGGCTGGCGGTGGTGCCAACTACAATCCTTGAGTTCCACCGGTGCCAAACGCTAGTACCGGTCGCCGTCACTATCGCAAAGAACACACCAAAAGAAGAATGACGACGGGGTCATGCCATGTTTGTTTGGCCTGAACCCTCCGCGTTAGAGCGGTAGCAAGCGGCTTAAAAAAAACCTTGAATCAAGAATGTAAAATTCAAAAATTTCCTAGGAATCATGGATCAAATTTTTTAGGTTGATCTGCATTCTCCATTCTTTACAAGAGTGAGGAAATTTATATTTTCAATAACAGCCCCTACCTCATTCATTTGATTCATTGAAGATTGTCCGCAGGGAATGAGATGATGTCGTTGGGAATAGACGGACATCGGTGTTTCCTCGATCGTTGATTTGTTGAGGTTGAAGATGTTCCTCGATAACGAATGTCCCAAGGAAGAAGTCGGAGTTGAAGTCAACATTCTTCATTGGATGATGTTTTCCTCCTAGTTCTCCCAATCTCCCACCTTTTGCAATGATTAATTTCCCCCAACCCACCAAAAAGAAAAGGTAGACAATATAATAAAATATGTTGGCATAATTTCAAATTAGAGTAATTAGTTAATTGATTTTTTTGTATTAATTAAAGGGGGGGGGTGGCATAATTAATCAAGGGGAAGTTCAAGAGACTTCCCCTCATTTAAGTGGGAGGTTCAAAGGGGTTTTAATCTCGGGTGGTCCCCACCACCTTAACCTCTCATGGGAGGTTTTAGGTTTGGTGGTCCCCACCTCCATAACCTCAAGGGGAGGTTTAATTCTTGTGATCCCCACCTCTCAACATCCACAAGGAGTTTCAAATAAAAATAAAAATAAATTTTACACAATTTTATTTTTATTTTATTCTTTCACGAAAATGTGAAAAGCTAACTTCCACCCTCGACCTACTAAGGTCGAGGTGAACATCTCCTTAAGAAAATGTTGGTGCTGCGCGTTCATCAGTTCCCTCAGATTTCAATTTCGAGCAATGGTTCCAAAGTTAGAAAATCCCGCTTGCATGTTTACTGAATGTACCCGAAAAAAAGTTCAGAAATTCATCCCGGGCACACTGGACCTCGAAATCATGCACCGTCAATTTTCACGGACTCCTAAAATTCCCATATATTAAAAAAAATTTACATAGAAATTTCAGTTCTTTACATTCTTCCCACCTCATAACTTTACGTTCTCATAAGCCACAACTCAAAACTCGGAAAACAAGTGGGGGTACTGAGCACTAATATGAGCCTCCAGCTCCCATGTGCTCTCCTAGAGGTTCTCATGCTTCCGAAGAATACCCAATATAGGTATCATCCATCCATGAAGAAACCAATCCTGTCGATCCTCAATCTATACTGAAACCTCCATAAAAGTCACCCCATCGTCGACGTCTAGATCACCATGGTCAATGATGTGAGAAGGGTCATGCACGTATCTCCTCAGTTGGGATATGTGGAAGACGTCGTGCACCCGGTACAACTGAGGTAGAAGAGTTAAGCGGTAAGCCACCTCGTCAACTCTTCTGAGGACCTGAATGGGTGCAATGAACCTCAGAGATAACTTTCCTCCTCAGCCAAATCTCCACAAACCTCGTCGAGGTGAGACCCGTAGAAAGATGTGGTCTCCATACTTGAACTCTAGAGGTCTCCGTCTTTTGTCTGCATAAGACTTCTGCCTACTCTGTGCAGCCTTCGTCTACTCCTGGATGATCTGCACTTTCTCTGTGGTAGCTCGTACCATCTCTGGTCCCACTAGTGCTGACTCCCCTGGGTCAGTCCAGCACAAAAGTGATCTGCAAGGTCGCCCGTAAAATGCCTCAAATGGTGTCATCCCAATTGTGGAGTGATAAATATTGTTGTATAAAAACTCCACAAAAGGTAAATGATCCCCCCAGCTACGACTGAAGTCGAGGAAACAAGCACGCAACATGTCCTCAAGGATCTAAATGGTCCATTCAGTCTGACCATCTGTTTGGGGATTGAAGGTGATGCTCAAATGAAGCTATGTCTCGAAAGTCTGCTGCAACCCCTTCCATAGCCGGGAAGTAAAACATGTATCATGATTAGAGACAATCTTTGATGGTACTCTATGTATCCACACAATCTCCTAAACATAGAGGCATCCCAAGCTCTATACTGAACCCTTCTCTCTGATCAGTAGAAAGTGGGCCGACTTGGTGAGTCGTTCGATGATCACAAAAATTGAGTCATGACCCTGGGATGTACATGGAAGTCTTGTCACAAAGTCTATGGATATCCCAACCCACTTCCACTCTGGAACCTCTAAAGGCTGAACCAATCCTATTAGTACCTAATTCTCCGCCTTCACTTGATGACAAGTGAGGCACCAAGAGACAAACTCTGCTACTGCTTTCTTCATTCTCAGCCACCAGTGCTGTCATCGGAGATCCAAGTACATCTTCGCCACTCTTGGATGTACCGCTAGAGGGGATGTGTGGAAATACCTCAACAATTCCCCCCAAAGTGACACTGGTACCATGGTACGTCCTCTGAAGAAAATGACGTGCTCCCCACCTTTAAAAAATCCATCAGGTGCCTGACCTGTGGATATCTGAGCATGTCAAGCCTCGCAGTCAACGTCCCCATGATGCGCCTCCCTGACTCACTGAAGAAGTGGGGGAGTGACTGTAAGAGACTGAAGGAAAGGTGATCCATCCCGAACTACAAAGGATATCTGCAAAGCGGCCAACTTCTTTGTCACCTCACCTAGCAGCTGTGTACCAGACCTCCTGGTGAGTGCATCTGCTAAAACGTTCCCCTTCCCAGGAGTGTATAATATCTCTAAGTCATAGTCCTGGAGAAACTCAAGACATAATCGCTATATCAGATTCAGGTCCTTATGAGAGAAGATATACCTGAGACTCTTGTGATCAGAGTAGACTGTAAAACGTTCGCCCATCAGATAGTGTTTCCACATATTCAAGGCGAAGACCACTACTGCTAACTCTAAGTCATGGGTAGCGTATTTCTGCTCATGCTGTCACAACTATCGAGAACCATACACAATCACTAGTCGATCCTGCATTAGGACACATCCAAGACTAGTCCCTGATGCATCACAATAGAATACATACCCTATTCCCTCCTCTAGAAGCCTCAAGATGGGGGACTAGTCAGCCTCTGCCTCAGCTCCTGAAAACTCTGCTGTTATCTCTCTGACCACACGAAGGGTTTCCCCTTCTTCATCAATGCTGATAAAGGTGCTGCAACTCTGGATAAATCTGGTACAAACCTCTGGTAGTATCCAGCCAAACCTAGGAAACTCCGTACCTCTATCACAGTCCTTGGTGGATCCCAATAAATTACCACCTCAATCTCCACTGGATACACTACAACTCCAACCTTTGATATGAAATTTCCCATAAAGTGAACCTATTAGATCCAGAACTGGCAATTCGAGAGATTACCAAAAAGATGATGCTCTCGGAGTGTGTGCAGAACTATCTGAAAGTGGTAGGCATGCTCCTTCTCAGTAGTCGAGTAAATCAGAATTTCATCGATGAAGACTACTACAAATAAATCAAGGTATGGATGAAAGAACTTATTCATGAGTCCCATGAACACTATTGGAGCATTGGTCATGACGAATGGAATAACCAAGAACTCATAATGGCCGTACCGACATCTGAAATTCATCTTCTACACATCCTCATCTCGTACTCTGAGCTGGTGATAGCCTAATCTGAGGTCTATCTTCAAGAACCATCGTGATCCCTTCAGCCGATCAAAGAGGTATTCAATCCTTGAGAGTGAGTACCTGTTTCTTTATGGTCACCTGGTTCAGGTGCCGATAGTTGACACAAAGTATCAAGATCCCATCCGCCTTCTTGGTGAACAAAATCGAGGCTGCCCCAGGAGAAACACTGGGCCAAATGAATCCCTTCCCCTACAAGTCCTCCAGCTGTACCCGCAGCTCATGAAGCTCCGTGGGAGCCATCCGATACGCTGGTTTAGATATCAGTGCTGTCCTGGGGTACAAGTAAATCTAAAAGTCCACCTCTCTACGAGGAGTTAGACCCATAACATCATCAGGGAATACATCCGCGTACTAGTCCACCACTACAGGATAACTTGGACTCTCTACATAAACTGCTCCGAGGGTAAGGCTAGCCAACTGATGAGTGATCAGCTGCACTCTCCTCCGAGTAAGTCTATCCAATGCTGCAAAGGCTCCCTTCTCGCCGGTGAAGGTAAATCTTGTCCCATTTGTGTAGACACACCACACTTTGCACCTAATAAAGTCAATCTGAGCATGGACTATAGATAACTAGTCTATACCCAAGATAACATCGTAAGGCCTTGACGCCAATACTAGGAGATCCCAGCCGAAGCTCTCGCCTCCTAGAGTAAGATCGCACTACCGGCACCAGTGCATAATCGTTGAATCTGCTCTCGTAGGAGTCTCTTGCCATAAGGATCGAGCCAAAAAATCCATCGGAATCTCTGAGCTCCGAATGAGGGCAGTGGAAATAAAAGAATGACTGGTACCTGTGTCTATAAGTACTACAACTAAGGTGGAGTAGACACAGATCGTACCTCATATCATCTTCAGAGCACCGTGATCGTAGGACTCAGCTTCATGGAGCTAAGCTCGCCCCCGTCCTCTGTGTCTCTATGGTCAGGGTGGACCACATTGTGGTGGTGGAGGTAACATCTTGAATTGTTTCTCACCACTAGCTGCATGACCAGCTGCTCTTCCACGTCCGCCTACTCCCTGAGGACCTCCTTGGTCAAACCTCTATCTTTGCCTGGGTGGTCCTTAGACCGTCTGCTGATTATCCATACAGAAGGTTGGATAGTCATGAGCCATGTGACCTTGCCAGACGCATGAATAACACTGCCCGCTCCAGGTATGATTGGATCTTACTCGGGTACCCCGCACAACCAAACCTGAATCCTGCGGTCGTCCACCTGTAGGTCTGGTCCTCTTGGACTTCTGTGACATCTGTCTACTGTCAGATGCATAAGACTCCGCTATGTGATGACTGGTGGTGGGTCTCGCTGCTGGTGACTGCTCACCAAGGAAACTCTCCACTAAGAGGGCTCTCTCTAACACCCCCGCCTACGTCGGGATGCTAAGAGAAATCATCAAAGCCCTGATCTCTCACCTGAGTCCTTGCTCAAAGGTCCAGACCTTGAATAATGGGCCCCAAACCATATCAATGGAGTAGTGTGAGAGGTCAGTGAACCTTGCTGAGTACTGAGCCACAGTCATGATTCCCTGCTGCAGATGAAGAAGCTCCTGTATGCGCACTGCACGAAGAGTCACTGGAACAAACTCTGCCTGAAACATGCTCTCAAAGTCTACCCAAGGAAGCATCACCTCATTGTGAACCTAGAGCATCAAGCTCCACCATCTGCCTACTGCTGCCTATAGAAGGCTGGCGGCAAGGATAACCATGAGATCATCTGGTGTCCTTAATAGTCGGAAGACTCTCACTACGCCCTCCATCCAATCCTTAGCCGCCTATGGGTCTGTATCTACCCTAAACCTGGGTGGCCTCTGGAACGGGAACTCATGCAATGAGTTCAAGTGGCGTGCACTGAAAGAGTGTTGTCGTGGGCACCCTCAAATGATTTAGGTGATTTTGGGGTACTTAGGTGCAATAGAGTGGCTGACCAAGGTCGTCTCTCAAAGGAGGCAATGAATTTAACAACTTATTAAATGTATTCTAAAAATAAAATAGAATATAATTAAAACACTACTTAAAAGGATGGGGTTGTTTATAGTTTATAAATCTAGAAGAAGTTTGCTGGAAGAAGATTGTATTTTTTTGTTTTTTGTTTTAAAATGAAGTTTGATTAAAAATACATAACAAGAAGATGTTTTTTTTCAAAAATATTTTAAAAGGCGTAATCGATCTAACTCTACCTATTCAATAAATTATTTATCATTATCATTTAAATTAACATCCACTAAATTATGACCCATTAACTTGTTAACCCCTGAACCCTATGATAATTAACCTTACCACAAAGATGAAGTTAATTAAACCCTAGGTTATCTTTGGAACATGTAATCGCAACACCCTACTTTGATTGATGTTCTAAGGATAGCTTATGGTCAGTGGTAAATTAAGGCACATATCCATTCTAGAAATGAGGATGAATTGTGTTTAGGTATTATATTTTAACTCTACAAATTTATCCCGTATGGTCTTTTATTATCGATTAAGATCGCGCTCTCACAATTTACACAAAATCCCAACCTCGTGTGTTTTTGTGTTAATTGTTTAATTGATTGGTTAGTTTATTACAATTCAAAAACACAATTCATGGATAATATTAAGAGAATTACAGTATCTCAATGCTTCAAAATAATTAAATTAAGAGGTTAGAAGATAGATCGATTACTAAATGACTACTCTTCCATGGGTGGCATAATCATCGTAGAAGCGTTTTGCACGTGCAAAGGATTATAATGGGTATAACCCAATAACGCTTCTACTCAAGAATTAAAACCCAATTAAGAAGATTAAGAGAAGAATAAATTTAAACAAAACAGAAGAAAATATGAGGAATAAAAGAAGATCAAAGAAGTTTATTACACAAATGAAAACATTACAAAATGAAGAAGAGAAGGAGGCTTCGATGAGGGGATCCTTGCTTCAAGAGCTACCCCTCTTAAAATGGTTGGATAATTTGGGTGAAACAAATTCTCCTCTGCCTCAAATATCCTAATTCACGCCCCAACACCACAAAATGAGAAAAAAACCAATTTATAGAGTGGTGGGGAGGCTAGGTTCAAAGTGGTTTCAATTGTGAATGGGAAATCTCGGCCAAATATTTTAATGCAACTTTCACCGCCCATTTGACCACCAAAACGCGTGAATTGGCCGGACTTCAAGGAGGATAATATGTGAGTATATGAGTCCTATATCTCTTATAAAAATTTGGGCTCAATAAAATCCCATATGAAGGAGTTATGGCCGAAATACAGAAGCTTCTCCATTCTGGCGTGTCCAGCCCACCTTTGACTTAATGGACCCATTACTCCATCCAAATACATTCTTTTTATCAAGTGTCCTGAATAAAAGTTGTATACCATGAAGAAAGGAAAATAGTTACAAAATATTAAGTTCAAATAATTTAAATATAAATATTTATGATTGAAATTCTACAGTGATTTTAAAAGGGTAAAAATGGAATTTTCATCAAATATTCAAATGAATGATCTAATCCCAAATAATTTCTGATTAAACATATTTAACACAATGTGAGGAAATTATATCATTTATTATCAATAAAATATTCAATAAAATAGTGTTTCATTAACTCCCCCACACTTACTCTTTTTCACTCCCGGGAAAAACCTCATGTTAATTAAACATCAATATCAAATCAAAACCAATTTTAAAACACATATCCCTGAGATCAAGAAATTACACACCAAGAAACAAAAGATATCATGACTCATAAAAAACCATTATTTCAAGTTCTCCATTTATATCATTCAATATATTTCCACTTCATTTATCCTCCCATGCACAAAACACTTACCTCGTTTGAATTTTCTCTTATCACACAAATGTAATTTTTTTGCAATGTCTTTCTCATCCAAACTCATACAAGGGTCACCATAGGCTTGATAAATTTATACATCGCTACTCAATGTGATTCAAGGACATATGTTTATCATGAGGACATTTCAGGGTTGTTTTGTGGCTTTCGGTTGGTAGGATTAAGATGTGAAAAACTCTGAGGCTGAATGAGGAGGGCTTGACTCTTTTTGAAGAAAAATTGAATTAATATAATTTTCACTTAAATATGGTCTTCTCCTCAATCCCCATAGTATCAAGTCAGCTCCATCATCATGAAAATTCCTGGAAAGTTTACACCAATCATCATTTCCTCATAAAAAATGTCAATCTTCTCAAACATGATTTTCTTGAAAGCTCTAGATGGGCACAACTTTCCACCTCAATTAGAAGCTCCAGAAAAGGCACAACTTCACTTGTCATGAAAGCTCCAGAAAAGGCACAGCTTTCAATATAATGATTTTCTTCAGAAGCAAATACATCTCTTTAGAATTTAATTTTTCACCCAAAGTATCACAGAATGTGGTAGCACAACACAAGACAAATTCCCCCACACTTAAGCTCAACTAGATTATGAAATTTCACTTCAAGAGTTGGTTGGATAGGGAAAATTGGCTTGTAATGTGGCTAACTTAATAGGCTGTGCATGGATTCTAAGGTCTAAAAGGATTAAATGTTCATGGTAGGCCATTATAAAAAGGATTCTTTGAAATAGGGGATTTAGTAACAAACAAATGCCTCAATCATTTAAACATAAGTACCTCAAACCCTCAAGTTTTGACAGGAATAAATCAAATTCTGGTTAAATCAAGCATGGTTTGGTTCTCTCAAGAAGTGAGGTGAGTGTAAAGAATATGAAAATAATGGTTTAGAAGCCTCACAGGAAAGTGATTTCAAATATAAAGATAGTGAGATGTGGCATGGGATTCAAAATTCAGTGTACTTTTCATGAAATCACTAAATATTTGAACTTGAAACAAAGTCATTTTCAGCATTAATTTAAGCTCAGTTTCATGGGATAAATTGTTTCACTCATTTATATGCATTTCAAAATAGTTATGAGAATCATTTCAGCTCAAAAATTTCAAAAACACAAAGAAAATTGAAAAATAAACACACAAAATTTGAAAAACACACAATTTTTTTTGTTTTTTTTAAACAGGAAAACAATTGAAATTACTAAACTAAAAGGTTCCCCCCCACACTTAAAATATTGCATTGTCCTCAATGTGAACCCATGAGATGATATATGCACATGAAATGCAGAATTTTTTAAATAGGACAAATAATATAAAAGTGAAAGGGTTAGGAACAACCTGATGTTCTCAAGTGATGATGAGGTCATGCAGTGTGATAAAATCCACTACATCAGTAGGAAGACCCTCAATGTATCTCTTCAAACGTTTCCCATTGACTGTAAATCTTCTTCCAGTGTCCTCTTGTGTGATCTCCACTGCACCATAAGGAAAAACATTAGACACAATATAAGGACCTAACCATCTGGAACGCAACTTACCAGGCATCAGCTTCAGTCGTGAACTATAGAGAAGGACTTTCTATCCAACATGAAACTGCTTTTGTTGGATCATTCTATCATGATCTGCTTTTGATTTTTCGTTATAGAGCCTTGAGTTCTCATATGAAGACAATCGAATCTCCTCAAGCTCTTGAATTTGCAGCTTCCTTTGGATTCCAGTTTGGGCCAAATCCATGTTGCATTTCTTTATAGACCAATTAGCCCAATGCTCAACTTCTACTGGGAGATGACATGATTTCCCAAAAAAAATCTGAAATGGGGAAATACCAATGGGTGTCTTGTATGATGTTCTATAATCCCACAATGCATCATCCAAGCGCTTTCTCCAATCCTTCCTATTTGGCTACAGAGTTTTCTCCAATTTTTTTTTCAACTCATGATTTTAAAACTCAGCTTGGCCATTTGTTTGGAGGTGGTATGGTGTTGATGTTTTGTGTGTCACCCCATACTTTCAAAGAAGGGAAGCAAGATTACGATTGCAGAAATGTGTCCCTTGGTCACTGATGATAACCTTTGGTACTCCAAACCTGAAAAAAATCTGTGCCTTCACAAAATCCCCAATAACATGAGAATCATCAGTCCTGGTGGCCTTGGCCTCCACCCATTTTCTCACATAATCAACAACAACCAAAATATACAATAAAACATATGAACTTGGAAAAGGACCCATAAAATCAATTCCCCACACATCAAAAATCTCACAGAATAGTATGGGTTGTTGGGGCATCTCATGTCTCCTAGAAATATTCCTAGTGTGTTGGAAATGAGAGCATGACTTACAAAACACATGGGAATCATGGAATAAACTAGGCCAATATAATCCAGAGTCCAAAACATTCCTAGCTATCCGTTGGGGTCCAAAGTGTCCACCGCATGCAAGTGTATGACATAATTGAAAAACAGAATCACACTCATGATTAGGAACACACCTCCTAATAACTTGGTCACTACACATGTTCCATAAGTATGGATCGTCCCAAATATAAAATTTTGACTCACTCTTTAATTTTTAGACTTGATGTTTCTTTAAATTTGCAGGGATTTCAGAGGCAATAAGGTAGTTAACTAAATCTGCATACCAAGGATGCATACCTGAGATGGAATAAAGATGATCATTGGGGAAAGTGTCTTGAAGTGGTACCTGGTCCAAGGTGTCATCCTCTAGTGTGCGAGTAAGCCTACTCATGTGGTCCACCACCAAGTTTTCTGACCCCTTTTTGTCCTTTATCTCGATGTCAAACTCTTGAAGAAGGAGCATCCAACGGATAAGTCGTGGCTTTGCATCTGGCTTCTTTAGGAGGTACCTCAAAGCTGCATGGTCAGAAAAAACAACTACTTTAGATCCCAATAAATATGAACGAAATTTATCTAAAGAAAATATAACAACAAGAAACTCCTTTTCTATTGTGGTGTAGTTTTATTGGGCAGAATCCAACATCCTCGATGCATAGGCGATCACATGTGAAAGTCCCTCCACCCTCTGAGATAAGACGGCTCCAACCACAAAGTTGGAGGCGTCACACATAAGTTCAAAAGGATTCTCCCACTGTGGGGGTTGTATGATCGGTGGAGTGGTCAGACACTTCTTTAGCTCATCAAAGGAAGTCCTGCAAGAATAATCAAACATAAAATCAGAATCCTTTTGGAGTAATCGTGACATAAGAATAGGAATCTTACTAAAATCTTTGATGAAGCGCCGATAAAATTCTGCATGCCCTAGGAAAGATCTAACATCACGCACACATGAAGGATATGGTAAGGATGAAATAATGTCTATCTTAGATCTATCAACCTCTATCCCATGTTTTGACACTACATGCCCTAAGACAATTCTATGCTCTACCATTAAATGACACTTTTCAATGTTCAGGACCAGATTCTTCTCAATACAATGATTCAACACATTTCCCAAACTAATTATACATTCGTCAAATGAAGACCCATACACTATAAAATCATCCATAAATACCTCCATGCAGGTCTCAATAAAATCAGAAAAATTACTCACCATGCATCTCTGGAAGGTACCTGGGGTGTTGTAAAGTCCAAATGGCATCCTACGGAAGGCAAATGTGCCAAAGGCACAGGTGAATGTAATCTTCTCCTGATCCTCTAGAGCTATAGAAACCTGGAAATATCCAGAAAATCCATCCAAGAAACAATAGTGTGTTTTCCCAGCTAGTCTCTCAAGCATTTGATCAATAAATGGGAGGGGGAAATGGTCCTTACGAGTAGACTGATTTAGTTTCCTATAATCAATACACACACGCCAACTGTTTTGCACCCTCATTGGAACTAACTCATCTTTATCATTTTTAACAATAGTAACACCTCTCTTCTTAGGCACAACCTGAATAGGACTTACCCACTGAGAATCTGAAATGGGAAAGATTATAACTGCCTCGAGCAATTTCTTAACTTCTTTTTTAACAACTTCTAGGAGGGTGGGATTGAGTCTTCTTTGTGGTTGTCTCACCGGTTTATCCCCATCCTCCAAGATAATCCTATGCATGAAAATGTAGGGGCTAATACCTGATATGTTAGCTAAGGTCCACCCAATCGCCCTGATGTTCTCCCTAAAAACATTCAAAAGATTTTCTTCATGTTCAAAAGGGGTATTGTAAGAAATGATAACAGGTAATCTCTCACCACTCAACAAGTATGAGTATTTAAGATTTGGTGACAATGGATTGAGTTCTAATGAAGGAGGGTGTAGTATGGATGGAGACATTGAAGGAACTGAAATATGTGCACAAAGAGAATCAGTATCAGAATATACATCATCAAAATCAGAGAATAAAGCATCACATCCATCAGCATACTCAATAGCCATGTCATAATCAGAGTGAACATGGTCAAAATTAGAATATAAATCCACATAAAAATAAAATCCAAGAGAGGATTGTGTATCAGAAACATGTGTGGAAGTTCTCTTAGACATCAAACCCGAACCAATACTCGTAATCTCCCTAAGCATAGGACAATGAAATTCCATGGAGTTTTTATTTGATGGTTCAAAATGGGAGATAAAAAAAGCAGAATGGTCCTCTAAGGGGTACTTCATGGATTCCATGACATTAAATACCACAACTTCATCTCCAAACTCCATGGAAAGTGTACCCCCATTGACATTTATGATAGTTTTTGCAGTTTTGAGGAAGGGGATACCTAAGATAATGGGGGCATGAGAACTTACCTGATCATCCTCCATGTTAAGCACATAGAATTCTGCTGGAAAGATCATGTCTCTTACCCAGACAAGTACATCCTCAAGGACTCCTGCTGGATATTCCATTGCTCTATTCGCCAACTGCACCACTACTCTTGTCTACTTCAACTCACCAACATGTAAAGAAGATAATACAGAGTGAGGCATCACATTTATGGAAGCTCCCAAATCACAAAGTGCATCAGAAAAGTGCAACTCCCCTATGGTGCATGGGATGGTTAATGTCCCTGGATCCTTGCACTTTGTCGGCATTGCTAGAGTTGGTTTAATGAGTGCTGACGCATTCCTTCCAAGATTGATCCTCTCTTTTACCTTGAGCCCTCTTCGATTGGTGTAGAGTTCTTTTAAGAATTTGGCATACCTTGGGATTTGTTTAATGGCTTCAAGTAGAGGGATGTTGATCTCAACACGCTTGAATGTGTCCAAAACCTCTTTTTGCATCACCTCTTCAGCCATATTCTTGGTTTGAAAAACCTTGTTTGGAAAAGGAAGGGGTTTAGGAGGAACATCATCAATCTTTTTCATACATTTATCTTTCTCCTTGGATTGCTCATCAGTTGGTATGGAATGCGGATTCTCTAGAGTTGAGGTGAATCTAGGTGGAATGGTAGGTACTGATGTATCATTAATTTTCTTCCCACTTCTCAATGTGATGGAACTAACATTCCCCTTTGTATTTGGAGTGGGTTGGGAAGGTAGATTTCCAGAATTCTTACTTACAAGTTCATGGAGGGCGGTGGCAATCTGGCTCATTTGAGTCTTCAACTCCCTTAGCTCCGAACCTTGACTCTTCAGCTCATTCTGTTGATTAAGAACAATTTTCTTCAAAAGGTCATCAGTGTTAGAATCTACCTTGGGTGGGGGATTCCCTTGTTGTTGGCTTATTGATGCTTGAGATTCAAATCTCCTTTGGGATTGTTCGAAACCCTGCTGGTAAGGTGGAGGCTGCTAGATGTTTTGTTGAAAGGGTGGCCTTTGTTGTTTTCCAGAGCCATACCTCATGTCTGATTGATCCTTCTAAACTTGGTTGTATGTTGGATCAAACTTCTTTTGGGGATATGGTTGTTGTTGTTGTTGCTGATATGGTCTCCCAGGGAACACTGCTGCACAATCTTCTGTTTCTTGTAGTTCTGGGTAATAGTCAGTTGGGTGGCTTGTCTCAGTGAAAATGCCACATGGCCTTAAAGGAGGGGGTGAGGATGTCTTTTGAGCCAATGCAATCTGCCTCAACATAGTGGTCAATTCTTCAAACTTGGTATCAATCAAATGACTTTCAAGAGATGAAGGACTTACCTGATGTACTGCCCTGACATGTGGTGTACCTCGATCACCAAATTGTTGAGAGTTTTGTGCCATATTGTTGATCAATCCACGTGTGGCTACTAGTGTCTTGTCCACCAATGCTCCTCCAGCTGCAACATCTACCATGCTTCTCTCCATAGGTGTGATTCCTTCATAGAAGTACTGGATGAGTAGTTGCTCACTGATTTGGTGATGTGGGCAGCTTGCACACAACTTCTTGAATCGCTCCCAGTACTCATACATTGACTCCACTTGTGCTTTCTTGATCCCCAATATCTCCTTTCATATGGATGTTGTCCTTGATGCTGGAAAAAATCTTCACAAGAAAAGACGTTTCAAATCATTCCAACATCTTACATCTTCAGGTTGCAAATAATACATCCAATCTTTTGCAGCTCCATCAAGTGAGAATGGGAATGCTCTTAATTTGATTTTATCTTCAGAAACATTTATTGTTTTTAAGGTTGAGAAAACCACATTAAATTCCTTACGGTGTTTGTTGGGATCCTCACCAGATAAGCCATGAAACTTTGGAAGACGGTCAATTAATCCAGATTTCAATTTAAAGTCCGATTCGAGGTTCGGGTATGCAATACAATTCTGTTGATAGTTAATATCCGGTGCAGCCAATTCTCGAATGGTTCTATTAAGTTCATTTCCATTATTTCCAGCCATTGGTTCCTCTTTTATGTTTGAATTTTAATTTCTTCCAATTTCAATGTTTCCAGAAGAGAGGAATTCACCAACTGGTTTAATATTGAAACTTCCCTAGACTAAGAATGTCTGATTCGAGCCCTAAGGCTACGTTCAATCTCAGGGTCAAGATCTAAGAGATCTTCGGGATTAGTTCATGTCATAAATCAAATAAAAATTAAATGAAATAAAGTGGACTATAGTAAAATAAAAATGATAAGTTTGAGTTGATGGTCCAAAAAGAAAAGAAGAGGATGAAAAAAATGAAAACATGAGAAAGGGGAAAGATGAATGAGAGTGGTGAAGAAAATAATAAAATAAAAAATAAAAGAAATACCTCTAAATGGTTGAAAAAATTACTTGCCTCCCTAGCAACAACTCCAGTTTGAAAGAGCACTATCATGGGAACCCTCAAATGATTAAGGTGATTTTGGGGTACTTAGGTGCAGTAGAGTGGCTGACCAAGGTCGTCTCTCAAAGGAGGAAGTGAATTTAACAACTTATTAAAGGTATTATAAAAATAAAATAGAATAGAATTAAAACACTACTTAAAAGGATGAGGGTTGTTTATAGTTTATAAATCTAGATGAAGTTTTCTAGAAGAAGCTTGCATTTTTTTTTTAGTTTTAAAATGAAGTTTGATTAAAAAGACACAACAAGAAGATGTTTTTTTTAAAATATTTTAAAAGGCGTAATCGATCTAACTCTACCTCTTCAATAAATTATTTATCATTATCATGTAAATAAACATCCACTTAATTATGACCCCTTAACTTGTTAACCCCCGAACCCTATGAGAATTAACCTTACCACAAAGATGAAGTTAATTAAACCCTAGGTTATCTTCAGAACATGTAATTGCATCACCCTACTTTGATTGATGTTCTAAGGATAGATTATGATCAGTGGTAAATTAAGGCACATATCCATTCTGGAAATTAGGATGAATTGTGTTTATGGATTATATTTTAACTCTACAAATTTATCCTGTAAGGTCTTGTATTACCGATTAATATCGTGCTCTCACAATTTACACAAAATCCTGACCTCGCGTGTTTTTGTGTTAATTGTTCAATTTCTTGCTTAGTTTCTTAAAATTAAAAAAAAAATTCATGGATAATATTAAGAGAATTACAGTAGCTCAATTATTCAAAATAATTAAATGAATAGGGTAGAAGATAGATCGATTACTAAAAGACTACTCTTCCATGGGTGGCGTAATCATCGTAGAAGCGTTCTGCATGTGCAAAGGTTTATAATGGGTCTAAACCAATAAAGATTCTACTCAAGAATTCCAAACCAATTAAGAAGATTAATAGAAGAATAAATTTAAACAAAACAGAAGAAAATATGAGGAATAAAAGAAGATCAAAGAAGTTTATTACACAAATGAAAACATTACAAAATGAAGAAGAGAAGGAGGCTTCGATGAGGGGATCCTTGCTTCAAGAGATACCCATCTTACAATGGTTGGATAATTTGGGTGAAACAAATTCTCTTCTGCCTCCAATCTACTAATGCACGTCCCAATACCACCAAATGAGAAAAACACCAATTTATAGAGTGGTGGGGAGGCTAGGTTCAAAGTGGTTTCAAGTGTGAATGAGAAATCTCGGCCAAATATTTTAATGAAACTTGGCCTCCCATTTGACCACCAAAACGCATGAATTGGCCGGACTTCCAGAAGGATAATATGTGATAATATGGGTCCTCTATCTCCTATAAACAGTTGGGCTCAATACAAGCCCATATGAAGGAGTTATGTCCAAAATACAGAAGCTTCTCCATTCTGGCGTGTCCAGCCCACGTTTGACTTAATAGCCCCATTACTCCATCCAAATGCATTAGTTTTATCATGTGTCCTGAACAAAAGTTGTAGCCCATAAAGTAAGGAAACTATTTACAAAATATTAATTTCAAATAAATCAAATAGAAATATTTATGATTGAAATGCTACAGTGATTTTAAAAGGGTAAAACTGGAATTTTCATCAAATATTCAAAGAAATGATTTAATCCCAAATAATTTCTAATTAAACATATTTAACACAATGTGAGGGAATTATATCATTTATTATCAATAAAATATTCAATAACATAGTGTTTTATCATGCACCCTCTGCTGCTGGGGTTGGTGGCATCGATGACCCAATGGGTAATGGTTCCACTGGTGCCTCTACTGGAAGAGGGCCCTACACTGAGGCCTCATCACTCGGTGGGCTATCAGTGCGTACTATATCTGGAAACCTAGCTGGCTGTCTGTGTATAGGTATCCTGAAAATAAATAGGTGCGCCACGGTCAAAAAGTTATACATGGTTAGATGACTCAAAGAGATCACAAAGAAAACTCTTCAAAACACACACACAATCAGTGTTTTCATGCACTAAGTCAGAAATCAGAAGTCAGGGTCCCGGTGTATGGATATGTCGGCCACCGCACCAACACTAGATTCCCTAAACTGATAACCACACTCACTACAATTAACACTGTTGCCGTTAAAAGAAATATTAGAGTCCTATGTTCTACGGTAGAACCTCCCTCTGATACCTATTTGTCATGACCTGTCCCCCTGGGCCTATGTCGTGACAACCCCAAGCCCACCTTCCATAGGTCAGGGGCTGGAGAATATCACCAAAGACATATTCCCTAAAACTGGGAAGGCATTTCCTTTATAACCTGTGTCACACACAACCGAGAACATAGTAAGATACAAACTCAAGTAAACTGAATAGTAAACAGAGTGAGTATAATAAGTAAAAAGGGGCCAGAATACAAGCCCAACTGGAAAGTAAAAGGAAAATGAAAGTACAAGTGAACTGGAACTTCTCCTAGATCGTCCACCATGAATCCTACCTGAAGGGTAGGTACAACTCAAAACGACTGTCTCTGCAGTTCTCCTCATCTAACGTCCACCTCCGAGCTATCTCAAGTCCTGGTACCCTCGTCCTCAGTCAGCGTTGTCTGTCGTCTGCACCAAACACAACAAAGTGTGGGCATAACGCGTTCAGGGGTGAGTATAATGATACTCAGTAGGGACCCTAAGAAACTCAATGTCTCACAAAATTCACAAAGAATAAACCAAAAAGGAAGGAAACAACTGATAACCCTACTTAGGTATATTCCCATACATATACCAAAGTTATCAAGTAAACCCATCTCAATCATGAGGAAAAAACAGAGTCCAACTCCAAATCCCCAAGCTCAACTGTTTCACAAAGGAAGAAATACTACGAAGACAAGTACAACACAAAATAATACCACCAAGGTATTACTATGAAGGAAAGTACCACACAGGTATGAACTCAGCTCACACCAGAAATTTATTAGGTACATAAGTAGAGATGATTAAATGTAACTACTGAATAATCTTACTCTATTAATAGGTAGACCCACGAAGGATCTCTAATCATCATTATACCCATATAGGATCTCTAGGTGCTGACCCACACAGGATCACTCGGTGCTGACCCACACAGGATCGCACGGTGCTGACCCAGACAGGATCGATCGGTGCTGACCCACACAAGATCTCTAGGTACTAACCCACATAGGATCTCTAGGTGATGACCCACACAGGATCTCTAGAGTAGACCCGCATGTAATCCTAGAGCGGTTTCATATGGGACCCTCAATCACAGATCCATGAAGGATCTCTTCCTCAAGTCACAGCCAACTACTGCGTTTCCGCGCTAGGATTTCTCGTCTCTGGGAGGGTGCGCTCCACAAGACACTGGTTGATACTCCAACTTCCAAGAATTCCCATGAAGAAGTATCTAAAAGAACCGCCATGTCATAGGGGTCTCAACGCAATAGACAACGTGTCAATCGGATGCCCGGTCTGTAAGTTATTAGTCTTTTAGTCCCGAGGGTCTGATTGGATTCATGCTTGATCCAAACCAAACGTACCTCAACTTTACCCAAAACACCAATGGGGTATACGAAAGGGAACTTATCACTCCAAGGTTTACAACTCCAATTACTATTTTTCAAACGGACGCATGGTGGCAAAGTTATGGCCAAAAGAGCGTAAAGCTCGTAGGTTTGGGTTCGGTCCGACCCGACCCGACCCGGTATGGGCCGACCCGACCCGGTTTGGGTCGACCCTGGACGATGGGTCTAACCCAACCCACGCTGGGTCTGGCCTGGCCCGTGCTGGGCGGCCCAACTCACTGGGCGGTCCAACAGGCCGCGAGGGCCGCGAGGGACCGCAGGGGGCCTCGGAGGCCACGAGGGGCGCATAGGCCGTGAGGGGGCCATAGAGGGCAGCTGGGCAGTGCGATGCGGTAGGCCACAGGGTGGAATAGAGAGGCCGTGGGGAGGTGCTGTTGCGCGACCGCTAGGTGGTGCCGCAGGCCGCAGGGCAGTGCAACGAGGCTGGTTGTGGGGCAGTGCGGCGAGGCCTTTGGGCGGCGCCATTGTGCCGTCACCTTTGTCGTGGCTGGCGGTGGTGTCGACCGCCATCCTCGAGTTACACCAGTGCCAAACGTCGGCTCCAGTTCCCGTCACCATAGTGAATAACACACCAAAATAAGAACGATGGAGGGGCCATGCCATGTTTGTTTGGCCCACACCCTCTGCGTTAGAGCGGTAGCAAGCGACTCAACAAAAACCTTGAACCAAGAACGTCAAATTCAAAAATTTCATACAAATTATGGATAAAATCGTTTAGGTTGATCTGCATTCACCATGATTTCCAATAATGAGGAAATTCATGTATTCAATAACAACCCCTACCTTGTTCGTTTGATTTGTTGAAGATTTTCTACAGGGAAGGAGACAATGTCGTTGGGAATAGACAGATGTCGGTGACATCGACATTTCCTCGATCTTCGGTTCGTTTATGTTGAAGATGTTCCTCATCAATGAATGTCCCGAGGAATATGTCAGATTTGAAGTTGACATTCTTCGTTGGCATTCTTCATTGGAGGATGTGTTCCTCCAAATTCTCCCAAACTCCCACCTTTACCAACAATTAATTTCCCCCAACCCACCAAAAAGAAAAGGTATCCAATATAATAAAATATGTTGGAATAATTAATTAATTGAGTTGGTGTATTAATTAAAAGGGTGGTGTCATAATTAATCAAGGGGAAGTTCAAGAGACTTCCCCTCATTTAAGTGGGAGGTTCAAAGGGTTTTTAATCTCGGGTGGTCCCCACCACCTTAACCTCTCATGGGAGGTTTTAGGTTCGGTGGTCCCCACCTTCATAACCTCAGGGGGAGGTTTAATTCTGGTGGTAACCACCTCTCAAAATTCACAAGTAGTTTCAAATAAAAATAAGAATAAATGTTACACAACTTTATTTTTATTTTATTCTTTCATGAATATGTGAAAAGCTAACTTCCACCCTCGACCTATTGCGGTTGAGGTGAAGGTTTACTTAGGCAAATAACGGTGCTGCGAGTTCAACGGTGCCCTCATATTTATATTCTGAGTACCAGTTCAAATGTTAGAAAATCCCACTCACACATTTACTGAACGTACCTGATAAAAAGTTCAGAAATTCATTCCGGGCACATCAGGCCTCAGAATCATACGCCGTCAATTTTTGCTGACTCATAAAATTCCCATATATTAAAAATAAATTACATGGAAATTCAAGGTCTTTACAAAAAAAATTCAGGTTTTCCCCTATGTACATCATATCCATAGCTTGTATCCACTCATTTGTATCCATACAGGGATTCTATTACTAAAAACCACACCCTATTTACTTTAACAATTATTTGGATGTTTTATGGCTACATGGGTGTTTGAAAATTAGGAAGAATTATGAATTTAGTATAATGAGAGGTAATATTTATCTCTCATTGATAATATAATAAATAATTAATAATAATGAAATATAATAACATTTATCATTAAAAAGAAAAATAATGGAAGGATTGAAAAAATAAAGGTAGAAGAGGTGTTGTAAACAATTACCTTACAAAGTAGCTTCTTAGAGATTTAGAGGAACACATCACAACCTTATAAACTCATTAGAGAAGCTCATGAGAGGGTAAATGAGGGGGAATTTATATACAATCACTTTAGAGTGGGGAGGAATGTGGGAAAGGTTGGGTATTTATACTTGAAGGGGGGGGGGGGGTATATTTTGGTTAAAATATTGATTATTTTTTTATTTAAGTCAACTGATCTTGAGTGGAATTAATTCCCAAGAATTATTTTCATTATTATTATATAAATTAAGGTTACTTTACATTTAAATTAATACAAAACTGAATGACACTTACCAACCAATCCATTAAATATAAAAAGTTTTTACTAGGAGAAAATGTAATTTAGATTAAAAAAATGTAAAATATATATTTTAAAATCAAACTTGAATTTTTTTAAAATTATTATTTTACTATTCAAATTTATTTTCGGACAGAAAAAAGGTTTCATAAAATTTTTAAGTCATGATTACATCATAATGATTTCATAAAATTGCGGTATTTGTAAAAACTGTATTTTTTATTATTCACTAGAAAAATAAACCTTTTTAGAAAAATATAAAAAATTACCCTAATCTAATTTTGATGTGATTATTCCAAAAATTAATTCATTTTTTCTGAAAATAATTCTCTATCTATGTGAAATTTAATTATTAATAAAAAACTTTTATTTCGAAATTATGCATCTGGAGCCTATAATTTGAAAACTTTTATAGTCTGACATATGTGTGTAATTAACTTTAATTAATTAATATATATTATTAATATTTAATAATTATATTACTATAAAATTATTTTATGCATTTATTAGACTTTGAATAAATAGCGGCTCCATTACCTTAGTTGAATCTCGAGTTTTACATCCCCCCCTAAATAATTTCATCCTTAAAATTTGGGGTATACATAAACACATAAAAAATTGAGGGTAATTATTCCACATTGATTCCTTAAGATACCACATTGCTTCATACAACTTGGGATTCCTCAAATAACTTTCACTGGTCAGTTTTTCAGATTCTATAACACTGACTCTTTAGTGTTAAGAATATGGAAAGTCTCTTCATTATAGGACATGTAAGGTTAGAGATGTATTTTTTTAGTGGTGAGTACATGAGTTGGGTCTGGTATATGCCTAATTAACATGAGGCATTGAAGGAATCATGCAATTTAGAGAGGCTGAGTGGGAAATTTAAATAATAATCCACATCAACGGTTCTCTATAAAATCTCAAAAAGTCCAATGTACCTCAGACATAGATTTATCTTCTTACTAAACCTTTTACGTTTTTCCATGATGATTGTAACGACCCGAAATTTTGAATAAATTTTTTTTCCTAACTTTGTGTGTTATTTTATTTTATACTCAACAAAACTATTTCATTTAATAAAATGAGTATAATTAAAATAAGACTGTTGGGTTTTGACTCTTATATGACCGTTGGTCAATGTGACTGTTAGAAACTAAATGTTGTGATTATTGTCTGTAAAATCAAGTGATCTTTATTATTCAATATATAAAGAAGATTCGATGGCCCCATCCAGTAGTCTCGGGCCGATCGAAGACCATCTGATGGAACTCGGGAAGGAGGTAGCACCTTTGGGATTTTCTCTGGACCAAACCCAAGCCGAACTTCATCATGTGAAGCTGGAACAAAATTGCCTTGGCGAGAAGTTCAAGCTGATAGAAATCACTACTCAGGAAATGTTGGCTGAGCCGCCCCAGGATTCTATCACCCTAGTACACCTTAATCTTGGGTCCTATGTTGGTGTTATAAGGGGCTATGTAATGAGACCATAACTGTCTTTTGTAATCCTTTGATTTAAATAAAAATTCTGATTTCTTCTTATGGTGAAGTTTTTGAATTTTCAAATGTCCGGATAAATATAGTATGCATATTATTGATGAATTTTGGAAAAAAGGGATATTTTAAAATATTTATGTAATCCTTAAATAATTAATGATGGGTAATGATTTTCAAAAAATGGTCTTCCAGAAATGTGTTCAGTGTGAAATTTAGAATCTAATAAGATCAACTTATTTTTTTTTGTGAATAATAAATTATGAATAGTGATTTTGTGCTTAGGATTAGTAATGTGACTAAATGGATTAGTAATCTCAGTTAAAGAAAGTATTAATATAATTTGGGCACCTTGATTAAGTAATTTGATTCAATAAAATAGGCAAATAACTGTTTCAAAAATTATTGGTTAAGTATTAGTTTTTTCATGTGAATAGTGTTTTTTATTTAAAAATTAAATTAAAAATATTTATAAAAATAATTTCATAAAATTGTGTTCATTTTTAAAATCAGAGCATCGATATTTTTGTTAAGTTGAATTTTTGGAATTTTTCTAAAACAATTGAATTTTCAGTGAATAGTGTTTTGATTTAAAAATTAAATTAAAAATATTTAGAAAATTATTTTCATAAAATGGAGTTCATTTTTGAAATCAGAGCATTGATATTTGGTTAAGGTGAAATTTTGGGATTTTTCTGAGAAAAATGAGTTTTCGGTGAATAGTGAAATTACAGTTTTTGAGTTTCGAGTGTTTAATGACATTCTTAAGGATGTAATGATTATGAAATATTTCTGGTCCACTTATGAATAGTAATATAAGTTATGAGGTGTCCCAAGTGTCCAATACCATGGGCAAGACCATGGTTTTACCAATACCACCGATGAGGTGTCCCGTGACAATTAATGCTTTGTCCCCTCACTTATCCTATAAATACCTAGCCTCTCCCTCATTCATTTCATTTCCAAATCCTTCCCAACAAAGTTATGGTCTCTTTACCTCCCAATGAGTCCTCCCAAGGTTCCCTCAAGCCTTCCAAGGTCCCAACCTTCAAGATTTTGAAGTTACTCTTCAAGGTAAGGGATCCTACCTCTCTCTTTCTTTTCATGTATTCTCCTTTATGTCATTTATTTTAAGCATCATGTTCTTATGTTGGGGATGTTCTTATATATTCATCCTACTATCCTTTTCATGTTCATATTATGAGAGACCCCCTATTCTCTCATCAATTAATTTTAATAATGTTTAAGTGGCGCCGTTAGGTTGCCAAATTTTTGGTAAGGGATTCTTTCACCCTTCTCATTTTCAAGTTCTATTTTCATGTCAAGTATTTCAAGTTCCTTTTTATTATGTTGGGGTATGATATCTATATCCATAATACTTTTCTTTTATTTTCATATTATGAGAGACCCTATTCGATCTCATCAATTCATTTTTTGACGTTTTAAGTGACGCCGTTAGGCTGCCGAATTTTCATAAGAGAAATCTTATTTTTGTCTTCCTTCCATGTTTTTCATTTCATATGGTATGTATTTTAAATTTCATTACCATGTTCTTATATCCTTTATATTCTATCCCTATAAATTTTTATGGATCATTTATGAGTGGGTGACCCATGTCCCATCTCTTTTCAATATTTTCTAAAACCCTGTAACATAGCCATTATACTGCAGACTTTTCGTCTCAAAATGTCTCTCTCTTTTTCTCAAATTCTTTTATTTTATTAAGTGAATACTAAAAGAACTTTATTCTATAGGGATATTCACATATATATCAAAATTTTCTATTTTAATTCTGGGATTTACATACATGGAACCCAATTTCCTTTTCTGTGGGTTTAAAGTGACATAAAGATCATGTCTTTAAAGCAGTTTTTAAAACGTTATGATTATGAAATGAAACCCATTTCTTTTATGATATATGGGTTATTTATGAAATGTTTTATGATGATATATGTGGATCACATGATAATAAAGACAAATTAAGGGTTCACCCTGATAGTGCTTCAATGCATTGGGTAAAGACTTAATCTCTAGAGATGGCCATTTTAACGATACCTTGGTAAATAACCTTGGTAAATTTTTATGACACAATGGGGATGGACCTTGGTGATACGGAAATGATTTTCTATGTTAAATGTTGTAGACACATCTTCAATTTATGAAACACATTATTTTTATTATTATATTCCACATGATATCTTTCTCATGCCTTAAAGTTATTTATCATGACTTTATTGATGTATCTCAATTTCACATGTAAAATATTTCTCTTGTTTCCCTTACTGAGCCTTCTTCTCACCCTTTCCTTTGATGTATGCTCCCAGGTTATGAGATGTTGTAATGAACTTAGGTTGAACAATGAATAATCCTTTCAAGTGTTTAATAAGAATTTTTTATGTCATCATGTATTAAGTTCCTGATTTCCAAGACACAAGACTTTAAAGATCCTCTGTATGTAAAATGTAATGAAAAGTTATGTATTAAAAAGGAGGGATTCTATAGTTGGTATCAAAGGATAGTTTAGTTATTTTTGGAAATTAGTATGTAAAAACTTTAGGAAGAACCATATAGAAAAGTTTAAATACAGGAAAACTTCCTCGTGTTTTGGTGAGTATGGATTTAGTGGTTTATCAAACAAATACATCCCTGTCTGGATACGAGCAGGTAGAGGTGTCTCTGGCACAGATGTACATAGGGGTAAAACCTGAAAACACCGCTTTGTGGTAGATTCGAACGGAAACTGGTACCTGACAACGAGCCTTGTTTCACTCTTGGTTACAAAAATCCTGGGGGATATGTTTGGTTAATCGCAAGCTTTTTATGAATCATTGAAGGAATTATAGAAAAATTTAATTGTCTAAGAATGAAGTTTTAAGACATAAAATCCTTTTTAGTTAAAATATTCGTAAATCGAATAAGTTTCTCATGAAGGATTTATTCTTTGAGAAAATGTCCCCATCGTCTAGGAATACGTTTACGTGTTTCCTGAGGAGTTACCCGTACCTCCCCCAGAAAGAGAGGTAGAGTTCTCCATTGAACTCGTACCTGGATCTCATTTGATGTCAAATACCCCCTATAGGATGGAAAATGTGGAGCTAGAGGAATTAAAGAAAAAACTCCAAGATCTTTTGGAGAATGGGTTTATCCGACCAAGTGTGTCTCCTTGGGGAGCACCAGTTCTCTTTGTGAAGAAGAAGGATGGATCGATGCAGCTATGCAGTGATTATAGAGAACTGAATGGGATCACAGTGAAGAAAAAATACTCTCTTCCAAGAATTTATGAATTATTTGACCAGCTTCGTTGGGATCAATTCTTCTCTAAGATTGATCTTCGTTCTGGTTATCATCAATTGAGGGTGAATAATAATGATATTGAATAAACCACCTTTCGATTAAGATATGGTCATTATGAGTTTGTTGTTATTCCCTTCGGACTGACTATGGCACCTGATATTTTTATGGATCAAGAATAAGTTGATTTTGGAAACTTATGTTTTATCAAATGTATATCCTTTGTATAAGAAAATGATTTGGTGATTAAATGATAAAGGTTATTTTGGACGATGTTTTCACTTTTGGAGTACTATATGCCTAATGGAAATAAAATACTACAGGATTTAAATTGAGGAGGAATGGTTGAATTTTTTTTGTAAGAATTTATGTATTTATTATGGACATATGGTGATTTGGGTGATTTCTGGAAAATGATGAACCTAGCATAGAGAATATGTGAATAGGTTAATTAAACTTTAGTATGAGACTTTAATAGTAGTCGATGTTATTTGGAGATAAATGTTAAGATTTATTGGAGAAGACTATGTGATTAAATCCTTCTTAGTTTTAGGTTCCAATCTTAGTTGGGATTATTCTAAAGAATTTAAAGGATGGTTGTGTATTGAATGGTGTTTCTGAAAATTTGGTTACTTTTGTTGATTTTTTTGAGATTAATAGTCATATTTATTTTTATAAAGGATTATCCTTTTGGGGGATTATATGATCTCGTAATAACTTTTTTAGTTTTAGTTGATGACTAAAGACAAGGGAAAAATATAGTTATTATTTTGTGGATTATGTGATTCTCTAAAAGAAGATTCTTGTTATTTTGATGAGACCAAGTCTTTTTGAATGCTCATTGTTTAGAGAAAAGATTAGTCTTGGTGGAAACTTATTAAGGGATGAAACTATACTTGAAGGTAAGTATATTTCCTTATGTTTTATTCTGTGTAGTAAATGAATTCCTAAAAATTATGAAAAGGAACAAAAAACAAAAACGTTGTTGGTTTACGTTTCCTACTGGGTAATCAAAGACCATTGAACACATCTTAAGTTTGTGATCTTCTTGTGGTTAATTTTCTCCTAATCATGTTTTCTATCACTCTCCATCAGAACTTGACCCTTTGTTTTCTCTTCAATATCCAAGTTTTACTACATGGAATCCTAGTATGGGTTAACTCGGGTGACCTTTATACTTCCCTTCCTTTATTTTAAAGTAATAGTTTTACTGACTCTTTTTCCAATGTGAGACTTTCAATAAAATTTCCAAGCCCAATTTTAAAATTGTGAGGACGTAATTTCTTAAGGGGGAAAGATTGTAATGACCCGAAATTTTGAATAAATTTTGTTTCCTAACTTTGTGTGTTATTTTATTTTAACTCAACAAAACTATTTCATTTAATAAAATGAGTATAATTAAAATAAGGCCATTGGGTTTCGACTGTTATATGACCTTTGGTCAATATGACTATTAGAAACTAAATGTTGCGATTATTGTCTATAAATACAAGTGATCTTGATTAATTAATATAGAAAGAAGATTCTATGGCCCCATATAGTAGTCTCGGGCCAATCGAAGCCCATTTGACAGAACTTGGGAAAAAGGTAGCACCTTTGGGCTTTGCTCTGGACCAAACCCAAGCCGAAATTTATCTTGTGAAGCTGGAATAGAATCACCTTCGCGAGAAGTTCAAGCTGATAGAAATCACTACTTAGGCAATGTTGGCCGAGCCGCCCTAGGATTCTATCACCCTAGTACACCTTACTCTTAGGTTCTTGCTGTTGTTATAAGGGGCTATGTAACGAGACCGTAACTTCCTTGTGTAATCCCTTGATTTAAATAAAAATTGTGATTTATTCTTATGGTGAAGTTTGTGAATTTTCAAATGTCCGGATAAATATAGTATGCATATTATTGATGAATTTTGGAAAAAGGGGATATTTTAAAATATTTATGTAATCCTTAAATAATTAATGATGTGTAATGATTTTCAAAAAATGTTCTTCTGGAAATATGTTCAGTGTGAAATTTAGAATCTAATAAGATCAACTTATTTTTTTGTGAATAGTAAATTATGAATAGTGATTTTACGCTTAGGATTATTAATGTGACCAAATGGATTAGTAATCTCACTTAAATAAAGTATTAATATAATTTAGGCACCTTGATTAATTAATGTGATTCAATAAAATAGGAAAATAACTGTTTCAGAAATTATTGGTTAAGTATTAGTTTTTTTCAGGTGAATAGTGTTTTTTATTTAAAAATTAAATTAAAAATATTTAGAAAATTATTTTCATAAAATGGAGTTCATTTTTGAAATCAAAGCATCGATATTTGGTTAAGGTAAATTTTTGGGATTTTTCTAAAACAGTTGAATTTTCAGTGAATAGTGTTTTGATTTAAAAATTAAATTAAAAATATTTAGAAAATTATTTTCATCAAATGGAGTTCATTTTTGAAATCAGAGCATCGATATTTGGTTAAGGTGAAATTTTGGGTTTTTTCTGAAAAAATTGAATTTTTAGTGAATAGTGAAATTACAATTTTTGAGTTTTGGGTGTTTAATGACATCCTTAAGGATGTAATAATTACGCAATATTTCTGGTTGAATTATGAATAGTAATATAATGTATGAGGTGTCCCAAGTGTCCAATACCTTGGGAAAGCCCATGGTTTTGCCAATACCACCGATGAGGTGTCCCTTGGCAATTAATGCTTTGTCCCCTCACTTCTCCTATAAATACCAAGCCTCTCCCTCATTCATTTCATTTCAAAATACTTCCCAACGAAGTTATGGTCTCTTTACCTCCCAATGATTCATCCCAAGGTTCCCTCAAGCCTTTAAAGGTCCCTACCTTCAAACTTTCTAAGTTACTCTTCAAGGTAAGGGATCCTACATCTCTCTTTGTTTTCATGTATTCTCCTTTATGTCATTTATTTTAAGCTCCATGTTCTTATGTTGGGGATGTTCTTTTATATTCATCCTACTGTCCTTTTCATGTTCATATGATGAGATAACCCCTATTTCTCTCATCAATTCATTTTAATAATGTTTAAGTGGCGCCATTAGGCTGCTGAATTTTTGGTAAGGGATTCTTTCACCCTTCTCATTTTCAAGTTCTATTTTCATGTCAAGTCTTTCAAGTTCATTTTTATTATTTTGGTGTATGATATCTATATCCATAATAATTTTATTTTATGTTCATATGATGAGAGACCCTATTTTATCTCATCAATTTATTTTTTGATGTTTTAAGTGACGCCGTTAGGCTGCCGAATTTTCATAAGAGAAATCTTATTTTTGTCTTCCTTCCATGATTTTCATTTCATATGGTATGTATTTCAAATTTAATTAACATGTTCTTATATCCTTTATATTATATACCTCTACTGTTTTATGGATCATTTATGAGTGGGTGACCGATTTCCCCTCTCTTTTCAATATTTTCTAAAACCCTGTAACATAGCTGTTATGCTGCATAATTTTTGTCTCAAAATGTCTCTCTCATTTTCTCAAATTGTTTTATTTTATTAAGTGAATACTCAAAGCTCTTTATTCTATAGGGGAATTTACATATATATAAAAATGTTCTATTTTAATTTTGGGATTTACATACATGAAACCCAATTTCTTTTTCTGTGGGTTTAAAGTGACATAAAGATCACGTCTTTAAAGTAGTTTTTAAAACATTATGATTATGAAATGAAACCCATTTCTTTTATGTATATGGGTTATTTATGAACTTTTTGATGATTATATATGTGTCTCACATGATAATAAAGACAAATTAAGGGTTCTCCCTGATAGCACTCCAATGAATTGGGTAAAGACTTAATCTCTAGAGATTACCATTTTAACGATACCTTGGTGAATAACCTCGGTAATTATTTTATGACACCTTGGGGATGGACCTTGTTGATATGGAAATTATTGTATATGTTTAATGTTTTATCCACATATTCAAGTTATGAAACACTTTATTTTTATTATGATATGCCTCATGATATTTTTCTCATGCCTTAAAGTTATTTACCATGACTTTATTGATGTATCTCAAGTTTACATGTAAAATGTTTCTCTTGTTTCCCTTAATGGGCCTTCTGCTCACCGTTTCCTTTGATGTATGATCCCTGGTTATGTGATTCTGTAATTAACTTAGGATGAACAATAAATAATCCTTTCAAGTGTTTATGAATAATTTTTTATGTCGTCATGTATTAAGTTCATGATTTCCAAGACACTAGAATTTAAAGATCCTCTATATGTAAAATGTAATGAAAAGTTATGTATTAAAAAGGTGAGATGCTATAATGATACTTTGAATAAAACATGATCTATGAATTGGAATTAAAACTCCTTCATTTTATTATTTTTATAGATTTTTTTCTTTGATCTATCTTGATATGATTCTAGATAGCTCACACATCCTTGTTTGTTTCTTCAATGAGTTCTGGACCAACTAACCTCCTTTATCCAACTTCATCCCAACATATTTGAGTATGAAATATTTTACCATATAAGGCCTCATAAGGTTCCATTTTTATACATTAATTGAAGATATTTTTATATGAAAATTCCACCATAGGTTGGTACCGGTCCCATGTTCCTTGGAAGTCATGTGATCATGAACTCAACATGTACTCTAAGGTTTGGATTGTCCATTAAAACTTCACACCTATATGAGGATAGTAAGATATGTTCAAGTGTATCTCAATTCTAAAGGAATTTTTATGTATTCTCTAAAATTTATATGTGAAATGGGGATCATGATTATATTCAATTGTCAAAGGTTCACCATAAAGTCTCACAAATTTATTGAGACAGAACCATGTAATATGTTTAAGGGGTAGATCCTCCATTATTTATAAGAAATGTAAAGACTTAGTAAGAAAATCCATAGTAACATATATATAATCATTCTTCTTATATGTATTTGGTAGTCTAATAAAAAAATCCATTGTGACATCATCCCACTTCCAAAATGGTATAGGGATAGGATGTATCACAACCTTTGAGAGTTGTCTCTAAACCTTCACTTGTTGGAATATCATGTATCTTGACACATAATAAAAAATTCACCACTTCATGTTTTCACACTAGAAGTGATTCCTTATATCCTTATACATATCAATGCTACAAGGGTTTATGGAGAAATTTGTGCTTTTAGATTCATCCAATAATTCCCTCTTCCACTCATGTACTAATGTTACACATAGTCTCTTTCCAAACATTAACATTCTAGCTTCATCAATGAATTCTATAAATCTCCCATCTTCTATGGATCTAATATTATTTTGTAAACTCTTGTCATCTTGTTGAGACTTATTTATCTTTTTTAGTAAATATGTTTTTGAAATTACATGGAAAATAATAGATGTTTCCTCTTCCTTAATAACATCTATATTCAACTATAAAAAATACACGAATATTGGATCCTTGTATATCCTCATCATATATAATAGTCTATAATCCTTCTTACTCAATGCATCAACCACCTTGTTTTCCTTTATAGGGTGGTTGTGTATTACACAATAATAGTCCTTGTGTAGTTATATCCATCACTTTTATCTCATAATGATCTCTTTCTAAGTGAATATATACTTCAAATATTTATGATTAGTGTATATATCACATATTTCACTATAAAGATAACCTATCTATATCATTAAAATGAAAATTTAATCTTCCAACTCAAGTTAAAGAGTCATATAGTTTTTATAATAGGTCTTAAAATGAATTTATTCATAATAAACAACTCTATCATTATTCATAAGAAAACACCCTAGTCATTTCTTTAACGAATCACTATATATAACAAATACTTCTTTCCAAGATGTTAAGGTCAAAACTGGTGCATTGGTCAATCATTTCTTATGTTCTTAAAATCTTTACTCATTCTCCTTAGAATATGAGAATTTGACCCATTTACATGTCAAATTGGTTAAAGTAATAGCTAATTGGAAAAAATTTCAATAAACCACTGATAGTAACCAACTAAACCAAGACAACTATGCATCATAGTTATATTTGTTAGTGTGGGAAGTTTTTTAAGAACTTTTGTCTTTATTATATCCATTTTTATTCTATCCTTAGAGACAATATGACCAAGAAAAGAGACTTTCTAAAGTTAAAATTCATGCTTATTGAATTTTCCACATATATATATATATATATTTCTTAGAGTGTTAAGGATGATTCATAAATTCTCATCATTATATTTATATAGTTTAGTTTATATCAAGATATCATTAATAAAAACCATAATAAATTCATCAAGGTAATCCTAGAATAATTTTTTCATCAAATCCATGAACACTAAGGGTGCATTAGTTAAAATCAAAGGGCATTACTGTGATCTCATAATGCTCATATCTTGCATGAAAATTAATCTTTTTTATTCCAACCTTCTTAAATTTTAAATAGTGATAACCATAATAGTGATCAATCTCTGAGAAATATTGGGTCCCTTTAAGTTGATCAAACATATCATCATTATGAGTAAAATGATACTTTTTATTCATAGTAATTTTATTGATTTCTCTATAGCCAATGCATGACCTCATTGAACCATCCTTCTTATTAAAAAAAGATTGATGCTTTCCAAGGTAAAGCACTATTGTGTATGAACCCCTTATTACAAAAATATTATAATTGATTCTTTAATCCCACTAATTCTACCACATCCATTCTATAAATAGGCTTAAATATGTTATTCACATAAGGTTTATGATCAATGTATAATTTCAATTCATTATTAAGTGGATATCCAACTAATTCATTCAGGAACACATCAATATAATCCGTCAAAATAGATATATCCTCCATTATAATGATATTATTTACATTCATTGATTCATCACCTCAAAAAATTTCATTAAGATGATCCATTGGTGGTGGTTTTGAACATGACTTAGTAAATAGAGTCTCTCCTATAAAAAAGGCAGTATATTACAACCTTATTGATTTTAATCTTCTTCTCTTGATAATAAATTATTTCATTATTCTTCAATATCCAATCCATACCAAAAATTATGTCAAAGTTAATGATAGGTATAAAAAATAGGTTTTAAACTAAGGAACCTCCATACATTTCAATAAATAAATATAAATATTATTTCATTACTATAATATTTACACATATAGTTTTACCTAATAAATCCTTCCTTAGTGAACTATGGAATGATTCAATGTTCTTAGAAAACTTGAATTATGAGTGTATAGAACCAGAATCAAATAATTAATTATCTAAATTTGAGTTTATGATCAATATACATGCTATAACATCCTTTTTAAACTCAAATTTGGTTATTTTTTTGGCATATGTTAAACATTTATCCCTTGTCCTATTTTGGGATAATGTTCCTTGATGTTTGAGGCATTGATTTGAATAGTGTACCATCTTCTTGTAATTAGATAATTAGAAATTTATAGATTCTTTATTTCCCTTGCACTCATAATCTTTATGTCTATTATCTACTCACTTGTAAAAAACTAACATCCCCTTTAATAAATCCCTAAGGTGTCTCTTCCTATAGTTATTTCATTTAGAAAATTATACCCTTCCCCTCTTCTACTTTTCCAGATTTTGTTCAACATGGCGTTTGACCACCCTCTTATTCACTTGCATCCCTTTTAAATTAAAATACTTGGATAACTCTTTCTCAGTATTGATGGAACTAGTTACTATATTCACATATGAGGAAAGTGTTTGAGACACTAATTCCCTTTGAAGTATTTGATTCAACCCATAAAATAAGAAATCAATATTTCTTTATGGATTATATAAATAGTCTGAAACATATCTTGATAACCTTTTATGTTAGCCTTATATTTAGAAACAACTTAATCTTCATTTTGTATTAGATTCAATAATTTCATTTCCTTGTTATCTCATTGATCACAAGGAAATTACTTCTCAATGAATATCACCTTAAAATATTTAAATTCCATATTATCTATCTCATATTTCAACTTGATGCTTTTAATCAAATACCACCATTGATCAACATACCCTTTTGAATAATATAAAACCAGTAAAACCTTAACCTTTTAACTATATCCCAAAAAAGGAATACCTTATCTAGGGATTTGATCCATTTTTATACTATTAATGGATTCATGTTTCCGTTATAGGATGGAGGTTTCTGCCTCATGAAACAATCCAACATTGTTACACCATGCTGTGGTGCAACAGGTTGTTCCACGCAATCAAGGTTATTGGTTATAATATGAATGAACTACCCCAATATATATATATATATATATATATATATATATATATAAAATATTCTATACTCCAAAACCAGACTCATTGAATTTATTTTGAGGGAAATTGATACCACATGAAGTCATTTTTAATTATATCAGTGATACCAAAGTTATAAATTTATAATGTGCATAGAACTGTAATTCACTAACTCTAAAATTAAGTAGCATAGGATATTAAAATCCTGAGGTCAATACCATAAGTAAAGGTTGGAGAAAATGATTAATTTAATAAAAAATACCTAAATGATGAATGAATGGAGAAATAAATATAAACTGCTAAGCATGGAGGAGTATTAGTTCTAGTGATTGAATCATAGAAATAACCCTTAATTAACATGAAATTCTCATGAAATTGGAACATAAGAGTAAAAGAGGGAAGATAAATAGATTTCAAAAGCCCAACATAAATTAAAAATAAAACAAAACTTACATTAATTAAATTACACTTCGAAACATAGCTTGTTAGAAAATAAATCACCCCTTATACTATCCATGAGAGGGTGAGAAAATAAAGAAAATAAAATCCTAAAATAAATGTGTGGAGATGGACTAGTGAAGGACTCTATAGTGGAATAACACCTTTCCCCATGATCCAGTATCCATATCTCTTACATCAGTAGTGTATTTTATTATTTATATTTGTAGATTAAAACCCTAGGTAGCCTTAATTTAATAAACAAGGTAATTAAATATTTTTGGTCAATCCTGAGAGTCCTTGGAAAATTCATTATGTGGAATTACCATAAATGGTAAAAAATTGGAACTTTATTTTTTTTCATCACCCAGGTTCACAAAAATGAATGTTACTTTGAAAATTTAAAAGTTAAGGCTTCTTAACCAAGCTTTTTTTTCATGGTTTAAGTTAATGTCCTAAAATATACAACTTTTATTCCATGAATATGAGTGATATAATGTTAATTTTGTTCTTAGATTACTCTTTCCTCGTTTCTTCTTCCAACTTATACTTCAATCCATGAACTCACTATTCATACATCTCATGATGTGTATCATCCTTTCATGACGTGAATTATGATCACCTCATATTTTTTTGGTTTATCTCATCTTCAATCTTTTGATGTTGTGTTTTTCCACTTCAGGTCACATCATGAATTATTTATAGCTCCCTCTGTTCATCTCTTTTTTAATTTTCCTTTGAATTTAATTCAAATGTAACCTACCAAAATTTAATAAAAAAATTAGTATATGAGAAATTATTATTACTTCAATTCCAAAATATTTATATTTTATATTCAAAATTATATGAAGAAATGTAGCTATAATAAATCTCTACATTTATTATAGGTATTGATATGGTTTTTTTCCTTAAATTAGGATCCATTTATAAATAATGGAATATAATTAATTTTTTCATGAATACCATTATAAATTATTAATCATAGAATATGATTTATATGAATTTATTATAAATAGATTTCATGTAATCTAGAAATAATTATAGAATATCCTAAGTGTTTATTATAGAGTTTTTTCAATAGCTATATTTTTCTAAATCTAGTTTCTAAGGTTTCTACTAAACTTGATATTATAACATCTATGACACCCCAACTATAGTAACCCAAATCTAGTTATTATTTTATTACAATGGTACATATTACATAGATCACAATGCAGAGGATCCAATATTTTGGTATTATTAGGAACTAGATACATTAAAGAACATTACATTACATTGAAAACTAATGATACATCATATGAATACAAGAAAAAGCTATTATTTCTTATTGAAAATCCATATTTCACACATATTAATCCTCTTAGCTTCCTGGGAAAATGAGAAAAATATAAAGGGGTGATTTTAGATGCTTAGTAAGGGGTAATGTATAGTGAAAGATATCATAAATAAGCATAAAATAATTAATATGATAAGAATAAATAAATTCCCTAAAAATAGATCTATGAACATAATATATCCATATATTACATAATAATAAAAAAAATTCATGGATAAGAATAACTAATATCATAGTGATAAATTGCATAATGTTGAGAATTATAAACATATTATCAGGGCCTTTTTATAAGACATCACACATAAATGGGTAAGTATTATACTAAATACCCATAAATAAGATCGAAAAATCCTCTTCCTTGGGGGGAATTAAGACCCATTCTCAGACCAAATCTATCTTTAGGAAATTTTCCCTCCTATACCCAATTTTATATAAGTGTTTGAACATTCCCTTCCTCATCACCATGATTAACATAATGATTTGAAATTATAGGGTTATTAGGTCCTTGAAAAAATGTTTATATTTTTTAAAATTAATCAAGTGAAATCACATTGCTTTAATCGCTAATATTACCAATGAATAAGGTGGTAATTATTTAAAACTACAATCTTATGATTAATATGAAGAACCATATATATGAAATCTCTTCTAATGACCATATTTGGATATCCTTGAATAATTTGATGCATATTGATCTCATTAATATTTCCTCTCAGTATATTACTATTAATGTTAGTGAATATTTAATCTCATTTTTCATGAGTTTTGTATTGTACAAGTGTGTGGTAGGAGAATGGTAATTTCTTTGGTAGGATTTATCCTCCTTCAACCCTATCTCAAATTACTAGTTTATAGGTAGAGATTTCAATACTATTATTGATCCTTTGGAAAAAATAATTTACTTGAGTAAGGCCATGGATGATTTCTGAGGATTTTCGGCTCATATTGGTCTCATGTACCATAGATTTAGTAGAGATAAATTTATGTGGTGCAATAAAAAAAGAGGAGGTAGAAGAATTTAAAGTTGATTGGATCAGTTTTTGGCCAACTTATAAGCTATTAAATATTTCTCATGCTTATATATATCCTACCTGGATCAGTCACTATCCAATCACTCACCACTATTTCTCTAGATCTAAGAATCCATAGAACATATTCATAACTTTCATTTTACCAAAGGTTAGAATGAGGATGATTATTTTAAGTACTTGGTCTATAGTTCATGGAATGAATTCAAACAAGGGAATACATGGATTTTTTTTCTAGAATAAACTGCATAGATTAAAGGGTTCCATTTTAGAATGGATGAATTACTATCTATCCATCGTCTATTCATTGGAAGAAATTCATGTGGATATCGGCCTTATTAATGGAATAATTCAAGAATTATGGGATGAAAAAACATTTTTTATACTATATAGTAAATATATACTCTTGGGAGAAATTCAATTTAATAAAGAGAGGGAGGCACAAGGATAATCCAATATCATATGGTTAGAGGAAGGTGACCATAACAAAATATACTTCCATGAATACATAAAGGGAAAAAATTCTTTAGGAAGATCAATTAATAATTATAAGATAGACCTTTTAGCAGTGATGTTGTAACTATTGGACTCTGTATAATAACCCATTCATAGAACTCATAGATGGTTCTCATATTGGAGCGAGAGAGGTGAAACTATGTTCAGAAGATGGTGATATTTTTTTAGTAATATTCTTTATATAGTGGAAGATTGTGACAATGATTTTTTGAAATACAAGATTGTAATGTCTCAGATTTTCTATGTATTATTTTTAAATATTATATGGAATTATTATGAGACCAAGATTTTTGGCGGCATGCGATTCCAAGGCCCGGAGTGCCCAGAATAAATGTTTTAAATAAAGTAAAATTTTAAACAGCGTGCGTGAGAGGTTTTCCTAAAAACATGGAATAGATTTTAAATGGGCACCTAGATCAGAAATATGAGGGCACCATTGTGTTCATATCAAAGAATTTATCTTAGGCAGGGCCTAACATTGACTGGTGCGGGTCAGCTGCAGGAGTTAGCTTTTGGAAGTTTTTTTAAAAATTAAATAAATTAAAAATTATTTTATTTTAAATGTTTCCTTAAACGAAGTGACACTTATTTTGTTTCAAATAGGCTGTATCCTAAGGTTATGCTCATAACCCCAGAAAAATTCATAGAATTCTCTGGAGATTTGGAGAGGATCCATCCTTGGAGAATTATTGACGAATACTGACTGAAAATGCGTGGATCGTTGAGCAGTGAGATCGAATCCCGATCGACGACCAATCTCCCTCATCATCGATGACCGAGGTAGGGGTTTGTTACTTTGATTTAATTCTTCCCAGTTCTTGGATTAAATAATGAACGTGGATCAACCCATAAACAGGTTGATCTGTGAATCACATGTTCTTACGAGAGGGTGTTATTATTTCCATTTCCTTTTGGGATTTGATTCAGGGATTGTGTTTATGATAATTTTTCTATTATCATTTTATTCTCCACTAAACCTACTATTGGGAGTGGATCGACGTCGTGATAAATGATGGCGGAGGTTAGTTCCTCTTTTTGTTTATTGAATTTCTTCCATTCTCTCCATGTGTTCTTTGCATTCTTCATGGGTCGACGAACAACAAATCGTTGCAAATTCGTTACATAATGGAACGATCCGAAACTGGAGATCAGACATCATGATGACCTAATGGAGTTGCGAAAACGATGGTGGCAGACGAATCGACATGGTTTGGGAGAAATCTACCTTAGATCATTCTTCATATGGGTGGATCGAGACTTTTTTCGGTGCTGGACGGAGGCCCAAAACCAATAGAAATAGCCTTGAGGTGTTGGGAAGACGTTGAACCTTGAGTTTCGAAGCAATCAGATGGTCGGATTGAAGAATAGAGGATCACTTGAAGAACGATGATGAAGAATAGAAATTCTAGAAAATCGTTATAAAAACAGCATGTATCCCGTATAAAACGCCGTGTGGGGTCCTCATGGCGATGGTCAAGTCTTGCATGCTACACACAGTGAAGGAAACGACATGATCCCAGGAAGGCATGGTGTGTAGGCCCCACCCAGTGGTGGCTGGAGTTACCGGGCGACAGGAAGCATAGACATGACATGTGACCACTATCACACGGCATGTGAGTCCTTACATGGGACTCGTCATGTATCATAGATGATACATGGACACGAGGTAGAGTACACGCCATGTACTCCAACACACGTCCAGACAAGGCCAGTTACGCGGGTCACCCCGTGTACCAGTTACACGGGTTGGAATACACAGGTTGAGGCCGTGTACGAGTACATGGACAACATACACAGAGTGGACCCCGAATACCTTGACACGGTGTGTGATCATTACTAAACACTATGTATATGAATTTTTACACGGCATGTTCTCCAGACACGGGCCGTTGTACACAGGCAGTATCCGGAGTCAAGGGACATGACGTGTGACCACTCCTACACACTGTGTACTGCCTTCTACATGGCTTGATTATCTTTTCCACCTTTCCTTGGATAGGTTTAGTTTGGGTTAGTGCCCCTTTTTTCATTCCCCTGGAGGCCAGGTATCATTTCCTTTCACATGAGAATGATCCCTTCATTAGGACTTTCCAAGATAGAGTCAGGTATTCCTCTGAGTGGCCTATAGAAATATCCTCTAGCCATTCTTGACCCTAGGTAGAGTCAGGTATCGACATGAATAATCCTACATGACACCAATACTTTACTTATCAGGTGAATCTAGATAAGTCGTGATATTTTCCAAGGCCCTGGTAGTGATCCTCATCTATGTATCGTGATATTTTCCCACTCAGGAGTGTGTTCTCCTGAAATGAGGGCATCTATTCTCTCTTTAGATCTATCAGTTCATTTACCTCTCTCATGGATTTTCCGATGAACAAAACTTCTCAGATGGACTTCATCATATTTTTGAGACTTGTGGAGTGAGTTATTCTAGATGAGTGCTTTGTGGAATCTTTAAACTGAATCCCTAGCATGGGTATGCGGTCGTTGTAGACTACAGGTCTGGGTTTCGAGTATATCTGGATGTGTTTCTCTTGCTCTATGTTTAGTAGACATATACTATGTAGAGATAAATATAACTTTACTTTGTGTATTTTTTTTGTGGTTTTCGGGTTCCTCTACTGAGTATTGTTATACTCACCCATACACGAGCTTTACCCGCACATGTCGTGTCTTGTGTAGACAAGCAACCTTTTGAAGGAGTCCAGTGTGGACCAGGACCGGACCAAGATTTCTGAATTCCCTATAGTCCAAGGTGTTCCTATGGATACGAGTAGTAGTCACAGTACCTCTTTGTACTTACTGGTTAAACTTTTTAGTTTGCAAAATCTTGTTTTTGGTGAGCTTGTATTCTGTCCCAGTTTACTTTTCGCACTTTACTTTCCATTGTACCATGTTGGTTGGGTTTAGTTGTATGCATGATTGTTTTCCTTAGGGTTTTTTACTTTTCAACATTTGTGGTTTGGGTGATGTGTGTGTGTGTACATGTACTTAAGAAATGACTCTCATGTTAGTTATATCCCTACTCGGTGCTAGTCACTAGCCCCTGGCCTATTGAAGGCGGGCTTGGGGAGTCACGACACGAGCTCCACTGGGATGGGTTGTGACAGAGTGGTATCAGAGGTGGTCGGTTCTACCTTAGGACCAAGAATCTGTGAGATTGGTTTGGGGAAACAATTTTAAGTGTTTCGAGCTCATCTTTTAGGCCATAGACTCTAGTGTTGGTGTGGGAAGCTGACATATCCATACACCAGGACTCTGATAACCTGTTTTCCTACTCGATACATGAAAAAACTAGTTGAGGGGAAATAAAATAATGATACATGCATCATGTAGGAATGAGTTTTGTTTTCCATGTCCTTTAATGTCAGATATCCAGATATACTTTTTGACCACGGTAAGTCTTGTTTCCTTACAAGATTCCTCCACAATATATACCCGCTAGGATTCAGCAGATCGATCACGAGGATGACCCCCTCAGTGACGAGGCTTCGATACAGGGACCAGTACCCCTGGTGTTACCTATAGGTGGTGCGCCTGATATACCACTACTAGTCGAGCATCCCATGGTACTTGCAGTACCGATAGGAGAGTGGTGCATGCTGAGTGCATTCTATGAGTTTCAGAGATAGAGACCCCTCAGGTTCAGAGGAGAGCCCGACCATCAGGTGACTAGGGACTGGCTTGAGGTGGTGACCAGAGTTTTCCATCTAGTGAGGACACCAGCATGCCAAATGGTGATCCTTAGAGTGATCCTTCTTTGGGGTTCAGCGGGATGATGGTGGTGTTTGACCACACAAACTCACAACGAGGAGACTCTTTTGTGGACAGATTTCGAGCGAATCTTTAGGGAGGAGTTCTCTCCCATTACGCTGAGAGCAGTGCATATCCAAGAGCTTCATCAACTCCAGCAGGGCAGTTTGACAGTGGATGACTATTCATCGAGGTTCACCAACCTTCCTAGGTACTTAATGGATATAGTCAGAGATCATTATTTCAGAGCTCATACCTTCAAGTGATGTCTACAATAGGACATCCGAGCTAGTTTTGTGCCTCTATGAATTTCAACGTATTTTGGAGTGCTTGAGCGGGCCTTGGTGATCAAGAGCTTCTTGGTAGAGAAAATATACCAGTGGCTGTTAGCAGCAAAAAGACGGGTGCAGAGACCTCTGCAGAAGGGAGATGGCGACATGTATAGGTTTCAGAATGTGGGTGATGTCACAGGAGGACCCATGATAGGGGATTGATGGCCCAAGGATCTCAGGATGGATCCAGTCAGCCTAGGTAGAGGCGATGCTACTCATGTGATGGTAGAGTACATCTCACTAGAGACTGCCCAGCTCATTGATCTGCTGATAGGGAGGCATTGGATGGACCACCGAGGCAGATATTGAGAGTGGAGAAGATAGACCCTCTAGGTGGAGGACGTGGAAAAGGAGTAGGGAGAGCTTCATGTAGTGGAATACACTTTGATATACTTCCACCACCACCCCTAGGAGGTACACACCAGGCTCAAAAAGATGGGGGATAGGGGTAGGGAAAGCTGCATGCGGTCGAGGTGTACGACCCAGGGACTCCAGGGATGATCTGAGGTACGATCTGTGTCTTTTCTACCTTAGCTTCCGTACATATAGAATAGGTGTCAATAGTTCCTTCCTCTCCACATGTCTTGTGTGAAACCTTGAGATTCTAGTAGATCCATTGACTCGACCCTTATGCTTGGAGAAACCTACGATAGGAGACTCGATGATCACACATCTTTATAGATAGTGCGATCTTTCCCTTGGAGGCAAGAGTTTCGAGTGTAACATCTTGGTGATAGCGTCGAGGCCTTACGAATTCATTATCGGTATGGATTGGTTATCTTTGGTCCATGCCTAGGTTGAATAATTTAATAAAAGAGTGCGGTGTGTCTGAAACAATGTGATGAGGCTTTCCTTTGTCAGTGAAAAGGAGGCCCAAGAAACACAGAATGGGCTCATGCACAAGAGAGTGCAGTCAATAACTCATGAGTTGGCTAACCTTACCCTCAGAGCAGTAGATGTTTTGAGATTCCATTTCCCAGAATTAGTGGTGAAGTATGAGGATGTCTTTCCCGAACATGTTCCAAGACTACCTCCCCATTGAGATATCTACTTATGCATCAACTTACACACCCAGACTACACCGATATCCTCACTAGCATATCAGATGGCTCCTGTAGAGCTTTGCAAGATAAGGGTGTAGTTAGAGGATTTGAAGAGTAAGGGATTCTTAATACCCAGTGTTTCACCCTGGGCAGCCCCAATTTTATTTTCCATGAAGGCAGATGGAAGTTTGAGGTTGTGCGTGGATTATCGGCACCTGGACCAGGTGACATTGAAGAATAAGTATCCATTTTCGAGGATATATGACCTCTTCGATCAGCTGAGAGGGTCACGTTGGTTCTCAAAGGTTTACCTGAAGTTAGGTTATCACCAACTTTGAGTGAAAGACGAGGATATACCAATGACAACGTTTAGATGCCTCTACGGTCATTAAGAGTACTTGGTGATACCTTTCGGTGTGATGAATTCCGCCGCAATGTTCATGGAACTTATGAACCGGATATTCCAGCCGTACCTAGACTAGTTCACAGTGGTATTTATTGGCAAAATCCTTGTGTACTTGGCATCAGAGGAGGAGCTTGAGAGATACCTACAGATTGTTCTAAATGTACTCTGAGAGAACCATCTTTATGGGAATGTAACGATCCAAACTTTTGATTAGTGTATTAATTTACTCTTAGTGATTTAATAGAGATGTTAACCGTTAATGCAGGAAAAAGAGTCGATGGCTTCATCTAGTAGACTCAAACCTTATGAATCCCACTTATCAGAGCTTGGGAAGGAGGTGGAATATTTGGGCTTAGCTTTGGACCAAGCCCAAGCCGAACTCCAGCATGTCAAGCTTGAACAGAAATGCCTGTGGGAGAAGTTCAAGTTAGTGGAGATTACTACTAGGGCAATGTTATCTGAGCCTCCCTCAAATTCTCTCACCATATAACACCTTACACTTAGGTCATATGCTGGTGTTATAAGGGGCTATGTGACGAGACTGCAACCACTTTGTGTAATCCTTTGGGATAAATAAATTTCAATTTCTTCCTTTAGTGAAGTTTGTGAATTTCCCAATGTCCGGATAATTTTAGGGTGTATATTATTGATAAATTTTGGGAAAAAGATATTTGAAAATATTTATGTAAACCTTAAATAATTAATTATGTGTAATGATTTTCAAAAAATGGTCTTCTGTGAATGTGTTCAGTAAGAAATTTAGAGTCTAATAAGATCAACTTATTTTTTGGTGAATAGTGATTTTACGCTTAGGATTAGTAATGTGACCAAATGGATTAGTAATCTCACTTAAAGAAAGTATTAATATATTTTAGGCACCTTGATTAAGTAATGTGGTTCAATAAAATAGGTAAATAACGGTTTCATTAATTATTAGTTAAGTGTTAGTTTTTTCGGGTGAATAATGTTTTTATTTAAAAATTAAATTAAAAATATTTAGAAAATTATTTTTATAAAATGAAGTACATTTTTGAATTCAGAGCATCAATATTATGTTAAGGTGAATTTTGCGGATATTTTTGGAAAAAATGAATTTTTAGTGAATAGTAAAAATACAGTTTTAGGGTTTCAGTATGTTTAATGACATCATGACTGTATCATGATGATTTAATGAGATATTTTAAGAGATGGCCGAATAAAGGGGATGAATTATTTTATCAGGTTTCCCAAGTGGCCAAAACCATGGGAAAATACCATGGGCAAGCCCATGGTTTTGCCAATACCATCGACGAGGTGTCCCTTGGCCATTAATGACTTGTCCCCTTACTTTCCCTATAAATACCAAGCCATTATCTAATCATTTCAACTCCAAAATAATACTCAAAGAAGTTTTGGTCTCCTAAACTCCCAAGGATTCCTCCCAAGGTGCCATCAAGCCCCTCAAGGTCCCAACCTTTGAGTTTTAAGAGTTACGTTTTAAGGTAAGGGATCCTACCTCTCTCTTTCTTTCTGAGTACTCTCTTTTATGTCATATATTTTATTCTCCATGTTCTTATTTTGGAGGATGTTATTTTATATTCATCCTAATTTCCTTTTAATGTTCATATGATGAGAGACCCCCTCTTCCTCTCATCAATTCGTTTTAAGAATGTTTAAGTGGTGCCGTTAGGCTGCCGAATGTTTAAGGGATTCTTTCACCCTTCTCATTTTCATGTTCTATTTTAATGTCAAGTATTTCAAGTTCCTTTTTATTATGTTGGGGTATGATATCTATATCTATCATACTGATCTTTTATGATCATATGATGAGAGACCCTATTTTATCTCGTCAATTCATTTTTTTGAAGTTTTAAGTGATGCCGTTAGGCTGCCGAATTTTCATAAGAGAAATCTTATTTTTGTCTCCCCTCCATGTTTTTCATTTCATATGGTATGTCTTTATAATTTCATTACCATGTTATTATATCATTTATATTCTGTCCCTCTAATATTTTATAGATCATTTAGGAGTGGGTGACCCATGTCCCATCTCTTTTCAATGTTTTCTAAAACCTTGTAAGATAGCCATTACACAGCAGAATTTTCGTCTCAAAATGTCTCTCTATTTTTCTCAAATTAATTTATTTTATTAAGTGAATACTCAAAGCTCTTTATTCCACATGGGTATTCACATTTGTATCAAAAGGTTCTGTTTTAAATTCTGGGATTTACATACATGAGACCCTCTTTCCTTTTCAGTGGGTTTAAAGTGACATAAAGATAACGTCTTTAAAGCAGTTTTTAAAATGTTATGACTATGAAATGAAAAACATTTCTTTTATGCTATATGGGTTATTTATGAAATTATTTATGATGATATATGTGGATCAAATGATAACAAATACAAATTTAAGGGTGCACCCTGATAGCGCTCCAATGCATTGGGTAATGATGTAACCACTAGAGATTACAAATTTAAGGGTACGCCCTGATAGCGCCCCATTGCATTGGGTAATGATGTAACCACTAGAGATTACAATTTTAACGATACCATGGGGTTTACCTTGGTAATTTCAAATGACACCTTTGGGTTTACCTTGGTGATATGTTCATTATTGTCTATGTTAAATGTTGTAGCCACATCTTCAAGTTATGAAACAAGTTATTTTTATTATGTTATGCCTCATGATATCTTTCTCAGGCCTTAAAGCTATTTTTCATGACTTTTTGATGTATCTCAAGTTCACATGTAAAATGATTCCCTTGCTTCTCTTACTGGGCCTTCTACTCACCATTTCTTTTGATGTATGTCCCCAGGTTATGAGATTCTGTAATGAACTTAGGATGAACAATGAAGTAGCCTTTCAAGTGTTTAAGAAGAATGTTTTATGTTGTTTTCATGTATTGAGTTCCTGGTTTCCAAGACACTAAACCTTAAAGATTCTCAATTTTGTATAATGTAAATGAAAGTTTATGTGATAAAAAGGTGGGATGTTATAGTTGGTATCAAAGGATGGTTTAGTCATTTGCGGAAATTAGGATATGAAAACGTTAGGAAGAACCCTATAGAAAGTTTAAATACAGGAAATCTTCTTGGTATTTTAGTGAGTATAGAGTTAGTGTTTTATCAAAAAAATACATCCCTGTCTGGATACGAGCAGGTAGAGGCGGCTCTGGCACAGATGTACATAGGGGTAAAACCCTAAAACACCGATTTGATCTAGACTCGAATGGGAGCTGGTGCACGATAATGAGCCTTGCTGCACTCTTGGTTACGACACTCCCGGGGGATACGTTTGGTTAATCGCAAGCTTTTTATGAATCATTATAAAGAAATTATAGATAAATATAATTGTGTAAGCATGATGTTTTAAGACACAAAATCCTTTATAGTCAAAAGATTCGTAAATGAAACAAGTTTCTCACTAAGGTTTTATTCTTTTAGAAAATGGAGGGCAATAGGAGGAACCGTGAAAATGGTGACCGAAATGCACCATGTGCTGATGGCCCTCCGATGGAAGCCAGAATGAAAAAAATCATGCGAATGATGAACCAAATGACTCAAGTTATGAGTAATAACTTGAATCAAGCTGAGAGGTCGATCTCACCATGAAGGTAACAACACTCTGTTGAGTCCTTCATGCATCAACGAACACCAACATTCAGTGGATCTACTGACCCATTGGTTGAGGAACAATGGATAAGCTCCATTGAAAAGATCTTTTCTGTACTCCATTATTCAGAACAAGAAAAAGACACCCTTGCTGTTTACCGCCTAGAGGGAGAAGCTGATCAGTGGTGTTCACTGGTCAAAAACACAATTCCTAGAGGAGAGATGGAAGCTATGGAGTGGGAAGAGTTCAGGGGAATATTCTTTAATAAGTATTTCCCTCGTTCCATGAGAACGATAAGGGAGAAGGAGTTTCTCGAGCTGAAGCAGAAGGAGAACGAATCTGTCAGAAGCTATGAGATGAACTTTACCCGACTTTCACGATATACCTCTAGCTTTGTCATGGATCCAAGTGGGAAGGTTGATAGATTCTTTGGTGGACTGAGACATCATCTACGGAAGAATCTAGCCAATCGAGACTACGATAGCTACGATGAGATCGTGCGGAGTGCAATGAAAGTCAATCTAGAGTTTGGTGAGACGCAGTGGTCTCATAAATCAAATGACAAGAAGAGATCGTTGGAGCCCAGTTTAGGGAAGAATTTTGATCATGGAAGAAGAGGAAATCAAGTGAAACTTCCCACGTGTTATAAATGTGGGAAGAAGCATTCAAGAAAATTCTTGATCGGAAGTGGTAAGTGCTACAAGTGTGGAAGAGAAGGCCATATTGCGAGAAATTATCACAGTGAGGAGAAACCTCAACTTCCAAACACTAATGACAAGGGGAAGATGGTGCAAGCCCTACATGATGTACAATGCTATAGGTGTGGGTAGCGTGGGCACTTTTCAAATCATTGTCCAAATCCGAGGGTAGTGGAGGAGAACCACCATCAGCCTCAACAGAGGCCAAGGGAGAAAGGTCGTGCTTTTTCTATCACAACAACTGAAGTTGAAGCTCCGAATGATGTAGTAGCAGGTACTCTTGTTTTCCTCTCAAAACTAACAAGTACTTTTTTTGATTCTGGTTCGACGCATTCCTTTATTTCCTCCAAGTTTGAAAAGAATATAGAATCAATCCCCGAACTTCTAGAGGTAGAGTTGTTAGTAAAGTCTCCAAGTGGGATTATCCATGCATCAACAGTGTTTAGAGACTCTAGTGTTTACTTTAGTGAGCACAATCTTATCGCAAATCTAGTATTCATTCCCATGATGGAATTCGACGTTATATTAGGGATAGAATGGATATCAAAGTATAATGCTAAGATCAAATGTAGAAGTAAGTAAATCTCAGTAGTCTTGAATGAACAACCTACAATTATCTTCCAAGGAGAGATTTACCGACCTGATTCTTGTCTAGAAGCACTTTCTATATCTTTATTTATGGAGTTAATCAGTGAGGATGAAGAAGAAAAAGGGAGTATACAAGTAGAATATGTTCCGATTGTTTAGGAATATGTGGATGTATTTCCTGAGGAGTTACCTGGACCTCCCCCAGAAAGAGAGGTAGAGTTCTCCATTGAACTCGTACTTGGATCTAAACCGATATCAAAGACCCCGTATAGAATGGAAAATGTAGAGCTAGAGGAGTTAAAGAAACAAATCCAAGAATTGGTGGAGAAGGGTTTTATCCGACCAAGTGTGTCTCCTTGGGGAGCACCAGTTATCTTCATGAATAAGAAGGATAGATCGATGCGGCTATGCATTGATTATAGAGAACTGAACGGGATCACAGTGAAGAACAAATACCCTCTTCCAAGAATTGATGATTTATTTGAACAATTTCGTGGGGCTCAATTCTTCTCCAAGATTGATCTTCGATCTGGTTATCATAAACTGAGGGTGAATAAGGAAGATATTCCAAAGACTGCCTTCCAATAAAGATATGGGCATTATGAGTTTACTGTTATGCCCTTTGTCTTGACTAATGCTCCTGCTATTTTCATGGATTTGATGAATAGAGTCTTTAAGGACTACCTTGATAACTTTGTGGTAGTTTTTATTGATGATATTTTGATATATTAAAAAAGTCGTGAGGAGCATGAAGATCATCTGAGGGTTGTTTTGAAAACTATGTGGAAGGAGAGGCTCTTTGGAAAGTTCAGAAAGTGTGAGTTTTGGTTACAACAAGTGACTTTCTTAGGGCACATCGTAACCAATGAAGGAATCTCAGTTGACCCTGAAAAGACAATGGTTGTGGAGGAGTGGCCTCAAACCACAACAGTAACTGAGATTTGTAGTTTCCTTGGTTTAGCAGGATGTTATAAGAGGTTTGTGAAAAACTTTTCACGGCTTTCTAATCAACTGACCAAGTTGACTTGAAAAGGGGTTAAGTTCTTCTGTACAAAGGAATGCGAGGAAAGTTTCCAAGAACTGAAGAAGAGATTGGTTACCGTACCTATGTTAACACTACCCTCTATCAGAGAAGGATTCATTATTTTTAGCGATGTATCTATGAAAGGGCTTGGGTGCGTCCTCATGAAAAATGACAAGGTAATTGCTTATGCATCTCTCCAGCTGAAGAAACATGAGCAGAATTACCCTACGCATGATCTAGAGCTAGAGGTAGTTGTTTTTATTCTAAAGATATGGAGGCACTATCTTTATGGGGAGAAATGTGATATATACACTGACCACCAAAGTTTAAAGTATATTTTCATGCAGAAAGAGTTGAACATGAGACAAAGGAGATGGTTGGATCTTATTAAAGACTATGATTTTTCAATTCATTATCACCCTGGAAGAGCAAAAAAAGTCGCAGATGCGTTAAGCAGGAAAGACCCTGTTGATCTGACAACAATGAGGATTCTAAGAGATCCCTTGATTAAGGATCTAGTAAAATTGAACATAGGAATTGTAAGGGAAGGGACATAATCAACCCTATCCCAAATGATTTCTCAACCTCCATTACTAGAGAAGATCAAGAAGGCTCAAAGAGAAGATCCTTTGTTGCAGGAGAAGTTTGAGGCTGTGAAGGATGGAAAGTTCCCTGATTTCAATATTGATCAAGAAGGTGTACTGAAATTTTGTACAAGACTATGTGTTCCATCTATTCCAGAGATAAAGAAAGAACTGATGGATGAAGCTCATAGATCTACTTTCCCTATACATCCGGGAAGCACTAAAATGTATAGAGACCTTCGTGATCATTTTTGGTAGGATAACATGAAGAGGGAGATTGCTGATTACACTACAAGATGCATGGTGTGTCAACAAGTAAAGGCAGAACGACAACTTTCTAAGGGGGTATTACAACCGCTACCCATACCAGCATGGAAGTGGGATAATATCACTATGGACTTTGTCACTGGTCTCCCGAAAACATCCAAAGGGAACAATGAGATGTGGGTTATAGTGGACCGTCTCACCAAGACCGCCCATTTTATATCTATTCAGGAAGATTTCTCTCTGGATCAACTTTCCATGATTTACATAAAGGATGTGGTAAGGTTTCATGGGGTACCACTATCCATCGTGTCTGATCGTGATTCAAGATTCACATCAAAATTCTGGAGAAGTCTTCAACATGCTCTGAATACTGAATTGAATTTCAGTACGGCCTATCATCCTCAAACTGATGGCCAATCTAAAAGGACTATTCAGACACTTGAGGACATGCTGAGATTATGCTCAATTGAATTTAAAGGTGGATGGGATCAACACCTCCCATTAGTTGAGCTCTCCTATAACAACAGCTTCCATTCGAGTATTCTGATGGCACCCTATAAAGCTCTGTATGGAAAGCGATGTAGAACTCCTGCTTGTTGGGATAGAGTTGGTGAGAGAAAGCTTCTTGGGCCTGATCTTGTGCAAGAGATGACAGAAAAGGTTCATGCCATCCAACAACACATAAAGGCTGATTAGAGTTGGTAGAAGAGCTATGCTAACAATCGTCGAAGGGACTTGGAGTTTGGGTTTGGCGACAAAGTCTTCCTTCGAATTTCTCCATGGAAGAGAGTCATGCGGTTTGGGAAGAAAGGGAAGCTCAGCCCTAGGTACATTGGCCCCTATGAAATCCTTGATCGCATAGGAGTAGTGGCCTATCGTCTAGCACTTCCACCGAACCTAGCTCAATTTCACGATGTATTCCATATATCTCTCTTGAGAAAGTACATACCTGGACCTTTGCATGTACTGAACCCAGAGGTGGTACAACTGGAACATGACCTCTCTTATGAGGAGCATCCAGTGGAGATATTAGACTGTAGAGACAAGGTTCTACGCAACAAGACTACCCACCTTGTGAAAGTGTTGTGGAGGAATCATAAGTATGAAGAAGTGACGGGGGAGCCTGAGGAAACAATGAAGCAAAAGTACCCTCACCTTTTCGACTAGGCCTTTGGTTTAAAATTTCAGGGATGAAATTTCTTAAGGGGGGAAGAATGTAACGATCCAAACTTTTGATTAGTGTATTAATTTACTCTTAGCGATTTAATAGAGATGTTAACAGTTAATACAGGAAGAAGATTCGATGGCTTCATCCAGTAGACTCGAACCTTATAAAGCCCACTAATCAGAGCTTGGGAAGGAGGTGGCATCTTTGGGCTTCGCTTTGGACCAAGCCCAAGCCAAACTCCAGCGTGTCAAGCTTGAACAGAAATGCCTGCGAGAGAAGTTCAAGTTAGTGGAGATTACTACTAAGGAAATGTTATCTAAGCCTCCCTTAGATTATCTCACCATAGCACACCTTACACTTAGGTCATATGATAGTGTTATAAGGGGCTATGTGACGAGACCGTAGCCACTTTGTGTAATCGTTTGGGATAAATAAATTTTGATTTCTTCCTTTAGTGAAGTTTATAAATTTCCCAATGTCTGGATAATTTTAGGATGTATATTATTGATAAATTTTGGGAAAAAGATATTTGAAAATATTTATGTAAACCTTAAATAATTAATGATTTGTAATGATTTTCAAAAAATAGTCTTATGCAAATGTGTTTAGTAAGAAATTTAGAGTCTAATAAGATCAACTTAATTTTTGGTGAATAGTGATTTATGAATAGTGATTTTATGCTTAGGATTAGTAATGTTACCAAATTGATTAGTAATCTCATTTAAAGAAAGTATTAATTTATTTTAGGCACCTTGATTAAGTAATGTGGTTTAACAAAATAAGTAAATAATGGTTTCATTAATTATTAGTTAAGTGTTAGTTTTTTTTAGGTGAATAGTGTTTTTATTTAAAAATTAAATTAAAAATATTTAGAAAATTATTTTTATAAAATGGATTTCATTTTTGAATTCAGAGCATCGATATTATGTGAAGGTGAATTTTGGGTATTTTTCTAGAAAAAATGAATTTTCAGTGAATAGTAAAAATACAGTTTTAGGGTTTTGATATGTTTAATGACATCATGACTGCATCATGATGATTTCATGAGATATTTTAAAATATAGACGACTAAAGGGGATGAATTATTTTATGAGGTTTCCCAAGTGGCCAAAACCATGGGCAAATACCATGGGCAAACCCATGGTTTTTCCAATACCACCGATGAGGTGTCCCTTGGCCATTAATGCCTTGTCCCCTCACTTTCCCTATAAATACCAAGCCATTATCTCATCCTTTCGACTCCAAAATCATCCTAAACGAAGTTCTGGTATCCTTAACTCCCAAGGAGTCCTCCCAAGGTGCCCTAAAGCCCCTCAAGTTCCCAACCTTTGAGTTTTAAGAGTTACATTTTAAGGTAAGAGATCCTACCTCTCTCTTTCTTTCTGAGTACTCTCTTTTATGTCATATCTTTTATGATCCATGTTATTATGTTGTAGGATGTTATTTTATATTCATCCTACTTTCCTTTTCATGTTCATATGATTATATACCCCCTCTTCCTCTCATCAATTCGTTTTAAGAATGTTTAAGTGGTGCCGTTAGGCTGCCGAATTTTTAAGGGATTCTTTCACCCTTCTCATTTTCATGTTCTATTTTAATGTCAAGTCTTTGAAGTTCCTTTTTATTATGTTGGGGTATGATATATATATCTATCATACTTATATTTTATAATCATATTATGAGAGTCCCTATTTGATCTCGTCAATTCATTTTTTTTGAAGTTTTAAGTGACGCCGTTAGGCTGCCGAATTTTTATAAGAGAAATCTTATTTTTGTCTCCCCTCCATGTTTTTAATTTCATATGGTATGTCTTTATAATTTCATTACCATGTACTTATATTCTTTATATTATATCCCTCTACTATTTTATAGATCATTTATGAGTGGGTGACCCATGCCCCATCTCTTTTCAATGTTTTCTAAAACCTTGTAACATAGCCGTTACGCAGCAGAATTTTCGTCTCAAAATGTCTCTCTCTTTTTCTCAAATTAATTTATTTTATTAAGTGAATAATCAAAGCTCTTTCTTCTACAGGGGTCTTCAAATTTTTATCAAAAGTTTCTATTTTAAATTCTGGGATTTACATACATGAGACCCGCTTTCCTATTCCATGGGTTTAAAGTGACATAAAGATAACGTCTTTAAAGCAGTTTTTAAAATGTTATGTCTATGAAATGAAAACCATTTATTTTATGATATATGGGTTATTTATGAAATTATTGATGATGATATATGTGGATCACATTATAAAAAAGACAAATTTAAGGGTGCGCCCTGATAGCGCTCCAATGCATTAGGTAATGATGTAACCACTAAAGATTACAAATTTAAGGGTGCACCCTGATAGCGCCCCGTTGCATTGGGTAATGATGTAACCACTAGAGATTACAATTTTAACGATACCTTGGGGTTTACCTTGGTAATTTTAAATGAAACCTTGGGGTTTACCTTGGTGATATGTTCATGATTGTCTAAGTTAAATGTTGTAGCCACATCTTCAAGTTATGAAACAAGTTATTTTTATTATGTTATGCCTCATGATCTCTTTCTCATGCCTTACAGATATTTTTCATGACTTTTTGATGTATCTCAAGTTCACATGTAAAATTCTTCCCTTGCCTCCCTTACTGGGCCTTTTTCTCACCCTTTCTTTTGATGTATGTCCCCAGGTTATGAGATGCTGTAATGAACTTAGGATGAACAATGAAGAAGCCTTTCAAGTGTTTAAGAAGACTGTTTTATGTTGTTTTCAAGTATTGAGTTCTTTGTTTCCAAGACACTAAAACTTAAAGATACTCGTTTTGTATAATGTAAATGAAAGTTTATGTGATAAAAAGGCGGGATGTTATAGGGAAGCTCATGAAGTTCCAGTTCTTGATACAAGAGGTCCAAATTCTTGGACATGTTATATCATTAGATGGTGTAGCAGTGGACCCAACCAAGGTTGAGGCTATGTTAGCATGGGAGCCACCCTGGAGCATGACAACGGTGAAAAGCTTCTTTGGGTTACCAGGATACTACCAGATATTTATCCCTAATTTCTCCTAGATATCAGAACCAATGTCATCCTTAACCCAGAAGGGGAAACCTTTCATCTGGACAGAGAAGTACCAGTAGGATTTCCAGCAGTTGAGGTAGAGTTTGATGAGCACACCAATATTGAGATTTTTAGAGGAGGGTGTCTGGTATGTAGTTTTTTGCGACACATTAGGGACCAGGCTTGGATGTGTCCTAATGCAGAGATAGGCGGTGATTACTTATGGTTAGCGCCAAATTTGGCCACATGAGAAAAACTATGCGACCCATGATCTTGAGTTGGATACGGTAGTATTCACATTGAAGATGTGGTGACACTACCTGATGGGAAAATGGTTTATCATCGACTTTGACCATAAGATCCTTAAGTAAATCTTCTCATAGAAGAATCTTAATTTGAGGCAAAGGTGATGGATAGAGTTCTTCCAGGATTATGACTTTGAGATCATCTATACTCCTAGGAAGGGGAATGTTGTGGTAGATGCTCTCAGCAGGAGATCGAGTTCGTAGCTGCTGAGTAAGGCGATAGAGCATTTTTCCTCACTAAAGTTATCCTTCATGGATGGAAATGATGCATCCTATCTTTAGTCGATGGTTTTCAACTTTCCACTCATACATTGAGTCAGGGAGGCACAACTAGGGGATGTCGACTGTGAGACTTTATGTGATCAGTTATCTACAAGGCATGCTCCTGATGGATATTTTCAAGGTGGGGAGCGCGTCATCCTTTTCAAAGGATGAAAATTTGTGCCAGTGTTTTTGTGAGAGGAGATTCTAAGGGAGTTTCATACATCCTCCTTTGAGGTACATCCTAGAGTGGAGAAAATGTACCAGGACCTCCGACATCAGTTCTGGTGGACAGGTATGAAGAAGGTGGTAGCAGAGTTCATTTCTCGATGCCTAATGTACCAGCAGGTGAATGTAGAGAACAATGTTCCAATGGGGGTAGCTCACCCCATAGAAGTGAGAGAGTGTAAGTAGTATGGAATATCGATGGACTTCATGATGGGATTTACACAGATGACTAAGGGACATGATTCCATATGGGTGATCGTTGACCAACTCACCAAGTCATCCCACTTCCTATCAATTAGGGAGCAGAGTTCTATAGAGATCTTGGGATGCATCTACATGCATGAGATAGTTTTTCTTCATGGATTACCATTTATAATAGTCTCATATCATGATGCTCGTTTCACATTTCGGTTGTGGAAGGGATTGTAGGAGGCATTTGGGACCCAGCTATGTTTGAGCACGGCGTTCCATCCCCAGATCGATGGTCATATGGAGAGGACCATTCAAGTTCTGGAGGATATGTTGTGGGCCTGTATCTTGTAATTTGTTCATAGTTGGGAGGACCACCTACCACTGGTGGAGTTTTGATACAACAACAGCTACCACTCCACCATTGACATGACACCGTTTGAGGCCTTATACATGCGATTCTACCAGTCACCTCTCAACTAGACTGACCCTAGAGAGTCCACACTCATGGGTCCAGAGTTGGTGAGAGATACCTCTAAGAAGGTTCATATCATCTTGGAGTGGATGAAGACTGAACAGATCTAGAAAAAGTCTTATGCGGACAGGAGGCAGAGACTGTTGGAGTTCGAGGATGGAGACCATGTCTTCCTGCAGGTCTCACCTCGTTGAGGGTTAAAGATATTTGGTTGGGGCGACAAGTTGTCTCTGAGGTTAATTGACCCATTTTAGATACCATTCATAGTTGGTGAGGTGGCATACCACTTAGCTCTACCACCACAAATTCACCAGGTACATGATGTCTTCCATGTGTCGTAGCTGAGGAGGTACGTGCATGACCCACCGCACGTCATCGAATAGGGAGAGATGAACATCGAGGATGGAGTGAACTTCATAGAGTACCCAATGGATATTGAGGATAGGTAGGAGAGGATCCTTCATGGGTGAGATATTCCCTTGGTGCGTGTTCGGTGGCAGCATGAGAATCTTCCAGCGAGCACATGGGAACGAGAGGCTCAGATTCATGCGTAGTACCCACATCTGTTTTATTAGCCTTTTGTTTTTGATTTTTAGGGACGTAAATCCCTAAGGTGGGGAGAATATAATGTCTCATATTTCCCATTTATTATTTTTAAATATTATATGGAATAATTACGAGGCCAAGATTTTTGACGGCGTGCGATTTCAAGGCCCGGAGTGCCCATAATAAATGTTTGAAATAAATTAAAATTTTAAACAACACATGTGAGTGGTTTTCCTGAAAAAGTGGACTAACTTTTAAATGAATTCATGAATTAAAAATCTGAGGGCACCATTTCATTTAGAGTAGTGACTTTACCTTATGCGGGGCCTAACATCAACTGGCGCGGGTCATCTACAAGAGTTAATTTTTGGACATTTTAAAGGAAATAAAATAAAATAATAATTTATTTTATTTTAAATGTTTCTTTAAATGAAATGATTATTATTTTGTTTTAAATAAGTAGGATCCTAGGGTTAGGCTCGTAACCTCAGAAAACTCCCTAGAATTCTCTAGAGCTTTAGAGAGGATACATCCTTGGATAATTTTTGACGAACACCGATGAATGACGATGCATGGATCGTTGCACTGCGAGATCGAATCCAAACTGATGGTCTATCTCCCTCATCATCAATGACTGAGGTATGGCTTTTTTACTTTGATTTAATTCTTCCCCGTTCTTGGATTAAACGATGAACGCTGATCAACCCACAAATAGGTTGATCAGCGAATCGTGCATTCTTACGGGAGGGTTTTATTATTTTCGTTTAATTTTTGGTTTTGATTTGTGGATTGTGTTTATGATAGTTATTCTATTATTGTTTGATTTTCTATTAAACCTACTAACAAGAGTGGATCAACGCTATCACAAATGATGAAGGAGGTTCGTTCCACTTTTTTTTATTGAATTTCTTCCCTTCTCACCCTGCGTTCTTCATGTTCTTTGTGGGGAAACAAACAACAAATTGTTGTGAATTCGTTGCACAACAGAACAATCCAAAACTAAAGATCAGACATTGTGATGACCTAATGGAGGTGCGACAATGGAAAAGGTGAATTAATAAACATGGTTTGGGATGAATCTACCTTTGAGCATTCTTCATATGGGTGGATCTAGACTTGTTTTGAGGCTGACCGGAGGCCCAAAACCAACGGAAATGGCCTTGAGATGTCGGGGTGACCTTGAACCTTGAGTTTCGAAGAGATCAGATGGCCGGATCGAAGATCAGAGGTTCACCTAAAGCACGGTGACAAAGAACAATGATTCTTGAAAACCACGATAAACACAATGTGTATCTTGAAGAACACACCATGTGGGGTCAACATGGCGTCAACTAGGTCTTGCGTGCTGCACACGGTGAAGGACATGATGTGCTTCCATGAAGACATGGCATCCGGGCCCCACCTAGTGGCAGTTGGAGTTACCGAACAACATGAAGAGTAGACACAGTGTGTGAACACTATCACACGGCGTGTGGGTCCTTACATGGGACTCGACATGTATCTCGAATGATACATAGACATGGGGTGGAGTACACGGCATGTGATCCACCACACAGCCAGATGAGGCCAGTTACACGGTTCATCCCGTGTACCGGTTACACGGGTTGCATACACAGGTTGAGGCCATGTACGGGCACATGGACAGCGTACACGGAGTGGACCCCAGATATCATGACATGAAATGTGATCCTACTACACGCCATGTATATGCATTTTTACACGACATTTTTTACAGACATGGGCCATTGTACACAAGAAGTAACCGAAGCTAAGGGACATGGCATGTGACCACTCCTACACGCCATGTACTCCCTTTTACATGGATTGATTCACTTTTCCACCATTCCTTGGACATGTTTCATTTAGGTTATTTCCCCTTGCTCGTTCCCCCAGAGGTCAGGTATCATTTCCTTCCACAGGAGCATGATCCCTTCAGTATAACTTTCTGAGATAGAGTCAGACATCCCTCTGAGAGGCCTGAAGTGGGATCCTCTATCCATTATTGCCCCTAGGTAGAGTCAGGTATCGATGTGACAAATTCTACAGGAAACCGATCCTCTACTTAGCCAGTGAATCTGGATGAGTCACAATATCTGTCAAGGCCCTGCCAGTGATCCTCATTTGTGTATCGTGATCTTTTCCCAGTCAGGAGTGTGTTCTCATAGAATGAGTGCATCTGTTCTCTCATCAGATCTATCAGTGCATCTACCTCTCTCATGGATTTTACCAAAGAACCACACTTCTTGGACAGACATCATCAGAGCTATCAGACTCATGGAGTGAGTTCTTCTAGAATATTTCTTTGTGGAATCTTCGATCTGAATCCCTATTGTGGGTATGCGGTCGTTGTAGACTACATGTCTGGGTTTTGAGTATATATGGATGTGTTTATCTTGCTATATGTTCAATAAAAATATACTATGTAGTGATTAATGTACCGTTACTTTGGGTATTTATTTGTGGATTTCATGGTCCTCTACTGAGTATTGTTATACTCACCCCTATATGGGATTTACTCGCACATGTCGTGTCTTGTGAAGATGAGAAACCTTTTGAAAGAGTCTAGGTTGGACCAGGACCAGACTGAGCTTTCTGAGTTCCCTATAGGATGAGGTGTTCCTAAAACTATGATCAACAATCCTAGTACCTATTTGTACTTACAAGTTGGACTTTGTAGTTTTTAGACTCTTGTTTTGGGTGGGCTTATATTATGGGAAAGTTTACATTCCGTACTTTACTTTCTGCTGTACTGTATTGGTTGGGTTTAGTTATGTGCATGAATTTTGTTCCTGATTGGTTTTTACTTTTCATCATTTGTGGGCTTGGAAATGCGTGCATGTGTACATGTACTTAGGCAATGACTCCCATGTTAGTGATATGACTACTTGGTGCTAGTCACTAGCCCCTGTCCTATTGGAGGCATGCTTGGGGAGTCACTGCACTGGCCCCACTGGGACATGTCATGACAAATATAGAGGAATTCAAAATATTTACTATTACTAAAGGCCTTAAGGAAGATAGTGCACATGGTCCAGAAGGATTTCCAAGATCATTCTATATTAAAACTTGGGAATACATCAATAAATATCTGATTTTTGAATTTAAGGATTACTTCATGGGTGGTCCCCTCTCTTGTGTTACCTCTTCCATTATTTTTGTGTTCATCCCAAAGGTGAGCATCATAGTATTTTTGGTAAATTCTGACCCATAAACATATGATAATTTTCATATAAGGTACTTGAAACAGTTCTCAATAAGTGACAATCTAAGATTTTACCTACCCAAATATTATAGGAGGAATATGGTTTTCATAAAGGAAGAAGCATTCATGGGGTAATCAACATGGCATAAGGAAAGACCTGAGAGTTTAATAGAATAGTGGTCAGTTATAATTTCATGATCAAGATCGACATGGATAAGGCTTATAATAGAATGGAATATCCCTTAATTATCAAATTTCTAAGTGATTTGGCTTCTTAGAATGGGTATTCAATCTTTTTTTTCATTAATTTTATTCACCTTGGTTATCATCCACTCTTGTGGGGAAAAGTTTTGGGTTTTTCAAATCATTGTGGGACCTTCTCCAAAGAGACCCACCAAGTCTTTTTATCATGGACTAGGATGTGCTTAGAAAAAATTTAAACTTTGAAATTTAAAATGAGGGTGCATGATTTTTATGGCAGGTGTAGATTTATTAGGATATACCACTTATTTTTTATGGATGACACATTCTTCTTCATTAATGGTAGAAATAAATCAATTCAATGGTTCGAAGAGATTTTATATGTGTATTGTAAAAAAATATCCAATGCATTAATTTTGGTAAGATAAGTGTTAATATTCCTAACAAATGGTATGTAAGGAAGGACAAGTCCATCAGATACATGATTGGAATAACGAAATACAATAGTTGATGGATTACTTGGTAGCCCCTCCATCGAAAAATAGTTTGTATTCAATATTTTGGAGATATAATCAATATAATTATGGGTATGATCACCAATTTTAAAATCTAGTCCCTATATTTTGGAGGTAGAACAACTCTTGTTAGTAGTGTTGTAACGGTCTGGACATTTTGGACCCATTTATTTTTCTGTTTTCAGTGTTGGAGGTGCTGGGAGAAGGCTAAGAGGAGAAAGGAGGCAAGTTAAGTTAAAATTTCAGTTAAAAAGTAGATTTTTAATGTGGGGGATTATGTTGAACTGTAAAGGGGGTCTATGAAACATGGGAAAGATAATTTCAACATTGAGTTCCATTAGATTCTTATGATACAACGTAGAGAGGCCAATTGTGACATTGAGTCTTGGAAAGTAGAGTTATATAGGTTCTGCCTATTTTAGCCTTGCTATGACATTACTTCATGGTTATGACATAGAGTCCTAGAGTGGTGAGTTTCAATGGTTATTCCATTACTAGAAAAGTTGAAATTTGTGACAGATGATAATCCGTCTAAAAAAACTAAGAATACATATGTTTTTTTACAATAGATAATATTATCTGTTGAAAACAATGCTTTTTGTTATGGATGGACCATATTATCCATCACTATTAGTCATTACAATAAGATTAAATGCGATGGATAACATGGTTCATCGTAAAAGGTCCCACCAGCATCCTTTTTGCGATGAATAATATATCGCTATTAATTCTTCACAAGAAACATTAAATAAAAAAAATACTTGAAACCATTCCTCCCCCAATTATTCATCCCTTGTCGCACAGCCCCCCAGTTGCACAACCCACCCCAACTTCCTCCATCGCACCCATTTTTTTTCCAATTGAGGTTTGAATCCCCCATATATGAACTCCTATTCTTCTCTCCTTCCTTCCTTATGTGACCCCCCTTCCATATCATTGCAATTGGTTTGGTTGAACCGTATATCAAAAAATTTACCTGATATTTATGGTTTATTCAATATTTAGGGTTACTACAGGTTTATTCTTCCCTATTTGGGTGTCCACAATTGAAGATGTTTTGTTTTGGCTCCACATGGGTTTATTCAACTTGAATTGAGGTAGTTTTCCCAAATATTAACCTTTAAATTTAAGATATTTTTCTATTTGGGTGTTTGTATTTGTTTATTTCGAGTTTAATAGATATTTTCAATCAAAACATGGTTTGGAAATTGTTTTTAAGGGTAGTTTCCATATTTTTCAAGATTGCGTTAAAAATAATCACATTTTTGGAATTTTTAAATGATTTGTTAGTACACGATACATGTTGATTTGAGCCTCATATTATTATTGGATATTTTATCTTGGATATATTTTGATCTGTGAATAATTATAGATTTATGATTATATCATTCAAAAGTGGTGACACAATATGATCGATTGATATGTTTACTTGTAGGAATCTTTTTTATGTTTGAATTATTAAAAAGAATGATATATATATGTAATATTTGAATTTATTCTACATGTTCATGCTTATTGATTATATTAATTATTTTAATGTTACATATCATTCCTCAATGATATTCGATTATTAATCTTATGGTATTTGATCTTTTCCTATGTTTGAGATTATTTAAAATGTCTTCACAATATTTATAAAAATTTTATTTACAATTAATAAATAATTAGTATTTCATAATAAATATTTATAATAATTAGTAAAATATTGTAATAACTTATATAAAAATATAAAAAATACTAACAATTATTAAAAATTCCCTACAATTAGTAAAATGTAGTAATAATTAAAATAAATTAGTAATAATTATTAAATTATTTTTAATATTTAATAAATAATTAGACAATATTAGTAATAATTAGTAAATATTAATAAATTACAATAATTTGTAATAAATAGTATAAAATATATAAAATATTAATAACTATTAAAAATAAGTAATATTTATTAAAAAATTAGTTATTAATAATTAGTTAAAAATTTGTAATAACTTGTAAAAGAATATAAAAAATACTGAAAATTATTTAAAATTTGTAATAATTTGTAAAAATGTAGTAATAATTAAAAAAAATTAGTAATAATGATTAAATAATCTGTCATAATTAATTAATATTAGTAATAATTTGTAAATGTTAGTATTAATTACTAAATATTATTAATAATTTTTTTTAATATTAGTAAATTACAATCATTTTTAATAAATTTTTAAAATATATATGAAATACTAATAATTATTAAAAAATAGTAATATTTATTAAAATTTTTGTTATAATTGATAACTAATTATTATTATTTAATTAATAAATTTATTAATTATTAAAAAATAATAAATATATGTAATAATTAGTAAAAGAAATTTATGCCATATAAAAAATATAAAAAATAATATAAATTATTCAAAATTCACAATAATTAGTAAAATCATTGTAATAATTAAAAATATTTAGTAATAATTAATAAACAATTTGTAATAATTAGTCAATATTAGTAATAATTATTAAATGATATTATTAATTAGTAAATATTAGTAATAATCTGTAATTATTTATAAATTACGATAATTTGAAATAAATTGTAATAAAATCCAAGAAATAATAATAATGATTAAAAATTAGAAATAATTAGTAAGAATTATGTTGTAATTAAAAAATATATGAGTAATTATTAAATAAATTTTAATAATTAAGAAATAACTAGTCAATATTTTTAATAATTATTAAATGTTAATAAAAATTAGAAAATATTATTAATAATTTGTAAATATTAGTAAAAAATATGATAATTTATATAACTTTTAAAAAAATATAAAAATATTTTATAAAAAATTACTAATATTTATTAAATTGTAGTTATAATAAATAAAAAATTGGTGTTAATTAATAAATATTTTTAATAATTAGTAATAGATAATTATTATTAGTAATAATTAGTAAAAATTAGTATAAATTCATAATAAGTAGTTATAATTGTAAATAATTAAAATTTAATAATATTTTTTATTAATTAGTCACAATGAGTAATAATTATTCTTATTTCATTTTTTAGATAAATTTGGGATCAAGAAATAGACACTAGTTTCTGTTATGCGATTGTGATTGGGTAACTCATCAAAAAAATCATAACGAATTCGTTATAAATTATGTTTACATTGTGGTTGTTGAAACATTTATATCATTTTCATCGTCAAATTCAGAATTTGTTTTTGAAGGAATAATAAAATTTCCTTATAAGAAATATGATATTAAGAGATTTGAAATCTTTAATAATGTTGGACTTCATCTGTTATGTTTTTTTAGAAAGATTATTTTTTGGTATCAACATGGTGGAAGAAATTTCATTAAAAATACAATTTTTTTTGGTTCCATATCCATTATTTCCAAATTTAGTACGTGAGTGTTGAGCCATATATTCAGTAAACAACTACTCAGAATGATATATTGAAATCTTGAATTAGAACCATATCAATTTTAAAAATTGTTGAAATCTGCTGAGGGGGAATTATATCTAGGATTATATATAAAAAAACTCAAAGTTTTTAAAAAAATTATTGATATTAAATCATATTTTGGAATGTTAAATAGTTCTTTTTAATCAAATATTTTATTTTGTTAAATCATTGTTTCCTAAAAAAAATACAATACTTGCAAGTTTCTATGAAAGTTAGAAGTTGGTCCAAAATTTTGATCTTATTTATCAGAAGATCCATGAACGTTCAATTTATTTCATCTTATATTATGGTTATTATGAAGCATTAGTTAATTTTCCAACATGTGGAGAATTGGGGTCAAAAAATTCACAATAAGGAAAGTCTAGATTTCTTATTAATGAGTTGAGGTATTTTCTAATTACTCCCCTTTTACAATGTCTATTTATGTCTTGTAATATACTTGCATTTATGACATGAAATAAATAAAGTATTCTTATAGAGAAAATCTTAAATCATCCATGTGATGGTGATTCATGGAAACACTTTGATCAAATGCTTCATTTATTTATTCAGAACCTCATAACATTAGATTGATTCTTTATATAGATATTTTTTTTACATTTGTAGCTTAAAATTGTCAATATTCTTGTTGATATATTTTCATAACTTTGTTCAAATCACCTCTTTGGATACTAATAAAGGAAGCATATATATATATATATTTGGTTCTATTAATTCTATCAAATCTAAAGAATAATATCGATGTTTATTTGAAGGCACTAATTTATGAGTTAATTTCATTATGTGACTATCATGTAACTATATATGATCTTGTTTCATATCATAATTTTATATTTAAGGTTTCTTTAATGTGGAAAATTAGTGAATATCCAATGTATGGTATGTTATCTTGATGGAGTACACACAATCTAAAATTATGTCTATAATATACAAATAAATATAATTTATGCTTGTTAATGAAAGGACTACTTATTTTGATTGTCATCATATATTTCTTCATATGGATCACCCTTTTCAAAGGAATATAAATAATTTCACAAATTGTAAAATTGAAAGAGATGAACCTTAAGAAGTGATCTCAGGTATTCAGATAAAATCAATAATCTCTTTATTACCTTCTATTACTTTTAGACCAACTATAAATTAACAAAAAATATATGGTTTTGGGAGAGATCATAATTAGATAAAGCAGAATTTTTTGGGACCTTCCATATTGGTCATATTTTTTTTGGTTTTTCACACGTTACATGTAATGTATATTGAGAATATTTTTTTGATAATATATTTTATACCATTTTGGAGAAAACCGATAATCACAAAGATAATGTAAAGGAATGATTAGTTATTTTATAAATTTACAGGCATCCTGAACTTGAATTATTTGAAAATGAAAGATCAAACAATTTAATGAAGCCAAAATTAGATTACAAACTTTCTAAAGAAATTCATTTATTATTCTATCACTGGATTAGAGATTTGATTTAACTATATGGTTTTGCTTCTAATTTTTCTTATTTCATTATAAATGGACATATTATTAGGTTAAAAAGTAATTGATGTCATGTCATAATGGAAATAATACTACTATTATTCTCAGAGGGAAGTTGAATTATTAAATATAGGATATGTTAATCAAAATATCATATTTATTATAAGATATTTGTGTGTAAATATTACACTATGATGAATTGAGTATGCTGTAAAAAATATTTAATTTAATTTTATAGAAATTAGAGAAAATATTACTACCATCCTTCTTTGACTCAATAAAATATTTAACATTTCATTTTTCATATAAAGGTAAATGTAGAGGACCTGTAAAATTTAGATGGATGCACACATTAGAGAGATGTATGAAAAAAATTAAAGAATAAAGTATGTAATAAATCATTGTCTGAAGGGTCAATTATATAAGTGTACTTATATGAGGAAATTTCAAATTCTGATATTATTTTTTTCAATCTGAATATCCATCAAAACATAAACAAATGGGTTACAATGAGGAAAATGTTGATGATTTAATGGACTATCAATTTTCAGTTTTTAATCATCATAATACTGATTTTGGTGGTTATCATGAATGATGTCTTTCTGATGAAGAACTTTACAAATCTCATACATACATTCTTATCAATTGTGAAGAAATAACTTGTTTTTTTGTAGTAAGTAATACTTTTTTATTATATTTTTTTTAATTTTTTAAGAGATAAATTCATTTATATTAATTGTTTTATAGACTATATGATTACCATATCAAAAAATTATACAAATGAACCCTACTTCTCATTAAGAACACCAATTTTTTTTTTGAATATTGGGTTCAAAGAGTATTATGTTAAGTTGTTTATAATGGAACATTAATTCAATTTTGTAATGATATCTAATATTAAGATTTTTTTATTATTTTTAGGCAAGTCTATATGAAAGTGAAATTTATTTTTGATTATGTGTGGTGAAAAAACCTCCACCTTAATTGGTAAAATCTTATAATGGGTATGTGATTAATAAAATTTTATTTCATACACCCATATACGATGAATCAAATAAATCAATAAATAATTGTGTTTTTTGAAATGATATCATCAAAAAGAAAGTGAAGTTGAATTTTATGGAATTCTTGATGAAATAATTGAGTTACATTATCTGGGACCAAATTATATAAAATTTTTTAAATTTCATTGGTTTGATATTGATTAAGGGTTATAAGTTCATCCATGATAAGGAGTCATTAAAATTAAATACCTAAGTCTTATTTTCACAAATTAACCATTTATGTGGGAACATCAAGCACATCAAGTTTATTATTAAAATTACTATTCCATTTCAAGATATTTAAATTATTGGTGAAATGTAATAAAAATGAAATCTCATGGAGATCAGTTTCTTAAAAATGAATTTTTTATAGAAGTGTAATATATTGAATTTTTTCAAGAAACAACCTAAAATAAATATCTTAGTTAAAGAGATATAAATATCGATGATGAATCCCACCAGTTAGGGGTCGATGATATTGATAATATTAATGAATTAATAAGGGATGATAAAATTGAAAGTTATATGGAAGTTGACGATGTTGGAGGGGAAGATAAAGAAATTTTCATTGACAAATATGAGATTAAGATGACTAATTATGTATTATATTGTAGTATTTTTTTAGTTTTTTATATTTTATATATGTATTAAAAATTATTTACTAGTAAGATTATTTATTTTATATAGATAGATATAGTCAAAATGATCTATTCTGTTCCCTCATTGATTCCAGTACTGATTATTTTTTTATATTTAACATCTGAATTAAAAATTATTTATTGGTAATATTATTATATTCTACATGGTATTTTTTTTATATTTTATATCTATATTAATAATTATTTATAGGTAATAATATTATATTCTGGTATTTATTTATAGGTAATTATTATATTATGGTATTTATTAGTTTATTATACTTTATATATGTATTAACAATTATTTATAGGTAATATTTTTATATTTTGATATTTATTATTTTTTTTATATTTTTCATCTATATAAAAAAAATTTATAGATAAGATTATTTGTTTCAGATGGATGGAGTTGGCCCTGATGATTTATTATGTTCTCTCACTAATGTTGGGCATCTTGATGATGAGCCTGATTTATCTGACTAGAAGGACATTGCTACAACAACACCTATTACAAGGGGGAATGTCCTTGCTAGATAGATGATTATAGACATGGTTCTAGAAAGATGTTCATATCTTGATTTTGATCAATATTTATGATGGTATGTTCAATTATTTAAGGTATTTATTTTATATTAAATTTTTTATTAATTTTGGTAATAATATTCTAATTATCTATTTATATTTTCATTTTTTTGATATTTAGATATTGGGAAGGCTGGTACAATTCTAAAAAATTATTTTTCTACACTATGGGAGTCATAAGATCAGGTTCCCATTGCTGGATGACAATAGATTCTCAACCACTAGATTTCAGGTTAATATATAATATATTTTATTTTAAATTTATTTAATTATTAACATGTTGTTTTTAATTGTATTATAGAATTTACAGTATTTGATTAATGATATCATGAAAGATACTATTGGGAGGCATGTGAGATTTGTATATGAGAAAATTTTTGTTAGTTTTTACAAAACCAATGAAAGAGATCCATGGATAGAGATTCCATTACTATTTGTCCAGTATTTTCTCTCTAATCAACCTGACTATATCCCAACTCAGGTATGGGATGTATCTTTATTCTATTAGGTAGAAGATAATTTTAAGAGGAGTTCATCATTTGAGTGTCAGAACTAGAGGAGGTAGGAGGGTACACATAGGTATGGGAGTCGTACAATTGGTATACATTAACGACATAGGGTAAGAAATATCAATTATTAATGTGTATATATATATATATATATTTTAAATATAAAATGTTTGTTATATTATACAAGCCACTACTGACCCTGTCACGAACCGTCCCTCTGGGCCCATGCCGTGACTACCCCAAGCCCACCTTCCATAGGACAGGGGCTGGTGACTAGCACCATAAATGCATATCCCTTAACGGGAAGGAATTGCCTTTAAACCTATACAGACACACAAATCTAGGAGCACAATAAGAGGCTATCATGAAGTAAACTGTGGTAGTAAAAAGTGTGCTGAATGTAAGGGTCTGGAATACAAGACTAACTGGAAAGTACACGTACAATTGAAAAGAGAGAAACAGCTCCTGGATCGTCCACTGAGGATCCTACCCGAAGGGTAGGTACAACTCGTGATCAATAGTCCTACATCACGCCATGTCAAATGGTCAACCTCTAAGCACCGTCCAGTCCTGGCTCCCTCAGCCTCTATCAGCTATGTCCGTCCTCTGCACAAGACACAACAAGGTGTGGGCGAAGCCCATGCAGGGGTGAGTATAACAATACTCAGTAGGGACCCCGGGACCCCCAAAGGTCTCCCAGAGTTCCACAAAGGAAAAACCACAAAGCAAGACCTCAATCACAAAGCATGAATCAGCCATCAACTCTACTTATGTATATGCCTGTATATATACCTAAGTTATCAATATATACCCGTCTCATACACGAGGGATGAATATCACAAAGGGTAACACCACGAAGGTAACACCACGAAGGTAACACCATGAAGGTAAAAGAACCACATAAGTAACATCACGAAAATAACACCATGAAGGTAAAAGTACCACACAGGTAAGACCACGATGATATCACGACGAAGGTAAAAGTACCACACAGGTATCACCACAAAGGTAAAAGTACCACATAGGTATCCCCACGAAGTTAAAAGACTCATATCACATAGGTATTAGTGAAGTATAGAAGTACAAATGATTAGTCGTGAAGCTATATCATCTTATCCTGTCAACGGGCACTACTGCTGACCATATAGAGTCTGAACCACACAGGATCGATAGGTATTGACCCCTGTAATGATCCACGTAGGATCCGACCCGCGCAGATTCGATAGGTACTAACCCCCGCAATGACCCACACATGATCTGACCCACACAAGATCAGTATGCGCTGACCCACATAGGATCGCTGAGCGTTGACCCACACAGGATCTGACCCACACATGATCACTCGGCAATAACCTCCGTATGATCTATCTCCAACCTCCGCCTCACTACCAACCACTTGATTCTCACTCATAGTACACTTGATTATGGGATAACCGCTCATCAAGAAATCGGTTGTACCTCAAACACCACAAATCTCCATGAACAAGTATTCAAAAGTATCTTCGTGTCGTAAGGGTTCCAACGTAATAGACGACACGTCAATCAGACACCCAATATTTGACTTATAAGCATTTTAGTTTCGAGGTCTAGGTTGAATTCAGATTCAATACATCCCGGAAGTACTCCAATTTTGTCGAAATATCAAGTGGAGTATACCAAAAGGACCATCTCTCTCCAAGGGTCTCATCATTGTAGACGGTTCGTCAAACTGATGCCCTGTTCTCAAGTTATGGCCCTTTAAGAGAAACTGGGCCTGGTTGGGTTCGGGTCTGGTCCGACCCGGCCCGAACCAGTCTGGCCGACCCGACCTAGTCTAGGTCCGACCCGATGGGGATGGGCTGTGAGACGGCTTGTCCGGGTGGGGCTGCGGTCCGGCTTGGCCTGCAAGGGTGCGGCCCGCTTGGCTCGCACAACCCTTCCCGTGGAGGTGCGGCCCACTGGGCTCATGCGGCCCATCAACCCAGCCCGCGATAAGGTCCACCCTAGCTGGCGTGGTGGGTGAGACCCCTTGTCTTCCCGAACGAATGAGCGTCCATTTAGTTCATGAAGAGGGCGCTCCATCTGGGCGACACCCGGTCGCCACAGAACCTGCAGGAGGCGCGAGTTCCTCCACTAGAGCAGCTTCGAGCCGCGGCCTCCTCCAATGGTGTGAGACGGCATGCCGCTCCACCTTCGCTCGTGGCTGGCCGGTGCCAACCACCATTGTCCGCCGTTAAGATATTCCATGGCCCCCTTCTCCGGTGGCGTGTGATGTCACACTGCCACTTCCTTCATGGCCGACCATCGTCTTCACTCACCACGGCTATGGCCGTTGCCTTTTTTGCCAGCGGCGCGCCATCGTGCGCCGCTATCTCCTCTATAGCCGGCCATTTTCGGCCGCTTCCTTCACCGGCCATCCTAGTTCTCATTCAACCCAAAGGTAAAGCTTGCGAAGAACGCACCAAAATTCTAACAATATGAGGAGGGTCCGAACCTTGTTCATTTGGACTGTTCCCTCTGCATTAGCTTGATAGCAAGAGGGTGGAATAAAATTCAACAACTGTTGAAACTATAACCAAAAGTAAACCCTACCTCAAGAATGATAGAGAATTCCCATAATTGAGGAAGTTTTGGTATTCGTTGCCCCTGAAACAAGCCGCCAATGATGTCGCTCAATCGTCGTTCTTCGGTTTGGGGTTCATTGTCGCTCTTCACCGCTCACCAGAACTGGTCCCATACTTAAAGTGTTGGGAATAACAACACTTTACCAGAGCTTCATCACTTGGTGAATCTATTACAATACCTCCCCCCAAGATCCATATAAATAAGATAGGGGGAGGGTAAGTAATGATCATTGAATTTATGGGGGTTCATTTAATAGGAACCTTCATAAATTCCAATGATGTTGTTACTTAGGAATTGAAGGGTCAATCCATTTAATGGCTTGACACGTCACTGGTACCACACTACCATTTGTCCATTGGAGGAAAAGAAAAAAATAAATAAAATAACAAAGTTATCTTATTATTTTTTAAAAAGTCCCAAAATCTAACTTTTTCTCTAAACTTACTGCGGTTGAAGTAAAGCATCCCGTAGGTGAATCCCAGCACTTCGGATTCAACGATGCCCTCATATTTTTAATCTGAGCACCAATTCGAAAGATAGAAAATTCCTCCTACGCGTTTACTGAACGTACCTTAAAAAAAGTTCAGAAATTTATTCCAGGCACACCGAGCCTCGGAATCACGCACCGTCAATTTTTTCAGACTCGTAATGATTCTATATAATTTTAAGAAAAATTTACATGGAAAATCTGGGTCTTTACATTCTCCCCAACTTAGGGATTTTTGTCCCTGAAATCCACAACATAGACTAAGGAAAAAAATGTGGGTACTGAGTACGAATTTGATCCTCCCACTCCCATGTGCTCTCCTAGAGGTTCTCGTGTTGCTAGAAAACGTGTAACAGAGGTATCGATCATCCATGAAGAACCCACTCCTGTCGATACTTAATCTCCATTGGAACCTCTGTAAATGTTTCCCCATCATCAAAGTCTAGATCTCCATGGTCGATGACGTGAGAAGGGTCATGCATGTATCTCCTCAGCTATGACACATGGAAAATATCATTCACCCAGTGCATCTATGGGGGATGATCCAGGCAATATTCCACCTTGACAACTCTGCTGAGAACCTGAAAAGGTTCGATTAACCTCAGAGATAGCTTGTCGCGCCAGCCAAATCTCCATAAACCTCGTCGAGGTGAGACCCATAGGAAGACATGGTCTCCCTCCTCAAACTCCAAAGGTCTCTGTCTCCTGTCAGTATAAGAATTTTTCCCACTCTGTGCAGTCTTCATCTGCTCCTGGATGATATGCATCTTCTCAGTGGTAGCCCATACCAACTCCGGACCCTTAAGTGCTGACTCCCCTAGGTCTGTCCAGCATAAAAGTGATCTGCAAGGTCGACCGTATAAGGCCTTGAATGGTGCCATAACGATGGTGGAATGATAGCTGTTATTGTACACAAACTCTACCAAGGGAAAGTGATCCTCCCAACTGCGGCCAAAATCAAGGACACAAGCATGAAGCATGTCCTCCAGTGTCTGAATAGTCCACTCCGTCTGACCATCTGTCTGTGGATGAAAGGTAGTGATCAAATGTAGCTGAGTCCCGAACACCTCCTATAATCCCTTCCACAACCGGGATATAAAACACGTGTCATGGTCGGAGAAAATCGTAGATGGAACCCCATGAAGTCATAAAATCTCTTGTACGTAGAGGCATCCCACGCCCTCTACTGATCCCTGCTCTTGGATGGGTAGGAAGTGGGCCGACTTGGTAAGTCTGTCAACAATCTCCCAGATGGAATCATGTCCCCTGGACATACGTGGAAGCCCTATCACAAAGTACATGGAGATACCATCCAAATTCTACTCTGACACCTCTAGTGGATGTGCTAAGCCTGCTGGAACCTGATGCCTGGCCTTCAATTTCTGACAAGTAAGGCATCGTGAAACAAACTCTGCCATTGATTTCTTCATCCCTAGCCACCAGTGCTAATGCCTGAGGTCCTGATACATCTTATCCACACCAGGATTTACTTCCAGAGGGGATATATGGAACTCCCTCAACACCTCCTCTCATAGAACCACTGGTACCATGGTGCATTATCTAAAGAGGATGATGTGCTCCCAACATTAAGAAAATCAATCAGGTGCCCATCATGTGGATATATGATAACGTCGTGCCTTGTAGTAAAAATATCCAAGTTGTGCCTCCCAAAATCACTGAAGAAGTGGGGGAGTGATAGTCATAGACTGGAGGTAAGCTGCTCCATCTCTATCGACAAAGGATATTTGCAACGTGGCTAGTTGCTCTGTTGCCTCACTCAGAAACTACAGACCAGACTTCCTACTGAGTGTATCTTCTACCACGTTCCCCTTCCCATGAGTATAGACTATCTCAAATTCATAGTTCTAGAGGAACTCGAACCATCTCCGTTGTCTCAGGTTCAAGTCCTTCTGAGATATGATATACCTGAGACTCTTGTGATCGGAGTAGACTGTAAAACATTCACCCATCAAGTAATGTTGCCACATCTTCAAGTCGAAGACCAATACTGATAAATCCAGGTTATTGGTAGCATAGTTCTTCTCATGTTGTCTCATCTTTCAAGATCCATACATGATCACTGCTCAATCCTACATCAGAAAACATTCATGTCCGACCCCCGATGCCTCGCAGAAGACTACATACCCAACACCCTCTTCTAGTATCCTGAAGATTGGGGCACTTTTCAGTCTCTACCTCAGGTCCTGAAAACTCTACTGGCATCTCTTCATCCACATTAAGGGTTTTACCTTCTTTGTCAATTCTAACAAGGGTGCTACAACTATAGAAAAGTCGGGTACGAACCTTTGGTGGTACCTAGCCAACCCCAGGAAACTTCTCACCTTGGTCACACTTCTGGGTGGCTCCCAAGCTAGCATAACCTCAATCTTCTCCAGATCTACTACAAATCCAAACTCCAAGATAACATGTCCCAGAATGTGAACCTCTCATATCTAGAACTGGCACTTCAAGAGATTACTATAAATCTAGTGCTCTTAGAGTGTTTCCAGAACTATCTATAGATGATAAGCATGCTCCTCCTCCATTGCTGAGTACAAAAAGATGTCGTCAATAAATACCACAATGAATCGATTGAGGTATGGCTAGAAGATTCTGTTCAAGAGTCCCATGAACACTATAGGGTCATTGGTCATTCCAAAAGGCATAACCAAGAACTCATAGTGGCTATACCGGCATATAAAGTCCATCTTCTGCACATCCTCAACTCGTACCCTGAGCTGATGATATCTTGATATGAGGTCTATCTTTGAAAACCATCGATCTCCCTTCAACTGATAACAAATATCATCAATCCTCAGAAGTAGATACTTGTTCTTCATGGTCACCTGGTTCAAGAACCGATAGTCCACATAGAGTATCAATCTCCCATATGCTTTTTTGGCGAACAAAATTGGGGTTGCCCATAGAGACACACTGGGCCTTATGAACCCCTTCCTCTGCAAGTTCTCAAACTATACCCATAACTCAAGAAGCTCCACGGGATCCATCCAATATGATGGTGTAGATATCGATGCCGTTACATGGTACAAGTCGATGTAAAATGTCACCTCTCTACGAGGAGGTAGTCCTGGAACATCATTTGGGAAGACATCGACATACTATTCCACCACTATAGAATAGATCAGACTCTCAACATCAACCGATCTGAGGGTAAGGCTAGCCAACTGATGTGTGATCGGCTGCACCCTACTCCGAGAAAGTCCATCCTATACTGCAATGGTTCCCTTCTCACCGGTGAAGGATAACCCAGTCCCATCCTTGTGGACACATCGTACTTTGTGCCTAATACTTTCAATATGAGCATGGACTGTGGATAACCAATCCATACTCAGGATGACGTCGTAAGGCCTCAACGCCACTACCAGAAGATCCCAGGAGAAGTTCTCACCTCCTAGAGTAAGCTCACACTTCCAGAGCAATTGTGTAATCATTGAATCTTCCCTCGTAGGAGTCTCTATCCATAAGGATCGATACAACGACTTCGTCGGAATATCTGAGCTCTGAATGAGGGACATGGAAATAAAAGAGTGACTTGCACCTATATATATAAGTACTATATCCAGGGTAGAATAGAAAAAGATCATACCTCTAACCATCTCCTGAGTGTCGTGGCCGTAGGCCTTAGCTGCCTGGAGCAGAGCTTGTACTTGTCCTCCTGCCCCCTGTGGTTAGGGTGGACCACCTAGAGGTGGTGGCGGAAGAACCTCGAATCGGTACCCACCACCTACTACATGGAAAACTCCTCTACCACATCCGACACCCTGTGAACATACTCGCTCAAACATCTACCTCTTCCTCATCGGTCCCTCGACCGTCTGTTGTTCGTCCATACAGCGGGTCGGGCAGTCGTGAGCCATGTTACCCTGCCTGTCGCACGAGTATCACTGCTTGATCCTCAACTGTCCTCCTCTGTCCCGCGAGCCCCTCACCAATGACCCTATATCCCGAGGATGCCCACTAGAAGGTCTATCCCTCTTGGGACCCTACATCGTTCGTCTACATCCTACTGAGGATGAATCCACTACCTGATGTCTGGTGGTGGATCTTGCTGTCGGTGCCTGCTCAGCTAAGAATATCTCCACCAAAAGTGCTCATTTTAGCACCCCAGCCTGCATCGGAATGCTGAACAATACCATTTATGCTCAAATATCCCGTCGAAGACCCTGATCAAAGGTATGTGCCCTAAAGAAAGGGTCCCGTACCATGTCAGTGAAGTAGCGGGAGATATCAGCGAAATTCTTCGAGTACTAGACCACGGTCATGCTGCCCTGCTGTAAGTGCAACAACTCCTATATACGTACTGAGCATAGAGTCGCTGGGATAAACTATACCCTGAAAAGGCCCTCAAAGTCTGCCCAGGTGAGGATCTCCTCTTTTTGTAACTTGAGTATCAGACTCCACCATCTCCCAGGTGCTCCTTGGAAGAGACTGGAAGCTAGGATCACCCTCAAATCAGCTAGTGTCCCACTAAGTGAATGAATCTGGCCACAACCTCCAGCCAGTACTAAACTGCCTTCAGATACATCTCGCCTCGAAACCTCGGAGCTTTCTACCACTGAAACTCATGCAACATCCTCAATCGGCATGCATCATATACTGGTGGGGCTCGTAGCAACGACTGCCCAATGGGTAATGGTGCTGCTGGTACACCACCTGAAGGGGCTAACACCGTAAGAGGGCCCTACACCAAGGCCTCACTGCTCAGTGGGATGTCCTCATGTACTCTCTCGGGAATCGTGGCTAGATTTCTACATGGCAGAATCCTAAAAGAAAATAGGTGTGACATGGTCAGTAAGTTATACCTGGTGAGATGACTCAAAGAAATTAAAAGAAAAACTTTTCAAAAACACATGCAATCAGTGTTTTCGTGCAATGAGTCAGAAATTAGAATTTGGGGTCCTGGTGTATGGATATGTCGGCCACCGCACCAACACTGGATTCCCCCAACTGAAAATGAAACTCATAACACTTAACACTATTACCACATAGAAAAGATAAGATTCATAGTTCTTTGATAGAACCGAATCCTTTGATACCAATTTGTCACGACCCGTCCCCCGAGGCCCATGAATTGACTACCCTAATCCCGCCTTCTATAGGTCAGGGGCTAGGGACTAGCACCGGAAAGGCATATCCCTTAACAGGAAGGAAGTTTCTTTAAACCTGTAAAAACAAACAAATCCAAGAGCACAACAAGAGGCAACCACGAAGTAAACTACTGTAGTAAAAAGTTTTATGAAAGTAAGGGGCCAAAATACAATCCCACTATAAAGTAAAAGTACAACTGAAAAGAGAAAAATATCTCTTGGATCGTCCACCGAGGATCCTACCTAAAGGGTAGGTACAACTCACGATCAGTAGTCCTGTATCACGCCACATCAAATGGTCCACCACTAAGCACCATATAGTTCTGGATTCCTCAGCCTCAATAAACTCATTCCATCATCTATACAAGACACAACAAGGTGTGGGTGAAGCCCATGTAGGGGTGAGAATAAAAATAATCAGTAGGGACCCCGAGACCCTCGAAGGTCTCCCAGAGTTCAACAAAGGAAAAACCACAAAGCAAGACCTCAATCACAAAGAACAAAGAAACCATTAACTCTACTTAGGTATATACCAGTACATATACCTAAGTTATCAAGATATAATCATCTCATACACGAGGGAAGAATATCATAAAGGGTAACACCATGAAGGTAAAAGTGCCAAACATGTAACATCACGAAAACAACACCACTAAGGTAAAAGTACTACATAGGTAACACCAAAAATATATCACCATGAAGGTAAAAGTACCACACATGCATCACCTTGGAGATATCACCACGAAGATAAAAGTACCATACAGGTATTACCATGACGGTAAAAGACTCAACTCACACAGATATTAGTGAAGTATAGAAGTGTAGATGATTAGTAGCGAAGATGGATCATCTTATCCTATCAAGAGGCACTACTGCTGAACATACAGAGTCTGGCCCATACAAGATTGATAGGTACTAACCCACCCAATGATACACACAGGATCTGACCCTCTTAGAGTTGATAGGTACTAACCCCGCAATGACCCACATAGGATCTGATCCACATAGGATCGGTATGCGCTGATGCATACATGATCGTTGAGCGCTGACTCACACATGATCTTACACACATAGGATCAGTATGCACTGACCCACACATTATCACTGAGAGCTAACCCACACAGGATCTAACCCACACAAGATTGCTCGGTACTAACCTCCGTATGATCTATCTCCAACCTCCGCCTCACTGCCAGCCACTGGATTCCCGCTCATAGTACGCTTGATTCTGGGATAACCGCTCCTCAATACATAGGTCATGCCTCAACCACCATGAAGCTCTACGAATAATTATTCCAAAGGAACTCCATGTATTAAGGGTTCCAACATGATAGACGGTGCATCAATTGGACGCCCAGTCTGTGACTTATAACCGTTTTATTTTTGAGGGCTCGATTTTATTCATATTTGATCCCACCCAAACATAATCCATATTTTCACAAATATCAAGTGGAGTATATCAAAAGTAAAGCCTCTCTCCAAGGGTCCAAGCATCGCAGACAGTTCGTCAAATGGACACCCGGTTATGAAGTTATGGCCCTTTAAGAGAGATTGGGCCTCGTTGGGTTCGGGTCCGGTTTGACCCAGTTGGGTCGACCCAACCCGGTCTGGGTCTGAATCGGCTAGGCCGAGTCATGGTGGGCTCGAACCACTGGGCTGTGGTCCAGCCCGACCCACAGGGGGCGTGGCCTAGTCCGCAAGGGCGTGACTCGGTCCGCAAGGGCGAGGCCCGCTGGGCTCGCGCTGCCCGACCCAGACCGCAGTGGGGCACGACCTGCTGGGCACGTGTAGCCCGACCCACTGTGGGGTGTGGCCCAATTTTCCAGACCACAATGGGGTCCACCCTAGATGGTACGGAGGGTGAGACCTCTGGTCTTCCCGAACGGCCGAGCGACCGTTCAGTTTGTAAAGCGGTGACGCCACGTGGGCACCGCCCGGTTGTCGCGGAACTTACAGAAGGCACAGGTTCCTCCACTGCTATGGATTTGAGCTACGGCCTCCTTCGGTGGTGCGTGATGATGCACCACTCCACCTCCACCTGCGGTCGGCCGGTGCCGGCCGCTGTTTTCCGCCACGGCGATATGTCGCGACCCCACTCTCTGGTGGCACGCGACGACGCACCGCCCCTTCCTTAATGGCCAGCCATTAATGGACGCCATCTTCACTCGCCGTGGCTATGGCCACAACATTCTCCCCCGACGACACACGATGGTATGCCACTATCTATTCTACAACCGACCATTTTCGGCCGCCTCCATCACCCGCCGTACCGGGTCTCATTCAACCCGAAGGTAAAGCTCACGGAGAACACTCCAAAATTTAACAAAAGGCAGAGGGTCTAGGCCTTTTTCGTTTGGCCCACACCCTCCGTATTAGCTTGATATAAAGAGGGTGAAATAAGATTCAACAACTCTTGAAACTATAACCAAAAGTAAACCCTACCTCAAGAACGATATAGAACACCCGTGATTGTGGAAGTGTCGGTATTCATCGCCCCCACAACAAGCTGCCAACAATTCTGCTCAATCGTCATTCTTCGGTTCAGGGTTTGGTGTCACTCATCATCAATCACCGGAACTAGTCCCATACTCAAATGTTGGGCGTCACAACACTTTACCTGAGCTTTGTCTCTTGGTGAATTCATGCCAATACCTACTCCCAAGCTCCATATAAATAGGATAGGTGGAGGGTAAGTAACGATCGTGGAATTTATGGGGGTTCATTTAATAGGAACCTTTCTAAATTCAAAAGATGCTATTACTTAGGATTTGAAGGGTCAATCAATTTAATGGCTTGATACATCACTAGTCCCACACTACCGCTTGTCTGTTGGAGGAAAATAAAGAAAGAAATAAAATAAAAAAGTTATTTTATTATTCTTTTAAAAAGTCCCAAAATCTAACTTTTTCTCCAAACTTACTGCGGTCAAAGTAAAGCCTACTTTAAGCGAATCCTAGCACATCGGATTCAACGACGCCCTCATATTTTTAATTCGATCACTAATTCAAAAGATAGAAAACTCTACCCGCATGTTTTCTGAACGTACCTTAAAAATTGTTCAGAAATTTATTCTGGGCACACTGGGCCTCATAATCATGCATCATCAATTTTCATAGACTTGTAGTAATTCCATATAATTTAAAAAAAATTACATGGAAAATACTGGTCTTTACAGACCCCTTTATTATAAATTTTGAAGTTTATAAGAAGTTGTACATTGATCCCAGTATAGGACTACTTACTGATGATAAACAACACTAGATTATGGTTAATATTTTTAATTTAAATTTTACATAAATTTATTTTATTTTTATTTTAATTAATAATTATATTTTAAGAAATCATATGAGACTATAACTTCTTATTCATGAGAGAGTCAATTTGAGACCAAATAAGATTAAATGTGTGAGTCAGGTTTTGATGAGGTGGATTGGATACATGCGACTATTCATGATGTTGAGAAAGTAAAAGTGATCAGTATGGTTCACGATTAACACCTAATAGTTATTATGGTAATTCTGTGTTGTCATCGATCATCTCAAAGGGAGATCATATAGAGTATTTATCATCCACTGTATAGTATGAAAAGTTGTTGTGAGCTTAAGATGAGATGATACGATGCATGTAGAGAGAGCGGGAGGAGGAGAATGAGCTTTAGTGATAGAGAGATAAGAAGATATTTGATTATATTCAATGTCTTGAGTGTGGTATTGGTATGAAGTTTCCCCCTAAACCTTCGAGTGATCCTTCTCCCCACAATACCATATAATCCTCAATTTTTTTATGCTTGTTTTTCATTTTGGATTGATAAAAATTTTATGTGTGAAATGGTGTAATAATGTTATGAATGTTTTTATTATATTTATTTTTACTATTGTTTATATTTTTTAATATTAAATTAATTAAATAATTTTTAAATATTTAATTAATTGCGATGGATTAAAAAATTCATCATAATTAGTTTTCTAATAAAATTTATGGTCTTATCCAAGACACCATATTATATGATGGGATTTTTGTGATGGATTCCCATCACAAAAATCCTATTAAAAAAGCCTCAAAATCAATTTGTGTATTGGTTTCAGGGTCATTTCACTATGGAGATGAGATGTGGTGTGGATATCTTATTCAGTTTTGAATTATATGGTGTGGTGGTTTCCTTACATCATTTCCCTTCTCCCAATTCATGGGATTTATGATGTGGACTGCACCATGTTTCTTCTATGTAGTTTTGATCATCCCCATTATAGAGTGATCCCTTCTTTTATAATGTTGTTTTATCCCATGTTAGCCCATTTATGACATGGTGTAGGGTGTTGTATCAGGGTATTTTTATTCCAATACTACCTATAGGTTCCCACACCTCCTCAAACCACATCACTATTCCAACTTTTCACTCAATTAATGGGAAATCCAAGTGCATGCCTAGGAGTTCTTTCAGATCCCTTTCATTTTGTTTCAACCTCATCATTGGAAAATTGATCCACGGTGATTATAGGTAATTTACCCTTCCTTATTATTTATTTTTTTCCTATTATTCACTTAGAGATGGATTCTTTCAAGGGAATAACTGTTTTTAGTGGATCTATGTTTAGATAATGACGTGGGATGGTGTGTTCTAGGATGTTTATGTCCCTTTAGTTTGATTATAGTCTTATAGTTATCTCTTCTTTGATTTGGCCTTGCATAGAAAGTTGGAAAGAGATGATCGAGGTAGTGGATTAGATTACTATATTTATTTTTGTGAATATATGTGATATTATCATGATTTGTTTTTGATGGAGGGTATGAGTTATGATAATGATGATAATTAATTATACATAATGAAATTAAAGGGGATTTGGGGTATATCGAATGCGATTTAATTGATTTCATGATGTTTATTTTCTATAATTTCATGTTGGATGTTATTGGTTATGAATTATGTTTTTTACCATAAAAATATTATTTGTCTTCTAAAATATTTTGTGTAAATCACCTCACATTAAAATGGTAAATCCATTAAATATGGTAATTAAATCGGCAATGTGAAAATGAAATTTTTTTCTGTTTCCCCTTTGATTGTAAATTTTATTAGAATTAATGGTTTCTTTGATGGATGAAATAATTTGTGATGATATCATCTTAGATTATGTGTGGGGACATGGTCATTATGTGTGATATAAAATCATGATGTTGATGTGGGAAAGGATGATGGAGTTATGTATTGGATTGGTAGTTTTAGGATAGTTTTGGAATGCTTGGAATAGTAAATTATGGTAAATTAACTTGAGTTAGATTAAGTATTTTGGGGTTGTAAATCAATGAATGATAGATGGTAAATGGGATAATGATGCTTAATTTTAATGGGAATGGATGAGAATAAATATAGTACTTGAATAAAGAATGACTTGTCATTAAATATAGAAAGATGATAAATGAATATGTAAGTGGTTGGTAATTGATTTGGTAAAATTGTAACTATAAAACTAATATGTGATTATGAACATGGTAAGTTGGACTGGATGGGTGGTTAGTATCATGGAAGTGATTTTGACATGTGATAATGGTGATATGGAGGTTGTGGAAGTTGGGGTGGTTTTGGTTGTGTGAACCCATAGGTTGGGCTTTTGTGAAACTATTATACATTATATTTTTTAATGATTTATATATGCACCCCACACAACTCATGAGTTTACACTTATTACCAAAGGTTTTGGGTCCTAGAGGTTTACCCTATATATCCATGTTGGTGAGGGCAAGTGGTTAGATCCCCCTTATCCTCAATCTCTTCCAAGATAGGTTGTTACACATGGGATGTGATGGATTACTATTATAGTGCACTAGTTGTGATGATTAAAGAGAGGATGAGGTGGTTCATAGTGGATTTCATGCATGATATGATGAGGGAATGAGTTTGTTGTCCTTTTTTTCATGATAACTTACTATTATGGTTATATAATTTTGGTTATAGGATGACGAGGATATGATGGTTTTCGAACATGGAATGATTACGATGAGTTTGTGATGTGATGATTGGCATAGGTTGAGTACTAGGGTTTCTAATGAGGCTTGTGATAGTATGAGGCTGATGGATACAAAAGGGATGAGAGCACTAGGATGTATGAAATTTGGGCATGAGATTAAAAAATCAATGGGTAAGTGGTGTGGGGTACCATTTTTTGATATTCTTCTTCTTATATTATTATGCTTGGATGCATTATTTGGTGAGTGAGCCTTAGTGAGGTTTGGAAATAGTTGACTTGATAGGTTTATGTTGATTCTAATATTTTTTTACTAGGGTATAAGTATGTGCATATCATATCTGTAAGATATTTATTGGGTATGTTCCTAATAATTATACATTTTATTCTCACCTGATATATATAAACTATTTTTAGGTTATCAGGAGGGTGTTGGAGGTTGAACCGAACATTTCTATCATAGAGCTTTGAGCTGTTGAGTTATTATCTTAGGATTTTTTATATATGGTTTTTTATTATATTTGTATGACATTACATTCATTGTAGGATATTTTTGGGTTTTTCATTTTTTATATTATGACATTGGTTTTGGTGGTTACTTTTTATGATCCACGAGACTATGTACATAATACCCTTATATTTGTGTTATATACCCTCGGTGCTAGTTGCTAAACTAGAGATTATTAGATGTGGGACTCTAGGTTCACTCTTGTCTTCACTACTATCCCAAGAGAGGTTTACTATTGGGTCAGGTCATGATAGAGTGGTATCATAGGGTTAGTAATAAATAAAGGTTGAGAGTTAGGATGGAGACAATAGTTAGGAACGTGTGAGTATTTCTTAGGTTTAGTAGGGAAAACATATGAATTGATCTGAAATATGACGTAAAAAGGGATACTGTCTATGATACATGATTTTAGGGACCCTTATGATCCAACTCTAGGAAATTAATATTACCAAACATTATAGGTGAAGTGATGCTTCTTATGGGGTAGATATTTAGTGGTACATGTATCATTCTATATATGATTGTGATTGAGTGGGGGTAAATTTAGGAATTAAAATGAATCTAATTAAATAATATTAATATTCTATAATAACAGGATTAATAAATTATTATTTTCCTTTCATTTATGGACCCAGGATATCATTTACTTGTGGTTCAAGCTCATGAGGTCTAATAGGTTTACCTAGTTGATCACTGAATGGTATACATGACTGAGGAGGATGAGTAGTGCAAGATAATGTTTAGTGTGTTTTAGTAGAATAAATTGGAAAAGTACAAGGGCATCATATTTGATTTTTATACTGAGAAATATTTCGAGGCCCTTGATATTTTATTTTGATTTGATTCAGGATTGGGAGGAGTATTGGGTTACCCTAGCAGTCATTCAGATGAGGGGTGGATTATATCAGTGGTGAACATTGTATCTCATGGATTAGAAGGAGGTAGTTATTTCATGGGAATATTTATATAAGAACTTATAGGTGGATTTCCTATCATTGATGATGAATGCAACAAATAAATAGTATTTGATTTCTTTTTAGTTTGAGAGCATGAATATGCGAGAGTTTGGGATTAAGTTTAATTACCTTTTTCATTTCACCCTCAATCTTTTTCCTGATGAGGGGTCTCATAAATAACACCTTGAGGAGGACTCTACCCATCTATCTAGTGTGTGGTTACTCTATTTACATTTTAATGTATTCTGAGGTGCTGAATAAGGAAGAGGTGACCGAGCATATGAACTCATAAGGATAGATATCATGAGAGGGGATCAGACAATGTTATTTGAGGATAAAAGTTGTTGGTAGAGAATCTCAGATGCTAGTTCTTTCAAGGTTTCAACTAGTGTGGAGTTAGCTTTAGCAGTTTCCTTTTTAGTTTTCTTGGGACATTAACTTCCATTCTCCTCCTGGGGCCTCTATAACAGTGTAATATTTTTATCAGGGGTATAAAAACATCCATTATTAGATTCCAATGGTCATTAGAGCTCAACATGGTGAACATGATCAAGTTCAACATTAGAATCAAAAAAAATTTCCAGTGAAGTTGTATCTATAACATGGCTAGTAATCTTATGCTCTAACAAGAGGAAATGAGCCATTTGGGGTTTGACCTCAGTATTCTCCCCTTATTTAGGGACACCAACCTAAGTGTTGATGTGGAGGTGGTTGAAAACATTATGGTAGATGAATGATGTATGAACAACTTCATGCTATAGAGATGATATCACTAGGGGGCATAGATTTTCAGAGGTACAACTAGATTATCACCCACCCTTGTTTCTTATTATTTTTTTGATTTGGAATCCTTTCAATCCATTATCATAGATTCCTTATTCTATGCATTAAGAGTATACATGGGGAGGAATCCCATACCCTTGGTGTTTACTATACCAGTTGGAGGCTAAAAATACTTGTTTAATGTGTGTTAGGGGTGTAGGATGATGATATGGTAACATCAGTCATGTGAGGATTTATGATTACTATAGATATATCCATATGATGTCATGTTCGACATGGACTGGTTGTATTCTATACATATGGTCATTGATATCATTCAAAGTAGTGCCGTTTTATTTGATGTGGATGGTCAACTTGCAATTTTTTTTGGTGAATGGGTTTATCATATGTGTGGTATGTGTCTAAATCCCCTTATCTCCTTTATGGAATAATTATCACTAAATTTAGTGGGTGCTGAGATGGAGGAGACACCTTGATTATATGAGGAATTTGTGGATGTTTTTTCCAAGGAGCTTTTAAAACTACCCCTTGATGCGATGTTGAGTTTGGTATATAATTATAGCTGGGATCCTTTTTGATTTCACTAGATCTTTATCAAATGGACCCTTCTATGTATTGAGAGTTATAGATCCATATAGATGATCTGATATAGAAGGGTTTCATACAACTCAGTGTTTCACCATGGGGTGATCCAGTGTTATTTTTTAAGGAGGATAGTAGTATGAGGCTATATATAGACTACCGATGGATGAATCAGGTGGAAATAAAAAATTATTACCCTCTCTTGAGGATTTATGATCTTTTTGAGTAGTTGATAGGAGCTAACTATTCTTTTAATATCGATATATGATTTGGATGTCATCAGTTGAGGGTAAAGGAAGAAGATATTCCCAAGACTACCTTCCGTTATATATTTAGAAACATTGAGTTTATAATTATTCCATTCAATGTCATAAACATTTAAAAAGTGTTCGTGGGATTCATGAACTCTATATTTCATGAGTATCTAGACTATTTCATAGTTGTTTTCATCAATGGAATTCTTATATACTCAATTTTTGAGGAGGAACATGCTAGGAAAATGAATATCATTTTAGGAATTTTGAAAAACCACTAACTATATGGGAAGTTTTCTAAGTGTATGTTTTGAATGTGAGAGGTTCATTTCCTTTGAAATGTGGTGTATAAACATGGAGTAGAAGTGGATCCATCAAATGGTGATGCAATTATTTATTGGGGGACACCCATAAATGCAATAGAGGTCAACAACTATCTTATTCTCATAAGATATTATTGTTTATTTGTGCATGAATTTCTCAGATTATATCCTAAATGATAGGTCTAACCATAAAGAGCTAGGATTTTGTTAAGACTGATCAGTTTCATGCATCTTTCAAGTACCAAAAAGGGAAGTTGGTCAGTACTGGAGTTCTACAGTTTCCTATAGAGGGGATGATGTTTGTGGTGTTTTTATACTTCCTATTTGGGGATGGGTTGAATCTTGATACAATAAAAGGAATTCATCTCTTATAGGTCTAGAGAGTTATGAATATGCCATCAAAGATTTAGAACTGTTGTATGTGGCACTATGGTGACACTATATCATTAGAGAATGCTTTTCAGTCTTCATTGATCACAAGATTTTGAAGTATATTTTCTGTTAGTGAAACATAAATATGAAATAATGGAGGTGGATGATTTTCTCTAGTACCATGAAATTGATATATCTTACAACCCAAGGAAAGGGAATGTCATAGCTAAAACACTGAGAAGGAATCCCTAAAAGGATGTTGTTTAGAAGTATGGGGATGATTGGAGGGTGATGGAGGAGTTGTAATCCATGAACCTAGATACAAGGTTGGTTGATGGAGGAGGTTGTTTGTTTTATATTAAAGTGCAGTATTCTTTGATACAACATGCAGAGGAGTCTTATTGGGGATACCCATTGGTTGAGCTGATGAGATATTGAGTTTTTAGGGTGATTCCCTAGAAGGGTAGTAAGAGGATGACCAACATAAGTTGATTTTTAAGAGGCGAATGTTTATCATAATGGAGATGTTCAAGGGAATACTTAATGAGTTTTAAAAATCACATTTTAAGTGTAACCAAGATTATAAAATATGTACTACAGTTTTAGGATGTAGTTTTGGTGGCTTAGGATGAAAAGGGTAGTGTAAAATTTTGTGGCAGTGTCTAGTTTTTCAGTAGGAGAAGGCATAATATTGTGTTTCCAGTTGTTTTTTGTACCCTTTAAATATCCCTAAGTGGGAGTGGGGAGAAATATAGATGGATTTCACAAGAATAATACCCCCAGATTTGGAAGGATGTGACATTATATGGGTAATCATGGATAAACTGATAAATTCATCTCCCTTCTTAGCAATCTCAGAGTCAATCACCATAGATGTACTGATAAGGAGGCATGTGGATAAGGTTGAACAACTACATGGAGTCCCAAGTTCAATTGTATTATACTGGGATACTAACTTTACCTCATGAGTTTGGAGAGAAATATAACATTATTTTAGAATTTTTTTTCACCTTATAACTGATTTCCACCCTCAGACAGATGGACAGATGGAGGAGACAATCAAAATGTTGGAGGACATGTTGTGGGTATGTTTCTTAGATTTCAATGGATCTTGGGTGAAGCACTTTACTTTGGTTGGGTTTACCTATAACAATAGATACCAATAATCTATCAGTATGGCTCTATTTGTGGTGTTGTATGGGAGATCGTGTTGATACCTACTATTTTTTTACCAAAATTGGAGAGTCATCTGTTCTCAGTCCTGATGTGGTACAAAGTAAAATTTAGAAGGTACAAATTATTTTTGAGGGAATGTAGGTGGTATACGACTAAAAAAATATTATTTTTATCAGAAGAGGAAACCCTTAGAGTTTGATTTTTTGGGCCATGTATTCTTAATGGTTTTTCATCATCATCTGAAACATAGGTTTTGTCAAGGAAGAAAGTTGTCACCCTAGTTTTTAAAACCATTTGAGGTGTTGGAGCACATTGAAGAGGCTTCTTATTGGTTGGAACTATCTATGCAGATGAAATATATCCATGATGTATTTCAAATGTACTAGATTTATTAGTTCCTACATGATTATTCTGATTTTATCGACTGGGGGGAGTTGGATATCAAGGATGATGCAAAATTCATGGAGCGTCTGGTCGAGATTTAGTATCTATAAGAGAAATTGTTGTGTGGGAATGACATCCCATTTTTAAGTTTGTATGGAGGAATGGAATCATGGAGAAAATTATATGGGAACATGAGTCATGAACATATTATTTGTATCCTGAGTTTTTTTGATATTTTTATTTATCTTATGATGTTAAAAAATGTTTTTTATGAGAAAATATATTTTTTCTTTTCTTGGTGGTGTTTTAGGTAATGGTGTTGTTCTATTTGAGAGGTATCTCCAAAGGAAGTGTTTATGGTTTAGTGATTGATTTCATGCTTGATTATAGTTTTGATTCCCAAGGATGAGAATCATTTGAGTGGCATATGATGCAATAGTCTATACCTTCCAAGCTTGTTACTTTGTGTGTTCTAGGTGTTGGAGGTGTCTAGAGAAAGATCGAAGGACAAAGAAGGAGAGTTATTCTTAAATTTTAGTTTCAGAGTAGCTTTGCAGTGTGGGGGGTTATGTTTCACTCTAGAGGGGTTTTTTCATCATCGAAAGTAGTGTTACACCATGTAGTGCTATTGGAAACTTATTTTATGACATAGAGTGTTTAGATATGGAGTGCATTCCTAATAAGTATAGTTCTATAGGTTCTTTATATTTAATTATAATTGCGTTATTGCTTTATGGTTGTGGTGTTTAGTTTTGGAGAGGTGGGTTTTGATGGATCTATTATTTTTGGGGTTATAGTTCCATGGATCTAGGATCTAGCATGAACTTGTTCTTTTGTTTTTTAATTCTTTTTCATGGTGGTTTCCTTGCACCATGTCCCTTCTCCTAGTTTATAGGATCTATAACATGGATCACGCCATGTTTTTGAGAAATGTTATTGAACAAAACCATTATGGCATGGTCCCTTCCTTTATGTTATGGTTTTCCTTTATTTTTACCTTTACTACATGGGGTAGGGTGTTGTACGTTGGTCTTTTAATTCTTGTCCTACCTATAAATTCATGAACCCGAAAACCCATCATTACTACACCTTTTCTCTTGATTCTAGGGTGATCCAAGTTCATCCCTAGTGAAGTGTTTTAAATGAATATAATAACACTTATTAAAACACATAAAAATGATTTAAAACGTATTCTGATGATCTCAATGCAAGAAATATAAAAAGATGAGATAAAATTAAAATAAATACTGAAAATGGATTACCATACACTAAAGAGAATATGAAACATCTTCAAATACAATCACATGGTCTTGATAAAGAACACTAAAGGGTATAAAAATATATCCCATTTATATAGTGTTTCCTTAGGTCAATAAAATCATATAATGTTTAGATAGGATCTATACTTCCTCCATAGCCTACTAGAGCCTCTAATACAAAGGATAAGGATAAAGAGAGTATTCAGGTACTTGAGATTTTCATCCAAACATCATAGAAGAACCATCATATGATAGTGGTTTATAAATACAAAAGGATACTACTTGATTTATTATATTTACTCATGAATTTATAACACATGAATTAATATGGTTTTGGACTACTCATGCATTCATTCTATGAATGATACATCTCCTCACCGTTACATCTTATAAAATGATTCCTTTAATGATATCCAATCATTGGTGAATATATCCAATGTCTAGTCTTGGTTAAAATTACATTAAATTATATACCCTTTCATACAAATCACAATTTATATATAAACAGTACATCTCATATATACATCATATATAAATATGACATTAGGGGATATCTCATTAAATCTTCCACTTGCACTAAATCCTAGAATACTTTGTACCATTTCAGCTTATATTTTATCATGTATAATAACTTTTGAAACCATATCAAAGAAACAACTTTTGGATATATTCCAAAACACTTTTTTAAATATATTATTAACTTCACCTTGTATCACATCATATGAAATACATTGTGAATATACATTTAAAAAACTTTTGGATTAACTATAAAAAAATTTAGAGTAGTTTTATGAGTCAAAATCAATCCCTATTCAGTCAACCACAATTTTTGACCCCAAATTCCTTCATATATTATTCAATAAATAAAAATATTTGAATTTATATATGTAAGAAAAGAGTTACCACTAGAAAAGCATCGATTATACTCAAGATATACAGGCATCTAACATGAACTCCATCAAGGACATGAATCACTATACCTGTGTCTAGAATTCTACATCATATGAAAACATGTATTCTAATATTTTACTTTTTTAAGAAATCAAGTGACCATAGGATACAAATAATGCTAATACCATATAGACAACTCATTTGTTCTCAATTATCTACGTGCATACTGACCTGATTGATGGATATATCACATATCATTCATCCTTATGGATAAAGACATCAAATTTCCATTATCTGGATAGATATAAAATATATTAGTGAGGACACACACTCCCATAGTCTATCTCAACTGAGGTACCAAATTTCATACTCATTATATGAGAGGAAAAATCCCATCTTGGTTAATCTCCAACCGATGACATGATCAACAAAATACTAAACCACCCTTTCATTATCAAAGTCAATATGAAGACTTGTATAAGTATGATATAAAAGTATAAAGGTTCTCATACTAGGTATCTCACTAAGATTAGGTCATGGAGACTCAAATATGATCCATAAACCCCTAGTATACCAAATTAGCCTTCATGTGGTATATATATTTGGTCATCTCATGCACACAAAAAATACTATTATTTGTTTTTTTTCTCATGGGCATATTCTATATCCCTATAAAAGAATCTAACTCACACCAACCTTAACATTTCATCATAAACTATAATACTCCATGATGAACATCAGTTTAGGATAAAATCAAATTAATACTTTGAGAGGACAATTATCATTGCACTTTAGAAAATATATATCAATATATACATTTATGTAGCCATTGTGAAATAATGATAAAATATAGGTTTCCACTAATATGATACATTTAATATTCTTAAACTCTTTAAAAATATTTTAAAAACCCAACAAAATATCCAGTTGATTGCATCATATATGATGAATTACCAAATCAGCCTTATGATTTCTACATTTTCTGGGTTTTTTAACACATTACATCATATTTAGTCCCTCTCACATCACTATATGAAAATATGATAAAACCCTCCCACTAAACTATTTAATGAGAAACATATATAATGAAATACAACTTGAATAATGGTGATAGTTAGACATCATATTCCTAATTGTTCAACTACTTAAACATATTCAAACCACTTAACTTCACAACATCAAATTTTGCAATGTAAAAATATATTATATACTTAGAACTCTTTATAAGTTCATTATCATCACCCTTGGAACCCTATTCCATCAAGAGTTTTCCTTGAAATAATGTAACAACTTACATTATTATTTACTGACCATCCTAAACTCTTTTAGGACAAATTGAAAATCACTTAAATATGGTAACTAAGTTTTACTCTAACATTTCTCTTTACATACCCAATACTATTTTAAGATATCAAGTGTAATTCACTTTTCATTTTCACAAGTACAATTCTTTAAGAAATAGAATCTTAAAATTTTCATGATAACTAAATGTAACTCTACATTTTTCTATCATCACATATCCTAAACTCATTTAGGATATTCAGTTAAAAACAATGTAATCTTAGATAATTATAATTCTTTATGAAATCATGATATTCACTTTCTAAATGGAAACAAAATATAACACATTACATTTTTATTTTCTATCACATACCCTAAACATTTTAAGATATTTAGTAGAAATTACTCTATGATTGATTTAATCCTTTATTTTTAAATTTGAACTTATCTCTGTCTAAACATATTTCACTAGCCTCTTTGACACTATAATATTTTCAAAATAAGTTACTAAGATACATAAACCCATTTTGTGTTAGTAAATAACTTTTATTTCAGTTATAGGGGAAACATTTAATAAATAAACTATTTTTTACATATCATATATGATATTCTATATATTTTAAACATTTTATTTTGAAAATAATACTATAAAAATATACCACCGATGGGTGGAAGGATCATATTCCATCATATTTTAGAAAATATTTGGAAAAACATTACTGAATATAACATTTTTATTCATATCTTCTTCTAAAAACATGTTATAGAAATTGATGAATCATAAACCATGTGAATACATTTAAACATCACATAATTTTTCAAAAAAATCATTTTTTACAAATATATTATCTTATCATATATGAGAAATGAGATGAAGATACACATCTTTTACATAGATTCATTTCTTATTGATAAAATCCTTTACACTTAAATCCTAAATGTAGTAACTCTTTAATTTATCTCATGAATATAAACTACAATCTCAATAAATTATTCCATTGATTTTTAATTATTTAATACTTACAACACTTTGTGAAATATAAATTTGATATCATATATCTTTAAAAATCAAAGAATTATCATTCATACCTGACACGGACATTCCATGGAGTTTCTCAAACTCCTTCATGTATATCTTGGACAATACAACCATATTGAATTATTAATCTTCCTTCATAATAACCTTAGGTTTCAATTAACTTTATTATCTTCTTTAAGAAAAATTTTTAAACATTTTAACAAACTTTTCTTCTTATAGTTTGAAATTTTACCTACTTGTCCAATCTATAAATCACTTTAGAACCTAGAAATAATATTCCTATTTCATATAAATTCCCAAAAATTTAAGAATATTGTGTAAATTTTCTTTGAAATTAATCATATTATAAAAACATATCCATATATTACAATAGGAAAAATTTCCTAACTAGAACAATCCATTTTTAGTCTCCTCGTAAAAAATGTTACAAAATTAAAAAAATTATAAACCAAGTGTATTAAAAACAACCATTTCATTTCATTTAAACAAATATTATTCAAGAGTTAAATGAGATAAAAATACACATATTATGAAAATTTTATCCAAGATTAAAGTATCCAAATTTTCAATACAACAAGTCCTTTTCCCCATTACTTGAAAGAAAACACCAAGCTTTAGTTGTTTTCATCTTCTGAACTTCTTGTATATTTGAAATAATTTTCAAAACATACAATTGATATCATATATTTTTCATAATAATAGAATTAATTTATATAACCTTTAAAGTTTAATGCAACCTTTATACCTAATGAGTTATAAATATATTCAATTATATTGAAAATCATTTGACATACCCAATCATATTGAGTATATGAGGAAAAAATTCATTGAATAATTGGCATAACCATTCATATTGACTATATTAGTGGGGATTAATATTCATTAGGTAATTTTTCATCTAATTCCATTGAAACATTTAATGAATCACTCTATACTTCCATAAGTGTCTAGATTAACTTGTTGAACAATTTCAACACATTGTTATTGAGGAAGGAATTGTTCTAACACAATGAATTTTCCTTCAGAAAAATTCTTAAATCACTAATCCTACTTAATTTTTTTTCTTAAATTACTGTTATTAAGGGTTACTTACATTAAACTTCTCCTTATAAAGGATTGTCCATAAAGTTTAGCATGATGATGAAGATTATATTATCTATAATAGGTTATTTCATTAGATGATAATCATGTATTATTAGCTATTTGATAAGGAATATTATTAAATGGGATTTTACTAAAATGATGACCCATTTTAAAAAACACATCATATCCATTAACGGGATAAGATTCATATTTCATGATGACTTACACCAGTTATCACATAAATAAGATATGACTATATTTGATAGAAAAGAATTATCAATCATATCATATATGAATTTTTAATAGGTGAATGTACAAATCTTTTTATATTCTATCATATGGATAAATCCAACTCTATTACAGTGGTGTTCTAACCATTAGGGTTTCCCAGCTAAGTGTAACCCAAAACAAACACCAATAATAATCTAATAGAGGAAAAACATGGGATACTCATGCTAAGATTAACTATACCATTAAGAGAATCCAAATCCACTTATAATTTTTTTTGGTTTACAAAAGATAATCCATGGGTACTTTTTTGGAGATTGATAATAACTAGTTTAATGATCAAGGTCATGATAATTACTTCTTTGTAAATAATCTCACACTTTGTATTTAAAGGGGATTTTAATGTCGCCATCTTATCGCGTGTTATTATATTTATGTATGCATGACTCTAGTTATTTTATTTTGGAATCCTATATCATCCACCAAATCAATATGGATAACCCATAATGATGTGTAACTCTTTACACAAGCCAAAAGTTTCTGTTACTCACCCAAAATTATAGTCATGTATATTCATAGATACCCAAATGCATCATAGGAATAAGTTGCATAAACACTTCATGTAAATTCATAAAGTTGCATGAGATTGGAAATATATATATATGTAAGCATGAAGTTACATATCAACCCCATTTTCTATTCTAGACAAGGTATATATCTCTTGGTAAGTAGGTAGTCCGACCCCAAGTCCCTCTACTTGAAGAGACATTACTCAAGAGAGATTTCAATTCATCATAACTCTAAAACCAAATATTCATAAACTTGTTTTGGTATCCTATAAAGGGAATTACCCTAATATGGGGGGGGGGGGTTGAATTACTATAGCATATATTTTAATCCATTAATCCCTTGATCGTGACCTTATTCTCCTGATGCGAGGAACAATAATTTTCTCTCCCTTAATTTCCCATGAAAAATGATGAAAAATAGAACATAAATAATTTTACCTGGTTCACCTTAAATGGGATAGTCTATGGAGTATATGATAAAATATGTGTCGATTAGACAAAAAATAATAGAGCACACTGATTCATTTGGTTTACACTATGGAGCGGTCTCACTAACCCTCTGAACTCATTGTTCAAACAAGATGAGAAAATTCACTGCCTCTCAACAAAGAGATTAACTCACTATTACATTTTTAACATCCTTGATATTTTTTAAAATATTAATATTTGTATAATACACACAAAGGGTGTATCTTTCACACCCTCTTATGATTTTCAAGTGATATAAATCTCTAGGAATTCACTTCTTATTCCATTCTCTCAATATCTAAGAAAAAACCTTGCGATCTTTTCTAAATCTATATACCTTTTATAGAATCCTATAAAATTTCTTTTAAATTCAATTTTTAGGAATTAATATTCTTTTTATTGTATTATTCTAAGTACCTCCTATGATTAATGGGATCATAATGTGCCATTAGATCTGAATTAGACACTTGGAAATCAAAGTAATAACTCCCTATTTTTGTTTATGCCCAAAACTACTAGCTGACTGAAATTGCCTATATATTGAATGTTCTATTATTATATGGTGTAGTATTATCCTTTTTCTATAAAAAATTAGGAATTTTAACCTATAAAATGATGTATTCTCTTTTTTATATGACTTCACTATGGTGTGGGCACCAATTTTTTACTAGATCTAAAAAAATTGTTCCCCCTTTAATTCTACCATAATATCTGCATGTCCTCCTTAACTCATCTTAACTCACTGGACACCTTGTGGAATATAAAATTTTATTGTGATGTGGATTAATTTATACTAGAAAATATCCATGTCATAATTCTTCATCTCTAGTGTGGTTTTCTCCACTTCACTGTATCCACCTATAAGAATTGGAGATCCCCACCTTTATTTTATTAAATATGGACCCCACATAATGAAAGGTGTAGCTATGGAATGGGAATATAATCTTTCAAAATTACTATAGTATGGCCATCTATCCATGATCTATAAACATTGAAATTTATAGTGTCCCTAAAAATAATTGAAACTCCCTTTTAAAGGACTCTATATTGTGGTACTTTTGACCCCATCATGGACAAAGCAATCTGAATACCACATTATAAATTACTCTATAATTATAGTTCTATATAGAAAAACACCATTATAATTAGATCATTGAATTTATACTAGAACCAATGCTTTCATACTGCCTCCCGTGCCACCCCTCACATGACAGGATAAGTACCACCACTCACGACTTCAGCTGTATCATATCATACCTTCACACACACAAAAACACACACCTATTCTTACATAAATTGGTGAACATATGCATAAAAAAATTTCATTTATGCTCAACTATGTGGAATTGTATTGGACACTAACTTGTTTGGAGGTTGCTCAGGTGCTGTCCTTGAGTGGGCTTGGCCCTATTTTTGGATCCCTTTAACCATTATTGTGGAATAATCATTCATTATATGGGGAGTAATGTTGCAAATAATAATTTTATTTTCTATATACAGAGTCTATTTTTTGTTTTTTTCAATCCATGATGGGTTTATTAGAGAGTTTTCAAGGAATGTGATCTTACAGTATAAGATGACTATAATGTTGAAGGTGGCATCATTTCTTAGTGTTTTTCAATTTTTTGGGCTAAAATCAGGATGATGGAGTAAGAATCATTAAAGGTGGTTTTCTGGGATTTAATATTCATAAATATTGTAAAGGAATGGGTTTCATGAAGACTAGGTTTTATAAAGGTTCAGATTCATGAAGATGAGAAGCAGCACGAACAAGCATTGCGAACATCGTGATGGGTTGATGGTAATCACAATGACTATGAGAAGTGGAGAATCATGAATGATTAAAGGGATGATTGTAATTTCCTTGAATATGAGAAGATTCATGATTGGATTACATTTAACTGTAGATTTTCGAGTGAAGGACCATCACAAACATGATTTTGGAGGTTCATGAAAAATCTGCTGGAGGTGTGGGATCATCATGAAAGGCTGAGCCTATAAATATGAGGCTACCCTCACTTCATTAGATATGAAAAAATCATAGAAATGCTAAATCTCTCTAAATTTGAAAAGGATAATAGCATTTCAAATCAAGTATTCATTGTGACCCTGATCATCATGAAAAGACTATCTTAGTCTTGATCAATTCTTAGGTATCTCATAAAAAGGAGTTTCTCAATGACTAGTTATTCTATAATGAAATAGTGTTCTGTGAAGGAAATTTAATTGAAAAAGTTTGTGAGCTTTATGAAAGAGCTTCACGAACAAATTTTTGGTGCATATAGTTTAATTTAATAGTGATTTCAAATGAATCAACTCAGAAAATCGATGTAAGTAGAGTCTCATGATAGTGGGGGACAAAGCCTTAAACTCCAGTCTACTAAAGAGACCTTAAAGTCGTTAAACTGAGTGAGACTTCACTCAAATTAGTGAGATAGGGGGATTCTATGGAAGTGTTTTGAGGGAGTTAGTGTTCTATTCCTAAAATCTTTTAAAGGCGGTGAGCTTAAAATAGAGTGACTATGTCTAAACCTTTTTATTCCACAACTAGTGAATATTAATGGATTTTGGTACGACCAACACACTATCGGATTAGGCTCCTTAGACTATCCCTTAGTGGTGAACCAAGTAAAATTAATGAATTTTCCTTATGTATTTTAATGTTAAATTACCACATGATTCCATCAGAAAAGTTTAACAAGTTCCTACCAATGTGAGAACAAGATCCGTCACTTTAAAAGAAAAATCTGAAAACCTAATTCACCCCTCCCATATAAGGGTATTTCAGGGTCCTACAAGTGGTATAAAAGTGTATAGGTTTATAGAGTTAAATATGTACTCTATTTTTTCATGTATAATTTAGTAAATGTTAAAGGGTTCCCCATATTTGATGTAAGAAACTTCAAGATTTGGAAGAGCAAGATGATATCTCATCTAATATCCCTTGGAATGGAAATTCTATTTGACACCGCACAAGGGATTTAGGTCACTAATGAAATAGGACTATCTATAACTGAAATAGATATTAAAATTATTGATGTATATTCCAAATCACATAATACCATTACTATATTTCTATTTGATAAAATCTATCTAAAGGTGATGAGTTTTACTTTATCCAAGTGTATGTGGGAAAAATAGGAAAATATATATGAAGGAAACAACAAAGTAAAGGATTCCAAACTATAAGTTTTACACAATAGGATTTATGATCTAAAAATGAATCCTAATAAAAATGTAGATACCTTTTTTAATCGAATTACTAATGTTGTTGGAGTAATTCTAGCTATTAGTGAATAATTTAAAGATATTGATATTGAAAATAAAATATTTTGAAATATTCCACCTCTATAAAATCCAAAAGTGTTATCCCTTTAGGAAATAGATCTATCTAAACTTTATCTTGGTGATATGCTCAAAATCCTGATAGATAATGAAATGAGATTCAAACTAGAATATAAAACATCATGAGTAAGAAATGATTTTTTTTCAAAGACATGTAAACAATTGAGGTTTCTAAAGATAGTGTTTATGATGAAATAATGATGACTAAATACTTTCTCTTTTTTTCAATAAATTCAAGATAGGATAGGGTATATTTGAAGTAAATATTCCTATAGCATGTTTTTGATGTGGTAGAGTTAGGAACATTTCCTCTCGGTGTTCAAGGAAGTTCGAAGATGGAGAACGTAAATCTGGAAATATGCAGAAGCCTCAGTAAAGGTTCCCTCAAAAGGGATACTTCAAATAAGGAAAGAAATTATAGAGAAATATTTTCATCTATAAAAAATAACAAGATGATTATGAATTTTTGAAGGATTAAAACCCATAGTTTAAATATGAAACCCAAGAATATTTGATGGCTACAGTTGAAAAAGAAGAAACTTCTAAAGATAATGATAATCAGTTGATTGGTATTGTTGATTTAAAGGTGGAACTTAAGGGTGTTCTTGATAATATGGATGATAAAAAAAAGAAATAGAATGTTGAGAGATATTTTAGAAGAGTCATCAGATTATGTTGATTCACTTAAAGTAGAAATTGGCCAATTGGAAGCAGGGGCAGAAGAATAGGTAACAAATCTTGAAAGCTTGGAAAAAGCTATGGAATTTATGCTCAGGATTCAAGAGTAGGTGAAAGTCATCAATGAACTTACATATATACTAGAGGAGAAGACCAACACTATTTATAGAGATAAAGAAAAGGTTTTTACTCTAAAGAGTAAACTAGAAAATGAATCAAATTCAAGAGAAACCAAGAATAAATTATAGTTTGAAAGATTCTTAGATGTAGAGTTGGTAGAAAGAGATAAATTTGGTTATGATGGAGTATAGAATGATTTGAATGATCAAAGATCCACATGTATGGAAAAAATGGGAATTAGCTGTAATGACGAAACATCTAAGGTTGGAAACAAGATGATCCAAAATAAATGGAATCAAAAAATTTTAACATATCATAAAGGCACCCGATGTAACACCAAATAAGGTTTAAAACAAATATAAAATAGAGATGAATATAATCCTCAAGTAACCTTAAAGTTTCAATAGTCGGAATCATTACAAGAGAAGGGTACATGAGAAGTAATGGAAGTGAGGGAATATTTCCTCTTATGAAATGTCAATTATGCAGATTTCTAGGCCATACCATGTTATACTATGAAGAGAAAATGAACTATCTAAATGGGAGAATGCTTGGAATTAAATAAAGTAAAATGATAAAATATCCTTCATCATATATAAGAAATACATTCTATGGATATTTTTTTCACTATTCTAACTATGGCCACAAAGCTTTTCATTACAATTAGAGAAATGGTGAGAACATTACCTATAGAACTCATATAAAAGTCAATACGCTCCAACCAGGAAGATTTTCTTTTGAAAATAGGTATTCCCCTATGGAAGAAAAATATGAGTGGGATGAACCTATGCACATGGAAAAGATATTTTAAAGGCTATATTTATCCTCCAATTGATCAAGTATCTCATGTAAGAAGATGACGAAATTTTAGAAATCCAACCTTAGAGAAATAGTTCTCAAAGATACAAAGAATAGTATCCCCAAGATTCTCGATAGTGGATTATTACCCCATATGATAGGAAATAAATATTTATTTAATAATTTTAAGAAAAAGGCTGATGTAAAAGTGAAGTTTGGTAATGACGACGTGTTAAAGATCAAAGGTAGTGGAAGTATAGAACTAGAAAATAACGAGCTTAAGAAAAATGAAGTTCTCTCTATGGATGGTTTATGTCAAAATATCCTTCGTGTGAGTAAAATATTTGACTCAAGAATGATATAAAAATTTAATCAAAATGGGTGCACTATCAAAGGAAAGACAAGGAATTTACTCATGAAAGGATGTAGAACAAATGTCTATTTATACAAGGTTTATAATGTAAAGAACATTTATTACTTAATAGTTGAAGAAGAAAACAAATTGTGGCACCTATGGTTGGGTCACATTAACCAAAAAAGAATATAAAAGATATCTAAGATTATGATAGTCATTGATATTCCCAATCTAAAGCGTTAATATGTAAATACATGAAATTAATTCTTGCAAGGGATGGTGGTCAGAAGTTTAGATCGACTGAAGAAAAAAGGGCATAAAATCTGCTTGATCTCTCCCACACCGCTGTATATAGTATAATAAATATGGATGGTAGATATGGAGATAGGTACTTCATTATTTTTATTTATTATTATAGTAGAATGGATTGTGTAATGATTATACACATGAAACAACAAGTTCATGATTTCATTAAAAGTTATCATTGAATAGATGAGAATGATACTGGCCACACAATCAAATTCTACTACATGATAATGGAGGATAATACACATCCATTGAATTTGAAAATTACCTAAAAAACACAGAATAAAGAATGAGGAGAATATAGTGAGAATCCCACATAAAAATGTAGTTGTTGAATGTAGAAATCAACCGCTAAATAATATGGCCAGAACTATGCTGTTTAAGAGTCATATCTCTCATCGTTAATAGAAAGAGGTTGTTCAAGAAGCAGTGTACACTTAAAATAGAACATGGATATTTTTTGAGAAACCAAGACACCATATTCATTTTGGTATAGAAAGAATCCCTCTCTGAAGTATTTTCATGTTTTTGGAAGTAAATGATTCATCCAAAATAAAGAAGGCAATCAAGGAAAGTATGGTGATACTGTAGATGAGGTAATATTCCTTTAATATTCAATGAATAGAAAAGCATAAAAATTATACAATAATTATCTTGGAAGAATTTTGGAAAGTAGTGATGTCAAGATCATAGAAGATAAAACCATAAATACACCAAGGATCATATATAATGATATGATGGAAGATGATGAAGAAAGTGGAAAAGTGAAAGATTCAAATGAATAAATAGTGGAAAGTGTGCAAAACATTCAGCACTCACAAAATAATGATGATTCAAAATAAAAATTAGAATAATAAACCATGGATGAAGAAACTTTATCTGAACCTTATAGAAGAAATAGAAGGGAATAAATTGAGAAATACAACATCATTGGGGATTGGATTTCACCCAAAAAGATAAGGAGAATGAGGAATGATGCACATTCTGCCTTAATATTAATTGTGGAACCAACCTAGTTTGAAGAAGCAACAAAGAAAGAATCATGAGTTAAATCCATGAATGAAGAACTAGATCATATTGAAAATAACCAAACATGGGATATTATTAAGAGACATAAAAATCACAATGTGATTGAAACTAAGTGGATCTTTAAAAACAAATTTTATGAGCATGGAAATGTGATTAAAAACAAGGAATGGTTAGTTTGCAAAGTCTATACATAGATTTAAGGAATTGATATTGAAGAAATGATAGCCCTACTAGAAAGACTGGATTCGATCATGCTTTCACTTTTTATGAAAATTAAAAGAGGATGCAATGTTTATCAGATAGATTTCAAAACAGAATCTTAAATAGAGTTCTTGAAGAAGAAATCTACATCAAACCGCTAGTGGTAATTCTAATGGAAAATGATGAAGAAAAGGCTTATAGACTAAAGAAGGATCTTTATGGTCTAAATAAGACACTTTGTGCATGGTATTCTTGACTGTATTCTTATCTAAATAATCTTAAATTCAAAAGAGGTGGTGTCTATCACAATCTATATGTGAATAGTTCACAAGAAGATGAATTTATAGTGATTATATACACGGATGATATAACATTTGGAATAAGTAAGAAGGTATCTGTGGAATAATTTTCTAATCACATGAAATAAAAATTCAAAATGTCTATGATTGGTAAACTCACATACTTCTTGGGGACACAAGTGATTTAGAAGAAAGATTACACTTTCATTTATCAGGAAAAATATAAAAGAGATATTCTGAATAAATTCAGCAAGCATGGATCCAAACCAATGTCGAATGTAGTTTTAGTTGGGAAAAAACATGGAAAAAATGAGAATGGGACATCTGTGGATCCCACCCTATAAAGGAGAATCATTGGAATCCTATTATACTTGAATGAAACGTGTCTAGATATCATATTTGTAACATTATTACCATATTTATTTCAAAGTAATTATAAGGAAGAGTATTTGTAAGTAGTTAAAATAATCATGAGGTACAATCAAGGTATACTCAAGTTTGTATTTTACTTTTCAGTATAAGGATATAATGAATTATCAACATTTTATGATGCTGATTGTGATGCAGATATAGTGGATTAAAAGTTCACTAGTGGTGGAACATTCATGATAGGAAAAAAATGTATGGGATGGTTGAGAAAGAAACAAAATATCACTTCTCTATGTATGGATAAATCATAGTATATCTACACTTCAAAGGATTACACTCAGTTATTATGGATGAAGTAACAATTGGATGATATTAGTGATAAGATGAAATAACCACTGGTAATTCACTATGAAAACGAGAGAGTGGTCTATCTTTCAAAGAATCTAGTTCAACAATCTCTTACAAAACATACTGAAATCATATATCACTTCATCAAGGAAAAATTTGAACAAGGTATGATTAAAATGGAGCATGTTGGAACTGATGACCAAGTGACTAATATTCTAACTAAGCTGTTGGGAGAACATGTGTTTGAGAAACATCAGTTGAAACTCTGTGTTCAGCCACCTCCCAGTGCATGAGGAGGTAACTATTGTTCACCTCTCCTCATTGTTTTTATCTGTTTTAATCTATTTGTGGAAGTGATGCATGTTTATGGGGTAGATACGATCTAGGGGGAGTTTGTTTGGAGCTATAAAGGTACAAATACAGGTTCTTTGGGTTTATTTCCAAAAGGGAAGAATGGATAAATTCAACATGTTATTTCAACTTCTTAAGATGAGAACTATCTATTATGAGGAAACATTAAGAGCTTAGATTGGACATATTTAAGCATTAAAAAACACGAGAACCCAATTTAGGATTTTAATCTTGTTTTCTAAAATGATATTTTCTCACGTAGACTTAGAGTATTGGATTATTTGTTTCTTGCGTATTAGGTTGTGATGCCAGATGGTACTTTATTGAATATTTCTAGATATTTCTAACAAACCCAAAGTGGGATATTGTTAGAACCAAGACTGTTCTTTTCTGGGAATGGAGCATGGTTTGTGTGTTTTTCAATCCACACTGGGTTGATCAGGGAGTTTTCAAGGAATGTGATCTTACAGTATAATCCAACTATAGTGTTGAAGGTGACACCATTTCATAGTGTTTGCCAAATTTTTTTATTCTCAAAATCAGGATGATGGATAAATCATCACAAAATGTGGTTTTCTAGAAGTGTCTCTTCATTAATATGGTAAAGGCATGATTTTTTTGAAGAATGGGTTTTTAAAGGTTGAGATTGGAGAAGATGTGGAGCATTGTGAACAAGCATCACAAATGGTGAGATGGTTTGATGGTAATATCTATAACTACAAGAAGTTGAGAATCACATATGTGTTAAGTGTTGGTGGTAATCAATATAACTATGATAATATTCATGAGCATGTTATATTTAAATATAGATTCTCAAGTGAAGGATATTCACGAACATGATTTTGGAGGTTCACAAGAAATATGCTGGAGGTATGGGATCATCACAAAAGGTTTGGGTATAAATATGAGGCTACCCCGACACCATTAGACAAGAAAAAAATCAGAGAAAATGATGAATCAATCTACATTCACAAAGGATAAGAGCTTTCTGAATCTAGTATTCATTATGATTCTAAGCATCACAAAAAGAGTGTATTTGTCTTGACTAATTCTTAGGTATCTTAGAAAAAGGAGTTTCATGATGATTGGTTATTCTAAAATGACTTAATGTTCCATGAAGGTAGTTTTCTTCCCAAAGGTTGTAAACTTCATGAAAAATATTTGAGAAGGATCTATGCAAACAATAGTTTTGAACATATGGTTTAATTTAGTAGTGCTTTCAAGTGCATCGAATCTGGAAATCTATGCAAGACGAATCTCATGCTAGTCAGGGGAAAAGACTTAAATGAAAATATACTAAAGTGACTTTCAAGTAATTAAACTGAGTGAGACCTCATACAAAGTTGTTAGCTAGAGGGATTCTATAGAAGTGTTCTAAGGGAATCTATGTGCTATACCGAAAATATTATAAAGATAGCGAGCCTAGAACTAAGTGACTATGTTTGATTTTTTTATTCCACAACTAGTGAATATTAGTGGTTTTTTGGTACGAACAACACACTGTCGGAATATGATCCTTGGACTATCCCTTAGTGGAGAACTAAGTAATTTGTTTTGTGTTTTATCTCTACATGTGAATGTTTAATTACTGCACAATTCCCTCAGACATGTTTAACAAGTTTCTACCAATGTGGGAAAAAGATAAATCGCTTTAAAAGAAAAAGTTAACAGCCTAATACAACCCTCCACTTTCAGGGTGTTTCTGGGTCCTATATGGAAAATGTTTTAGGTTACCTTTAATGTTTTTCAAGGAATCCTATATAGTGTATAACACTATTCTACATCATAAGATATCAAAACCTACAGTATGAAGTAGGGTTTATAGTGTGGGGTCTATCTTCTAGAAATATCTCTTCTTCAACGGCTTATAAGAAAATCATAACCAGGATAGTTTAATATCAGTCCATAAAAATTATATAATCATAACTTGATAACACATATTCAGCTTTTTTAAAAACACAACCCATACAGAATTACAAAGGGGTTTTGGAAAACAATCTCCCCCTATGGGTTTGTTGAAAATTTCAAAAAAAAAACTAAACAATAACTTCACTTATGTCATTACACATAACACACCAGAACAACATGCTGATCCTTTTCCTTAAAATATTGAAATAATTATTCATGGATAATAAACTATAAGATCACATGATAAAATTCTCTATGTGATAAAAAAGAGTAAAATGAATGATTTATTATATGATAAAATGTCATTTCATTTTAAGTGAAAATCTCCAACACATGCCTTCAACCCCCATATTTTCAAACAAATAAATACCCTCTTGAGAGTGGTGATTATCCCCCTAAGTCAAAAATATATTATCCCACTTATTAATTAACCCAAATAACACTTCATTGAATATTTATAAAGTAGATTCAAAAACACTTAATATGATTAGAGGGAAGAAAATATACCTTTCTCTTGAAGCAATTCCTATGGTGGAGTGGGGGTCCTATATCTATGTGCATATAAAGATATGGATTTGGTTTTACTCAAAAATATAATTGATTTCATTAAAAATATAGTTTTAATAAATATTTTATCATGATATCCATAACATGATCTCATTTTAGAACATACTATATCTTAACAACTTGTTGCTCTATATTATCCTTCAAGAAATGTCACTTAATTTAGACGTGCTTCATCATAATGTGTTGAATTATATTTTTTCTAATGTATATATCACTATACATTTCACACATAATTGGAATTGGAGATACAACATCAATACCAATGTCTTCAAGTTTTTGTTGCATCTATATGAACTGTGTACTAGCTTGAGTTTCCACTACATATTCCACCTCAATTGTGATTAAGGAAATGAAGTCCCACTTCTTTCTTTTCCTTGAAATGAAAAATATTCCAATGTAGAACACACCTATAGAGGTAAATTTTTGGTCATCCAATTAATCTTCCTAATAGAAATATTAATATCCCACTAATTATTTCCACAATTTTCTGTAATAATAAAACCTATAATCCACAGTTTAGTTGATATATCAAGGTATTTATCTCACATATTTATTGTGAATTTTATTGAGAAAAATATAATATATTGAAACTTGAAATTTGGTAAAAAAATTTATAGATAAATGGCTTTCAGTTAAAGTAAGCTGCTGATAATTTTCCTATAAAGCGTCATGTCAACTTTCTCACCTTCACCATCCTTAGAAAATTCCATACAGGTCTCTGCTGGAGTTTCCATTGGTTTGGAACATCCCATTTTAAATTGTTTTAAAACATAATTGGAATATTTTTCTTTTAAGATAAATATCCCATCCTTCTTTTGAATAACCTATAACCCAACGAAGAATTGTTATTCACTATTTAACTGCATTTTAAATTCACACCTCATTAAATCTAAAAACTACTTACATTGGATGTCATCTGAGCCTCAAAAAATGATGTTATCAATATATATAAGAATAAAAATATTATTATCTTTATCCATTCGATATATTTGATGTGATAAAAACCTTCTTAATAATATACAATCTTCCTTAGGTACCGATCCATCCTTGAGTACCATTCCTGTGACACCAGTGAAAATGTTTTATCAATGTGGATCCCATCGATTTATAAATATCCCTTATACATGATATATTCCTTGTTCCTTGTCACCATTTCATATCATTGCATTTTTTAAAATACCCACTTGGTTCTATTCACATTTTTTCCCTTGATATGGTTTCTTGAGTTTTATTTTTCTCAATTTGATCAAGCTATTCATTCATGCATTAGACCCAAATTATATCAAGTGTAGAATAATTTTTTTTTGTTAAAGATGATATAGAAATATTTTTTTGATGTGACTTCATCATTTGTGTTTGAACTATAGCTTTTCGGTCACCCACTATGTTGCTATCAATAATTTCAGATCTGCTGGACTATTTAATTGTACTAGATATTGCCATTTTTTTCTCCTTATTATCAGAGATGTCACTAGATTTTGTTTTAGCCCTTTTTAAATCTACATATTCTAGAATAATTTTCTTCACTATTTTCCTCTCATTCTATACTAATTATATTAAAATTTCACTCATTGGAAGCTAAAATAGACTCATTTTTAGTCAAGGTCACATAAAAAATTTCAACCATTTTTCCTAGTTGTTTTTTATATCATGGATATAACTTTATATTAGATGAATATCCAAAAAATATACCTTTATATACACATTATTTGTAGTCTATATTATTATCCTTATTCAGTATGAAGAACTTAATATCGAATAATCAAAAGTATTTCAACATTGGCTTCTTTCCATACCATATTTCATATAGGTATTATCTTCATTCGGGCAAAGAAACAACTGATTAGAGATGCACACCACTTTTAATACCACTTCCTTCCAATAATTTTATTGGTTGGGTATTTTTAATGAGTATATTTCATGATATATTTTTAATGATACAATTTATTCTTTTTAAATCTCCATATTATTAAGTAGTTCACACTACTTAAACATGATGTTGAATCCCATGGTTCTCCATATAATTCTCTACTTGGGAATTTTTGAATTCTATATCGTTGTCTATTATTTTTTTTGGATTTTTACCCCAACAATACTTTCATCTTCTCTTAGATATAAAGTGATTCACTTGTATAATTCAGTCTTATGACTAATAATTATTAACCTGGTCATCCTATATAATTTTTCAATAAACAAAACACAATACCTTTTTCTCTTCTATGCTTTGAAAGTACCCACCCCACAAACGTCCACCTGAACTAGATCCAAAAATCTTGATTACTTTTCTATATTTGGAATATATATCTTATAAACTATTTCCCCATATTGAAAAAGTCACTTGTATGTGTAATGTTACATATGATCTTGAAAAACTCACATAATCTCTCGGTTCTCACTAGGTTTTCTAATGATATTTGAATAAAGTTCTATATCACTTGTTACATAACCTATTTTATTCATATTTTAAAAACATGCACCAATTATATTCCCCAATAAAATATAGATTCCCTCTAGTTAAACATACTTTAAGGAAAAGTGATCCATCCTTTTCATTAATGGTGCACCCCTTCTTTCCAAATTACACAACATGTCATGAGTCACATAACTGACTCACACTCAATAGATTGTAGCTAAGTACTTCTAATAAGATCATATATATTTTACAAATATATTTTCTTCAAAATGTTACATTCCCAAATCCAATGATTTTGATTCCTTCATCATTTACAAACTAAACAACTCTATAATTTTCACATTTGATGATGGTAATAATTTTCTTATTTTTGGTCATTTGTAACCTACATCCGCTATCAAGAACCCATAAGATGGATCTATCTATTTCCCTCAAAGAATTTGAAATTTTTTTCCTTATTATAATAGTTCTCATTCTTGCATGACCATTTAATAACTTATTCTGATTTTTAATACTACTACAACTATTTTGGTTCATTAATTTCTCTTTCATCTTACAAAATTGAAAAATATATTTTCATTTTTCAATGTATTATATGATGTAATAAGCTTCTAATTCCATATATTATTGTTCTAATTATTCACCTATTATTATATCCTTGAATAAAAATAGGTCACCTTGTTTCCATAGCCTTCACATCAAAAAAACTAACTATTGAAAGCATAAAAATATGTGGGAAAACTGCTTCCTTATTATTGGTGTTGTTTCCCTATGATGCCCAATAGGTTTCAAGTATACTTTAATTTAATCTTGATTTTTCTTTGGTTTCATTCTATAGGTTTCTAGGGAAAGAGGGTTGAAAATGAGGATTTCTAGAGAAGATAGGCCAGACACACAATTGGCGCAATATTAGTACTAATTGTGTGGTAACCATGCAGTATGGCTTTGTGATGTCATAGAGGAGTTTTCCATAGTTTGATCATGGTTAAACTAACCATGTAGATTGTCAAGGAAATTATAAAATGTTAATGTGTTTTTCCATGGGAGACACATGGTTAGAGTAAACTATGTGGCCTATCCCCTAGAATCCATGTTCCCCTTTTTTCTATGGGACAAAGGCCACACCTTAGTGGATAATGGTTAGACTAATAGTGCAACCTAACCTTGTGTGGACCTCCAAACCATTAAAAAGTTTTATTTTACCCTTTTACCCTTGTAGTTTTTTCCATAATTACCCTTGAATAACATTTTGGATTGATCTGATCATTCCCTAGTGCTTTAAAGGCTTATCCCTTGGATTCTTGGTGGAATTTCTTCACTCTTAACAGATCTCTTAGAGGTATGGTGTGTTTTTATCTATTTTCCTCTCTTCTATATAGATCCTCTCTAGATATCTTCTCATATTATCTCAATGGAACCCGATTGAGTTATGAATGTTAAATCTAAATGGTTTTTAAGAGGATTGATGTTGTGTATTATGGATCTGGGATTATGATGACCTAATATACTCTTTCCTAATCTGCATTTTTTAAGGTGATTAGTTTTACCTTCATTTTAAGGCAGGTGTCTCTATTTAATGGGTTATAATTCATGAATTACTTTATGTTCTTGTGAATTATTTTGTTTCTTTCAATTAAATTGATTGATTTGTGACTATTGGTGTTTTTATTGGAAAGGTTTCATATTTTAAAGGGGATTATATTTAAAAACAAAATTTGTGCACACCATGTATTCAATGAAATACTTTAATGGTGGTTATGGTTTTAAAATAGGTTCTCAATCCCAAAAGCATAAAGGATTTTATGAGAAATGTGATCATTATTTTTAAATGTATTTTTAAAAACATAGCACATTGGTTAACCTTGGGTGCGTCAAGAAGTAGACTTGTCACTCTTTGTGTCTATAATGAAATAATAGGTGTTTATGTAACTTTAGTGTGTGTAATTACACTATAGGTTATATTAGTTGGATCCAAATTAGTCCAAGATTGGGTATTTTATTTCATTTATAACATGTTTACCTATAAGTTAGATCCCAAATGGTTAGCTTTTTCATTTATGATTGGTTTTTCACATTATGGTTTATTTCATGGTTATTCAATAAATTTTTTATCTTATGGTGCATCCATGGTTATTTTTATTATTATTTCTTGATTTATCACATATAATTGTCATATTAATTGTTATGTGAATATGAGAAGCCTTTTATTAGAAAAGGATGATTTTAAAAATTGTTTTATTTTATGAAAATGATTTATAAACTGGATTTGTTTTAAAGCTAGATTTTATGTATTCTTGATATTAGACCTTGTATAAATGATTTGGTGAAATCATACTGGTCTTTATTCTCACACTATAATTTTTTATTTAGAAGGTTATAGATGTTGTCTTTTATGACTCAATTAAAGGGAAGGGAATTCTATAGATTTGTGGGTTTTCTTGTTTTCATCACCTTCATTGTAGAATAATTTGGTGGTGATAGATGGTAATATGAAGATGTGTCCCATATCATCTGGTTTTATCTTCTGGTTTAGATTATTTAGCTATATTTTTTATGAATCATGGATGTGTATTGCTTATTCCACTTTGTTCATTGATTGATCTTCATTTATACATGATACTTACGTGTATTATTTTCTTGCACCGCACCTTAGAGCAGACCATCTTGGGTGACTTTTCTAGTTAAAACAAGATGGTTATTTACAAATAATATTAAAGGGGATACCCAGTATGAAGTGTTGTGACACTACCTAGGTTTGGTTTAGGGTCTCTAGTAGATAGGACTTAGGGCAGTTTGAGTTTGGATAGTAAGTGAGGGAGGGTTCCTGGACAACTCACTTTTGTGTTTGAAATTGAATTACCATGGGTGGTTTATATTTTTTTCCAATATTGTGACTTGGTAATTGAGTTCATTTGAATAAAAAATATTTGGGGTTTATTTAAATGAACTTTTTATTTATTATAGAATTTTATTTAATGTAAATAATACATAATTTCATTAAATTCTTGATGTTTTAAAGAATCAATTTGGATCCCTAACATGGTTTTTTGATTTTGGAAATTTCTCTTCAGTTTATTTTTTATTGTCTTATGTTTATTATAAAATAACTCCTAGAATATATATTTCAAATATTATAGAGGAATTTATGAGACAAGTTCCTTAAGCAAATCCTCCAGTGGACCCTTATTTGGTGGAAGCTGTAATCCTCACCATTCAAACTTGGGGTCTGGTGGATGTTGGGAACCTGAGATGGATTATGGATCATGGATTAGAGTTTACCAAGTATAATAAAACATATTATGTGGTGAAAAATGAACCTAGGAATATGAGGAATGGATCGAGCAAATAGAGAGGAATTTTATTTTTTTTGAAAACTCTTGATGAAATCTAATGTGGGTTTCTACATGTATATGATTGAAATATCGAGAAACATATGGTGGGACTTTATTGTGCATGTTAATTTTAATGAGGATATCAATTAATCTTCCCTCAATAAAATATTCAATTAGCAATTTTATACTAAGATGTTGCATGTGTTAAATACATAGGAGTTTCTAAACTTGGATTTGGGGGAGCGTACCAAACTGGAGCATCCCATCCTATTTTATGATTTGGTGCACTTGGCATCAGATCTCATTACCAATGATTACCTAAAATATTAGAGGTTTGATATGGGGATAAGGGACAATATTCATATGATCCTAATTATCTTAAGAATTTAGAACATTTTCGGAGTAATTGATAAAGCATTGATGGAAGAGGAAGACATAACTAGGAGAAAATTATTAGGTATAACTTCAATTGGTGAAGTTGTTAGCCATGTCATATCTTATGGCCAAAAAAGGATGTGAAAAGGTAGATAGTTTTCATTAGGACAAATTTTAGAAGATTAATTAGGAAAACATCAGGTTTTATTCTATCAGTGTGTAAGGTATGGTCATACCAAGACTATCTCTATGGACATATCCAAACTTGACATCATTTTGGAAAATGTGACAATCTGAGGCATTTTTGTAGAAGGATGTACCAGGGCAGTAAGGCTGGATCCATTGTCATTAAGGGATTATAGGTATGTGGTGATGCTTCCAAGGGTGGTGGATCTTATCCTAAGGCTAAGAGGGATGACCATTTGTCTGTGTAATCTCAGGGAGGAACTAAAATTAGATGTCTTTATGTAGTAGAGTACGCACAAGAGGAATCTGATGTTGGATTGGCTATTTTTAGAGTGATGATATTTATTTTATCTTCAATGGTTCTAGGTTCATTTGATATAATAGATGATAATTATTTTATATCATCAAAGTTAGTAAATGTTTTGGGATGGTGTTTTGATATTATTCCATTATTGTTGGATATTTCCATGCCTTTGAGAAATATGAATGAACAAGGTTTCAGGTGTCCCGTGTATCGAGTGATGATTGCCAACATAGAAGTGGTGTGGTATTTTTTGGTTCTTGATCTTGAAATATTCTACCTGACTATTAGAATGGATTTTATGTTTATCATTAAGTTCTAGATCAAATATTATCATCATTAATTATAGTTTTTATATCTCAAAGTGGTCACTCATGTATTTCAGGGCGAGTGGGAATCTATGTCTAAGAGAGAGAGGCCTACTATTCCTTATACTGGGGTAATATCATTCTAATTGTTAGAAATGATCCTTGATACTGTTGATCCATTTTTGAGTAGTCCAATTATTGTGGTGGTGAATACATAACCGGACGTGTTTTTGAATTATTTTTATGGTTTACCACTGTAAAGAGAGGTCAAGTTCACTATTAACCTACTACTTGGTACAATGCACATTTATATTCCATCCCATTGAATGGAACCTAATAAGTTTAAAGAACTTAAATTATAACTTATAAACATTTAAGATAAGGTATTTATATATCTTAGCATGTCCCCTTAGGATTTTCTTGTACTATTTTTTAATAAGGTATATAGGATCCTCATACTTTTCATCAATTATCAAAATCTAAATCAAGTGACTATTACGAACAAGTTTCACTTTCTTAGGAATAATGATCTCTTTGATAAACCTATAGGGGATAATTGGTTTCTAAAGATTGTCATTTGGTTAAGTTACCACTAGTTGAGAGTCTAAGAAGTGGATATACCTAATACAACATTTAGAATATGGTATGATAATTTTTAATTTTTAGTTACTCCATTAGGCCTCACTAATGATCCTACAGTATTTATGGTGTGGATGGACAAGATCTTTCATCAGTTCTAGGAATATTTTATAGTAATGTTCATGGATGAGATTTTGGTGTAATACAAGTCATATGATGATCACATGGACCATTTGGATATTATTCTTACAACCTTGAGGGCACATTGCTTGTATGGTAAGATTTTTAAGTGTGAATTTTGGACCCAAGATGTGAAATTTCTATGAAATGTTATATCTGAGAGGGTTTTCTCAATGAATCCTGAATAGATATAGGTGATTATGACCTACGGTCAACCCAAAAATGTGTTTTAGATCTATAGTTTCTTGGGATTAACTGGTTATTATAGGCAGTTCGTTCAGGACTTCTCCAAGATTTCATCTCTAAAGATAGATCTAACCCGTATGGGTGTAAATTTTGAGTGGAATAATAAATTTTAATATACATTTTATGGAACTTAAGGTGAGGTTGACTTTAGATCCATTTTTTATTCTCCCAAAATCAGGTACAGGTTATGATGTTTTATGTGATGCTTCTAGTATGGGTTTGGGGTGTGTCTTGATGTAGGATAAATAGGTGGTGGCCTATGTCTCTCATTAGTTATGAAATCACAATAAGAACTACCCAACCCATGATCTTGATTTGTAAGTAGATATGAGTTCATTCAAAACATGGAATCACAATCTCTTTGGTGAGAGGTTTATGGTGTATTATGATAACAAGATATTGAAGTATATTTTTACTCAGATAGATATGAACTTGCAATAAAGACTATGGGTTGAGTATATTTAGACTTTTGATCTTGATATTCCTTATACTATTGGGAAGGGTAATATGGTTTCCAAGGCACTGAACAAGAAATTACTAACTTAATACTTAAATGAATCGGTGATGATCTAAGGTATCATCTGGGCGAGGAGTGAGATGCGCCCGTAAAGGGCTCCCGAGCTAGGGTTTTCCTCTCGCCGCCGTCGGCCCTTCGCTGCGGATGGCACGGCGTTCCCTCTCGAGCTCGGGGAATCGTCCAGGATCTCTACAGCGTCGCGCGGTTTCATGGTATTCCCTTGCTGTGGAGTTTCTCTTTGGGCTTCGGTAGTTGCGGGTTCTGACCTGTGGGTGTAAGAACGGTCCTCGCCGACGACATACTCTTCAGAGCGCTCTTGGGTTCGTTCTCGACAACCAGCTGGTGTCATGCGGTGTGCTTCTCAGCATCTGATGGTTTCGCCCTTGTGTCGGCGGTGCTTGGGGTCCTGGACTTTCTCAGGTGAGTGCGGTGGGGTTTCTCCATGTCTGAAGTGGTCGTTTTGGTTGTCGGTGGTGGGATCTTCTGTTTCAGGGCGCTGCTTGTGCGCTTGGGTGGTGTTTCTGTGATTTTTGACCCTTCGAAAATAGTTTTTGATTCTTCCTTTCATCTCGTTTCGTGGTGAGTTTAATTATGGATGTATTGGTGTTTTCGATTAGTTTTTCAATCGTATATGTGTCTTTTGGTGCCTTCGGTGAGGCGATGAATTTGGAGATGGCGATGGCGACGGCGCGGTTGGTTCTCACCGGTGATGTTATTGAAGGTTTGTGAGAGTATGTTCCCACTGTGATTCCGCCAGTGGTGATTATGTGGAGATGCTGGAGTGACGATGGAATTGCGGTGTCGACGATGGCCGGAGATGCTCGCCGGCGAGGCGGTGCAGTCTCGCGGCTCGAGGAGGTGTGCGGACCGAGGTGTTCACGTGATTCAACGAAGCCCGAGGCGGTGCGTGGATCGAGGCATTGAAGGCGGTGTTTTTTTAAATTTTTTAAGTATTTGGTTTGAATTTTAAATTTCCTGATGTGGTGATGTGGATTTGTAGTGTTTCGGGTATCGACAAACCCTTAACCGGTTTCCGGGGAACCAACTACCCTCAAACCAGCCATTAGAAAAAAAAAAAAAAATTGTTTGCAGGTAATACTTAAATGAATCATTGGAAAAGTAGTCACTGATGAGTTTGTTCACTAAGATGATCTTGGGAGTAGAAGAGGCCAGCGAGTAGCTGTTATTAGATTTGGTGAAGGCTAACTCATCATGTGATGAGTAGGTTCAACTCAATAAAGTGTAAGAAATTTATTTCTAGCACTTTAGTAAAAACTTTAAAGGAAAGAAGACCTTGGAAGAGTGGTCTTGGTCTCTCAGTGGTGATTTGGGTTTTAAAAATAGGTTGGTTATTCTGATTTATCCGAGGAAAGAGTTAATGGAAAATTGAAACAGGTCTTGCTAGTCAATAAACCCTATGACTACCAAGATGTATCATGATCTGAGATATCGATATTTTTGGGTAGGTATGAGATGGTTTATTGAATATTTTTCATTACAATGCCTTATGTTTTAGAGAATTAAGGCAGAGCACCAAAGACCTTTAGGTTTTTTCAACCCTTATCCATTATAGTATATAAGTGGGAGGAAATTTCAATGGACTTTGTCATTGGTTTACCATAGAATCATAGTGGGAAGGATGAGATTTGGGTGATCATTGATCAACTCAAGAAATCAATGTATTTTCTCCCTATTAAGGATATGATGAAGGTGGAGAATCTCAAATACTTGTATATCTAAGAGATTTTGAGACTTTAGAGGGTTTCATCTGTGATTATTTATTGATAGGGAAATAAGGTACACATCCTAATTCTAGAAAGTATCACAAGAGGTGATAAGTTCCTAGTTAAAATTTAGCATAGTGTATCATCAATAGATGGATGTAAAAACATAGAGGGATATTAAAGTTCATGTAGATAAAATCCGATCATGTGTTCTTGATTTAGCGGGTCCTATAGAAAAGAATTATCATTTGGTTGGTTTTTTTTATAAAAATAGTTATTAGGAATTGATAAATATGGGGAACTTTAAAGTGTCATATGAGTGACCATGTAGATATACCTTATACTGGGTAGAGTGAGGAGAATGATCCTTGGTTAGAACGAGCCACATTTAGGAGATAAAAAAAGGTGGTGTTGATTTAGAAGAGATTGGTCATGACATAGATTCATCATAAATCCAATGCATACCATTTTTATTAGCTGCTATAGTTTGAGGTTGGTGATTTGGTATTGTTTCAAGTTTCACCTCACTTGGGATATCATCAGATGTTTAAGAGGGGTAATTTGGCACTGAGGTTCATGGGCCCCTTTTATATTCTATATAATCATGGAAAGGTGGAATATTGGTTATACTTACCATATCATTTAACATTGATTCTATCATGTTTTCTTGATAAGGAGGTATCAACTGGATCCTTCCCATGTGATTGAATTAGAGGATGTTGTTCTTGATCCATACATCATAGTAGTTAATAAACCACCTAAGATAATGGGTCTCTAAGATAAGGTGATACATGTTAAAATTACCCCTTGGTCTTTTTTATGGTAGTGTGGACATGATAGAAACACGACATGAGAGCGGGATTTGTTGCTGTGGTGGTATGGACTTCTCTTTTTATGAGTGTAGGATCTTGAGCACTTTCTAGGGATATAAATCTTTCATGGTGGGGATAATTATTACTCCCATCAGGTTTCAGGTATGTTTTAATTTCATATTGGTTTGTATTTGAATTTATTCCTGATGTTTTAGGGAATAGGGGTAAAAAATGATGATTCTTTGAGAAGATATTATAGGTGAATGATTGGAACATGGTTAGTGATAATCGTGTGGTAACTATGAATTATGAATCTACAAGGTTACAAAGTATTATTACATAGTTTGAGAATGGTTAAACTAACTATGAAACTCACAAAACAAATCTTGCAACATTTGGGTGTTTATCCAGGGGTGACACCAGTTAGAGAAAACCATGGTTCCTATCACCAGGAAACCATACACCTTTTTTTAAAGGAAAAAGGCCACTCATGGTTGGTGCATGGTTATACTAATCATGTATCTTAACCATGTGTATCCCCCTAAACCATTAAAAAGTTGGATTTTACACATTTTACCTTGGTATTTTTTATTCATAATCACCCCTAATATAATTTTGGCTCAACATAATCATTTCCTTACAATCTATATACACCCTTATATTCTTGATATAATTCCTTCATTTTTTATGGATATCTTTGAGGAATGCTATGTTTTTTATCTGGTTTCCCCTCTTCTTTGTAAATCCTTGCTAGATCTCTTATCCTCTTGTCTCTTTGGAACCAAATTGGGCTATGGATAAATTATCTAAAGGGTAAAAAAGATAATTGACATTGTTTCTTATAGATCTAGGATCAAGAGGACATGATCCACTCTTCCACGATCTCCATTGAGGAGATTAGTTTTCCCTCCATTTTTAGGTAGGTGTATCTATAAAAGGTATTCTAATTCGAAAATTGAATAAGTTTTTGTGAATTCCTTTGGATTGTTCAATGAAATTTATTGATATGTGATTATGGTGGTTTTTTGGAAATTATTCATGTTTTTAAAGGGGTTATTCTTTAAAAATATATTTTCACACACCAAGTGCTCGATGAAATGATTCAATGGTGGTTGTGGTTTTAAAATAGGGTTTCACGCCTAGAAGAGGAAAAACATTATTTTATTTTTTTTATTAAATATGAGAATGGTTTTAAAATGCATTTTTACAAACTTATCACATTGGGTTTCTTTTGGTGTGATGGGAAATAGACTTGTCACTCTTTGCGTGTGTAATTTCATAGAAGGTTTTTATATCAGATTAGTGTGTGTAATTCCACTAGAGGTTATATTGGTTGGATCCACCTCAGGCCTAGATTGTGGGGTATCTTTCATGTCTAGAATATATACCCATATGTTAGAGCCCAAATGGTGTGCTTTTTCAATTATGTTTAGTTTATCACATGATGGTTTATTTAATGGTTATTTGATCACATGTTTATTTTATGGTGCATCCATGGTTATTTTTTATTATGATTTCAGGCTTTATCATATGTACTTATCACATTCCTTAACATGTGAATATGATATTATTTTTATGAATACCAAATCATGACTTTAAAAAAGATTTTATGTTATGAGAATTATTTTTTTGATCGGAGTGAGTATATAAAGAGGGGGGGGGGGTGAATTGAGTATCCAATTAATATTTTGGTTCGAAATGGATTATTTTGAAATCCACAAATGTTTAAATATATCCCATTTTATCAAAATATGTAGTATGATATAGATATTAATCTTTTTAAAGATTTATCTAAAGATTGATTATGTCTTATATGAATAATATATAAAATTATTAGATCATTTGAAATCAATTTACTTGATCAAAATAATATATGAAGACAAATTAAGATAAAATATCAAAGTATATATGTTTTTTATAGTTAAAATCTTTTTAATTTTAAAGCGTAAATAAATTAAAACAAAATTAAAGCACATAGTGGAATGATTAAGTACAAGAGGTTCAGTCTCAAGTCGAGACTTAGTCCTCTGAACTTGGTGATCACCCAATGCCAAGATGTTTATATAAAATAAACAAGATGATCCAAAACCTGGATCAGGTTTAATAATTGTTTAAAAATGTCTAGGTCACACATGAACTCTTCCATAGTTATACATGGGAGAAAAAAAAACAAGCCACTCAAGGACCCCTACAACTGTTATTCATGGGAGTATAGGTGTAATAAAAGATAAGAAGATATGTAAGTATCTTCCAACTCAATACAAGAGATAATGTGCGTGTGATAAAATAGATTATGCACACATACTTATCAAAATGGAATAAATATAAATAAAACATATAAATATAAAATTATAAAGTTTAGAAATTCCCATTATGTTGCAATGAATCTTGTGACTCTTGATTTGATTTTCATTGAAGCTTGAGCTAGGATCTCTTAAAAAAATCCAAAAGAACAATGTCAAGGACATGTGTTCTTAACTGGTGTAAGTTAGCATGTGTGTTGATGTACTTCAGCTTTTTAGTTGAGTGTTTTTATCATGTGAGATCTTTTTGTTTGAAATTAGGTTCAGATCTATGCATGTTCAATAAGTTTGAGCTCTCAACTTTATATTAGTCAACTTTATACACTATTTCATCTCTCTCTCGCATGAGTGAGTCTCCTTATCTTTCTATCAGTAGTAGCATGAATATTCAGATCCTTTTTTCTTCCTCGTACTATACATCTGACACTTACATGAATTCATTCTATCCAACATTTAAGAGACAATAATTAAAATAATAAATTCCATTAAATTCGATAATGCAGGCATTAGAATAAATTTATTCAAAAATAAGTATAAGTAAATTGTGGAGGTGTCTTAGTCTGGTGGTGTCCCAAAGTCTGGAAGTATTTTGTTCTAGTGGAATGACACTAGCATTGTCTTAGACTTATCCAAAAATTCACTTCACTAGTGGTGTCTCAACATGTGGTTTCTGGTCTAGTGTTCTCTTATACATATCCAAAATTCCATGTTGGCAGTATGAAACTAGTGGTTCCTTATTTGAAAATATCTCATACTAATCCGTATTTATGTTCTGGTGGCATGAAATCCTGATGGTGTCTCATACTTTACCAATTTTTTACTCTGGTGGTATGTCATCTAATATCATCTCAAACACAGCGAGATTTCCATACCTGTAGTGTCTTAATATGATAGTGTCTTGGACTTTGTAAAAATTATGGACTAGTGGTGACTTATTCTCAACAGTGTCTTAACTTCAACAACGACTCATACTTAGGAAATTTCACCAGTTGTCTTAAATTTAATGAACAACTTACATAAAACATGAAATTCATTAATATCACTAGAATCATGATTTTGTGATTGTTAAATTAAGGAGTTCAATAATCTCCCCCATTTTTATGATCACAAATCATGGCATCATGGAATATTGTAAATATAAAAACAGGTCATCAAAAGTTGTATAAATTAGTAAATAGAATTCACAATATGTGCTGATGGTATCAAATAAAAATTAGAAAATAGTAAGTATGAATGGTAAGTATCATGTACCAAATATAAAAATATTAAAATATATAGTATCAAATATAATATAGAAACATCACTATAATAAATCAAAAATTCCATAAACCATAAAGTTCTCCAAAACAATCCAAATCAAATATTCCATAAGAATACTCCCCCTTTTGGTGGTATCAAAGAGGTAAAGATTAGAAAAGTAAATAGAATAAGAATAAATAGACTAAGAGATATGAAAGCATTTAATAATGTTATAAAAAATATATTACAAATGAAGTCCCATAAAATACATACAGTCTAATCCAAAAAAAAATTCAAGATGTGGAAGAGGGGTATATTGGTGTTTTTTTATTAGCCTTGGATTTCTACCGATCTGAGGCAGAAGGGTCAACCAAGTTTGATAGAGATTGAGGCAGAATAGATGAAACACTAGATGATAGTCCAACTACAGCTCAAGGATGATATTCTACAACAAAAAATTGACATATCTATCTCAAATATTGATTAGGAGACATCGGAAAAAAATTTGAATTTGGATGGTATAGGTAGTATAAGATCACGAGAAACTTCTGGTATGAGAGATAACTGAAAAGTAATTAGAACTACTTCTAAATAAAAAACTTCTTTTCCATGAACATGAATAAAAGGATTCATGATTTTTATAAAATCTATAATAATATTTTCACCTATTTCTATTGTACTAAATAAATAATCCTTATCTTCTATAAACCGGTTCAATACTAGAGTCATCTCTTTGTGTTGTCTTAGTTGCTCTTTAAAATTCAGATAAATTAGAGGCATTCTTAAATTTTCAGCTAAGAACTTGAAGTTATCTTCCATATCATGATTTTTGTAAATCCTTGATAGATAATACTTGTTTTCCTTGGAAAATTTTTCTTTGGTAGAATCTATATCCTTAGAAAAGGATCTGATCATCATGTGGACATGCTCTATACTTTTCTTAAAATTCCTCAGAATTTCTAAAGGGATCACATGTTCTCCACTTGAGGGTTTACTAGAGTCAGTTGCAACCATCTCTCTGAAAACTAATATACACTAATAAACATCCACTACTGGAGTAGATGGAGTTGAAGTATCTGAAGATGTATCCTCAATACTTTTTAAGATTCCATCCATGGAGGCAGAAAATGTTGACTTCAGGTCTTCAAGCATAGCCTTGACAGATTCCAATTAACTTCCAATCCTCTTATTCTCAATCTGAAATTATTGTATGTGATGCATCATATTTGGTTGGATATGTTGGATTACCAAATCATAGATATATCTAGAATATTTTTCAGTAGTTTTGGTCATAAGAGGAGACTGCCATCTCTATATCTCATTGAAGTCATAAATTAAATTTTCACCAAAGGTATTAAAGTTATCTCTTGTGACTAAGCTAACTGGAACAGTAGGAGGAGATAGAGTAGGTTCAGGTGAAAGAGTTCTAAATGAAGCAAATTTATCTAATAATCCATCAAATTCAACTTGAGATATCATAGATCCCTTGGGATCTCCATCATTTCAAACCTCTCATCCACCATTCTTTGATGGACTCCTTAAAACACTAGAGTAATTTCACCATTCTTCTTCTATAGGATTAGACCATAGATCTAGAAAGATAAATACGATAGATGAAATAGAATGAGGTACCACACCAAAAGGTATAACCGATACTTCAAGACTTCTCTATCTATCTGAACTCGGTGCATCTAAGGCATGTTCAACACTGGCATGTTTACTTTCTATCCGTTTATCAATAGGAGGTTATGCTACCATATGAGCATCATCCTTTTGACCAAAAATAGTAGATTCTAATTCCACATGTCTGTCAATGAGAGGCTCATCAGTATCCAAAATACTAATCTGTTCACCACTGCCTTGTTCAGAAGAATGGATTTTCTTCTTATCTTGCTTATCTACATGCTATTCCACAACAAAAATTACATTTATATGTTCAACCAAGGAAGAATCAGAAACGTTTTGACCAATGTAAACAGAGATGGCCTCAACTCCATCAACTATTGGGCCTTCATAAAATATCTCCATAGATAGGTATTTATCTCTCTCAACAAGTTCATATTTCTCTTTTAGCTTTGGTTCCATAACTCTAGTCAAATTTGGTTTTTCTAAAGATTAATCATGTGAAGAAAAAAGTTCTATGGGAATCTCCACATCCTTATTCTCAATTTGTCCACACAAACCATTAGGTTTAGAGTCATCATCAACAACATCACTTTTAGAATACATATACCTTTCATTTTAATTACCATTTTCATCATTTTATTCTTTATCTTCTTCATCACTATTTTCATCATCATCATCATCATCATCATAATATTTTGAACTGCTTTTGAATTGATCCTCTCCCGAGAATTCTATTTCATTTTTATAACTTTTAAACAAATTGTTTTTTAGTCCCCTAGGTGGGCTAGGATCTCCTAATGAAATGAGAGAATATGTGGGAGATAATTCATGATCACTCCCTTCATCAACAAAAGTTTTATTTTCTTATTCTTCTGTAAAAACTTCTTCTTTATCATCATTGGAGTATTCAACTATTTTATCAGGCTCAATAATTGAATCAACAACATGTCTTGTCCTAGTAGAAAAATCACTTGAGTTAAACTCATCATACAACTTATCATTATCTTCAACCCACTATATATTTTATCGGTTTCATCTAATCATCATTCTCGAACAAGTTTCTCTTAAAATATAGAAACCACCACCATCTGTAATAGACTCTTAATCATTAGATACTAGGACTTAGCCTTTAACATAGAAAAAATGAACTTTGGGTAGATATAAGAATTTGATTTTGAGGATGGATTTATCATCTCACACATGTTCACCATGAGATATCTACATAATATTTTCACATGAAATACTTTCATAAGACACACAAGATAACATCATGGTACCTTAGAGTTGTAAAATCACCCTTTCTTTGGAATAACATGTGTTATAAAACCTTAAAGAGTAGCCTACATTTTCCATTAAGCTCTATGGTAACAGGTCTTCTGGTTATTCCATCTTCTATCAGTTCTGACAAAGCTTCCTCATACAAAAACAGCTCACTATCTTCAGGAATGGTGCCTTGGTAATCCTAATATATTCCTTCATGAGGTAAATGCAAACATTTATTCAATTTATTTGAAAATAAACCTATTTAATTTCCTTTGACATGAATTCTTACCAAATCAAAACCATCTTGATCAAATTAAAACTCTACTTGTTGATAGAATTCATAAACCAGCTTAGGGTAGAAGGGTATCTTGTTTGATAAGAACCACTATAACCATAGTTGGTTCCATGGTACTTTTGGTACTAGATATTTGTAGGAAAATAACCAATTTGATTCAATTTACCTTTTAGTTACTACAACTATGTTGGAAATATTAGGATTAACTGGTGCAACTGGAGTAGGAACACTCAGTTATTTCTTTTTCTTCTTACCTGACCACGACTTTCTTAGAGAATACATGGAAGGATGATTCATCCTTAACATATATATTATTTCAATTTTATCAGTCAAAGTCTTAGAGAAATGTTACAGGTTTGAAGGTTGGAATAATAGAGGTAGCTTAGGGATCAAGAGTATCGCGTTGGGCTCAATGTGTGTTGGAAATAAATATAGATTCGTTTTTGTATCATTTGGAATTTAGGTATATGAAAAATAAAAATAATAATGAAAAATAAAAATTTGAATATGATAAAATATATGTATCAGGTTATGAAAATAAAACATAAAAATATAAAACTAGTGGTTTAAAAAATATAGAATTAAAAAAAAATTGCATAGGCATGAAATAACAACAACATGATAATCCAACGGTGTGATAACCCAATGGTTTGATAACCCGATTGTTTGTGACCACAATGGCATGTCAACCACAATGGTATGTCACCACAATAGTATGTCACCAAAACAGTATGTCACCAAAATGGTATATCAACCACAATGGTGTGTCACCATAATTATGTGTCAACCACAATGATGTGTCACCACAATGGTATGTCAACTCAATGGTGTGTCAACCACAATAGTATTTCAACTCAATGATGTGTCAAAAAAAATTAAACTTCAAACAAATTAATTAACCCTAGTTAATTTTTGATATAATTTATTCTTTATGAATTCAATGGCTTAGTGAATATATCAACAAATTGATGTTCTGTACTGATAAACTCAAGAGTGATATCACATTTTTGAAAATGATCCCTCAAAAAGTGTTGGCTTATATCAATGTGCTTTGTTCTATAATGAGACGCTGGATTATTAGAAACACTAATAAAACTTATGTTGTCATAATTTATGGGGACATGTTGGAATTGATATCCATAGTCTAGTAGAGTGTGTTTCATCCAAAATATTTGTGCAAAAAAACTACCATATCTCTGCATTCATCTTCACCAGATGATATAGATTTTTCTTGTTTCTTACTACACCATGAAACTAGATAGTTTCCAAAAAGTGACATGTTTCTGAGGTGTTTTTTATATCTAAATTGCATCCACCAAAATTAACATCAAAATAACTCACTAAATAAAATGATTTTCCTCTAGGGTAAAACAATCCTAAATTGGTTGTATACTTGAGGTATTTAAAAATTATTTTAACAATACTTAAATGTGACTCTTTTGGGTTTTTTTGAAAATGAGAACAAATTCACACACTAAAAATAATATCTAGTCATCTAGAATTCAATTATATAAGACTTCTAATCATACCTTTGCAACTAGTTTGATCCACTGGTTTTCTAACTTCATTAGGATCCAATTTATAGGTGGCACTCAAAGGAGTAACACTACTCTTAGTCTATCCAAGTTAAATAATTTTAAAATATATTTTTTATATTTAATTTGATTTAAAATTAATTATTATTCATTTTTAAATATTTTAAATAAAATAATTTGATTTCACCCATTAAACTCAATTCAAACTCATTTTGTATCATTTTAGAAAAATTAGCACAAAGTGAATTTCTTGAAGATCCAATAAAATATCATCAACATATATTTGGTCTATGAAAACATATTTTGAAATTATTTATATAGAAAGAGTAGGATCAGCTATACCTTTTGATATCAATAAATTTCTGAGCCTATGAAAGCATGACTGATTTTTCCCTATCGACCATTCAAGGTTATGGTTCTCTTCTAATGTGTATAGCAGCACTCAGATCGAATCCTTGGCATTGACACTTTTTAATAGTCGATTGTTTTTATTTGATTGTATTTTGATTAGGGAGGGGGGTTGTTTGAAGAGCTTAAATGAAGTGATTAATGGTTGGTGTTTGATTTAACAATTTTATAATGATTGGTGTGATTTCATCATTAGGTAGTTAAGCTTGTGATATACTTGATCCTTGCTTTATATTTAATTAAATTAACACCCATGTTACAAGTTGACATTGATTGGGATTCCCAAGTGTTAAGGATTTAATCCAAGCCTTAACTTAAAAAAGTGTTCTAATATGAATCATATCTTGTTTATGGAAGTGTATTTATGGTTCTAATAATCCATGGAAACCACTTGTTAAACAAAAAAAGTCATCAATCCATGACATATTAAGTCCAACATACACAATGTTAATTAAAATAATATTCATCGAGAAAAAGTTATCAATCACTTAGCATGCCTAAATTATAACTCAACCCAATGATAGATTTACTCAGAAATTAATATTATTATTAATATTTTTTATTATATTTATGATGATGAATTATAAAAATAAAGAAAATAAAGGGATAATAAAATAGTTTTTCATTAAAAACACACACTTGAACGGTGATGAGATTTAAAAAAGAACTTTAGATTGAAATAGAAAGTGAAATAAGGGAAAGGGTTTCAACTTGATTTGGAATATTTTAAGAGAATTAATATTTAATAATAGAGATTGGATGATTAAAAGATAATATAAAGATGAAACTTTAATTAAAATAGAATTAAAAAAAACAAAAACTTATATGATTATAAATGAAGAACAACACAAAAGTAAATGAAAGGAACCAAGGGGGAATGGTTTTTCAAGTTACAAATCGAGTATAGAAGATCCTCCTAAGCCATTAGAATATCCTTGGTCATGCCAAAATATCCTAAGTTTCTCTTAAATTCCAACCACATGAAAGGAGAAGTGGGGGTTGTATTTATAGCCCAAGGAGGTGGACTGTTTGCATTCCAAATCTTCCCCTCCACTTACATTGCCAATTTGGCCATCCAGATAGCAGAATCTAGAGATTTTATCTACTTAAAAGTTTTATATACTGATGTTTACTATCATATATAAATATTTATAGGCCATGGGAATTTTTTATCCAAAGATATGGTTATTTTAATAAACAATTTTCACCAATCCATTTTTATCAACACTTTTTCGAAGTCTGAAATGTGAATGGGTTTTTGAATAGTAATATGACCTCAAATAAAAATAATTTCTTCTAACAAGTTTTCCAACCATATATTATCATTCACAATAAAAACTTCCAACTTTATTTGATGAGTAGATCAGGAGTAAATTTATTAATAGTGTCTTGATTTTAATTCCCATCCAGAGTGGTGGGTTAAACTTCAAAGCATCAGTTGGGCCCCTTGTTTTTATATTTGGGCCTTGAAATTTTATACATGACCCCTTGAATTGGTAATAGAACGTTGGAGGAGAATAAATGAATTTTGACCTTTGGATTGAGCCCAATAATTCAATCTTCATGGATGGTCCAGTTTCTTCATAGATTATTTGGTCCTTCTTATGTGGTCCATATGACCCTTAAAATGGAAGAATTGGCCAGTAATTCCTTCCAATTATATTTGTGAAATTTCATAAGGAATCCTAAAAAACAAGAAAAACACAATTTGGATAAGTAGTGTGATAGTTATTATTAAAACATTAAATAGACTTGAATCTGGATGAATTCAAATAGTGCTCAAAAAAATATATTTAATATTTAAACATGAATATTTCACAAAAAATTATGCACATTTAATATAAAATAAGTAAATTGAGTATATAATATGTTATGAAAATATTAATAACATCAACTACCCCACACTTAGTCTTGTGCATGACATCATGTGAAATAAATATAAAAACATAACAAAATCATTCTCACTTTCCAATAAATATTATTATTTTTCACCAATCAGGGGAGGTTTAGACCATTTCACTCATACATCTTGAATTCCACCAAAAATTGTTATATAAATAATATTCCAAAAAAAATTAATTTTTCATGCTCAAATTTAAAAACAGAAATTGTGGGCACTCAAAACTTACTCCTCTTAAGATGATAAATTCATTTATGGAGGTTCACTCTTTCACAAACCAAAAGTGAAAATATTATAGTTTAAAAGAGATATCCGCTTCCATTTCCTTTCCTAAAGTGCACAAGAATCAAGAAGTATTTTGAAGGGTTTTTTTGTGGCTATGGGATGGTAGGAATTCATTATTTAAAAGAGTAGAAAGAGGGGTAAAACACCATAATGGAAAAATAAATGCACAATATTTTTTAAATAAAACATGGAAAGAAATGGAAAAAAATATTTACAAAGGAACGATTGTGTTAATAAAGACACAAAAGTGGAATAAAATTTTAATGGAATGAGAAGATGGAATATTTACAAAACAAAAAACTTCTCCTAATGAGATAAGTGTTCTTTTTTACATTTGTTTTTTCATTTTTCGAAATTTAAACTTGAAACAGATCTCACACTCATATCCCAACCCACAATTGATCTCCTCACGACACTAATTGTAATAGGTATAGTAAGATCAAAGGTTTAGGAAGAGGTATTTTTGACCTCCCCAAGACACAACCTATTTTTTTCATTTTTTTGAATAATTTTCAATAACATCTACAAAATTACATAAATGAATGTCCATCCACCAATAATCAATGAATGAAAACCTATCCCCCACACTAAAATTGATGATTTCCCTCAAGCATATAATAAAACGTTGAAAATAAATAAAAGGTCACCCAAAAATGAAATCCATTCCCCCTATACTTAAATTTCAATAAATAATGCAATGTAAATCCATGTAGATGTTGGGTGGGATAAGGTATTGGGATTATAATGTGGCTATAAAATAAAAGGTTTTCATAGACTCGAAGGGGATTTCAAAAGTAGGATTAATGTATGGGTAATGGGAGGCTATTTGGATATTGTGATTCTCATGAGGTTCAGAAAATGATTCTATCATACTAATGCACAAAAAAGTGTTAAATTCAGGTTGAAGGTCTACAAACTCAAGACTCACAATCGGGGGTGAAAAAAGCACATTTTGAAAATATTTCCATAGGTGGCCTTGGCATGAAAGCTAATTTTGTTCCTTGCAGTTGGGGAATAATCACTTTCCAAATCTAAACTGAACAGTCAAAAGTTATTGGTTTTGAAATAATTATTTTTATCTAAATTCATGATGAAAATTAAATTTTTTTGAGATGAAAACATGTATTTTGAATCATCAAAATGGTTGGACAAAATTTCAAAATTGGATGGTGAGTAAGTATGAATATTTTAGTTTTTTTTCATTTTTTTTATTTTAGTTTATTTTAGTGTTTTATAAAATATAAACCCACATAAAATTGAAAGAGAAAAAGAAAGGGTTTGATGAAGAAAGTGGTCAAATAATGAAATAGAGATGAGGAAGAAGAAAAAGGCAGAGATAGGAAGAGAGAGAGAGAGAGAGAGTTAAAGGTAAAGAGGTTCCCCCTTGCTTGGATTTAGTGGGTCGCCGTCTCCCTCCAGTGGTGTGTTTAATATAGAAGTTGTTGATTCAATGGAAGTTGATGTTGTTCCAGAATTTTTGAGTCCTCTCATGGTGATGATTTAACCGATTCCCATTAATTGTGAATTTCCTTTTTGATGAGGGTTCTTGGACTTGCACTACACCAAATGGGTAAACATTAGTAATAACAAAAGTACCTTCCTAATGAGAATTAAGCATACCTAGGTGAAGAAGAAATCAATAATTGAAGAGCATTACCTTTTCACCTTCATGAAATACCTTTCTCAAGATATTTTTATCATGGAGTGCCATGTATTTTTCTTTGTAGAGATTATAATTCTCATTAGAATCAAGTTGATGCTCCTCCAGTTCATCTAATTGTAACAATATTTCTTTACCTGATTATTAAAAATAAAAATTACATGTTTTAATAGCCCAAAATGACATATGTTGAATTTCAATTGGAAAATGAAATGCTTTAAAAAAAAATATCCTAAAAGGAGACATCCCAAGGGGTGTTTTATAGGTAGTTTGATAAGCCCAAAGTGCTTCACCAAGTATTTTAGAACAGTCTTTTCTGGTGGGTTTTACAATTCTCTCAAGCACTATTTTCACTTATCTATTAGAAAGTTCAGCCAAGCCATTTGTTTGGGGATGATATGCAGTTGAAGTTTTACGTATAACACCATTATTTTTTAAAAGATATTATATGGTTATATTATAAAAATGGGTTCCTAAGTCATTGATCAAGGCAAAAGGAGTTTCAAATTGGTAGAATATGTGTGTCTTTAGGAACTCACTAATAGTTTTGAATCATCCTTTCTAGTGGGTTTTTCCTCTACCCACCTAGAAACATAATCAACCACAAGAATAATGTATGAGAATCTATTTTAAGGGGGTAATGGTCCCATGAAATAGATACCACAAAAATCAAATATCTCACAGAAAATTAAAGGCTTTTGGGGAATTTCATTTCTCTTTGAAATTGTGCCAAACATTCTCCAAGTGAGACATAATTTAAAGAACTCATATGAGTCCTTGAAGAGTGGAGGCTCGAGGAATCTATAATCTAGGACCTTTTAGGAGGTCCTTTATGGTCCAAAGTGGCCACCTCTAGGAAGTGAGTGACAAAATTCTAATATTGAAGAATGTTAATATTCATCAACACATCTCCCAATTACCATGTCTGCCCCAATTTTCCAAAGTTTATTTTCTTCCAAAAAATAGTATGTTGAATCACACTTCAACTTCAATTTTTGTTCTTTTGAAATTTTTTAGGAAAAACACTAGAAACCAAGTAATTTACAATTGGGGCATACCATGGTATTTTTAGAGTGAGATATGAAAGGTGATCAGTGGGGAATTCAGGATCAAATATTTTTAAATGAGAAGAATTATAAATTTTACTCAGGTGATAAGCCACATGTTTTTATTTTCCTGGTCTATCTTTTATTTCAAGGTCAAACTCTTGGAGCATTAGGATCCATCTTATTAGCCTTGGTTTGGAAAAAATTTTCTTGAGTAAGAACTTTATAGCAGAACAGTCTGTGAAGATGATGATTTTAGAACGTAAGAGATAGGGTTAAAATTTATATAAGGAAAAAAAACTGGTAAAAGTACTTTTTTTGTGAAAGTGTAGTGATATTTAGTTTTATCCAAAATTTTTAAAGGAATAATAGATTACATGATGAATATTTTCTCTTATTTGACCAAGAACAGCCCCAATGACTCTATCAGAAGCATCACACATCAAATCAAAGGGTAAACACCAATCTGGGGGTTTGATTATTGGGGTATATGTAAGTTAAGTTTTGAGTTCAATGAAGGATATCTTGCAAACTTTATCGAAATGGAAAGTGACATAATTTTGGAGCAACCGAGTGAGTTGGAGGGAAATTCTACTAATGTTATGGATGAATCAACGATAGAAACCAACATAACCTAGATAGGAAAATATGTCTCAAATAGATGTGGGTTCTGGAAGTGATTGTATCACTTTTATTTTGGTAGGATCAACTTCAATACCCTCTTGTGAAACTATGTACCCTAGAACAATCCCATTTTCAACCATGATGTGACACTTTTCAAAATTTAACACAAGGTTACACTTGAAACACTTTTGAAGGAATATAGAGAGTGAATGCAAGCATGATTCAAATGACTCACCATAAATGGTAAAGTCATCCATGAATAAATCCATGAAATTCTCAATGAATTTAGGAAAGATACTCATCATAAAAATTTGGAATGTTGCAGGAGCATTTTAGAGGCCAAAAGGAATTATCCTATATGCATATGTTCCAAAGGGTCATGTGAATGTTGGATTCTCTTAGTCCGAAGGTGTGATTGGGATTTAGAAGTAGCCGGTGTATCCATCAAGAAATCAATAGTGTGACTTTTTGGCTAATAATTCTAGAATTTGATCAAGGAATGGAAGAGTCTAGTGATCTTTCCGTGTTTCAACATTCATCTTTTGGCAATCAATGCACACATGCCATTTTTTCTTCACTCAAGTTGTGACTAACTCACCATGTTCATTTGTGACAATAGTTATCCCACCTTTTTAGGTACAAATTGAATTGTAATAACCCATTTAGTATCAGAAATTAGGTAGATAATACCATCTTGAAGAATCTTGGTGATCTCTTCCCTAACTACCTCAAGTATTAGTGTATTGAGTCTTCTTTGTGGTTGTCTAATTGGATTGGGTGATTCCTCAAGATGGATGTGATGCATGAAAAGAGAAAGTTTAATTCATGGTATGTCATATAGGGTCCATCCTAAGGCCTTTTTGTTTTCCTATAACACCTGAACAAGTTTGGACTCCTCAGTTTCGGTAAGTGAAGAAGAGATAATGATAAGGTAAGAGTGATTAGGGAAAAGGAATGCATATTTTAGGTGTTCAAGAAGAGGTTTCAGATTAGTCTCATCTTTCATTTTTGGGTTAGACAAATCAGGGATGGAGGAAGGGACTTAAGTTGGTTTTGATTCATTTTCCTTAATATTGTCCGAGGTGGAGCAGTTGAGATCAGAGTTGATGTGGGATTCAAGAGAGTTTTCAAGATCCTCTAGATTGATGGAGTCAATGAATGAAAGGTTCACATCAACTTCACCATTTATGAATTTTTTAATCATGGTGTAGATTTCACAAGATCTTCTATTATTATAACATGATGAAAATGATGTAATGGGGTTCAATTGACTCTCAGAAGTGTCCTCAGAAGCATGGATCTAGAATGTAGAGTGATCCTTCTATGGGTATCGCATGGCTTGGAAAATGTTGAACTTGACCAGTTGGTCACAAAATTCCATGGATAAGATGCCCGAATGGACATCAATATTGGTTCTTACTGTCATTAGGAATGGTCTTCCTAGAATTAGGGGAGATCAAGAAGATTTCGTATCACCTTCCATGTCAAGGACATAGAAATCAATGGGGAAGATAAGATCATTCACACAAACAAGGACATCCTCGATTATAACCTCAGGACTAGCAGTTCTTTGATTGACCAATTGAATGAAAACACCCGTTGGATGTAAGGGACCAAGACTAAGGTTGGAGAAGATAGATTTGGGAATGAAATTATTGAGTCTCTTAGGTCTATGACTGCATCATCGAATTTAGAACTTCCAATTTGGTATGAAACCATAAAGGTCCTTAGATCTTTGCACATTATGGGAATAGACTTCTGGGTGGAAAATTTTTTGAAGGTCCTGAGTTGCCTCTTATGGGTGAAAAATTCCTTAAGAAACGTGGCGTACTTAGGGATTTGTTTTATGGAATCTAAGAGGGTAATGTTTACTTCAACACATCTAAACATGTAGAGAATTTCAATATCTGGTTTAAAGGACTTCTTTGGATTAAAAATGACTTGAGGAAAATGAATTGGGTTCCTAAGTGGAATGGAAGGAGGTGAGGGAATGAATTCAGATTCCTTTTCAAGTTTCTTTTTCTTTTAATTTTATAGGTCAACATTCAAAGGGGGGGGGGGGGTTGAAGGAATTATCTTAAGTCATAGAAATTTGATTCCCTGATCTAAGTAAAATTGTACATACATTACCCTTGGGGTTGGGTAATGGTTGAGCCTGGAGTTGGGAAGAATTTGATTATTGTTGCTGGCTCAGGTGGGATTTTAGTTAACCAATTTGGGTTTCAATGTTTTTGAGGCTGGAATGGGTGAAGGAGGAAAGATCTTCCACTGCACTTTCCCATGGTTTCTTGAAAGAAGAGGATTGTCCCATATTAGGATTACCTTGATTTTGTTTCTTGGTAAAGTGATTGTATTGGTTTGAGAATTGATAAGGCTCACTAGGATAGTGGAATCTAGGAAGAAGATTGTTCCTTTGAGGATGAGGAACAAAATGATAAGGTTGATAGAAGTTACCACCACCTTGACCATATTAGAATTGGTTTGGATTTTGATTAGGGAACTGAGGGGGATGAGAAATGGGATTACCATATCTCAAGTTAGGGTTATTGGTAGAAGAGAAGGGCTCAGAGTGGGGTTGGTTGAAGTTTTTAACAATCTTACCCGATTGTTGAGTGTTGGGGTTTTGCTGAGCATATGCTGCATTGAGATCCATTGATCTAGATGAATTAGATGTATACTCATGAAGTTATGGAAATGTGTTAGTTGGATGTGATGGGGAGCTATAGATTCCACAGTTCTTGATTGTTCCATGGAACAAATATTGTGGAGAAGATGAGGTTGGGGATTTGGAAGCCGTAACTAGTTACCGCACAAGACCTGTAAGTTCACTCATCCACTCTGTCATCTTGTTCGGCTCTATTAATTGACTATATTGGGCTTGTTTAACTTGTGAATGTTCTCGAGTATGGAATTGTTATGTGTTTATATCCATGTTGCTTATGAGATATCTTGCAGCTGTAGGAGTTTTATCAACAAGAGCACCGCCACTTGAAACATCAATGAGAGTTCTCTCCACAGACAATAACCCCTCATAGAAGTATTGAATCAAGAATTGGTCAGGGATTCAGTCATGTGGGAGGGTTTCAAAAAGATTTTTGAACCTCTCCCAGTACGCATGGAGTTATTCATTTGGTAATTGATGGATACCGCTTATTTACTTTTAGATAGAAGTAGTACGAGAAGAAGGAACAAATTTATCTAAGAAGAGTCACTTCATGTCATTCCATGTGGTTATGGAACCAGGATAGAGGTAGTAAATCCATGACTCAGTAGTATCATATAAGGAGAAAAGGAATGCTCGATGTTTGATTTGTTCCTCAGAAACCACTTGAGGATTCATGGTAGAGCACACCACTTGGACCTCTTTAAGGTGGAGATGTGAATCCCCACTGGATAGCCCGTGGAAATGAGAAAGAAGATGAATCAAACCCGATTTGAGTTAAAAGTCATCCTCTATGTTTGGATATTTAATATAAAGGGGTTGGTAATTCATATCAGGGAAAAAAAAATTTAAGTGTTTGTTTTTTAGGATTGACCATATTTAATTCAATTAGTTGGACATATAATGGTTCTTGAATGATTTGATTATCCCTAATGTTCCTCCTAAGTTGGAAAAGAGTTCACTCAATTTTAGGGTAAAACAAATATGAGGGATTGTTTTGGAGGATACGTGGAATTCAAAGAGATTTTGGAATAAATAGGATGATGGGTTTCTCTTTGTGTTCTTTTTCCGTTTATGAATTTTATGGGAATTCAGGTTTTTTTTGTGTTTTTTTTTTCAATTTTTTTTCAATTTTTTCATTTTTGTACAATAACCAAAAAATAATAACTACTTAATTTCACCATCCCTAGAAATGACACCATTTAAAATTGTGGAAAATTTTCTCCTATCAACCGTTCAAGGTTTCGGTGCTCTGCTAAAGTGTATAGCAGCACTAGGGTCGAATCCTCGACGATGATACTCTTTAATAGTCGATTGTTATTAGTCGATTATATTTTGATTAGGGAGTTTGTTTATAGATATTGAATGAAGTTATTAATGGTTGGTGTTTTATTTAAAACTTTTACAAATATTGGGGTGAGTTCATCACTAGGTAGTTAAGCTTGTGATATCCTTGAGCCTTGCTTTATATTTAATTAAATTAACACCCAGGTCACAAGTTGACGTTGATTGGAATTACCAAGTGTTAAGGCTTTAATCCAAGCCTTAACATAACTTAGGGTTATAATCTTAATTATATCTTGTCTATGGTAGTGTATTTATGGTTCCAATAATCTATGGAAACCACTTGTTAAACAAAACAAGACATTAATCCATGACATGTTAATTCCAACATACACAATGTTAATTCAAAGAATATTCATCGAGAAAAAGTTATCAATAACTTAACATACCTAAATTATAACTCACAAAAATGAGATATTTACTCAGAAATTAATATTATTATTAATATTTTTAATTATATTTATGATGATGAATTATAAAAATAAGGAAAAGAAAGGGATAAGAAAAGATTTGTGTGTTTAAAACACACACATGCACGGTGATGACATTTAAAAACAAACATTAGATTGAATAAGAAAGTAAATGAAGGGAATTTGTTTCAAATTGATTTCAAATATTTTAATATAATTAATATTTAAGAACATAGGGTGGATGATTAAAAGATAATACTAAGAAGAAACTTTCATTAAAATAGAATTACAAAAACAAACACTTACACGATTATAAATGAAGAACAACACAAAACTAAATGAAAGGAAGTATGGAGGAATGGTTTTTCAAGTTAAAAGTTGGGTATAGAAGATCCTACCAAGACTTTATAAGAGACTTGGTCATTCCAACCTATCCTCATTTTATCAAAAATGCCAACCACATGCAAGGAGAAGAGGGGTTGTATTTATAGCCCAAGGAGGTGGACTGTTTGCATTCCAAATCTGCCCCTCTACTTCCATCACAAATTTAGCCATATATACATCTGAATAGATTGATATTCTATTCTTCCAAGTTTTATATATTTATTTTTACTATCATACCTAAACATTTGGCAGCCATTGGACTTTTAAATCCAAATCTATTTCTATTTTACTAAAGAGTTTTCACGTGTCCATTTTTATCAATACTTTTTTTAGTCTGATATTTGAATGGGTTTTTGAATAGTAATATGCCCTAAAATAAAAAAAAATTATTCAAAAAGTTGACCTAAAATATATTATATTTTACACTGAAAAATACCATATTTATTTGATTAGTATATTAGTATAAAATTCAGGAATAATCTCATGCTTTTAATTCCCATCCAAAATGGTGGGCTGGACTTCAAGGCAACAGTTGGGCCCCTTGTTTTTGGATTTGGGCCTTGAAACTTTTATACACGACTCCTTGAATTATTAATATAACGTTTGAGGATAATAAATTAATTTTTACTTATTGATTGAGGATATTAATTAAATCTTCATGTATGGTTCAGTTTCTTCACTAATTTTGTGGGCCTTCTTGTGTGGTCCATATGGCCCTTCAAATGGAAGAATTGGACAATAATTCCTTATAATGATATTTTTGAAATTGAATAAGTAATACTAAAAAATAATAACAACACAATGTGTATCATTTGGGTGATATGTTTTTTAAAACATTAAATATACTTGAATCTAGATGAATTTAAATAGTGCTAAAAAATTATATTTAATATTTAAACATTAATATTTCACAAAAATTATGAACATTTCATATAAAATCAGTAAAAGGAGTATATAATAATTTATTAAAATATTAATAACATAATCCTATCATAATAAGCTCTAGGATCTTGTTTTAAACCATATAAATATTTAATTAATTTAAAAACGCGTATTGGAAAATGAGAATATTGAAAACGAGGGGGTTACTAAACAAAAAAGTATCATTTAGAAAACCTTTTAAGAATGAAATCTTGATATCCATTTGATAAATCTTGATATCTATATGTTATGAATAATAAATCATGATTCCTATTGACTTAAGGATGTCTACATGTGAAAAGGTTTCTCCATAGTCTATTCCTTCTTCTTGACTATAACCTTGTGCAACAAGTCTAACCTTATTTCTTACTATAGCACCTAACTCATCAAATTTATTCATAAAAACACATTTAGTGAAAATATTCATGGTTTAATTGGATATATCTAAAAGTTCCCATATTTTTATCTTTCAAATTGATTCAATTATTCTTCCATGGCTATTACTCAAAATTCATCATTAATTGCTTCATTGATGTTATTAGGTTCAAGATGATATAGGAATACTTTATGTTCAACTTAAAAACTTACATAAGATCTAGTTTGTGTTACTCTATTTAGATCTCTTACAAAAAAATCTAAAGGATGGTACTTAATGTTTCTAACATCTTGAGAGAAATATGGACTAGTCACTTTTGGATTCTCAGGTTTAGGTTTTGGACGATCTGGAAATTCTTTAGAACTGGATGATTTTTCTACTTGTTTTATAGAAGAGTCTAGTGGTTTAGAATATATTTTTAGAGAAGATAAATCTTCCTCTAGGTTTTATAATTAGGTCTTAGTATCATTTGGATTAGTTTAATAAAACTTGACATGAACTTATACTTTCGTAGTTTTAGTCTTCTTATTGAAAACTCTATAGGATTTTCTAGATATTTAATAACTTAGAAAAATTCATTCATCACTTTTGGAGGAAAAATTGTCCAAATTATCCTTAGTAACAAGAATAAAGACTTTTTCATCAAAAATTCTAAATTAATTAACCTTAGGTTTCGTATTGTTCTAAGGTTCATATGGTTTATTCTTAAGTATAAGTCTAATTAAAACTCTATTGATGATATAACAGGCTATTTTAACAACTTATGACAAAAAATATATTGGTAGTTCATACTCATTTAACATGGAATAAGATATCTCTTGTAAAGTTTTATTTCTTTTTTTATAACTCAATTCTAATGACAAGTCCTAGGAGAAGAGCAGTTATGAGTGTAGCCATTTTGTGGGAAAAATGATTCGAAATATTAATGTTGAAACTCACAGCATGGTCACCTATTAAGATATTAATCTTAAGTCCACTTAGATTTTCTACAGACATAACATACTTGGTAAAGTATTAGAAAGCTTTAATTTTTTGAGCTAGAATATATACCCAAGTATATCTAGAGAAATAATCTACTATAACATAAACATAATTCTTTCCATTAAGACTTGAAACTATAGATGGTCTAAATAGATCCATATGAAATGACTCAAGGGTTTGACAAGTTGACACTTATTTGTTTTAATTTAAAATAAACTTTTTATTGTTTCTCTTTTTTACTGGGGTTACAAACTTTATCAGTTGGAAACTCAGGCTTTGGTAGTTCCCTAACTAACCCTTTTCTAGTTATATTCATAAGTGAGTGAATGTTTAAATGACTTAGTATCATGTGACAAAGATAATATTCTTTGTGAAAGGCAGTTAAAAATGAAAAATTATTTGAAACTAAATAACTTAAATCAACAAAATAGATTTTATCATTTATAAAATTAGTAAAAATTAAATCAGTTTTATAATCATAAACATTGCATGAATCATTCTCAAATTTGACATAAAAAAAATCATTAGATAACTGAGAAATTATAAGTAGATTATATTTTAAACCATTAAAAAATAATACTTTAGAAATTAAAACTGATTTATTGTTACCAATTTGGCCTAGGATGAATATTTTTCCTTTAGAATTATCACCAATGGTGACATGGCCACTATCAACCTTTATAATTCTATTTAATAATAAATAATTCTCTATCATATGTATTTAAAAACAATTTCCAACCACCATAGACTTATACAAGAGGTCTTCAAGAATTTTTCCTATATATCAAGTTTTAAACAAGAAATGATTTTGGTACCCAGATCTGTTTGGGTCCAGAAATGTTAGTAATCCAGTCTTTTGGAACCCACAATTTTATAATGGGTTGCCTATAAATATATTTCCCACTTTTAGAAATAAATACTTTATTGGGTCCTTTAGGAAAATTATTGGTAGTTTAACTTCATGTTCTAGACTTAGAAACAAAGGTGATTTTCAATATTCCCCTCTATCTAGGTTGATATCCAATTCCAGTTACATACTTAGGTGCAACTTGATGACCAAAAATATGATTAATATTTCCTCTACCATTTTTAAACTTTTCGAGATCTTTCTTTAATTTATCATTAGAAATTTTGAGATCAGTATTCTCTTTGAGACGTTGAGAATTTTTCTCTTTTTCTATAGAATGTTTGGATTTCCTATTTGCAGTTAGAGCATACCGTCTTTTTAAAACTTTTTATTTGTCCTTAATCTCATTAAAGTAATATTCTAACTTGTTCCAATATTAAAATAATTCATCCTTTGACATATCTTCATCATCATGTTTATCATTGTAAAAATTATCAGAATTATACACAAGAATAATAATAAAAATAGTAGGTAAAGCTGATACCTCACTGACTTTAGTCATGAAACATATATTTTCTCTGTTTGGTTTCTCCTCATGTAAAGAATCTGAATCCTTGGATATATCTTCATAACCACTCTAGGTGGAATTTATAGACTTTTTGTATCTTCTGTACTTTTCCTCATATTTATTTTTTATAACTAAGCTTTGGATAGTCTGATTTTATGTGTCCCTCACTATTATATTCATATAATATAACATATTTTTGATCATCATCATTGTTCCATTATTTATTCAAATTTCATATGTTGTCATACTTTCCTTTATTGTTTAATTTTAAAAAGAAACTTTTCTTCCTATAAAAATTCTTAAATCTTATGGCTAGGTGATCCATCTTCTCATCACTATCTAAAAGATATTTTCTATCACTTGAATTTATAGCTTGTAATTTCTCTTTATCCTTTCCTTTTTATTGTCTAGATGAAGTATTCTTGAAATATAATGACTTTATATTTGTCTCTTCATCTTCTTCATGGTTTACCTTTAACTATTCTTCATACATTATAAGTTTCACAATCTATTTTTTTTCTGGAATCTTATTCATGTCGCATGATTATTTTATAGAAAAAGATGTGCCTATTTATCTATTTGGTAGGAATCTTAGTAGTCACATGATCTGATCCTTATATGATATAGTTTTTCCAAGTGATATCATTGTTTTGAAAATTTCATTAAACACGAGGTACATGTCATTAATAGGTTCATTAGGCTTCATTTTAAAGTTATCATATTTAATAGTATATGTATTAATCCTCATATCCTTAACATAAGTAGTTCCCTATCGAGAAATAAAAAAAGTGTTTTAAATATCATAATTAGTTTTACATGAAAAAAATTGTATTTAACTCTTCATCTTCTAGTGAATAGTAAAGGGGATTTATGTATTTATAATTATTATTGTAAGATAACTTTGTTGCATCATCCCATGTACTTCAAGTAGTATTAGGTATATCATATTTATCTTTTATATAGGACCAAATATAAAAACCCATACTTTCTATATGAATTTTAATTTGAATTTTCCATTGAGAATAATGTGTACCATTTAAAAACGAAGGCTTATTAGTAGAAGAACCTTTTTGATGATTATCAATTTAAAGACTAAATTTAGAAGTGATATAAATTTAATATCTTTAAATATTAACAAAAACAATAGTTGAAAATAATTTGAAAACCTTAATACCAAAGAAATAAATACTTTAATACAGAATATTTATTGGAGTGAGTATCTCAAGAGGAGGGTTATTTGAGTACCCAATAAAAATTTCTATTTAAAATGGATAATTTTGAAATCCCCCAAATGTTAAAATACATCCCAGTTTATCAAAATATATAGTATGATATAGATCTTAATATTTATAAATATTTCTCTAAAGACTGATTAATTCTCAAATGAATAATATATAATATTATTATATCCTTTGAAATCAATTTAATTGATCAAAATACTATATGAAAATAAATTAAGATAAACTATCAAAGTATATATTTTGTTTCCAGTTAAACAGTTTGTAATATTAAAGTTGAAATAAAGTAAAAAATAAATAAATCACACAACATAATGATTGAATACAAGAGGTTTAGTCTCAAGTCGAGATTTAGTCTTCTTTACTTGGTTATCACCCACCACTAAGAATTTATATAAAATAACAAGATGATCCAAAACCTACATCAGGTTTTACAACAGTTTACAAACTATCCTGATCACACATGACCTCTTCCACAGTTATACGTTGGGGATAAAACAAATAATCCAATCAAGGACCTATACCACTATTATCCATAGGATTACAGGTGTAATAAAAGATAAAAAGATATATAAGTATCTTACAGTTCAGTATAAGATACAGTGTGTGTGTGATAAAATAGAGTACGCACACACACTACTCAAAATGTGATAAAGATAAAAAATAGAGTAATATAAATGTGTAGAGTTTAGAAATGAGCAATCTATTGTAATATAGTTTTTGACTCTAGATTTTATTCACAGTGAATCTTGAGTCAGGATCTCTTGAAAATATTATGAAGAAAAGAGTGTTGAATACTTAAAGGTGGTATATGATTAGAACGAGCTCACTCTTAGTAACTCTAGGCCAAGGGTCATATTCTCGGCAATGAAGGTGGCCACCGCACTAGTCCCTAACCCCTCAGCAAGGGAGGGATCTTTGAAGGCCATCAGGAAAGAAAAGGTCCTGTTTTTTCCCTTCTCTAACCCCAACATTCTTCCTCCTTTCCCAAAAGTTTCACTGAGCCCTAAATTTCTAGAGATCATCGATGGTTTTTCAAATATTTAGATTTCGACCTCTAATTTCATTGAAATCTCCGTGCTCTTGAAGCTAAACTTTTTTTCATGGTTTAAGCAGTGAAGGCCTTCATTGGACTCCTTTGACAGATTCATCTTCGATTCGTGGGACCTCTGTGAAAGGGTGATAGTGGGATTGCTTGATAATCATCACATCATGATCTGATTTTCATCGGAGGATGACCTCATCAGCACCTTTTTGAGGCCTCCCCGGTACTGTAATGAGTTCAAGTTCTTTTTGTTTCGATGGTATTTTGAATTTCACATGAAATGCGATCTTCATTCTAGTACAATTTGGGTCAGTTTCCCCAACCTTCCGCTACAATTACAAAATCCTTCTGTTTTAAAAATTCTCAACAACCTAGTCAGTAGGTATCTATGCTCGTATAGCCGCACAAAGTCTTCTTTTCACATGGTTAATCCACAGGTTATTGTTGATATGGTTGTGTCTATAACCCCTTTTTATTATTTATAGATCAAAATTGGTGAGGATTATAGGTATAAACAACATGTTATCTATGAGAGTTGGATAGATTTTTTCTCTGCTTGTAGGCGACTAGGACACTCCTCCGAGGTATGTCGATGGGGGCCTGCAATGCTGGTGGATAGGTGTTTTGGTCACCGAGGTGACCATATTGCACCTAAGATGGTGTCCAATGATAGTGGTAAGGCTCGAAAGGTAGGTTTGGCAGATGGATCAGATCAGTTGGAAGCAAGTAGAGAGAATAGAGGTGGGGAACCTCTGTTTCTGCGACCGGTATGGAAACAACCCGAAAGTGCTTCAGCGGACTGTAATGCAGAGGTGGAGGTTGTTTTGGGTTCAGAGGTGGAGAAGAAGGACTTGGGACATCAGATGAACCCCCGAGTGTCCGAGGTGTTTAGCAGGCTAAGGGAAGACCTCACGAGTCCTTCCAACCGCGGTTTGTGGAGAGGCAAGAGAGTGTCTCAACATTAAGATGTTTGAGTGGAATTTTAGAGGAATGAGAGGGATAAGGCCTTAGAACAAATTATATGTAGTGAGTAGGTGGTGTTGACCATCTCGCGTACTGAGGAGTTAAATTTGGGCAGTGGTGATGGGTGGAAGGGGAAGCGGGGATCCGTTATGGTCACAACTATTTTAAACAGAGGGACAGATGCAGGGGGTTCAAATTTTTTGATCCAAACCTTAATCCACTTGAGCAGTTTGTTTGAAGGACTCCCATAGGTTAATGTGTGATATGATTCTGAAATTCCTAATAAGAGGGATGAGGGTTGCGTGAAGTAACCCAATGTGAGTGAACCTGGCCACTCAGCAGATGAAACATTATGTCCGAAGAGTAGAAGGAGTGTTAGGAGAAGGAAGGGGAGGAAGGATTACTCATCGCTACTGCTAATTTAGAGACCCATTCATCAAAAAAGTTAACTATAAATAATATAACTAGTGAGACTCCAAGTCATAAGAGAGTAGGGGACCTGGGTGATCACTTCTTGGATTTGATTTTAAGTTCTAATGAGAAAGTAACTGAGTATGTCTTGGTGCTTAATGAAAATAAAGAGGAGGAAGCCAAGATGATGGTGAGGTCCCTAAGAGTGTATCTAAATGATTAAAAATACTATTGGATTGAAAAACATAACCTCATCTTGTTAGGGGGAATCAATAAAAATAATATTAGTATGAAGGATTTACATCCAGTCTTGGGACCAGCTAGCTTCTGAGTTTGAAAAGAAAATGATAGAGGTTCCAGAAACTCAAGTTTCATCTTTATCATGGAATTTGTTTAGGGAGGTGGGTTCCAGTAATATGAAGTTTCTCTTTTATGATTATTTATAAGTTGGTTATTTTGTATTTTTTGTTTTTTTTTGTAAAAGTATGAGATGTACCTATGTTAGGTTCAGTGCTTTGGATTGTTATGCTGAAAGCCTGGTGCTTGTAGTAATCACTACACATGGATTCACTTTATATGGGTATCAAACCATTAAGTATTCAACAGAGCTTGCCTTTAGGATTTTGTCATTGAGAGGGAATGGCTTTTCCATTGGTTCTGGTCCTGTGCACTTCTACACAAGGCTGTTTATTGAAGGGTCCTACTTTGTTCAAGGCTTCAATATGGTGAAACTACTGGGGAGGAGATGATTCTGTGTAAGTTTTGAGTCTTTTGTTTTGGTTTTTAAGTGGTGGTGTTGTATTTCATGGTTTCTAATTTTATCCTTAAAAGTGTTTTGATAATAAAAAATTAATTTTCAGTCAATCGAAGACTCGTGTTATTAACTGGTGGATTTCAGCAGATGTGATGATGTAGTTCATATTTCTAGTTGAGTGTTTATAGAATGTGATATCTTCTTGTTTTAAATTAGGTTTATCTCTATGTGTGTTCATTAAGTTTGAGCTCTCAACTTGATATCAGTTGTCTTCATACACTATTGCATATCTCTTCTACATGAGTGAGTATCCTTCTATTTTTATTAGAGACAACATGAATATTTGGATCCTTTTTTCTTCCTCGTAATGTACATATATCACTTAAATAAATATGTTCTATAAAAAATTTAATAGACAATAATTATAATAATAAATTTCATTAAATTTGATAATGTATCCTTGAGATTAAATTTATTCAAAAATAAGTATATTGAAATAGTAGTGGTGAATTAGTCTGGTGGTGTCTCGAAGTCTGGAGGTATGTTATTCTAACGACATGAAAATGGTAGTGTCTTAAACTTAGCCAAAATTTCAATTTACTAGTATTGTATCAACTAGAAGTGTCTTATACTTATCTAAAATTCTATTTTGGTGGTATGAAACTAGTAGTGCCTTATCTGGGGGTATATCGTACTTATCCAAATTTATGTTTTGGTGTCATGAAATCTTGATGGTGTCTCATACTTTACCAATCTTTCACTCTGGTGGTATGCCATCAAACGGTGTCTCAAACTTAGTGAGATTTACATGTTGATAGTGTCTTAACATGACGATGTCTTATACTTTGTAAAAAATATGAATTGTTGGTGACTTATCCACTGTAGTGTCTTAACCTCAACATTGACTCATACTTAGGAAATTTCATCCCCTATCTCAAATATAATGAAATACTTATAGAAAAAATAAAATTCATTAATATCACAAGAATCATGATTTTGTGATCACTAAAATAAGGAGGTCAATGACTTTTCAAAATGGATTTGTTTTAAAGACATAGATATTGCATTCTTGCACAACTGGAAATAAGATCTATACCAACAGTTTTGGGGAAACCGTTTGTATAGTTCACTTATATGGACTTATACCAACGGTTTGGCAAAAACCATTGGACATATACCAATGGTTTTGGAAAAAATGTTGGACATAATCCAACGGTTTTGGAAAAAACATTGGTATATGGACCTATGCCAATGGTTTTGGCCAAACCGTTCATATATGTCCATAATAGAGACCCTATACCAACGGTTTTCCCCAAACCATTGGTATAGGTCTCCACTATACCAACGGTTTGTCAAAAACTGTTGGTATAGGTCCCAAAATAAAATAATCTATACCTATGGTTCTCAAAACCATTGGTATAGGTCTATACCAATGGTTTTGAGAACCATTGGTATAGTTACATGTATTTTTTATGGAATCATCTTATTGAGAAGATTAAATAAATCAAAATTTAAAATATTTATGATAACACCTATCATATATTTATGAAATTATGTTCACAAAAGTCAAGATAGGTTTGTGGTTAGGTTATTTAATCATAAACTGCAGGTACTAGGATCAAAACCCACCGAATGCTTCTTTTTTGAAATACAAATAAAAACGGTTTTGTGGAACCATTGGTATAGATTTTTCATATTACATATACCAACAGTTTTGGGAAAACCGTTGTTATAGACCTATCCCCACAGCTTACTTAGCCACATTTCTATAAACTGTTAGTATAGGATATACCAACGGTTTGGGGGCCAATACCAACAATTTCAAACCGTTGGTATAGGTTATTTTTCTACTAGTGTTGGAATTTGAATTTTTATAGATTCTTTTATGAAATCTAGGGATTTGTGATCAAACCCTAGTTATACCATTGGCCAGTTATTGATTTTGTTTTGTAAGACTCAGGTAAAGTGAATGGATTTGTGTAGCATGATATTTTCTCTTGTTGTCATCACCTTCGTAGTGGGATAGTTTGGTGGTGACAGATGGTCACATGGAGACAAGTCTAGTCTTGTCAGGTTTTCTTTTCTGGTTTATTTAGTTTTTTTTGATTCTGTATGTATCATAAATAGGTATTCCTTCTTCCAATTTTTACTTTGATTGATCTTTGGTTATAAATGAGACTTATGTGTGTTCTTTTCTTGCACCTGACTTTATGGTAGAATGTCTTGGGTGAATTTTATAGTTGATCTGGGCTAGTTCATTACATGATACTTGAAAATTATTATTAAAATGTATAAAAAAATGTACGATTACCAATTTTCTATTGTAATACCACTTAATATTTTTTTCCAGTATCCCATTTCTCACTGATTTAAAAGTTGGTTTTTAAGATTATCCCAAATTTACTTTCCCTGGGGATTTGATGTCTGTATCCTAGCATGAGGTGGGGTATTTTCTCCACTTGATCATGATGTATAATATATTTTCCATTTTTTAAATCATTACATATTGAGAATAGAAATAAACTATTCTATACTAACTCATAGGACTTCTTTAAACTCAATTAGGACTAATTTCTTTGGGAATCCTGATATCATGAATAATGTAAGGATTATTTCTTATTCTTCACCCTTGTACCACCAAAATAGGGCTTATTCTTCAAGTTATATAGTCATCTTAACCTTTTATTTCATTATATAAGTCAAGCCTTTTATGATTCATGTTTATTCATCTACTGTGAGTTGAGCTCCACTTCTTTTCCAAATTTATAAAAAATTCCATATTTCAATTAATCATTATTTTCATTTAATTTAGATTTATCTTCTTATTTTTTATCATACATAAATTTTATTTATGAACAACTATATTTCCCTTATTGGTTTTAGCCTTCCATTTATCAAATTTTTCATGGGATTTAGAAAACTCAACATTCATATTTAATATCAATACAACATCATCATTTTTAGTATCACTATCATCAATTTCTATCTTATAAATAGTAACCTCTAATGTATCTTCACCATGGTGCCTAGAGTTTTCAAATTATTCCACATTGGACTCATACGATATCATATTTTTCTTCTTGAATAATCTTTTCACTAGTTTTATCATGATTTTATCATCTTTAAAATAATTCTTCATAGATTCCTCATTGTCATCATCTTGGATTTTTTTTAAAACACTAAGTATTGATATGATCTAACTTTACTCATCAGAAGAAAGCAAGTGGAGGGTTGAATCTAAATTTACCTTTTCTTCTATTAAGGTTAGATAAAAGTACGTCCATCACACCATCGACCTTATATTACTGTGTATCTACATTAATAGATAGAGTATTCATTACCTTGAAGAAAATTTATATGAGTTTTCCTTCTCTCAAAAATCATTTTCATCATTTCTCATTTCATATGTGACTAATGTTCTATGAATTAAATCCAGTGATATATCCTTTAGATCTTTTTCTTCATGTACATACACTTTGGAATTAAACTCTGATGGTAGTATCCTCAAGTTTTTTTTTCAGTATCTTGGTATAATAAATATGTTCTCCAAGACCTTTCATGTCTTTAGTAAAATCATTTAGATGAATAATTTTTTTAAATTTCAATTAAACTCATCCTTTGGTATTTATATTTATTCCGTAACACTTTCATATTTACATATTGAACTTTGAAATCACATTCATAAATGTTCAAGAGTTTTTCCAACATTTAATGATATGTTTTTTAAGAAATTACCTTGGTATATATAAGGTTGGATAAAGATCCACCTAATACATTGATCACCATTTAATACACATCCAATTATTTGTGGACTCTTTATGATAAGGATCCACTTTCCCTATTCACTATAATTCCATGAATAAATATTATGTACACTACCAATCCCAATTATTTTAAGTAGTTATATATCGTGTTCTTCCATATCTAGAAAGTGTTACTTTTTAATATTGGTATACCTTTTTGATTCACCACTGTTACTTATTCCATGATCTATAAGAGAAAACATCAACCCAAAAGTAGCCTTTGATACAACTTGTTAGTCTAATATCAAGGAAATTACCCTAATGTATGGGGGGGGGGTGAATCAGGTTAACATATATTTTAACCCTTTAATACCTTGACCATGATATTTTTCTCTCAATGTATGGGACACCACTTCCCTATCCCTTACTTTCTCTCAAAACGTGATGAAATAAATAAATGGAACATAAATGATCTTACTTATTTCACCCTAATCAGGATATTATAATTATTATGTGATGAAGGATGTGTTAATGGACTAGAAAAAATAGAGCACACTACTTCTTTTGTTTAATATAATGGTGTGGTCTCATAAACCCTTCAAACTCACTGCTCAAAAAAGATGAGAAACCTCATTAACTCTAAATAAATAGATGGACTCATTATTCACTTTGTAAAATCCTTAAAATTATTCAAAAATTTAAGATTTGGATAATAAAATTAACATTTTATGTCTCTTACAAACCCTCTAATGATGTTCTAGTGAGATGAATCTCCCAGAATTCCCTTCTTCTTCATTTCTCTCAATCTTCCAAAAAAAACATTGAGATGTCCTCTAAATCTCTATTCCTTTTGGAGAATATTATCTTTGTTTTTTCAATCCAATGGCTAGTATTGAATAACCTAATTATATGATTATTACAAGTGAATTCTATGATTAATTGGATTATTATTTTCCATTAAATATGAATTAGATACCTGAAGATATAATAAATAACCTCATCTCTTCATTTCTTCCTAAAATTGCTAGCTGACTAAAACTACCTAACTACGGTGTGGTCTATTATTCAATATCATAACAATATCTTATTTGAAAAAAATATGGAATGGAATCCTCCACTATGGTGTAGTCTCATTTTCCTTAAAACTCACTATGATATGGTCATGAACACTATGACATAGGAACCTACAATTGACCAGATCCACAAAAACCATTTCAATTTTAATTATCCACGATCTCAGCACATACTGCTTAACTCCACTTAACTCACTAAAACACTTGTGGCATAACCACTTCTATTTAGATGTGTATTTCTTTAGACTAGAATATATCTATGTCAAAATTCTACTTATGCGGTGTGGCTTCCTCCACTTCGGTGTTACCACCTATAGGAATTGTAGATCCCATATATTATTAATTTTATTAAATCTGGAACCTCAAAAATTAAAGTAACATTTGAATAATGGGAAAATTATCTTCAAAAAGGACCATGGAATGTCCATATATTCATGATGATGACACCTTGAACATTCCAGTTTCACTAAAACTAATCAAAATTTCCTTTGAAATGACCCTACACTATGGTAATTTTGATTGTGTCTTGGAAAAAAATCTCTAAATCCCACGTTGAAAATTCCTCTACAATTTTAGAACTATATAATAAACTCAATTACTTAGAAGCTCATTCATGTTTGAATATCATCAATGATCGCATAATACCTCATGTTCTTCCCTTATCATGAGATTCTATGAACCACCTCTCATAGATTCATCGGTATGGTGTGCTGTCTTCACACACATTTGTTCTTTCATGCATGAGTGATCACATGTAAACAACCTTACTAACCCTCTCATCTATGTGGAACCTAGGTTCATCCACTAACTTGTTTGGAGGTTGATGGAGTGCTGTCCTTGAGTGTTCTGGGAAATATTTTGGATCCCTATTACCATCATTATGGCGCAATCATTGATTCTATGGTATGGAAATTTTTTGAAATTCCCTTATTATTTTTCAATGGTCTTTTATATTGTATATATGAAAAAACTATGACACATAATTCTAAAATAAAACACATCATATGGAATAAAGTAGGGTCTATAACATGGGGTCTGTCTTTTAGTTATATCTCTTCTTCAATAGATTCTAATAACTTTATAGAAAGGATAGATTAACATGAATCCATAAAAATCCTCCAAGCATCACTTGAGCACACTTCTTTAACTTTTCAACAAACACAACCTGTTAAAATATTCTAAAGGGTTTTTGGCCAAAAACTATACTCAAAAACTATATTCAAGTTCATATTTTAACTTACAAAACGAGTTCAAGGTAGAAGAAAAACTAACTTTATTATCTCGCCAAACATGTAATGTAAGGCTCTATCTTGAATTAGTTTATGATTTTAAACTAAATCACTCATTATTAATCATATAAACATTTTATAATTATGAATAAATTAAGGAATAAACATTTAAATAAATGAAGAATTAAAATATTTAAACATTAGATAAATACTTACAAACAATTCATAAATAAAATCTAATTATAAACATTTTATAATTTTAGATTTGTTTTATGGGAATTCTATAAATATTTGCATCTAATTTTATATTTATTCCATAATTTTGAATAGAAAAACTTTATATTTAAGAAAAAGTGAACTCTTTCATATTTATCATTATATGGAATTTCAAATTTAAATATATTATATTATATGAATTATAAACTATTTATAATCCAATTTCTGTTATGTAAACATTTTAAATAATATAAATATCATATACTTAATTTTTTTTAAACCATGATCATATTAATGATCAAAACTGTTATTGATGTGTCTTAAATAATATCTAAATAAGTCATAATTTTTATCTTGAACAATTTAAATTAATTATCAATAATTCATAATTAAATTATATAATAATTTATATTTTGAACTTATGTAATAATTTATAACCCTTTATAAATTATCTCCTATGATTTCTAAATAAACAATTTTATTTCCAGATCATAAATCATATTGTATAATTTTTTTAAAATATATTTTAAATATAAAAATTTAATATTTATGGTATATTTAATAATAAATGTTTCATAAACATTTATCAATTAATTATAATCCTTTTATAATCAATTAACTAATTAACTATTTATAAATTAATAAATATCCCCAAAATACCATTTACAACAATTTATAAATATTTTATAAACCATTTAAATCGTTTTATATTTTATTTTTTTTTAACAATTTTAAAACACTTTTTTACCCTTAAATAGAATCCCTATTTCTCATATGTGTAACATACTTATACCCTTACATAAATACTTTATGTATGGTTAATTCGATTCTGCTTCCCTCACATTAGGGTAGAACCAATTTTATTTATGAGGTGTAAGGTTAGACCTACAACTGAATTAAGGTAACACATCTATTACATTTATAAAATCCTTAAAAAATAGGTACAAACTTTAAAAAATTAATTTTAAACCTTCCATATAATGGTAGATTAGGCAACCCTTATAGAAATATTCTACGTAAGTGTAACCTTAAATTTTTTTACACTACATAAAGTTAATTCAGGGGAAGGACTTTACACATCTATAAGAAATACTTAGATACCTTTATGTAAATAATCAAATATAGGTAATGTATTGTTTACCTTTATGTAAAAATAAAGTCCCTCCTTGTGTCAAGGTACCTTTCACTAACCCTTATACAAGCTTTAAAAATGTTGTAAGCCTTTACCCAAAAAACTTTATAAATATTCAATAAATTAATGATTACCCTTTCATGAACCCCTTCACATAAAGGTAAATCACATATTAGCTTTGCATGATCACTCACATAAAGTTAATACACTGGTTACCCTTACAAAACTAATCTACATAAGGGTAATTCCTTATTTAACTTTATGTATCCTAGCTTTGACAAGGTAAACCATTTATGAAACTGAATGTCTATAAATGTGAAATGTTGCCTTGTTTTCAGTTCCTTCTTCATTTTATGAAATATTGAATATATCTAAATCATGGATTCCCTTTGATACCACAATAGTGTTTTAAACTAATATAACACCACTTATTAGAACACGAAAAAGAGATTTAAACCCTAGTATGAGATTCTCTATACAAGAAATATTAAACCTATGATAAAATTGAAATGATGAAATACAATAAATGTATTACCTTACATAAAATATCATATGAAACATATTTAAACACCATCAAATTATTTTGATAAAGATCACAAATGTTAATTTAAAATACATCCCCTCTCCGTTGTGTGCCAATGGGTTGAGCGAAGCATACACTATTTAGATGGGATATATCCTTCTTCAATAACTTGTTAGAGAATCTAATGAAAAGGATAAAGATAAAGAGAGTATTCTAGTGCTAGAAGTTTTGACCAAGTATCATGGAATAACCATTTAACACACAACCATTTCATGTTAGTGGTTTATAAATCCACAAGAATGCACATAAGGTTGTAACATTTACTCATGCACTTATAATTCAGGAATAAATACTTCTTTTTCTAAATAATTCTTCCATAGTATTAATTTAACTTCTCCTCATTGTTATATCTTAAGAAATGTCTCCTTAAATCCTAACCAATCATGGGGGAACATATCAAGTGTCTAATGTTGACTAAGACCACATAAAACAATATACCCTTTCTTGAAAATCATAATTTACTTGATAATGATATAGATCATATATATATCATAAAAAAATATTGATTTAGGGCATGTCAATTTCACCTAGATGGTCTTTCAGGAAGCTTTCATTGGATTTAAACCTCATCATTGGGAGATCGATCCTTATTGATTATAAGTGATTTCTCACTTCTTACTTCATTATTCTTACCTTTATTATTCACTAGGAGATGGCCATTATCAATGGAAATACTGGTTTTAGTGATTATATGGTTATATATTTAGGTGTAATGGTGTATTCTGGGGTTTTAATATTCCCTCAATGCGATTATTGTCTTGTGGGAGTCACTTCTTCAATTTTTCCTTGCACAGTGAGTTGGAAAGTGATGATCGAGGTAGAGTATTTGCGTTAAATTTTTATTTTTTATGTATATGTGATATTATCATGATTTTGTTTCATTTTGGGTGGATAATAATATTTGGTCTATTGAATATATTTAGTCATACATAATTTAATTTAAGGGGAAGGGGAAGATATCCCATGCGACTTACTTAATTTCATGATGTTGCTTTACCATAATTTCATGCGAGATGTTGTTGATTATGAAATGTACCTACAACTATTAATATGTTGTTTTTTATGAAATATATTTGTAGGAATCATCTAACATGAATATTCTAAAGCCTTTAAATATGTTAATTAATTAGGATATCTTTAAAAAATAAATTTGTTTGTCACCATTTTTCTTATGAAGTTGATTTGATGTGATGGTTTGTGTGATGGACGAAATTGTGGGTATTATTCCATATTGAGAATGTGCGTTGGACTGTGTCGATTATGTGTGATATAGATGAATTGGTTTGATGTGGAAAAGGTTGATGAACTTATTTTTTGGTTTTTTAGTTACTCGATAGTTATGTAATTCTTGAAATGGTAAATTATAATAAGTGATCTTAACATGGATCAAATGGTTTGGGGATAGAAATAATTGAATTATAGATGGTATATAAGATAATTATGCTTAATTAAAATGGAAATGGATGGGAATAAACAAAGGGATTCTCTATATAATGACTTTTCATTAAATATATAAAGATAGTAAATGAATTTGTAAGTGGTTAATAATTTATGTGGTTAAATGGGACTATGAAATTGATGTTTGATTGTGTACTTGGTAAGTGGGACTGGATGAGTGGTTTGTATTATAGAAATTATGTTTACGTGTGACAGTGGTGATGTAGAGGTTGTGGTAGTTGGGTGGTTTTGTTTGTGTGAACCCATAGGATGGTTTTGTGTGAAACCATTATTCATTGTATTTTTATTTTTATTTCTTTATAAAATCCACTCAATTCATGTGTTTACAAAAAATCTTAAAGGTTTTAGGCTTTTGAAATTTTCCCTAAACATCCAGGTTGGAGATGGTAGATAGTGGGATACCCCTTCTCCCCCACTCTCTCTTCTAGGAGAGGTTATTATGCATGGACTGTGAAGGATTGCTGCTATAGTACAATAGTTTTGATGATTTTTGAGGGGATTAAGTGGTTAATAATGGGGGTAATTCATGGTAGGAGGAGGTAATGAGGTTGATTTACTTCAAGTTCATGACACTCTATAATTCTGGTTAGGTTATAATGGTTATGGGATAGTGATGATGTGATGGTTGTGGCACATGGTGCTATTATGATGAGGTTGTGATGTGGTGATTGGAACAGGTTGAGAGTTGGGGTTTTCCCATTTTGATGAGGCTTTTGATGGTATGAGGATGATGGATACAGAAGGAATGAGTATGAAAAGATTTATAATGTTAGGGAATGAGAGTATAAAACCAGAAGGGAAGTAGCGTGAGGTACCCATTTTCAAAATGAATCATCTTATATTATTATACTTGGATATTTTATTTGGTGAGTGAGCCTTGGCGAGGTTGGAAACTAGTTGACATTATAGGTGCTTGTTTATTTTTTTATTTTTTTCAAAAGGGTATTATTATGCCATTCTCAAATTTTAAATATAATTATTGGGCATTATCCTACTAATTATACATGTTATTCTCACCCTGATATATATATATATATATAATATTTGTTTTTGGTTATTGGGAGGGAGTTGGATACTAAATTAGAAATTTAGAGCATGTAACATGGAGCTGTTGAGTTGTTTCCGTAGAATTCTTTGAGTATATTTGTTTTGGAATTGTATTTGTATGAAATTAAATGCATCATGGGATATTTATAGGTTTCTCCTTTTTTATTTTATGATTTTTTTGTGGTTAATTTTTATGATCCTTGGGCCTATGGGGGTAATTAATCCCATATTTATACTTTATATCCACAGTTCTAGTTGCTAACCCATGGCCTATTGTAGGTGGGCCTTGATGGTCACTCTCATCTTCTCTATCATCCTATGATGGGTTTTAAATGGGGATGATTCATGAAAAGTTTCCTCTATTACATCTATAGGAATTTACTTTCCATTATTCAACCTACAAAACCTATCATCAAAAGAATAAAAAAACCTACCATTTTTTCATTTGGGATGCCAAGAGGGATGGTTGCAACTACATGGATAGTTGGTTTAGACAATCTAAGATATATGAGGGAGTTATAATCAATCTAAGAAAAATCAGGGATATCATAAAATTATTACAAGATGAATTTTTGTTGGGAACTATTCTCCGACCATTCTATGTGAGAAAGATTCATTCAAAAAATTTATGTATCCTCTCCAACTATTTTTACTGAGCAGGATTTAAAGGTCTCAAATATTTATAATATTCTATGTGACTCTATTACCATCATTAATAATAATATTTTATGGATTATTGGTAGGGGTGACATCAATTTTAAACAAAATCTGGGCTGGTAAAATCTTATTCTTCCCAAGGTTCCCAATTCCAAACATCAGCTTTAGTTAGGCATATGCACACCTCAAGTTCATGGAAACTATTCTTGACATGGATCAAAGGATCCTACTCTCCTTCATCCAATTTTTCAATGACCATGATGGGTTTTTCTTCACTCCAACTCCATCTAGTTTCTTCAACCTTTCTAATTTTCATAGCTGTATTCATGGGAAAATTTGTGAGGATATTTAGGATAGCTGGTTATGGCGTAAATCCATTCCTAGAAAGATTAATTTTATTTTTTTACGATATGAAATCATGCATTATGAGTGTAAATAAAATTATAGAATAAAATCATCAAATTTGTGTTGAAATGAATGTGTTGTGAGTGCATGTGTAATGAATCCATTATTTACCTATTTTACGAAGGGGAGTGAGCACACTTTGTATGGATTCGAATCAATGGATACATGGATGAAATAAAACATTTCATCTATACTGATCATTTGATAACATTACTAATTTATCATAATGCAAGAAAGTTAATAGAGTTTCAGGCTGAGCTGATTATTTTTATCATTGAATGCTGGGTTATTTGTGACCTCTATAATGATGCCCTCCACAATGAAACCAAACCATTGGAAAGTAGTATCAAAGAATAATTTTATTCTTGTGTTGTAAAAATATTTTAATTCTTCAACATATTTTCAATTCCATTTTATATCAATATATTTATTCCAAACACTTTATCATATGATTCTAGGTTCAAGGAATATCCAAGACATTTGGTTCAATAGAAATAACCTAGCCAGGGTTTAATTATTAACTCATATGGTTCTACAGTCAATGATATTATGCAAATATGTGGCCCCATTCGAGATTATATGGGATCTATAATTTTTTCCTTCTAAGATTACTATGATGATGATTGATCTCACATTGTTGAATCACAATCATTTATTTATATATTTTCTGCATTCTCATATGGAGATATTATTTTATATGTGGTCGATTTGGATTCAATATTTCTAATCAACTACTTGATGGTGCTCCTCCCATGACACTAGCGTATCAATTACACTATCAGAGTATGTGGGGAATTTATACTTCAAGGAGTGGATATCTGATATACTTAACATGAGTGGAATTTTGTGGTGGATTTTCTAGATTCTAAAGGAGTTCAGGAAGAGGTACTGATTATATATTCAAATATTGGATCACTCCCTAGGGATTTTGAGGATTTCATCCATAATGATTCTATTTGGATTCATCACTTTCATCCTCTGTGATCTTTTTTTTTATTTTACTTTCAATGAATTACTCTATTTTAATAAAATGATTCAAATAGTTAGTCATCCAAACCTACTAATGCATTAAGGAACAATATAACTTCTATCTACTCTTGTCACATAATAAGTCCAATTCAACCATTATATGAAGATAATGTCTAAAAAAACATACCATAATGTTCCCTAAGTATCCTAATATATGGTCATGGAAAAAAATTAATAGTAATAATGGGTATCAGAAATATCAATATTTCCCCATTAAATAGAACAATATGACTATCCAGGAGAATATCCCATAATCAACTTAAAAATAAAAGGATATTCACAATAAAATGAAAATTAACCATATCAAAAGAATGATAACAAGGTGATATTAAAGAGTAGTTTCATGGTGCATGGATATCAATAGGAAGTAATCCTTCATTATGATTTATAAAGATTTCATGAATTATCCAAAGCATATCACTTGAGTGTCTCAAAATAGGTGTATAGTTAGCCTATCTTGTCGTGTACTGAGTGAAAGCATAGTTAATATAAAACCAACCTTTTTTAGGGTTATTACCCCTAGGAGAATTAGATCCCAAAACTTTATTCACATGTTTGTATCCAAACTAGGATTTTATTTCTAGGAATCTACACTCTCTTTACATTACCAAAATTTTAGAATGATTTATGGATATAGTGGTGTTTGGAAATTATAATGACTTATGAATGTAGTATAATGAGATTTAATTTCCTTGAAAATATAATAAGGAGTTAATTATAATGAATCTTAATAACATTTTTCTTTTAAAAGAAAATGGAATATAAGGATTTCAAAAATAAAGGTAGAGGAGGGGTTAGGAACCCTTAACTTATAGAGTAGCTCCACATATTTTTAAATGAACACCTTTAAACATTATTAACACCTTAGAGAGACTCTTGAGTGGGAAAATTGGGAGGAATTAAAGCTCAATGGATTTAGATTTCATAGTAAAGTGGGAATGAGTGGGTATTTATACTTGCGTAGGGGGTATTTTTGGGTTAAAATATTTATTATTATTATTATTTAAGCCAACTAATTTTGGGAGGGATTGATTACCATGATATTAGTTAGACTTTATTAAATAAAACATTTTATTTTACATTTAAATAAATCCATAAATTAATGTAAACTTACAACCACTCTATTAAATTTAAAAAATCCAGAAATAGTTTTAAATAGGATAAAAAGTAATTTAGGTTCCAGTTTCTAAATTCAACTTAATATTTTGAAATTCATTAAATTACTCCTTAAATATATTTTTGACTAGAAAAAAGGTTTCATAAATTTTTAAGTCTTTCTTACATAATAATGATGTCATAAAAAACAAGGTATTAATAAAATTGTTTTTTTAAATTCACTAAAAAATCAACTTATTTATAAAATGTTCAAAAAAATAACCCTAAGATAAATTCAACATGATAATTGTAACATCCCAGGTAATTAAAGAGTACAAAATTTCATATGTTTTTAAATATTTTTTAAATAAATATTATTTTTACTTTAAAAGGGATGCTATGTTCGATGGCGTACCCGACATGCAATAATAAGTTTCTCCAAAATCTCATGTTGCACACAAGGCTCAGTCATACTGAAAAATAATAATATAATATTATTGTTTCAAATAGTAGTTAATACCTAGATGTTGTATTCAGGAAGGAACATAAATAACCATATTATTATTACACATGTTTGTTAAATGTTTTTACATTTATCTAATAAAATTTAGAGGCTTAAAATGAGAATGAATCCAATTTTATGCATAAATACTCTAATATTTTTTTTAAAGGTAGTTTTACCACCTTTTGATGGAGAACACTTTTTAAATATAGTTTTGGTCACTTTTATATATTCTATTTTAAAAAAAAAACTTCTTATTTATAATTGGGACAACAAAATTTACTTTGGGTAAATTTTTGGTATTTTTATGATAAAGTTCATTTTTTAGTAAATAGTGAAAAATACTGCATTTTAATTCAAAAATGCATTTTAATATAATTTATTTATATAGTTATATTGAAATTTTAATTGGTTTTAAATTGTAATTGGAATATATTTCTATCCTTTAATACAAGTTTGGTCATTGTAAGTAATTTCACTTTGAAATTGGGAATAAACACATGTTCATCATTGGGCAATTTGTACTTCTTAAAAACACGTTTTTTGGTTTTGACAATGATAATTAATTTTAAATTAATTTCTGAAATTTATGTGTTTTAAATTTGAAAAAATAGATTCCATATTTAGAATCATGAGGAACAAATTTTTTAAATAGGCACCTTTTATTTTTATACATTATGAATAGTAACTTCAGTAAATATTTTATTTACCATGGTTAAAGAGAAAATATTGTAAATAAGGGTAAAAAATAATATTATAATAATATTAAATTACCCTAACACATATCATTACCCTCTTTTACGAGATATGTCCGACCATGGGCATCCTTGGGTTTATTTGAGGACCCCATGGGGCCACTTGTGTGTGAAAATGACATTTAATTACTTTTAATTTAAAGTAAAGGAAAATATAACCTAAACATGTATCTTTTAGTCAAACAATTTTTATATAGGGTTATATAAGTTATCTATTTGACTATAAATATTAATTATAAAGATAAAAATATTTACTACATCATGGTATTTTATTTATAATTTTGAGACATTAAATAAATAAATATATTTATGACACAATGATGATGTAGTGATTACCTTGTTAATGAATGATTTAAATAAATGAGACTATAAAAATTTAAATTAATTTATTTTTAAACTTTTTATGCCATAAAAGAATTTTATTGATGATTATTACTTGTTATATTTTAATTAATTATGTTTTTTTTGAAATAATCAAGTTATTAATTTTTTAAAAGTAATGATTTGAATAGTATAAAAATTGACATAAATGAGTTTTTAAAAAAAAATCTATTTTATTAAATGATATAATAGTTATAAAAATCTAAGATTCATCCAAATTACTTATATAATATTTAAAATTATATTAATAAACCACTTGAGGTTCTATTTTTATTTTATAGTAACTATATTAACCATATAGTATGAATATACAAGAAGACATGGTTAAAGTTAAATTAGTTAACTAAGGGTTAAAGCTAAAAGATAAGGTTAAATTTGTGACCTATACTTGTCTAAAACCTATTGGTTAAGACTTTTTCGACTCAAAAGCATCTTATCAGTGAAATAAATGACTTTGGGACCTTTTTAAATTGAAAATTATTTTATAATAAAATAATACCTTCTAAATTTCTAAAAGTGCCCCTCCTCCCTCTTATAAAAAGACACCACCTATAAGCCATTACTCACACATCTCAAGCCTCTTAGATCATCAAAAATCTACTCTAATAATTTCCCAACATTACTCCCTTACTCTTAGATGAATTACCCTAGGCAAAAGGAAATTCAAGAAAGTCCTTTGGCTCAAATCAAAAGAAGTTACCCAATTTGAGGTAACATCTTCTCTCAAGTTCCTTTCCTTTATTTTCCCTTCTCCACTCCCTATGTTTTTTTATTTTTTTATATAAAAAAAACATTATCCTAAATATACTATGTTTTTTATGAGAATTATTCAAACTATAATTACACACACCTCAATCTAATGGGTATAGAACATACTGCTTTTGTGGACGGCGAATTACTGCCTAACGAAATGATGATTGTGAAATATTCTATTACCACTTCCTATAGTGTCCATTATGATAGAAATGTAATTACATATGATATATATAATATTTATTTTATCTCTATTCTTATTTAATTCTCATTTAGAACATACCTTTATGCTTTTCATGTTGTATAAATACGATAATTTCATTTGAGGAAGTGCAGACTACCGCCCCCTCAAAGTGATATGACTCGTTCATGCTCTACATGTAATGTATAAATGATATAATTATTGAACTTTTGTAACATATATAACATAGAATTTATAATTTAATTATAATATACCTATGTATCATTTATTTTTCAATCTTTTAAATATTAAAAAGAAATGAAAGTAGCCTTCATGCGTTTGTACGACTTACCATCTCTACAAATGGTGCGTTTCATTTATTATATCCAAATGTTATGAACTATTATAAATACCTAAATAATGAATATAAATAAATATATGCTAGATATATATGATATATATGATATATTAATCCTTAATATCATTCTAGATATAATATAATTTTGATCACATGGACAATTTGTAATTATAACAAGTTCATTTTTGACTCAAGTACCGAACATCGACAAAATGAAAGATATGAACTTGAATAATTATATGATTTTTATAGCAAGTTAATAAGTTATATAAAATGAATAATAAACTTGAAAACGGTTCTTGAAAAAGTATAAATTAACTTAATTTTATTATTCAGGAAGAACAAGGAACATATGTGATGATTCAGACTCTAGGTAAGGGACTTCATATCAATATCCTTTCATTGGGGAATGTTTTGATAATATAAACCTCTTTCTTTTACACGTTGTATAATAAAACAATTTGAATTTTAAATTCATTTAAAGGGAACCTTTTTCTACGAAGTGTTTTACTAAATGACAAAAGAAATGTTTTTAACGTATGCGGCGACAACAACCTTTCCACCGTCGTGGGAATTATTTTGTATATAGATTCCTTAACAAGCCGTGATGTTTTTAAAAGGAAAATAAATACCATATACCCCATTTTATGTAATTTAGTATTGAAAATGGTTTTTGAAATGGATTTAGTATTTCAATATCATGAAATGATTTATTGTGATTCAAAAAGATATGTTATTAGTGAAATGTTGATATTTTCAATATTTTATATTATACTTGGACATTTGACATGTGGTTATGTGATAAAACCATGACGAATGGTTATATGATAAAAAAATGGCAGGTGGTTTTGTGATAAACCAATGATGGGTAGTTATGTTATAATCTCCAATGAATTGGATATGGAAGTTAGCTGTATGGATATTCTATTTGTAAGAATGATTTGTGGAAGTTGACCATATGGTTATTCAATTTATGTAAGATTATGACCCAAGTTTACCTTTTATATGTTATGTGTGATTTATATGGGTTTTATGGTAATCTTTTTGTTAAAAAAGTGTAAGCAATGTGCTTTTATTCTGGGAAGAGTATTTACTACTTCATAATGGTGAAATGTATTACTTATGATAAAGTATTCATGGTTTACATGTTGTTTTGAAAAACTAACATTTTTCATTATTTGTATATCCCTTACTAAGTTTTTTATGTTCATCCCAAGTTTTGAAATTTTTTTCATAGGATTTAAAAGTGAATAGAGTCAAGGATGGGATCAAGGAAAAGTTGTGATTTTTAAGCATGAAATGAAACGATTTTCTTTCGTAAAAGTTTTTGTTTTATGGATAGCGAGTAGAAGTGTCCATTTTGTAATAATAAAGTTGTTATGTATAAGTTATTTCCTAATTATCTAAAGCTCTAAACTTGAAGAGTTCATCAATGTGAATTATTAACTTAATTCAATATTTTGTAATGTTTAAGGTCAAGTCCTTATAGTTGGTATCAAAGGTTGGTTTAGATAACTTTTGGAGTTATAATTTTGTTAATATAATATCGATAAATGATTTTTAAATTATGGTAAAATTGAAATGATATAGAATTTAAAGATCACCTTGTTTATTTGTCTAAGATATGTTTGTTTAGAATGGTTTTACATAGAGGAAACAGGGTAGCAGTGCTGAGAAGGCATACATAGGAGAATAACCTTCCAACTCAGCATCCTGAGATGGTTGGAATCAGAACTAAATAGTTTTTTGTAGTAATATTTCAGTTAACTCAGGCTATAAATGGTGTTGGTATATATGCACTAGATTAACAAGATCAAACCCAGAGGAACATGTCTATAGTGGATCATTTCATGAGGCAACATCCCCCGTCATTAAGAGGATCATCTGACCCTATTCAAGATGAAGGATGGATCAAAGAACTAGAATATATTTTCAATTTCATGGGTTGTAAAAACAATCAAAAGGTTAGTATTTCTATTTATCATTTTGAAGGAGAAATAGATCAGTGGTGGTCAATGGTTAAAAATATCAGGGATAGTGAGGCGATTGATTCTCTTGGTTGGGACGAATTCATATGTATGTTTCTTGAGAAATATTTTCCTAAGGCGGTTTGACTTAGAGTGAAAAAAAATTCTTTAAATTGATGAAGGAGGAATAATCATTGGTTGCTTATGAAGAAAAGTTCACTCGACTAGAAAGGTATTCTTCAAATTTCATCTGAGATCTTCATATTTATATAAATCGGTTTTACTGAGGATTGAAGCCATGATATCGAAGAGAATTAGCATCTCATGAATTCAAATTCTATGAGAAACTTGTCAGATATGCTGATAAGGTAGAAATGAAGTTTTATGATGATCAGGTGTTCTATGAGAGAAAGAAAAAGAAGAGGTCCAGTTGGAAGGAAAGGGAAAGTATTCATCAAAGAATAATAGAGGTAAGAAAATTAAATTTCCATCTTGTGAGAAGTGTGGTAAAAAGCATCCTGGAGAATGTTTATCATAGCCTGGGAAGTGCTTTCGATGTGGTAAGACTGGTCATATTGATCATAACTGTAAGGAAGATGATCAGGTAGACAATGAAAAGCCAACAGTAATATTTTTTTTATTGTAATGACTTTGGACATTATGACAATGTGTGTCCAAAGCTAATTACCCACGGTGGAAACCAGTCAGATCAAAAGAATAAGGGTGTGGATAAATCTTTTGAAACTACTACGGTTGATATGGGACCCTCAAATGAAGTAGTATTAGGTAGTTTTTTTGTTTTTTTAGATTATGCCAATGTGTTTTTTGAATCAGGGTCTACACATTCTTTCATTTATGATAAATGTTCAGGTAAATTTGGAATTATAACTCAAGAAATGAATCCATAACTTATGGTAAATACACCTGGGGGAAATGTTAAGGCAAAGAGAAAATATAATAATCTTCCTATCCTTATTTGTGGAAAGAATTTACCTGCCAACCTTGTTGTTTTGCCTCTAGTAGAGTTTGATGTTATTTTCGGAATGGATTGGATTTTTGTTTACCATGCTAAGATTGACTGTAGAGATAAAGAGGTTTATTTTCATAAAGGCTTTTATTTTGTGTACAAGAATGAACCCTTATCTATGATAACATATCTGGAAGCTGAGAAACTGGTAAAATATGGAAATTAATGTTACCTTTCACATATTGTTGAGAACAAAAAAACTGTTTAGATTAATGATGTTTCAGTATTAAATGAGTATCTTGATGTTTTTTTCTGATGAGTTGCCTGGTATTATACCTAATCGGAAAGTTGAATTTACTATTTACTTAGTTTCTGATGCTAATCCAATTCCAAAACCATCTTATCTAATGGATCAAATTGAACTTTTAGAGTTAAAGAAACAATTGAAGGAGTTGTTAGATAAAGGTTTCATTCGACCAAGCATATCACCATGGGGTGATCCAGTCATGTTTATTAAAAATAAATACAGTTCAATGAGACTTTTCATTTATTATAAATCCTTGAATAATATCACTCTTAAGAATAAGTATCCTTTTCTTCATATCAATGATTTTTTTTGATCAGCTCCAGGGAGCTTAGTATTTTTCGAAGATTGACTTGATATCGAGGAACCATCAGTTGAAAGTAAAGGAAGCATACATTCTGAAAAATGTGTTTTGTACTAGATATAGCCATTATGAATTTGTAGTTATACCTTTTGGGTTAACCAATACACCTTCTATATTCATGGATCTTATGAATAGAATTTTCTATGAGTTCTTGGATAAGTTTGTGGTTGTGTTTATTGATGACATTTTGGTATATCGAAAAATTAAATAGGAACATGAAAGTCATTTAAGGGTTGCCTTTCAAACATTAAAATAAAAGAAATTATATGGGAAATTCAGAAAGTGTGAGTTTTTGTTACAACAAATTTCATTCCATGGTCACATTGTTTCAAAAAATTGTATAACTGTTGATCCTGCTAAAACAAAAGTTGTTAATGAATGGACAAGACTCACAAATATAACTGAGATTTTTAGTTTTCTTGGTTTGGAATGATATTAATGAATGTTTGTTGAAAAGTTTTCATGGTTATATATCCCACGGACTAAGTTAACTCGAAAAGTGTTAAGTTCATATGGACAAAATAATGTGATGATTTGTTTTCCAGAATTTAAAAGAAGATTAGTGAATGCTCCAGTTTTGGCATTACCTTCCAGAGATGGTATGTTTTTATATAAAGTGATGCTTTATTGAAAGGACTTGGTTGTTTCCTAATGAATAATGATCAAGTAATTTCTTATACTTCACATCAGTTGAAACCTCAAGATTTAAATTACCCTACACATGATTTGGAATTAACTAATGTTGTTTTTTGCTTTAAAACTTTGGAGGCATCATTTGTATGGAGTTGATAAAAGACAATTTTATCGACTAATTTATTGAAAATAAATTATATAATTTCCTCAAATTGTGGTAACTATGTTAATTTATGGAATATTTGGGATTAGATCACTCATTTGAAAATTTGATGAAAATTCCAATTTTACCCTTTAAAAATTCACTATAGTATTTCAAACATAAATAATTTTATTTGAATTAATTGAACTTAATATTTTTTAAATGTGTTCCAGACATAATTGTATACAAATTTTATTTAAGAAATTGAAGCTAAATCGTGCATTTGATTGGTGGAAATGGGCTATGAAATCAAAGTTGGGATGGACTCCCCAGATTGGACATTGGTTCTATATTTGGGCCATAACGTCTTCATACAAGCTTTTATTGGGCCCAAATTTTGATAGTAGATCTCCAAAAATAATTTGACACAAATTATTATTCTTGAAGAACAGCTGGTTCTTGATTTTGAAATGTCAAATGTGTGGTGAATGTTGTCATAAAATATTTGGCCGAGATTTTCCATTCACAATTGAAACCACATTGAACCTAGTCTCCCCACCACTCTATAAATTGGTGTTTTTCTAATTTGGTGGGGGTTTGGATGTGAATTAGGATATTTAAGGCATAGGATAATTGGTTTCACTCAAATTACACAACCATTGTAAGATGGGTAACTCTTGAAGCAAGGATCCCCTCATCGAAGCCTTCTTCTCTTCTTCATGTTGTAATGTTTTCATTTGTGTAATAAAATTATTTGTTCTTCTTTTATTTCTTCTCTTTTCTTCTATTTTGTTCAAATTATTTCTTCTATTAATATTATTAATTGGTCTATAATCAAGAGTGGATATGAGATCAGGTTCTACCCTTTTAATCTTTTGCTCATCCAAAATGTCTCCATGATGACCACACCGCCCATGGTAGAGTAGTTCTATTATTGATCGATCTATCTTATACCCTATTAATTTAATTATTTTTAATAATTAAGATAATGTAATTAAATTAATATTATCCATGAATTGAGTTTTTGAATTATAAGAAACTAATCAAGAAATTGAACAATTAACCCAAAAACACGCGAGGTCGATTATTGTGTAAATTGTGAGAACACAAACTTAATCGGTAAAACAAGGCCACACAGGATATATTTATAGAGTTAAAATATAATACATAAGACCAATTCATCCTCATTTTTCAGAATGGACATGTGCATTAATTTACACCTGAACATAAGCTATCTTTAGTACATCAATCAAAGTAGGGTGCTTCGATTGCATGTTCTGAAGATAGCCTAGGGTTTAATTCTCTTCATATTTGTGGTAAAGTTAATTCTCGTAGGGTTCGGGGGTTAAAAAATTAGGAGATCATAATTAAGTCGATATTAATTTAAATGATAATGATTAATAATTAATTCAATAGGTAGAGTTATATCTATTACATATTTTAAATATTGTCTAAAAAACATCTTCTTGTTGGGTCTTTTTAATCGAACTTCATTTCAAAAATAAAAACAAAAATATTATACAATATTCTTTCAGAAAAATTATTCTAGTTTTATGAATGGTAAAAAACCCCCAAATCCTTTTAAGTAGTGTTATTATTCCATTTTATGTTATTTTTAAAAAACATTTAATAAGTTTTCAAATTTACTTCCTCCTTTGAGAGACAACCTTGGTCAGCCACTTTACTGCACCTAAGTAACCCGAAACCGAACATTGTTTGAAGGAAACCACAACAATGCCTTTCAAATTGGAACCGTTTTCAGGTAGGCAAGTAATTATTTCAACCATTTATAGATATTTATTTTATTTTTCATTTTATTTTCTTCTTCTCTTATTTTTTCATTCTTTACCCAATCTGAATTTTTCTTCTTCTTTTGTTTTCTTCTTCTTCTTATTTTTGGACCATCAACTCAAACTTCTCATATTTTATTTTATTACGGTCCACTTTTCTTATTTTAATTTTTATTTGATTTATGACACGAACGAATCCTGAATATCTCTTAGATATTGACCCTGAGATTGAACATAGCTTTTGGGCTCAAATCAGACATTCTCAGTCTACAAGAAGTTTCAACATTCAACCAGTTCAAGAATTCCTCCAATCCAGGAATATTGAAATTAGAATTAATTAAAATTCAACCATAAAATAATAACCAATGTCTGAAAATAATGGAAATGAACTTAATAGAAATATTCAAGAATTGGATGCACCTAATATTTAACTATCAACCAAATTATATTTCATAACCGAATCTCGAATCAGACTTTGAACTGAAATCTAGTTTAATTCATCTTCTTGAAAAGTTTCGTGGATTATCTGGAGAGGATCCAAATAATCATTTAAAATAATTCAACATGGTTTGATCAACCCTTAAACCAAGAAATTTATCTGAAGATCAAATCAATCTAAGGGCATTCCCATTTTCACTTGATGGAGTTGCAAAAGAATGGATATATTATTTATAACATGAAGATGTCACATGTTGGAACGATTTGAAATGTATTTTCCTGTAGAGATGTTTTCTAGCATCAAGGACCACTTCCATTCATAAAGAGATATCAGGGATCAAGAAATCCCATGGGGAGTCAATGTTTGAGTACTGGGAGTGATTCAAGAAGTTGTGCGCAATCTTTCCACATCACCAAATCAGTGAAAAACTCCTCATCCAATAATTATATGAAGGAATCACACCTACGAAGAGGATCATGGTGGATTACATAGTTAGAGGAGCATTAGAGGACAAAACACTAGTAGCTGCATGTGCTTTGATTGACAAGATGACCCAAAACTCCCAACAATTTTTCGATCGAGGTACACCACATGTCAGGGGAGTACATTAGGTAAGTCCTTATTCTCTTAAGATTTATTTGATTAATACTATGTTATAAGAATTGATCACTATGATGAGGTATATTGATTTGGCACAAAAGACATCCCAACCCCCTCCTTCAAGGCCTTGTGTAATTTTCACTGAGACAAGCCACCCAACTGATTGTTGCCCCCAACTACAAGAAACAGAAGATTGTGTAGCAGTGTTTCCTAGGAGACAATATCAGCAGTATCAAAAACCATATCCCCCAAATAATCTTGATTAATTTGATCCAATATACAACTAAGTTTGTACGGATCAATCATACATGAGGTATGGCTCTAGAAAACAACAAAGGTCTCCTTTTTCAATAATATTTCCAGCAGCCTCCACCCTACCAATATGGTTTCCAACAAACCCAAAGGTGATTTGAATCTCAAGCATCAAAAAGTCAACAATAAGGGAATAAACCACCCAAATTAGATTTTAACACTGATGAAAGTTTGAAAGAAATTTTTCTTAATCAACAGAATGAGCTAAAAATTCAATGTTCAGAGTTGAGAGAGTTGAAGACACAAATGAGCTAGATTGCCACTGCCCTCCATGAACTGGTAAGTAAGAATTATGGAAATCTAACTTCCTAACCTACTCCAAATCCCAAAGGTAATGTCAGTGCCATCACATTTAGAATTGGGAATAAAAAAACTAATACATCTGAAACTATCGTTCCACCAGGATTCACCTCAACTATGAAGAAGATCCATTCCACACCAACTGATGAGCAATCCAAGGAGAAAGTTAAAGGTAAGAAAAACATTGATGATGTTCCTCCTAAAACCCTTCCATTTCCAAACAGAATTGTATAAACCAAGAATATTGCTGAAGTGGCAATGAAAAAAGATGTTTTGGACACATTCAAGCATGTGGAGATCAATATTCCTCTACTTGAATCCATCAAGAAAATCGCAAGGTATGCGAAATTCTTAAAATAACCTTGTACCAATCGAAGTGGGATCAAGGGAAATAAGAGGATAAATTTTTGAAGGAATGTGTTAGCACTCATTACACTAACTCTAGTAATGCCAAAAAGTTCAAGGATCCAAGTATATTCACTATCCCATGAACTATAGGGGATTTACACTTTTTTGAGGCTCTTTGTGATTTAGGAGCTTCCATAAATTTGATGCCTCACTCTGTATTCTCTTCTTTACAAGTTGGTGAGTTGAAACCGATGATAGTAGTGGTGCAGTTGGAATATAAAGCTATGACATATCCTGCGGGAGTCCTTGAGGATGTACTTGTCTGAGTAAGAGACATGACCTTTCCAACATATTTCTACGTGCTTAACATGGAGGAAGATCATGTAAGTTCAGATGGTCCCATTATCATAGGTAGAACCTTCCTCAAAACTACAAAAAACTATCATAAATTTCAATGAGGGTACACTTTCCATGGATTTTGGGAATGAATTTGTGATATTTAAGGGTATGGACTCAATGAAGTACCCCTCAGAGGACCATTATGCATTTTTTATATCCCATTTTGAACCACCAAATGAAAACCCCATGGAATTTTATTGTCCTATGCTTAGGGAGATTATGATTATTAGTTCTAGTTTGATGTCTATGAGCACTTCCACACTCATTTATAATGAACAAGTATCTCTTATATTTGATTTTTAAATGGATTCATATTCTGATTTTGATCAAGTGAAATCTGATTATGACATGGCTATTGTGTATGATGATGGATTTGATGTTTTATTCTCTGATTTTGATGATTTCTATTCTAATACTGATTCTATTTGTGCACATATTTCAGTTCCTTGAATGTTTCCATCCATACACCACACCCTACACTAAAACCCAAGCCATTGACACCAAATCTCAAATACTCATACTTGTTGAGTGGTGAGAAATTACCCGTTATCATTGCTAATAATCTCCCTTTTGAACATGAAGAAAAACTTTTAAATATTTTAAAGGAAAAAATCAGGGAAATTGGGTGGACCTTGGCTATAATATTAGGTATTATCCCATCCATTTGCATACATAGGATTATTTTTGAGGATGAGGATAAACTGGTTAGGCAGCCACAACAGAGATTGAATCTAAATCTTTTGGATGTTGTTAAAAAAGAATTTGAGAAATTGTTTGAGGCAGTTATAATCTTTCGCATTTCATATTATCAGTGGGTAAGTCCTATTCAGGTTGTGCCTAAGAAAATTGGTGTTACTGTTTTTAAAAATGAGAAATATGAGGTTGTTCTAATGAGGGTGAAAAATAGTTGGCGTGTGTGTATTGATTATAGGAAACTAAATTAGTCCACCCGTAAGGACCATTTTCCCCTCCCATTTTTTGATCAAATGGTTGAGAGACTAGGTGGGAAGACAAATTATTGTTTATTGGATGGATTTTATATATATGTTTAGGTTTCTATTGATTCAGAAGATTAGGAGAAGACAACATTCACTTGTCCATTCGGTATGTTTTCCCACTGAAGGTTGCCATTTGTACTTTAGAATGCCCCATGAACCTTCTAGAGATGCATGGTGAGTATTTTATTATAATTTTATTGAGACCTACATGGAGATATTTATGGATGATTTTATAGTGTATGGATCCTCATTTGATTAATGTCTAAGTAGTTTGGGATTGGTGTTGAATTTTTGTATTGATAAGAATCTGGTCCTGAACTCTGAAAAGTGTCATTTCATGGTAGAACATGGCATTTTCTTAGTGCATGTAGTGCCAAAACATGGGATAGAGGTTGATAGATCTAAGATAGATATTATTTAATCCTTACCATATCCTTCATGTGTCCGTGATGATAGATCTTTCCTAGGGAATTCTAGATTTTATCATCGCTTCATCAAAGATTTTAGTAAGATTGACCTTCCAATGTCACTATTACTTCAAAAGGATTCTGATTTTGTATTTGATGATAATTGTAGGACTTACTTTTATGAGATAAAGAAGTTTCTAACCACTCCACCGATAATAAATCCCCTATGATGGGAGATTATTTTTGAGCATATATGTGATGCCTCCATCTTCACAATTGGAGAAATTTTATCTTAGAGGGTGGAGGGACATTCACATGTGATTACCTATGCATCAAGGACACTAGATTCCGACCAATCAAACTACACAACCATGGAAAAAGAGTTTCTTACTGTCATATTTGATTTAGATAAATTTTTTTCATATTTATTGGGCTATAAAGTAGTTGTTTTTTCTGACCATGCAGCTATGAGGTACCTATTGAAGAAGCCAGACGCAAATCCCATGCTAATCCGATGGATGCTCCTTCTTGAAGAATTTTATATTGAGATAAAGGAAAAGAAGGGGTCAGAAAACTTTGTGGCAGACCACATTATTAGGCTTACTCACACACTAGAGGATGATACCTTGGACCAGGTACCATTTCAGGACACTTACCCCGATGAACATCTTTATTCCATCTCAGGTACGCATCCTTGGTATACAGATTTAGTTAACTATGTTTTTTCCTCTGAAATCCCTACATATTTAAAGAAACATCAAGTCCATAAATTAAAGAGTGAGTCAATATTTTATTTTTGGGATGATCCATAACTATGGTTCATGTATAGTGACCAAGTTATTAGGAGGTGTTTTCCAGATCATGAGTTTGAGTCTGTTCTACAATTTTTTCATACACTTGCTATTGGTGGACACTTTGAACCCCAACGGATAGCTAGAAATATTTTAGACTCTGGATTATATTGTCCTAGCTTATTCCATGAAACTCATTTGTATTGTAAGTCGTGCTAATGTTTCCAACACATGAAAAACATTTCTAGGAGACATGAGATGCCTCAACAACCCATATTACTCTATGAGATTTTTTATTTGTGGGGAATTGATTTTATGGGTACTTTTCCTAGATCCATTGTTTTTTATATATTATTTTCTTTTTATTATGTGAGAAAATGGGTGGAGGATAAATCCACCAGGACTAATTATTCTCATGTTGTTGTTAACTTTGTTAAAGAACATATTTTTTGCAGGTTTGGAGTACCGAAGGACATCTTCAGTGACCAAGGGACACACTTTTGTGATCAGAATCTTTATTCCCTTCTTCAGAAGTATGGGGTGACACACAAAACATCAACACCATACCACCCCCCAGAAAATGGCCAGCCTGAGGTTTCAAATCGTGATTTGAAACAAATTTTGGAGAATATCGTGCAGCCGAATAGGAAAGATTGGAGCAAGCACCTGGATGATGTGCTATGGTCTTATAGGACAACATACAAGACACCCATTGGCATGTCCCTATTGCGGATTGTTTTTGGGAAAACATCATCTCCCTGTAGAGGTTGAGCATCAGGCTTATTGGGTTATAAAGAAATTCAACATGGATTTGGCCCAAGTTGGAATCCAAAGTAAGTTGAAAATTCAAGAGCTTGAAGAGATTCGATTGTCTTCATATGATAACTCAAGGCTCTATAAGGAAAGATCAAAAGAAGGCCCCAATAAAATGATCCAGAAAAAAGAATTTCAAGTTGGAGAGAAAGTCCTTCTCTACAGTTCATGACTGAAGCTGATGCATGGTAAGTTGCATTCCAGATGGTTAGGTCCTTAGGTTGTGACTAATGTTGTTCCTTATAGTGTATTATAGATCACACAAGAGGACACGGGAAGGAGATTTACAGTCAATGGGAAATTTTTGAAGAAATAAATTGAGGGACTTCCTACTGATGCAATATATTTCATCACACTACATGACCCCATCATCACTTAAGCATATCAGGCTATTATTAACCCTTTCACTTCCTTATTCTTTTTTGTATATAAAATTATACATTTCATGTGCATATATCATCTCATGAGTTCACATTGATGACAATGTAATATTTTATGTGTGGGGGAGGGAACCTTTTAGTTTAGTAACTTCAATTGTTTTCTTGTTTTTCAAATTTTGTGTAGTTATTTTTCAATTTTTTTGTGTGTTTTTGAAACTTTTGAGCTGAAATGATTCTCATAATCATTTTTAAATCCATATCAATAAGTGAAACAATTTATCCCTTAAAACTGAGTTTAAATGAATACTGAAAATGATTTTGTTTTCAAGTTCAAATCTTTAGTAATTTCATAAAAAGTACTCTGAATTTTGAATCCCATGACACATCTCACTGTCTTTATATTTGAAATCACTTTCCTATGAGTCTTTTGAACCATTATTTTCATATTATTTACATTTACCTCATTTCTTGAGAGAACCAAACTATGCTTGATTTAACCAGAATTTGATTTATTCCTATCAAAACTTGAGGGTTTGAAGTACTTATGTTTAAACGATTGAAGCATTTGTTTGGTATTAAATACCCTATTTCAAATAATCCTTTTTTATAATGGTATACCTTGAACATTCAATCCTTTTAGCCTTTAGAATCCATGAACAACCTATTAGGTTAGCCATATTACAATCCTATTTTCCCTTTCCAACCAACTCTTGAAGTGAAATTTCATAATCTAGTTGAACTTAAGTGTGGGAAAATCTATCTTGTGTTGTGCTACCACATTCTTTGATACTTTGGGAGGAAAATTAAATTCTTAAGAGATGTGTTTGCTGATGAAGAAAATCATTATATTGAAATTTGCGCCTTTTCTGGAGCTTTCATGATAATTAAAGTTGTGCCTTTCTGAAGCTTCTAATAGAGGGAGAAAGTTATACCTATATGAAGCTTTCAAGAAAATAATGTTTGAGAAGATTGAAATTTTTTTACTTCTGAAATGTTTAATGGTGTGCACATTCCTTTATTTTTCATTAATCGATTCTATGGGGATTGAGTTTATTTTTCATTAATCGATGCTATGGGGATTGAGGAGGAGACCATATTTAAGTGAAAACTATATTAATGCAATTTTTCTTCAAAAAAAAAGTCATGCCCTCCTTATTCAGCCTCAAAAGTTTTCACATCTAAATCCTACCAACTGAAATCCATAGAATAACCATGAAATGTCCTCAAAATAAACATATGTCCTTGACTCAAATCAAGTGGTGATGTAGTAATTTATCAATCCTATGGTGACCCTTTTATGAGTTTGGTTAAGTAAGACATTGTTGAAAAATTGACATTTGTGTGATAAGAGAAAATTCAAGTGAGGTAAGTGTTTTATGCAGGGGAGGATAAATGAAGTGAAAATATATTGAATGATATAAATAGAGAACATTAAATAATAGTTTTTTATGAGTCATGATAACTTTTGTTTCTTTTTTTGGAATTGTTGGATCCCATGGATATGTGTTTTAAAATTTGTTTTGATGTTTACTTGTCACAATTTTTCAGAATACATGATATGAGGTTTTGCCTGGGAGTGAAAAAGGGTAAGTGTGGGGGAGTTGATAAAAAAATTTTTATTGAATATTTTATTGATAATAAATGATATAATTTCCTCACATTATGGTAACTATGTTCATTTATGGAATATTTGGGATTAGATCATTCACTTGAAAATTTGATGAAAATTCCAGTTTTACCATTTCAAAATTTACTGTAGTATTTAGAACATAACTAATTTTTTTAATTAATTAAACCTAATATTTTTTAAATGTGTCCCTGAAATAATTTTCTACAACATTCATTTAAGAAATTAGAGCTACATCATGCATTTGGTTAGTGCAAATGGGCCATGAAGTCAAAGATGGGCTGGACTCGCCAGATTGGACATTGGTTCTGTATTTAGGCCATAACGTCTTCATCCGAGCTTGGATTGGCCCTAAATGTTGAGAGGGGCTCTCAAACCCAATTTGGAACAAACCATTATCCTGTAAGAATAGCTGATTCATGCGGTTTGAAGGTTAAATGGCAGTTCAAGTTGGAATAAAATATTTGGACGAGATTCCCCATTTACACTAGAAACCACTTTGAACCTTGCCTCCCCCACTCTATAAATTGGTGTTTTTCTCATTTGGTTGGTTTGATACGTGCATTAGGAGATTTAAGGTAGAGTATAATTGGTTTCTCCCAAATTATCCAACCTTTGTAATAGGGGTAGCTCTTGAAGCAATGATCCTCTCATTAGGAGATTTAAGGTAGAGTATAATTGGTCTCCACGATGACCACACCGCCCATGGAAGAGTAGTTCGATTAGTGATTGATCTATCTTATACCCTCTTCATTTAATTATTTGGAATCAATGAGATACTGTAATTAAATTAATATGATCCATGAATTTAATTTTTTAATTATAATAAACTAAAAAAGAAATTGAAAAATTAACACAGAAACACGCGAGGTTGAGTATTGTGTAAATTGTGAGAGTGCAAACTTAATTGGTAAAACAAGACAGGAAATGATAAATTTATAGAGTTCAAATATAATCCATAAGACCAATTTATCTTCATTTTACAGAATGGACATGTGCATTAACTTACCAATTACCATAATCTATCCTTATAACATCAATCAAAGCAGGGTGCTACGATTGCATGTTACGAAGATATCCTAGGGTTTAATTCTCTTCATATTTGTGGTAATGTTAATTCTCGTAGGGTTCATGGGTTAACAAATTAGGGGATCATAATTAAGTGGATATTAATTTAAATGATAGTTATTAATAAGTAAGTTAATTGGTAGAGTTATATCTATTACATCTTTTAAATATTGTCTAAAAACATCTTCTTGTTGTGTCTTTTTAATTGAACTTCATTTCAAAAATAAAAACAAAAATATTATACAATCTTCTTCCAACAAACATATTCTAGTTATATTAATGGTAAAAAATCCCAACATCCTTTCAAGTAGTGTTATTATTCCCTTCTATGTTATTTTTAAAATACCTTTAATAAGTTGTCAAATTTACTTCCTCCTTTGAGATATGACCTTGGTCAGCCACTTTGCTGCACCTAAGTAACCCGAAAACGAACATTGTTTGAAAGTGCCCACAAAATCACCTTTCAGGAGTAAAGTGTGAAATATATACTGATCCAAAAAGTTTGAATTATATATTTACTGAGAAATAATTGAACATGAGACAAAGGAGATGGATGGAATTAATCAAAGATTATGATTTCACGAATTTTTACCATCCAGGAAAAGCAAATAAAGTGGAGGATTCCTTGTGTTGAAAAATTAATGCTACATTAACCATGTTACGTTTGGAACAAGATCCTTTTATTAAATATTTTATGAACTTTTTCATAGAAGTTGTTGGTTCAAGAAATTCATCTGTTTTGTTTTAGGAGTCAATGAAACCATCTCTATCAGAAAGAATTAAGAAAGAGCAGAAGGAAGATAGTGAGTTATAGAAAAGGTAGAATTGGTTCAGAAAGCTATGTTTCCGGAATGTAACATTGATAATGATTGTATTTTGAGATTTGGGAAGAGATTATGTGTGACTTGTGATTCAAAATTGAAGAAAGAGTTGTTATGGTAAGATCAAAGTTCTCCGTTTTCAGTTTATCCTAGCAGTAAAAAATATGTACATAGATCTTTGTGAGTATTACTGGTGGGATGAAATAAAAAGAGATATTGCTGACTTTACTTTGAAGTGTTTGAATTGTCAAGATGTTAAAGAAGAGTGGTAGTTACTGAAAGGGATGTTACAGCCTTTACCGGTGCTAGAGTGGAAATGAGAAAATATATCCATGGACTTTTTTGTGGGTTTCCAAAGACATCTTAAGGTAATAATGAAATCTGGGTTATTATTGATCGATTGACCAAATATACTCATTTCCTTCCTATTTGAGATAATCCGTCTCTAGATCAACTTTCTCGGTTGTATGTCAAATAGATAGTCAGGTTTCATGGAGTTACCCTCTCCATTGTATATTATCATGATCCCAAGTTTACTCCTATCTTTTGGAAATACCTTCATGAGTCATTGGGTACTGAATTAAATTTTAGTACATCTTTTCATACTCAATAATATGGGCTATTAGAACAAACCATTTAGTCATTGAAAGATATGATACTTACTTTTTTAATTAATTACCAGGGAATTTGGGACCAACATCTTTCTTTGGTGGGGTTTTATTATAACAACAATTTTCATTCCAGTATATTGATGGCTCTATTTGAGGCATTATATGAGAAGCGGTATCGAACTATAGTTTTTTGGGACGAAGTAGGTAAAAAGAAACTAAGGGTACTAAAATTGGTAGAAGAGATTGCAGATAAATTTCAATTGTTTTAAAAACACATGAGGACATATCAGAGTAGGAAGAAACGTTTTGCGGATAACTAGAGAAAGGATCTTTCTTTTGAGGTATGTGATCATGTCTTTCTTAATGTTTCACAATGGAAAAGTGTGATGCGTTTTGGTAAGAAGGGGAAGTTGAGTACACGGTTCATTTAACCTTATGAAATTGTAGAGAAATTTGGATTTATTGCTTACTGAGTGGATTTACCTGTGAATCTATCCCATGTACATAATGTTTTTCATGTTTCTATGCTAAGAAAGTATATTACAGATCCATCTCATGTTTTGAGTCTAGAAGTAGTTCAGTTAGAAGAGAATATTTATTATGAGGAACAACTAGTCCGGATTATTGACCGCATAGAGAAAGTGTTGTGGAATAAAGTGATTTATCAGGTTAAGGTTTTTTTGGAAAAACCATATGGTTTAAGAGGCAACATGGGAATCTTAAAATTATATAAGGGATAAATACCCCCACTTATTGATAAGTAAATAAAATTGTGAGGATGTAATTTTCAAAAGGGGGGAAGGATGTAACATCCCATGTAATTAAACAATACAACATTTTCATATTTATTAATATTTGTTAATTAAATAATAATTTTAATTTAAAGGGGATGATATGTTCGATGGTGTACTTGACATGAAACAATGAGTTTCTCTCAAATCTCATGTTGCACACAAGGCAGAGTCATACTGAAAAATAATAATATAATATTATTATTTTTAAATGGTATTTAATTCCTAGCCGTTGTATTGGAGGGAATGAATAGAACTTACCATATTATGATTAAACATATTTTTTAATGAGTTTTTACATTTATCCAATAAAATTTAGAGGCTTAAAATGATAATGAATCCAATTTTAAGAATAAAAACACTAATATTTTTTTAAAAGGCAGTTTTACCTCCTTTTGATGGAGAACCCTTTTTAAATCTAAATTTTGTCACATTTATATGTTCTATTTCATAAAATAAACTTCTTTATAATTGAGACATCAAAATTTACATTGGGTAATTTTTTTTTTCTGATAATGTTCATTTTTAATGAATAATGAAAAATACTACATTTTAATTCAAAACTGCCATTTAATATAATTTATTTATATAGTTATATTATACTTTTAATTAGTTTTAAAGTGTTATTGGATTATATTTTTATAATTTAATCAAATTTTTGTTATTATAAGTAATTTCACTTTGAAATTGGACATAAACACATGTCAATCTTTGGGTGGTTTTTACTTCTTAAAAACACACTTTTTGGTCTTGACAGAGGGAATTAATTTTAAATTAATTTCTGTAATTTATGTGTTTTTAATTTATAAAAATTGATTCCATATTTTTAATTATTAGGTCCAAATTGTGTAAATAGGTATCTTTTATTTTTAGACATTTTGAATAGTAACTTCACTAAATATTTTATTTACCATGGTTAAAGGGAAAATTTCGTAAATACGGGTAAAAAATAATACTAAAATAATATTAAATTACCCTAACACATTTTCTAACCCTGTTGGATGAGATATTTCTGACCCTTGGCATCCTTGGGTCGATTTTAGGACCCCATGGAGCCACTTGTGTGTGAACATGACATTTAATTACTTTTAAATTAAAGTTATGGAAAATATAACCTAAACATGTATCTTTTACTAAAATAATTTTTATATGGGGTTATATGAGTGATCTCTTTGACTATAAATATTCATTAAAAATATAAAAAGATTTAATACATCATAGTATTTTATTTATAATTTTTAGACATCAAATAAATAAATATATTTATTACACAATGAAGATGTAGTGATTACCTTGTTAATGAATGATTTAAATAAATGAGATTATAAAAATTAAAATAAAGTTATTTTGAAAAATTTTATACCATAAATTTTTTTTGGATTATTATGACTTTTTATCTTTTAATTAATTATTTTTTTAAATAATCACATTATGGATTTTTAAAAAGTCATGATATGAATACTATAAAAATTGACATAAAAGAATTTTTTAAAAAAATTCTATTTTATTAAATGATATAATAGTCATAAAAAAATAATATTTGGAAAAATGAATTATATAATGTTGAACATGTCATTGATTAACCACTTTAGGTTCTATTGTCATTTTATAGTTACTATATTAACCATATAGTATGAATATACAAGAAGACATGGTAAAAGTTTAATTAGTTAACTAAGGGTTAAAGGTATAAGATAAGGTTAAATTTGTAACCTAGACTTGTCTAAAACATATTGGTTGAGATTTTTTCGACCCAAAACATCTTATCTCTGAAATAAATGACTTTGGGTCCTTTTTAAACTGAAAATAATTTTACAATAAAATAATACTTTCAAACTTTCCTAAAGTGCCCCTCCACCCTCTTATAAAAGGACACCACCTCTAACCCATTACATACACCTCTCAAGACTCTTGGATCATCCAAAATATGCTCCTATAATCTTCCAAAATTCCTTCGTTCCTCATTGAATCCTTACCCTTGGAAGAAGGTAATTCAAGAAAGCCCTTTGGCTCAAATCAAAAGAAGTTACCCAGTTTGAGGTAACATATTCTCTCAAGTTCCTTTCCTTTATTTTTCCTTTTCCACTCCATATGCTATTATTATTATTTGTTTATATAACAAAAAAAATTATCCTAAGTATACTAGGTTTTTTATGGGAAGTATTCGAACTAAACATACACACACCTCCGTCTAATGGGTATAGAACATACTGTTTCTATGGACGACGAACTACTGACTCACGAAACGATGATTGTTCAATCTTCTCCTACCACCAATTATGGTGGCCATTATGATGGAAATATAATTATATATGATATTTATGATATTTATTTTATCTCTATGATTCTATAATTTTCATTTAGAACATACCTTTATGGTTTTCATGTTGTATAAATACGATAATTTCATTTGAGGAAGTGCGGACTACCACCCCCTCAAAGTGATATTACTCGTTCATTCTATACATAGAACATATAAAGGATGGAATTAATGAACTTATGTTACATATATAACATATATATTATAATGGAATTATAATATACCTATGTATCATTTATTTTCCATTTCTTTAAATATGAAAAAGAAATTAATGTAGCGTTCATGCGTACGTACGACTTACAGTATCCATGAACAGTGTATTTCATTTCTTATATCCAAATGTTATGGAATATTATAAATACATATATAAGGGATATAAATACATATATAATATATTTATATTATATATATGATATTTAAATCATTAATATTATTCTAGAGATAATGTACTTTTGACCACATGAACAATTTGTAATTATAACAAGTTCATTTTTGACTCAAATACCGAACATCGTCACAATGGCTGATATGAAATTGAATAATTATATGATTGTAATAGAAAAGTAATAAGTGATATAAAAAGAATAATAAACTTGAAAATGGTTCTAAAGCAAGTAGAAATTAACTTCAGTTTATTATTTAGGAAGAACAAGGAAAATATGTGACGATTCGAACTCAAGGTAAGAGACTTCCACTCAATATCCTTTCATTGAGGAAGTTTTTGATAATATACACCTCCTTTTTTAAATGGTGTATAATAAACCCCTCTAAATTTTACTTTCATGAAAAGGGAATATTTTTTTTCTACGAATCATTTTACTAAACGAAAAAAATGAATATTTATAACATATGCGGTGACAAAGACCTTTCCGCCGCCGCGAGCATTATTTGACATATGGATTCCTTAACAAGATGTAATGTTCTTAAAAGAAAAATAAATACCATATATTCCTTTTTACGTAATTTTTTATTGAAAATGGTTTTGAAATGGATTGAGTATTTCAATATCTTGAAACGATTTTTTGTGGTTACAAATGAAATGTTATTAGTGAAATGTTGATATTAGAAATATTTTATGTGGTACTTGGACATTAAACGAGTGGTTACATGATAAACCAATGACGAGTGGTTACGTGATAAACAAAATTATGGGTGGTTCGATGATAAACCAAGGATGGGTGGTTACATTTTAACCTCCAATGCATTGGGTATGGAAGTTTGCTGTATGGATACTTCATTTGTAAGAATGATTTGTGGAAGTCAACCATATGGTTATTCCATTTATGTATGATTATACCCCAAGTTTACCTTTTATATTTTATGTGTTCCTTCTATGGGTTTTATGGTAATATTTTGGTTACAAAAGGGTATGTAATGAACTTTTATTCAGTGAATAGTATTTATTACTTCATGAAGGGGAAAAGTATTACTTATGATAAAGTATTAATGGTTTACATGTTGTTTTGAATGACTAACAGTTTTCTTTCTTTGTGTATCCATTACTGATATTTTTATGCTCATCCAATGTTTTAAATTTTTTTTCAAAGGATTTAAAGGTGAATAGAGTCGACGATGGGATCAAGGAAAGGTTGTGATGTTTAAGCATGAACCGAAACCATGTTCTTTTTTTAAAAGTTTTTGTTTTATAGATAGTGAGTAAATGTGTCTACTTTTTAATAATAAAGTTTTTATGTATAAGTTATGGACTAATTCTCAAAATCTATAAAATTGAAAATAACCTCATTGTGAATTATTAACTTAATTCAAGATTATGTAATGTTTAAGGCCAAATCCTTATAATAATACTAAAAATTAATTACTTTTTATGAAAATAATTCTATTTATATTCAAAATTAAAGTATAAAATAAAATACTTATGTTTTTAAAATTACGCATTTGGTACCTAAAATTGGAAAAATTTTATTCTGAGACATATGTGTGAAATTACCATTAATTTATTAATATATATTTTTAATAATAAATATTTATATTACAATCAAAATATTTTTTGATTTTTGGGAATTTAAAAAATAGATGTTAAATTACCTTAGTGGAATCTCAGGTCTTACATGTTCAATATATTGAACAGCTCTAAAGTTGTTCCTTATTTCAAGGTTGAAATTTTCATAATGTTTTGAGTGTGAATTAAAGGTTGTTTATATAATCATGACAAATATTCTAGGTATTATTTTTAATATGATTTTTTAATTATTATGAATCTTTTGGAATGAGTGTGTAACTATTGTAAACTCTTATTTAAATGAATATGAAGCTGCAGGTGATGTACAATATAAAACAATGACACATGATAAGTGTAGAACTAAAACACTAAAAAGACGATACAAAACATTGAGATGAACTTTCAAGATATCCCATGTGAACAATTTTAAAAGTGACAACTATAAAATAAAATATGTATTTATAGTCACTATTGCCTTTTTAGAAGGACCGTTCAACATCGTTCGAGCAACTACAACTATTCTACATTATTTTCCTCAACTGGTTATTATGTCAGTGTTCTGAATTATCTGTATCATTATTTTGTTATTAAACTATATTCCAATTTTATATTTTCCATTCAAAAATTATATTTACTATTAGTTTATACTACCATTAAAAAATTTATTCTTTTGTTGGGAACAATGTTTAAGAAGTTAGTATTGTAATAGTTTTTTACTCCTTATCAAAATTTAGTGTTTTTGTGTAGATTTACCTCCATTAGAAAATAAATATTTTATAGGGATTTGAATCCCCTTAAAAATTTAGCTATACTTATATTTCATTCCATTTCTCTCACTGAGTAGAGAGAAACTAAGAGTAGACAAAGGATCCAAACTGCAATAAAAATCATAGTGTTCGTTATTTATTTTTCTATACCCATTTATGTGTATGTTTACAATGATTTAATTTATTAATTTTTTTATAATTTTATCTTTACGTTCCATATAGACTATCATCCATCTTGGTTGGGACCTAACCTTGAGTGAATCATTGATTAAAACTCCTTTTTAATTTACTTCTTAAACAAACTTCCTTACTTATTAAAGTGATAGAATAAGTTATTTTTTAACACACAAAAAAGCACACATACAAAAGAAAAATTAGATTTACAAGGTTCAACTATCAAAATGAGAAGGCTAATCCTTTATATGATCCAGATTTCTTGAGACCATATGGTTTACTAGTATCAACCTGTGGATTAAAAAAATCAGGGATTATCCTTGAAATTTTGTGAAACCAAGTCTCCTGACCATGTAAGTGCTTCCCAAAAGATTAAAAATTTATAAGATTTTATTCCCACAATGAGAGAGACTTCTATTGAACACAAATTACATCATACTATTTAGTGTTAATTATTATTCTTATATTTCCCTTTTAATTAAATAAGTAACTTAATCTACTCAATATTACACTTACTCTTTTATGTTTTTTATTATATTAGAGTGTATATAATCTAGTGAATATACAATCTCTCCAATTTTTATTTATACATTCACAACAGTAGTATCTCTATTTTAATTTCAAATTCAAATTTAGAAATTGAAATTCAAATCTTTATCTTAATTCAAATTCTACGAATTATTTTCAAATCATTTGATTAACCTATATCTCTTAGTCACCATTAATGAGTTTTAGGGATGTTATAGAATGAGTATAATATCACCTTAAGTCATTAAAGTGATACATCAATTGATCCATGAAAACATGGAATAGTCCTCTAACCACAAACTTCACCGTGGAATGTTCTATGAAAGTTAGGAAACATTATTATAACCATAATCTCCACCATCACGTTTTTTAAACTTTCATATTTGAAAGACGCTGTCATGAGCGCCCTCAAATGATTAGTGGTTTTTGGGGTACTTAGGTGCAGCAGAGTGGCTGACCAAGGTCGTTTCTCAAAGGAGGAAGTAAATTAAAAGAACTTCTTAAAGGTATTCTAAAAATAAAATAGAATGTAATTAAAACACTATTTGAAAGGATGGGGTTTGTTTATACTTTATAAATCTAGAATAAGTTTTCTGGAAGAAGATTGTTTTTTTTTGTTTTTAATTTTGAAATGTAAGTTGATTAACAAAGCACAACGAGAAGATGTTTTTATAGAAAACTATTTTTAGAAAGTGTAATCGATCTAAATCTACCTATTCATTTACTTATTAATAATTATCATTTATATCAATATAAAATTAATTATGATCCCCTAATTTTTTAACCCTTGAACCCAATAAGAGTTAACTTAACCACAAAGATCAAATTACTTAAACCCTAGGATAGCATCGGAACATGCAATCACAAAACCCTGCTTTCATTATTGTTCTAAGGTTAGCTTATGGCCAGTGGTTAATTAAAGCACATATACATTATATAAATGAGGATGAATTGTGTTTAGGGATTATATTTTAACGCTACAAATTTATCCTGCGTGGTCTTATATTACCGATTAAGATCGCGCTCTCACAATTTACACAAAAATATCTACTTCACGTGTTTTTGTGTTAATTGTTCAATTTCTTAACTAGTTTTTTATAATTTAAAATCACAATTCATGGATCATATTAAGTGAATTATAGTATCTAAATTATTCAAAATAATTAAATGAATAAGGTAGAAGATGGATCGATCACTAAGAAAATTACTCTTCCATGAGTGGTGTAATCATCATGGAGACGTTTTTCATGAGCAAATGATTGAAAGCGTAGAACCCAATATCATATTCACTATTGATTCCAACCCAATTAGGGATATTAAGAGAATAATAAAAAGGAAGAACAAAAAAGTTTAATTCAAGAAAAATTCAAGATACACACATGAAGGAAAAGAAATACAAAGAGGTGGTGGGAGAGGAGAGCCTTTTTGGAAGAGAGGATTTCACAAAGCCTTAATTATTCCAAGAGTTGTGAGGGGATCCCAAGAGACACCCCTTCGGCCTCACCTTCCCAAATCCTCTACCATCCATCTCAAAGACTGAAAAAAATCCTTTAAATAGATTTTTAGAGGGCTAGGGTTACAAAACTTTATTAAATGTGAAAGAGAAATTCGGCCAAATATTTAGTCCCACTTGAACCTCATATTTGACCTCCAAAACTTGTGATTTGTCTGGTCTTTGAGGAGGATGATTTGTGAATAATAATGTACCAGAGCTTTCATCAAAAGTGGGGCCCAATCCAAGCCCAGATAAAGACGATACAACCCAAATGGTGAAGTGATGTCCAATCTGGATAGTTCAGTCCATCTTTTTCTTCATGATGCATTTACTCCACTCAAATGCACGATCCAACTCACATTTCCTGAATATAATTTGTATCCCATTAATTCAGGAACACAGTTACAAAATTTTAATTCAAAATAATTTACATAATAATATTTATTCCCGAAATACTATAGTGAATTTTAATAGGGTAAAACTAGAATTTTCATCAAATTTTCAAATGAATGATCTAGTCCAAAATTTTTCATAATTGAACATATTTATCATAATGTGAGGAAATTACATGTTCTATTATCAATAAAATATTCAAAAAAATAGTGTTTTACCAAATCCCCCACATTTACCCTTTTTCACTCCTAGAAAAAACCTCATATCAAGCAAAGATTAATATTAAATCAAAATAATTTTAAAACCCATATCATTGAGATCCATCAATTACACACCAAGAATCAAAAGATATCATGACTCATAAAAAAATTATTTCAAGTTCTCTATTTATATCATTCAATATATTTCCACTTCATTTATCCTCCCACGCACAAAACACTTACCTCACTTGAATTTTCTCTTATCACACAAATGCCAATTTTTTAGCAATGTCTTTCTCATCCAAACTCATACAAGGGTCACCATAGTCTTGATAAATTACTACATCGCCACCCGATGTGAGTCAATTACATATGTTTATCATGAGGACTTTTCAGGGTTGTCCTGTGGCTTTTAGTTGGAAGGATTTAGATGTGAAAAATTCTGAGGCTGAATGAGGAGGGATTGACTCGTTTTGAAGCAAAATTGCATTAATCTAATTTTCACTTAAATATGGTGTCCTCCTCAATCCACATAGTATCAATTCAGCTCCATCATCATGAAAAGTCATGGAATTTTTACACTATTCATCAAAAAATTTTAATCTTCACAAACATGATTTTTTTGAAATCTCCAGATAGGCACAACTATATTCCTCTATTAGAAGCTCCAGAAAAGTCACAACTTCACTTATCATGAGAACTCCAGAAAAGGAAAAACTTTCAATATAATGATTTTGTTCAGTAGAAAACACATCTATTCAAAATTTAATTTTCCACCCAAAGTATCACATAATATCATAGCACAACATAAGATAGCTTCCCCCAAACTTAAGTTCATCTAGATTATGCAATTTCACTTCAAGAGTTGGTTGGATAGGGAAAATTGGCTTGTAATATGTCTAATCTAACAGGATTTTCCTGGCGTCTAAGGGCTACAAGGATTTAATGTTCAAGGTAGTCCATTATAAAAAATTGATTATTTGAAATATGGTCTTTAATACCAAACAAATTCCTCAATCATTTAAACATAAGTACGTCAAACCCTCAAGTTTTGACATGAATAAATAAAATTATGGTTAAATAAAGCATGGTTTGGTTATCTCAAGAAGTGAGGTGAATGTGAAGAATATGAAAATAATGGTTTAAGAAGCCTCACAGGAAAGTGATTTCAAATATAAAGATAGTGATATGTGTCATGTGATTCAAAATTCAGTGTACTTTTCATGAAATTACTAAATATTTGAACTTGAAACAAAGTCATTTTCAGCATTCATTTAAGCTTAGTTTCAAGGGATAAATTTTTTCACTTATTGATATGGATTTAAAAATGGTGATGAAAATCATTTAATCTCAAAAGTTTCAAAAATACACAAAAAATTGAAAAATAAACACACAAAATTTGAAAAACCCAATTTTTTTTTAAAACAGGAAAACCATTGAAATTACTAAACTTAAAGGTTCCCTCCCCCACACTTAAAATATTGCATTGTCCTCAATGTGAACCCATGATATGATATATGAACATGAAATGTATAATTTTAAATAGGACAAGTAATAAAAAAGTTAAAGGGTTAGGAACAACCTGATATGCTCAAGTGATGATGGGGTCATGCAGTGTGATAAAATCCACTGCATCAGTAGGAAGTCCCTCAATGTATCTCTTTAAACGTTGCCCATTTAATGTAAAGCTCCTTCCTGTGTCCTCTTGTGTGATCTTCACTACACCATAAAGAAAAACATTAGTCATAAAATAAGGACCTAACCATATGGAACACAACTTACTAGGCATCAGCTTCAATCATGGACTATAGAGAAGGATTTTATCTCCAACATGAAACTCCCTTTGTTGGATAATTTTGTCATAATATACTTTCGAAATTTTCTTGTAGAGCCTTGAGTTCTTATATGAAGACAATCGAATCTCCTCAAGCTCTTGAATTTGAAACTTCCTTTGGATTCCAGCTTGGGCCAAATCCATGTTGCATTTCTTTATAGCCCAATAATCCCGATGCTCAACTTCCACAGGGAGATGACATAGTTTACCAAAAAAATCTGAAATGGGGACATACCAATGGGTGTCTTGTATTCTGTCCTATTAATCCCACAATTCATCATCCAAGTTCTTGCTTCAATCAATCCTATTTGGCTGCACGATTTTCTCTAAAATCCATTTCAACTCACAATTTGAAACCTCAGCCTGACCATTTGTTTGGGGGTGGTATGGTGTTGATGTTTTGTGTGTCACCCCATACTTCCGAAGGAGGGAAGCCAGATTCTGATTAAAGAAGTGCGTCCCTTGGTCACGGATGATGGCCTTCGGTACTCCAAACCTACAAATTTTTTTCACTTTGACAGAGTCCACAACAACATGAGAATCATCAGTCCTGGTGGACTTAGCCTCCACCCATTTACTCACATAATCAATAAAAACGAAAATGTACAAAAACCAAAGAAACTAGGAAAATGACCCATAAAATTGATGGCCCATACATCAAAAATCTCACAGAATAGTATGGGTTGTTGGGGCATCTCTAGTCTCCTAGAAATGTTCCCATTGTGTTGGAAATGAGAGCATGACTTACTAAACACATGGGAATCATGGAATAAGCTAAGCCAATATAATCCAGAGTCCAAAACATTCCTAGCTGTCCGTTGGGGTCCAAAGTTTCCACCACAAGAAAGTGTATGACATAATTGTAGAACAGAATCAAACTCATGATTAGGAACACACCTACTAATAACTTGGTCACTACAAATGCGCCATAAGTAGGGATCATCCCACACATAAAATCTAGACTCACTCTTTATGTTTTGGAATTGATGTTTCTTTAAATTTGTAGGGATTTTAGATGCAACAAGGTAGTTCACTAAATCCGCATACCAAGGATGCATACCTGAGATGGAATAAAGATGCTCATCAGGGAAAGTATCCCGAAGTGGTACCTGGTCCAAGGTGTCATCCTCTAGTGTGTGAGTAATCCTACTCATGTGGTCCGCTACTAAGTTTTATGAAACCTTTTTGTCTTTTATCTCAATGTCAAATTCCTAAAGAAGAAGAATCCATCGGATTAATCTGGGCTTTGCGTCTGGCTTCTTTAAGAGGTACCGCAGAGCTGCATGGTCAGAAAAAAGAACTACTTTAGAGCCCAATACATATAAAAGTAATTTATCTAAAGAAAATATGACAGCAAGAAACTCTTTTTTTGGGGTTGTGTAGTTTGATTGGGCTGAATCCAGTATCCTCGATGCATAGGAAATCACATGTGAACATCCCTCCACCCTTTGAGAAAAGACAGCTCGAACCGCGAATTTAGAGGCATCACACATAAGCTCAAAAGGAATCTCCCACCATGGGGTTTGTATGATTGTTGGAGTGGTTAGAAACTTACTTAGCTCATCAAAGGAAGTCCTACAAGAATCATAAAAAAATCATAATCCTTCTAAAGTAATCGTGACATAGGAAGAGCAATCTTACTAAAATCTTTGATGAAGCACCGATAAAATCCTGCATGCCCTAGAAAATATCTAACATCACACACACATATAGGATATTTTAGGGATGAAATAATATCTACCCTAGATCAATCAACCTCTATCCCATGTTTTTATACTACATTACTTAAGACAATGCCATGCTCTACCATGAAATGACACTTTTCAAAGTTCAAGACTAGATTCTTCTCAATACAACAATTCAAAACCTTTCCCAAACTGGAGATACAATTATCAAATGAAGACCCATACACTGTAAAATAATCCATAAATACCTCCATGAAGGTCTTAAAAAAATTAGAAAAAATAATCACCATACATCTTTGGAAGGTACCTGGGGCGTTACAAAGTGCAAATAACATCCTTCAGTAGGCAAACATACTGAATGTACAAGTGAATGTTGTCTTCTCCTAATACTCAGGAGCTATCAGAACCTGAAAATATCCAAAAAATCCATCCAATAAAAAATAGTGCGTCTTCTCAGCTAGCCTCTCATGTTTCTGATCAATAAATGGGATGGGGAAATGGTCTTTGCGAGTGGACTGGTTTAGTTTCCTATAATCAATACACATGTGCCAATTGTTTTGGACCCTCATTGGAACTAACTCATCTTTCTCATTTTTAACAACAGTAACACCACTTTTCATAGGCACAACCTGAATAGGACTCACCCAGTAGGAATCTAAAATGGGATAGATTATACCTGCCTTGAGAAAATTTTCAACCTTTTTTTAACAACCTCCAAAAGGGTTGGATTGAGTCTCCTTTGTTGTTTCCTCACTGGTTTAGCCCCATACTCCAAAAGAATCATATTCCTGCAAATGGAGGGAATAATACCTGATAAGTCAGCCAAGGTCCACCCGATTGCCCTAATGTTATCTCTAAAAATATTCAAAAGTTTTTCTTCATGTTCAAAAGGGATATTGTTAGAATTGATAACATGTAATTTCTCATCACTCAATAAGTATGAGTATTTGAGATTTGGTGGTAATGGATTGAGTTTCAGTGTAGGGGGGTGGTGTATGGATGAAGACATTGAAGGAAATGAAATATGTGCACAAATATCATCTTTATTAGAATAGAAATCATCACAATCAGATAATAAAGCATCAAATTCATCATCATACTCAATAGCCATGTCATAATCATAGTTCAAATGATATTATTACATTTAAAAATCAAATCTAAGAGAGTATTGTGCATTATAAATAGGTGTGGAAGTACACATAGACATCAAAATAGAACCAATAATTATAATCTACTTAAGCATAGGACAATCAAATTCTATGGGGTTTTTATTTGGTGGATCAAAATGGGAGATAACAAATACAGAATGGTCCTCTGAGGGATACTTCATGGAATCCATAATATTAAATATCACAACTTCATCACCAAACTCCATGGAAAGTGTACCCTCATTGACATTTATGATAGTTTTTGCTGTTTTGAGGAAGGGTCTACCTAAGATAATGGGGGAATGAGAACTTACCTGATCATCTTTCATGTTCAGCACGTAGAAATATACTGGAAAGATCATGTTCCTTACCCAGAGAAGTACACCCTCAAGGACTCCTGCTAGATATGCTGCAGCACTATTTGCCAAATGCACCACTACTCTCGTCGGCTTCAGCTCACCAACCTGCAAAGAAGAGAATACAGAGTGAGGAATCACATTTATGGAAGCTCCCAAATCACAAAGAGAATCAGAAAAGTGTAACTCACCTATGGTGCATGGGATGGTGAATGTACCTGGATCCTTGCACTTTGTCAGCATTGCTAGAGTTGGTGTAATGAGTGCTAACACATTCCTTCCAAGATCAATCCTCTCATTTCCCTTAAGCCCTCTACTATTGGTATAATGTTCTTTTAATAATTTCACATACCATGGGATTTTCTTGATGGATTTAAGTAGAGGAATATTGATCTCCACATGCTTCAATGTGTCCAAAACTTCTTTTTTCATCACCTCTTCAGCCATCCTTGTGGTTTGTACGACTCTGTTTGGAAATGGAAGTGTTTTAAGAGGAACATAATCAATATTTTTCTTACCTTTGTCTTTCTACTTTGGTTGATCTTCAGCTGGTATGGAATGAGGCTTCTCTAGAGTTGAGGTGAATCCTAGTGGAATGGTAGGTACAGATGTATCATTCATTTGGTTCTGACTTCTCAATGTGATGACACTGACATTCCCCTTGGGATTTTGAGTTGGTTGGGAAGGTAGATTTCCAGAGTTCTTACTTACCAGTTCATGGAGGGCACTTGAAATCTGGCTCATTTGTGTCTTCAGCTCCCTCAGCTCTGAACCCTGACTCTTCAGCTCATTCTTTTAATTAAGAAACATTTTCTTCAAAAGAACATTAGTTTTAGAATCTACCTTTGGTTGAGAATTCCCTTGTTGTTGACTTTTTGATGATTGGGTTTCAAATCTCCTTTGGGGTTTTTGGAAACTCTATTGATAAGCTGGAGGCTGCTGAAAGTTCTGTTTAAAAGGGGTCCTTGTTTGTTGTCTAGAGACATACCTCATGTCCGATTGATCCTTCCAGCCTTGGTTGTATGTTGGAGCAAATGAATCAAACTTCTTTTGGGGGTATGTCTATTGTTGCTGATGATATGGTCTCCCTAGGAATACTGATGTGCAATCCTTTGTCTCTTGTAGTTGTGGGAAACATTTAGTTGGGTGGCTTGTCTCAGTGAAAATTCCATAAGGCCTTAAAGGAGGGGGTTGGGATGTATTTTGTGCCAAAGCAACCTACCTCACCATATTTGTCAATTCTTATAACTTGGTATCAGTCAAATGACTTTCAAGAGAATATGGACTTACCTGATGTACTCCCTTGACATGTGGTGTACCTCGATCACCACATTGTTGGGAGTTTTGGGCCATTTTGTCAATCAACACACGTGCAACTATTGGTGTCTTGTCCACAAATGCTTCTCCATCCGTGACATCCACCATGATCCTATCCATAGGTGTTATTCCTTCATAGAAGTATTGGATGAGGAGTTGCTCACTGATTTGGTGATGTGGGTAGCTTGCACACAACTTCTTGAATCGCTCCTAGTACTCATACATTGACTCCCCTTGGGCTTTCTTGATCCCTGAGATCTTCTTTCAAATGGATGTGGTCCTTGATGCTGGAAAAAAATCTTCAAGAAAAGATGTTTCAAATCTTTCCAACATGGTACATCTTCAGGTTGTAAATAGTATATCCAGTCTTTCGCAGCTCCGTCAAGTGAGAATGGGAATGCTCTTAGTTTGATTTGATCTTCAGAAAAATTTCTTGGTTTTAAGTTTGATAAAACCACATTAAATTCTGTAAGGTGTTAATTGGTATCCTCACTAGAGAGGCCATGAAATTTGGGAAGTAGGTGAATTAACCCAGATTTCAGTTCAAAGTCTGATTCGAGATTCGGGTATGCAATACAGTTTGGTTGATAGTTAATATCTGGTACAGCCAATTCTCAAGTTGTTCTATTAAGTTAATTTCCATTATTTTATTTTAATTGCTTCCAATTTCAATGTTCTGATGTTGGAGTAATTCTCCAACTATTTGAATGTTGAAACTTCCCGTAGACTAAGAATGTCTGATTCGAGCCCTATGGCTACGTTCAATCTCAGGGTCAAGATCTAAGAGACCTTCAGGATTAGTTTGTGTCATAAATCAAATAAAAATAAAAATTAAGACAATGTACCATAATAAAAATGAGAATTTTGAGTTGATGGTCCAAAAAGAAGAAGAAGAAAAAAAAGAAGAAGAAAAAAAAGAAGAAGAAAAAAAAAGAATTCAGATTGGGTAAATAAGGAAGAAAGAAGAGAGGAAGTGAATAAACTATAAAATAAAATAAATACCTCTAATTGGTTGAAATAATTAATTACATCCACAGAAACAATTCCAATTTGAAAGGCGCTGTCATGGGCACCCTTAAATGATTAGTAGTTTTTGGGGTACTTAGGTATAGCAGAGTGGCTGACCAAGGTCATTTCTTAAAGGAGGAAGTAAATTAAAACAACTTCTTAAAGGTATTCTAAAAATAAAATAGAATATTATTAAAACACTACTTGAAAGGACGGGGGTTCTTTATAGTTTATAAATCTAGAAGAAGTTTTCTAAAAGAAGATTGTATTTTTTTTGTTTTTAATTTTGAAATGTAAGTTGATTAACAAAGAACAATGAGAAGATGTTTTTATAGAAAATTATTTTTAGAAAGTGTAATGAATCTAACTCTACCTATTAATTTACATATTAATAATTGTCATTTATACCAATATACACTTAATTTTGATCCCCTAATTTGTTAACCCTCGAACCCTACAAGAGTTAACTTAACCACAAAGATGAAATTACTTAAACCCTAGGCTAGCTTCAGAACACGCAATCATAGCACCCTACTTTGATTGTTGTTATAAGGTTAGATTATGGTAAGTGGTTAATTAGAGCACATATCCATTCTAGAAATGAGTATGAATGGGTTTTAGGGATTATATTGTAACTCTATAAATTTATCTTGTGTGGTCTTGTATTACTGATTAAGATCGCGCTCTCACAATTTATACAAAATCTCGACTTCACGTGTTTTTGTGTTAATTGTTCAATTGATTACATAGTTTCTTATAATTTTAAAAAAAAATTCATTAATCACATTAAGTTAATTACATTATCTTAATGATTCAAAATAATTAAATGAAGAGGGTAGAAGATAGATCAATCACTAAGAAAATTACTCTTCCATGGGCGGTGTGGTCATCGTGGAGACGTTTTGCATGAGCAAAGGATTGAAAGGGTAGAACCCAATATCGTCTCCAATATTTATTCCAAACCAATTAGTAAGATTAAGAGAGTATGAAAAGGTAATAACATAGAAGATTAATTGAAGAAAAATTCAAGATAAAAACATGAAATAAAAGAATTACAAAGAGGAGGTGGGAGAGGGGAGCCTTTTTAGAAGAGAGGATTTCACAAAACCATACTTCTTCCAAGAGTTGTGAGGAGATCCCAAGAGACACCCTTTAGGAAAAACCTTTCGAAATCCTATACCAGCCCTCCCAAAGTGTGAAAACATCCTTTAAATGGAGTTGTGGAGGGCTAGGGTTAAAAAACTTTATTAAATGTGAAAGGGAAATTCAGACAAATATTTTAATCCCATTTTCACCATATATTTGACCTCCAAAAATCGTTAATTGTCCAGACATCTAGAAGGATTATTTGTGCATAATCATGTCCCCAAGCTTACGTCCAAATTTGGGCCCAATCGAAGCCTGGATGAAGAAGATACGACTCAAATAGTGAAGTGATGTCACATCTAGATAGTTCAGTCCATCTTTGTTTTATGGCCTATTTACTCTACTCAAATGCACGATCCAACTACCATGTAATGAATATAATTTGTAGCCCATTAAGTCAAGAACACAATTACAAAAGTTTAAGTCAAAATAATTTAAATAATAATATTTATGCCCGATATACTACAGTTAATTTTAAAGGGGTAAAACTGGAATTTTCATCAAATTTGAAAATGAATGATCTAATCCCAAATATTTCATAATGAAACATATTTAGCATAATTTGAGGAAATTATATCATCTATTATCAATAAAAGATTCAAAAAATAGTGTTTTATCAATATTCCAATAGCTCTAAACTCATTTTAAACTTATCTTAAAAAACTTTTCACTATAAAATATTTTCCTCTTGCCATTTTAGAAAAGGATTCTTATCCTTCACCATGACATATTATATGATATTGATAAACCCTTTTCAAAAATCAGATAATTTCCCTAATAATTTAATCCCAAAGAATATATCACCATAATGCTCATATAATTTTTCAAGATGGTCATCAAGAGTTGACTATGACATAATGATCACAATTTTGATTCCCGGACACCTACTCTTCTTTAGTCACCAAAATAACCTCTATAGAATATTCAAGCTCTCTATTTCCCAAAAGATTTTTTTTTACCCATTATACCTTGTAAAATTCATATTATACTTTAGGTATCCCCATTTATATATTGTTCCATTTTCTTTAGAGCACCAAAACCTAGTCTCTATATCACCGTGGCATAGTTAGAACTTCTTCTACAGACCATAACATTCCAAAACACCCTTGTTCTATCAAACCAAACCATTTTAACTTACTAGAAACATTATACACTCATGTTGTAAAATTAACATGGCTTGGTGATGTCACCATCGCCTGAAACACATTAAAAATCTATTCATTAGCCTCAAACATTATTCATTATTCTTAAAATAATTCCAAAACTATATAAAAAGCATCAAATAAAATTAATTATTATGAAACACCTGAGTTTGAACATTATTTATGTGTTGGAAACAAATATAACACACCCATAATATCCAATTCATAAAATCTCACTTATTATTCTATTAAAAATTTTAACAACTTCATATAGGGTCTTAAAAGTGTCCTCAACATCACTATATATCCCTAAAAATCTCTTGGTCTCAACAATCTCCCCCTTTGGATTTAATATTCAACTGAGTAAAGAAAAACTCTTTCAAACTCAATGAACATAACAATTAATCATCATTGAATAATTATAATCCTATGTGAGAAAATTTTATGTAGGAAACAAGAACATTAAAAAATAATATATTGTCCATAATTAGTGAATTACATTTAACTAAACTCAACACTTAATAAAACTCAATGCTTGAAGCCACTTGATATTAAATTTAACTTATTGAATAAACTTCATATAAAATAAAACTATTCTTTTGGACTTATTGACAACAATTTCCAACATTCATGTTCACTGAAACAGTTATAAAAGTTCACAAAATCTACCAAACTCACACATTCCCACACTAAAATCACAACTTACCCCTTTTAATAGATATATCTAAATAAATCCTCCCCTTAAATAATAAATCTATCTCCTATTTGGTAAAACAAATATCAATGAATACTCTCTAAAAACGTTTTCTCACACTTTTTAAATTCATAAAGGAATTAACTTTAAAGAGATTTATATTGCCATTTTTCTCCCTCTATAAGAACAATATCTAAATAACATGATGAGAGAGGGTTTTAATTCACCATATATTATCCTTTATGGGAATGAGGATGAAGTACCATTAACAACATCAATATTTAAAATGAATCCTTTGGAAATATTTTTGTGAATACATATGATATTTTCGCTAAGGAACAAATTCTAGATTCAACACATATTTCTATTTAATCTATTTGATGAAGTAATATGTGATATCAATTTGACTATATATTAAATGTTGAATAGGATTACTTGAAAACTTAATAACAATTTAACTATCAGAGCCCAAAAGTAGTGGTAAAATCACTTCCACAAAGAGGTATTACAAATTAGTTCTCATCCACATAAATTGGGTGACCTCTTCAGTTATAGAAACAAATCCTACTTCAGTAGTACTTAAGGTTATATATTCTTAATTCTTTGTATTACAATATACACACCTATCTCCCAAAAAAACTCCTCTGTAATTTTATCTTATCTCATCAACAATGCCTTCCCAATTATCACCCCTATAGCTAAATAGATCAAACCTTCCATTATTATCATAATTTAACCCATAATCTATTATGTTGTTTATTTTCCTGATAATTATTTTCTCATTGATCATATGAGACATTTTTAGTTTGCCTTGAAATTTGGTACTAAGGGTTAAAACATTGAAATATTTATCTCTGAAGAAATCAAGTAAAATATACTCACAATTAGCTTCCATAGTTCTTTGGGATCGACTTAATTTCCTTACACTACCTTTAATAATTTGGTTCCTATTGAGATATGTGTATAAACCATATTTGAATCCACCAAGAGAACCTTATTTAAATGATCCAAATTTAATTTTCTTGAGAAAGAAAGATGAAATCTTCACCCTGAGAGATTTTTAAATTTAGGAAGTATATCATTTCACGAAGCACATAGATTTCAAATAACTTCTTTATTTCCATATAAAACTATTCACAGTCATTTTCTTCATTTATAGTAAAAACTATATCATCTATATAAATAATGATAATTATGGAAACCTTATTATCCTATTTGATGTAGATATTTTTTCGAATTTTCCTTTTTTTAAATTAAAATACTTAAAGTAGGTGGCTAACTAGGAATACCATGATCTTAGGTCTTGTTTAAATGAATATTAATCCTTATTTAACCTTTATACATAGTTATCATCTTTAATAAGAAACAATCCATATGGATTCACAATGTAAACCTCATCTTTTAGATCCCCATTGAGAAAGGCATACTTGAAGTACATTTGAAAAATCTAGTATTTCGTTTTTACAAAAATAGCTAGAATTATAATAATGGTTCATAATCTAGAAACTAGTGTTAAGGTATCATAAAATTTTATTCTTCTAACCTGATAATACTCTTTAGACATTATTTCTTCTTTATTTATCACAACTTCCCCACTTTTATTCAACTTGTTTCAAAATAACTACTTTATCCTAATAAAATTCTTATCTTTAGGCTTGGTTACTAACTATAAAAATTTATTCTTAAATATTTGTTCAAATTCATAATTTATAAAATAACCCCACTCTTGATGCTCCAAGACTTCATTCAAATCTCTCAGATCATCATGTAAAAAACGAGGTATGAGTTTCTGTCCTAAAATGTGTTCTTATCTAAACACACAATCCTTGAAAGCTAGTATTTTTTTGGACCTCCATTTTCTTATATATCCTAGGATGCGATGAGTTAGTTTTATCTTCACCACTAAAAATGGATGAATAATAATCCTAATATTTAATTACTTTTATAATTTTCATTATTTTCTAAAACTTCAACTTATTGATTAATAAAAATGACTTCATATTCATCACTTACAAATCATTGTAATTTATGTGCATCTTTTTCATTTGTATGTTTCATCACTTTAACACCATCAGTGCTTATTATATTCAACATTTTTTTGTTACAATATAAATATACTCTTCTATTTAGAGGATAACCCATAAAGATACCATCAATACCTATTTTATCAAACTTAAAAATATTTTTTACCTTTTACATTGATAATATAATGACTACTAAATGAAATCAAGTACTTTAAACATAGGGTATTATAGTAATACATCTCATTTGGTGACATTTAAAAATTTGGTCTATATAATTAGTTTTTTATGTGAATAGGTACTCTAATAGAATATATCCAAATGTACCGAGAAGTATCGTGTTCTATCAAAATTATCTAAGACATAATCATCTAGATATCATTATTATGTTCAACCACACTTTTATTTGTGGTGTATATGGTTTAATAATTTTGATGGTAAATACCATGATTCTTAATGTAATCTAAAAATTTTCCATTAATATGCTCAATGCTATTACATATTTAGATATTCTTCAATAAGTATACACATTTTTTTTCAACACTCTCTGAAACTTTTGAACATATTATGAGCCTCTTATCTATGTTTCATAAACATTATACAAGTAATGTGAAATGAAATAAAATAATTTTCTCCATTTTTTGATTACTTTTCATGGATCCAAAAATATTTGAATGAATAAACTCCAAAGGATGAGATGTATGAATCTCAACTTTCATGTGAGAAGAATTCATAATCTTCCCCATTTGGCATGTAAAAAACATAAAATTAATTTATCTATTTATTTTAGAAACATCACAAATAATTTCTATTTGGGTATGTTTTCTTATGTTCATTTAGCTAAGATACCTAATACTTTGATTCTATAGTTGACTTTATTTTTTCACACTTAGGTATCATGAATGTTGACCATATCCCACTTGAAATAAATCACCCATATTTAATTTTCCTCTTTTAAATATCCTTAAATACTCTAATATTTTAATCAAGAAACCACTTATACTAAAAATAACCTAAATTAGTTTATCATCGAGCTGAGAAACACTTAACTAATTGTATTTCAGACCATCAACATACTAGGAATTCTTGGAATTCATAATCTCCTTTCCTATCACATTTGATACAACACCTTTTATTAATGGTTACCCATAATTACCAAATTTAATTAAGGGTTTTTTGAATTATTATATATTCTTTAGTCATTTTAAGTCTCCTTTAATATGTCAAGGACCTCCATTATCCAATATACATGGAAATTTCTTTTTTTGAATCTTTAAGTATAGCTTTTACAACAATAGATCTTTTCCTTTCCTTTCTCATTTTTTCTTAATACTTATGAGTATTGTAATTCATGTATAGGTAAGTTGTTATAATGGTGATTAAAACATCATAATGGTGACTAAGCTAGTCACATCCCCCACAAACTTCTTCTAAATATTTAAATCTATTCAGAATATTTAACCCTTAATTTTATGCTTTCTTTTGAACATTTATTTATTAAGTGGAATAAATACCACTTAAATATTTCCTCAAAAAACATATAGATTCATATGATTTTTTATAGTTAAACCTAAAAATTATGTCTATATTCCCAAATACTCCAAAATGCTAATAGTATCTATAAAAACCATACTTCCCCTGTAGACAATTTTCTGACCAGAAGTTGACATCTTAAATTATTCCATATTTTGACTAAATTTGTTGGCTATTTTTTGAGAACTAAAATTATCGTGTGATACCAAAACATTATTCTATGTTATTTACCTCTTTATATCAATTTTTTAATCACATGTTGTATCATATTTTTATGTCAATTTATATTTCTTGAATTTCTTTATTTATAAGAGTATGTTTTCTTAGACAGAAAATTAGTCTTCTTTACATATTTATTTAATTTATACATCCATAAAATATTTTTAGATTCCTTTTAACTACATGGGAGTGATATTTTATTCTTCCTAAAAATCATCCTTCTTATAAATTTCTATAACTTCATGAAAAAAATTCTAGAATCTGAATATGAGTACATCTAATTTAATTTTTTCATTGACCAGTTTCACTTGAACAAGTTCACATTCCATATATTTTTTCTTCATTATTTATACCAAATTTATTATTTGGATTTTTTCATTATTAATAAAATCCTTTAAATAATGAAATTATTTAAATAATTTTTTTTATTCTTTATAAACAGATTCTATGTTGTTAGAGGACTGGTTTTATTTTTTCAATTCTATGGTTTTGTTCTCCAACTTGGTGATCATTAAAAGAAACTCCCTTAACTACATTATTTATTTATATGAAGAAATTTACCTAAGTATTTGGTATATGATCTTAACATACCTCATTCTATTTGATAGTAGGGTGTTTTGATATGATTAATGGGGTTTTATCGTAATGCTCATGGATTGCATCATGGGTTGTGAGCCAAAACCATAACCCTAAATCCTGAGTCCCATATTGGAGAATTATATATTTATAAACATAGAATATAATTCCTATGAGATTTATACTCTAGTAAGTGGAAATTTCTATTAATGGGAATTAATACCTAGGTAGTGAATATAGAAACCCTCACTTTACAAACATAGTCAATGGGGAGCTCACCAGAGGATTCACCCAATCCTGTGGCCTTCCCCAGGGAGATCCCCTCCCCCCTTTTCTCTTCATACTGGTGGATGACACATTTTCTCATCTTTTCTCTAGGGTTGCATCCTCTAATTCCATTCATGGGGAAAAGGTCTGCCGTGTTAGCCCACCAGTGTCTCATCTTTTCTTCGCCGATGACTTCCACCTTTTTTCCAGATCAATAATTAATGAATGTCGGGTGATCAGTAAAGTGATCCATTATTATGAGAGGGAATCTGTCCAGTCAATCTATCATGGAAAATTTAAAATTTATTTCAGTGAAGGGGAGACTCTTTATAAGAGGGATGAGCTATGCGCATTTTTTGGTATCCATATTGTTGTGAAACATCAGAAGTATCTTGGGTGGCCCATGGTGATTGGTCGATCCAAAAAAGAAATCTTCGCATCTCTTGTGGACAGGATCGAGAAAAAACATTCTTGGCTGGTTCCCAAAAGGAATTTCTAATGCTGTCAAAGAGACCCTCATCAAAGCTATCATCCAGTCCATTACCAGCTACTTTATGTCCCTGTTTATGCTCCCGACATTCATCATCGACCAGATCCACACACGTACTTCCAATTTATGGTGGGGGAAGAATGATGGAATGAATCAACCCCACTGGATGGCCTAGGAGAAACTCTGCAAACCCAAATCAGAGGGAGGGATGAGATTCTGGAATCTTCTTCTCTTCAATGATGCACTATTGTCCATGCAAGGATGGTGCCTTGTTAACCGTCCATCATCTCTATGTGCACGGGCTTTCCGAGCTAAGTACTTTACCCACATGGACTTCCTTGCTTCCTCTCTTGGAGCTTGGGATAGCTTCCTCTGGAGAAGCATTTAGGGGGATAAAAATCTACTGGAAAAAGGACTAGGCTGGAGGATTGGTACTAGTTCATCAGTCAATATCTAGACTGATCCCTTTCTCATCGATAAGGAAGGTAAGTGGGCTTCATCCCCCATCCAACCAGGTCTTGAAGACACAAATGTCAGCTGCCTCCTTTCCGACCAGGGATAGGGGTGGTGTTTATAAAAGATCCTAAATTGGTTTAACTAAAGGGACAAAATAATTATCCTAAGCATTCCCTGGGTCCCTGACACAGGACCCGACTATCTTTTCTGGATCAATGACATCTCAGGCGATTACACAATGCGATCCGACTACATATTGGCTCTTGGAAACCACTCAGTCAGCCGGGATTATGGGCCTTAGAAATTTATTTGGATGCTCAACGTGCCCCCTAAAATTCTCCAATTTTGGTGGCAGGTTTGTACAGGTACTCTCCCAACCATGAGCCTTCTCGCTCATCGTCATTTGGCCAGCACTTCCTTTTTTCCCTTTCTGCCCGAACATTCCAGAAACTCCTTTTCACACCATTATTCACTGCCCGGGTGCTTTGAAAATTTGGAATAAATGGGGCCTAGCTTCTTCCGCTTCTCTGGCTCTGGCCTCTTACCTTCCCGATCTTTTGACGCGCTGGTGCTCCTCTCTCTCCTCAGCACTTTCAAGTTCTCTTTGCACTTTGGCCTGGATTATTTGGGCCCGGTGTAATGATGTTGTTTTTTATCAAGTTCACAAACCCCCTATTTCTGGATTGAATGGGCCACTTCTTGGATTGAGGGCTAGAATGACCATAATAGAAATGTTATGCTAGGTGTTACCCTCTCCTTTCCATCTCATTGGAACCCCCAACGGAAAGGATTCGTAAGATTAACGTGGATACGTCTCTTTAAAAGGTTGGGCTTGTTTCCCTAGGCCTCCTGGCCCAAAATCATCTAGGGAAAATATTTGCTGCAAAATATGAACCACACTAGGCTTTCTGGGAATCAGTAGTTGCTGAGGCCATGGCCATCATTGCCGGTATATTGCTTGCCTTGGACTATAGATGGAGTGATATTATTATTGAGTCTGACTGCCTTACCGTTATCTATGATATTAACCACATCAATGGTGGGCTCCAGTACTTTGGCATCATCATCAAGAGAATTCTCTCAATGTGCCAATTATTTTCCTTAAGCACCTTCTCCTTTTCCAAAATGGAAGGAAACAACGTGACACATCAGCTTGAAGCCTCGGGCCTATTTGACTCCAACCAGCTCTGGTCGGACAATTTCCCTTCATGGATTTTCACTTGTACTTCTGCTGATATACGTCATTAATGAATTATATTTTTCATAAAAAAATTACATAACATTTTACGAATACTTAAACAATATCCAAACAGATTACCTAAGAATGTAGTTGGTATAGTGACTTTGGGAACAATGAAACATAAACACTGGTACATAAGTGAGCTACATTATCTGTCACTAGGTTCTTTATGACTAGAACCTTTCTTAGACACATCAAACATAGTACATATCATCATAACCTGGGTTAAAGGAACCATAAAAGGGGGGAGATAACATTCTCAATAAGGGTAAACAAGGGAGACATGTATACATAAACATGACCATAAAGGTATGATAACATGATCATGAAAATATAAGATCATACCCTGCATATCAAAGATCATATACATGAATCATGACATAAGGTTCGATAGTTCGTAAGACATAAATCAAAATGAAGTAAAGGGAATAATCCATTAAATCATAATAAAGGAGTATGACATGGAATTGTGTCATCACATAAGCATATACTAATTTCTATAGTAGCCAAGGCATCACTTCCAAGACCATATTAATAGACAAAGTCTTTTACTGAACCGAGTAACCCCCATTCTATCCATGTATTACTAAACTGAGTGACCCTCATTCTAGCCCTATATTACTGAATTGAGTAACCCTCATTCTAGCCCTGTATTACTAAACCAAGTAACCCTCATTCCATCCCTATATTACTCAATCGAGTAACCATCATTCCAGCCCTATATTACTGAACTAAGTAACCCTCATTCTAGCCTTATATTACTGAACCAAGTAATCCTCATTCAAGCCCTATATCATCGAATGAGATATAAATATTTACCCAATCAATTGGAGGGAGATATATCCCCCTATTACATAATGAATTAATAAATATATGTCCCACAATATCATAAAAAAATATATCATAAACCATGAAATTAAATGGGTATCATGTGGGTTTTAAAAGTATATAACCAGTGAAAGAGAAATAAGTTTCATCACATCATGGTATAAAAACATAATCTATTCAAAGAAAAATATGAATGGAAACATTGAATAATTTCCCCATAAAGGCATGATCAACACCAATTGATGTTATCTTAGATTAGAAATAATTTTTAAACATCTTTTAAAAACACTTCTGGAAGAAAAAATCTTTTCATGTTTGAAAAAGGGTTTTTAATACATAAAACAATTTTAAAATCATTTTTGTACAAAATAACTTGAAACTTATGAAATAATTTTGAAAACCATTTTCCTTGAAAACTTATAAACTAATATTAAAAACATTTTAAAAATATTTTTCTTTGGAAACACTTTGAAAAATTAAAATAAGATATGGAATTTTTTTGAAAACCACAGTACTTGAAAACATATGAAATATGCTTGAAAGCATATAAAAAAGATTGATAACGTTTTGAAAAACATTTTTTGAAAATACTTTTAAAACATATAAATAAATCTTAAAAACATTTTTAAAATCCTATTTCTTGAAAACTTATACAATAATATTGAAAACATTTTGAAAACAATTTCTTTGAAAGAAATTTAAAAACTAGCAAATAAGACTTGAAAACATTTTGGAAATAGTTTTCCATGAAAACTTATAAAATAATTTTGAAACCATTTTGAAAAAAAATTCCTTGAAAATTATATTAAAAATAATTTCTTAAAGATTAACCCTTTTAACAATGCAAATGGAGTTTTGAAGAAATGATGGAGGGTAAATCCATAAATGTCGTATGAGGTCAAAAGAACATTCCTTTTGCACGGTAAAAAGGTTAGAAATATTCTTTATTCAAAAAGTGAAAAGAATATTACTTTGAAAAGATTTTTAAAATACCAAAATGTTATAAATTTCTTTTATTTATAATAGGATATTAATAAATTATTCTTGTAAACCCTTGTTTAGAAAACATGGTTTTGAAGTAATACAGATTTTTGACTGAAGAGCGGTAAAGTCGGGCTTACTTGAGACACTTTCATAACTATATTATGTACCAATGATTAGAAATATGGTACCAATACATTATTATATCATGGATAAACATTGGATAATGAAATTCAGGGATTTTACTGAGAGATGTAACATAATCATTCATAAAATGATGCATAAACTTAAACAATCACAAAAAGCAATGAGATTATCTCAATAAACATTTATAACTTCAAAACTTGGGATCATTATCTCCATGTAAGTAAAATAAATTTCTTGAAGCATATAATATCATGAAAAGATATAGATTCATTATATATCATTTAAAATTTCAATATATTCACCTATAAAATAGTTTAGGTATATAAAAAAACAAGAGTTCTAAAGAAGACAAATTGAGAGAAAACTGTTTTACCGATTTGTAAACTTTTGAAACTTAAAACCAATGAAAGAAGGACTATAAAATGGATATGTGAATACTAATAAATTTAATTATAATATATATATATATAATACAATCATGGTCATTACATACACCACACAAAAGGAAAGAGTGGTGAACAAATATGTATCTCATGGAAATTAAAAGTGAGATGAAATCCTCGTACCTTGTGTCTTGATTCTCTATGTACTCATACAAGAATCATGTATAATAAATATAAGTTTATTATAAATATATCACAGAATAATATTCTAAAATATATTAAAATATATGGTTTTATTATAACCTTATATTACCCACTTGTTAATGATCCTACGTTAAGGTTTCACTTCGAGTAATATTCTCTTTGTTCTTCGCATGTGTCTTAATTTATTATATCGTTGATTCTTATAATTATATCATGATTAAATAATTTAGAACCTGATATAAATATTTTCTATATATATAATAATTATGTTATAATAATCTATAGTATAATGAAGTATGTAATGGAATACACAATTTATAGAGATGGTAAGCCATACGTACGCATGAACGATGTTTTCTGTTTTCATTATCACATTGAAAGAAAGTATGTAAATGACATATGTATATATATATATATATATCATTATTAAATTATCATGAATATATCATATATATAATATAATTTCATTAAACCCATCTTTAATACACTCTATGTGTTGTGTGAACGAATCACATTGCTTTCAGGGGGCGGTAGTCCACACTTCCTCAAACGAGATTATTGTATTAACCCCAAATGGAATGTAAAAAGATGTGTGTTGTAAAATGAATATAGAATCTCAAATACATAATAAATAAAATATATTTAATATATAAATAGTGTGTCTATCATAATTTCCACCATGATTGGTGGTAAAGATAAATGAACAATCATTGTTTCGTGAGGCAGTAGTTCGTCATATAGAGAAACAATATGTTCAACATCCATTAAATGGAGGTGTGTGTAAGGGTAGGTTAGAAAAGTTTCATATAAAATACTAGTATATGTTTGATACTGGTTTTTTTACAAAATAAGGGAATAAAGAGAGTGTAGGGGGTGTATAAAAAAAATAAATTAAAGGAGATTGAGAGAAGACGTTGCCTCTTAATCAGGTAAATCCTTTTAGTTTGTGCCAAAAGGTTTCCTTGAGAGGGTTACTTCCAAAAGGGAGGATTCAAGGTAGATGAGAGAATTTTTTGAAGGAAATTTTTTCAGGTATTGGACTAACGTGAGAGGATTGAGAGTGTGAGTAATAGGTAGAGGGGGTGTCCTTTTATTGGGAAGGAAAATGACTCACATGGAATTTTTATAAATTAATTCAGTGTGCACATGTTCTTACCTACATAAAGTCTTACCAAACTAACAGAACTCAATAATGGATTTTTTATGGAATAAATATGGATAGAAAAATGGTTTTGGTCAAGTTTATATGTCATTTGGGCCCTTAATTTTAAATTTTACTCCCTAATTAAGCTTAATTTGGCCTTAACTGCTAGAATTAATTTTAATCACTTTTACAGATATTTTTGGTCAAAAATTAACATAGTATAATTATAATATAAAAATTATACTGAATTCAATGGTTTATGTAGGAATTTTGAAATTATAATCACATAATAAGTAAAATTAAGATTAGTGTTAAACCCACAGACGAGAGGAAGTAATGGAGTTTTAAAGTAGGAAAATGATCAAAAGTTTGTTAAGATTTTATATTCAGTATTAAAGTGGAATTGATTCTAATGAATTTAATTGTATTAATAGATGTGATATTTATCTAATTTGAGCTTCAAAGTAATTTATAATTCCATTTATCATTAATAATTAATTATAAAAAGGTATTTTTTAACTAAAAAGTATATTTTTTCACTATTCATCAAAAAATGATGTTTCTCAGAAAAACCCCAAAAATTAACCCTAGACTAATTTTAACACTATGAATTCAAAAACAAATTTTAATTTATCCAATTAAAGTTCTAATTTTTTATAAAACTACTTTTTTTATAAAAATATATTCATTCAAGAAAACAATATTTTTAACATAAAAGGACTTTACCAAAAATATTATATTTCATTATCATTATGTTTTTTATATAAAACAAAATTATTAGAAAAGTACTTATTACTAAGTTTAACGTTTAGGTCATAATATTATTATTTATATAATTAAAATGATAAAAATAAATTTTATATAGAAACTTAGTGTTGTGTGCATCGTATGCTAAGTCGGTGTTTCTTATAGTGCAAGCCAAGTCAGTGTTACTTATAGCGCTAGCCGGGTTGGTATTTCATGTAGCGCAAGCCAAGATGGTATTGAATATGAAAGGAATGTTTGACTTAGTGTTTTAATATATATATATATATATATATAACTATTTCTAGTGTCATGTGAGATGAAAAATATTGAAAAGTTAAATTAATCCAAATAATAATAATTCTCAAAAATCTCGGGCTATTACATTATACCCCCCTTAAAATGAATTTCACCCTCGAAATTAGTTTGTGGTATAAATGGTTTAATACATGAAAGTTTAATTCATATAAACCACATCATAAAAATGGATACTAAGACTTACCTTAAAAAGGAAAATTTGGAACCATAATGGTTACCCAAAGTAATATATAACTGGGTTACCACATAGGAGAACATAGGTTTGGAGTGAGTATTAGACATGGGGGAAAATCATAAATATTTATAGGGAGTGATTGAGGTCATTAATCAAAAACAAGTGAATGATAAAATTAAAGTTTAGGGCCTCAATTTTATAAATCTATGATGATTTAAAAGTCTACCAGATCAACAAAAAATAAGGTATTAGGACAAAAAAATTCAATCACTTTCAGAATGTTGAGTAATTCTAGATAAATTTATATAAACAAAATTTCAATCTTGGGTTGTTCTTTTAAAAATTTATAATACATCCATTACCTCATGGAATGAATATCTAGAAATTAACATTTATTAATAAAGTAGTAAAATATGATTTTAATGGATCATAAGGCCCATAAAAGAATAAAAAGTCTAATTATTTGTCTCTTAAAAAAACTCAACATGGAATTAAAAGTAACACTACTGGTTCATCATAAATATTTATTCGTAAAAAATAAATATAGATTAACTAGGACATAATGTAGGCTAGTGGTTGGCATGAAACCCTTATCATCCTTCAGTCATGGGTTGAAGACCCATGACCTTTCCGAACTTGATTGGTCATCCCCCGATATATATGATTTCCTTTTTGAAAAAAAAAATAAACGACGAACATCCTTAATATAAGGTTAAAAACTAACTATCCCTTTAACCAACGTTCTAAACACAAACTCAGTACAAAAATACTTACTCTGAAGCTTAACTTAAACTTTTCATGAAAGGTTAACCTTATAAACCTTCTCAAAGGTGAAAATATAAAACATTAGAAATAGATACACGAAATCATCTTAATATTTATTCCATTGTATATCACAAAGTAGCTCTTGGTTGTTGCATTCCAAACATGTATTACTGATTCGAGTAACCCTCATTCCAGTACTATATTACTGAATTGAGTAACACTTATTCCATCCCAATATTACTAAACTGAGTAACTATCATTCCATCCTTGTATTAATAAACTGATTAACCCTCATTCTAGCCCTGTATTACTATACCGAGTAATGCTCGTTCCAGCACTGTATTACTAAACCAAGTAACCCTCATTCCAACCCAGTATTACTGAACTAAGAAACCCTCATTCCAACCCTATTTAATCTCATGATATATAAATCTTTATCCAACTCATTTGAGGTAGATATAGGTCCCACCAGTCATATAATGAAATTATACATACATGTGCCACATGTTCATAAATAAACATATCATAACCCATGAAATTAAATGGGTATCATAAACATGTAAACCGATCATAATCTATGGAAAGAGTTAAGTTTAATAATCATTTCATCATAAACATAACCTATGAAGAGAAGCGAGTTTCAAAAGAATATAACCCTTGAAAGAGAAATGAGTTTCATAACATCATTCAATCAAAACATAATCCATTGAAAGAAATATTATTAATCGAAACACTGAATAATTTCCCTATAAAGGCATGAACACCACCAATGGATGTAATCTAAGATGGTAAATAATTTTGAAAGATCCTTTACAAACACTTCTTTAGGAATATATCCTTTCTTGTTTGAAAAGGATTTTTAATACATAAAACCATTTGATAATCATTTTATTATAAAATTCCTTGAAACTTATGAAATCATTTTGAAAACATTTTTCCATGAAAACTTATAAAATAAGATTCAAAACATTTTAAAAACATTTTTATTTGAAAAAACATTTAAAACTTATAAAATAATCTTGAAAGCATTTTGAAAACCATTTTTCTTGAAATCATATAAAATATGCTTGGAAACATTTTGAAAACCTTTTTTTGAAAATACTTTTAAAACTTATAAATAAATATTTAAAAAAAATTTAAAATCATTTTTCTTGAAAATTTATAAAAGAAGCTTGAAAAAATTTTGAAAACCATTTCTTTGAAATCACTTTTAAAACTTATAAATAATACTTGAAAAAATTTGGCAAATAGTTTTCCATGAAAACATATAACATAAGTTTGAAACCATTTGTAAAATAATTTTCCATGAAAATTATATTTAAAAATAAATTCTTAAAGATTAAACTTTTTAAAAATGAAAAGGGATCATCAAGGAAATGATAGTGGGTAAATCTTTACATGTATTACGAGGTCAAAAGAACATTACTTTTTCATGGTAAAATGGTTATATAGATTCCTTGTTTGGAAAGTGAAAAAAAGATTCCTTTTAAGAGATGTGTAAAAGAAAAAAGGGTAAAAATATATTTTAATGATCATAAGAGATTAATGAATTCTTCTTGGAAACCCTTGTTTATAAAAAATGGATTTAAAGAAACATAGATTTCCAACCAAAGAGAGGGTAAATTCAGGCTTACTTAAGGAAATTTCTTAACTTTCATATGTACCAATGAGTAGAAATATGGTACCAATACATGATTATATCATAAATAAATATAGGATAATGAAATTCATGTATGTTATTGAGATATAAAACATAATAATTCATCAAAGGAAACATAAATGTAAACAATCTCGAAAAGCGATGAGGTTGTCTCAATAAACACTTATAACTTTGTAACTTTGGATCATACTCTCCATGTAAGGAAATAAAATTAGATAAATAATATTATATAATGGAAATAAATAGATTCATCATATATCATGTAAAATGAAAATATATGAACCTTGAAAAAGAGTTTAGGTACATAACAAAAACATGAGTCTTAAAGAAGACAAATTGAGACAAAACTATTTTACCAATTTGGAATCTTTTGAAACATAAAATACATAAAATAAAGACCATAAAATAAATATGTGAATACCCATAAATTTAAGTATAATATACATAGAATACAATTAGGGTCAATACATACACCACAAAAAAGGAAATAGTGGTGAATGTAACATGTATCTCACAGAAATTAAAAGTGAGATAAATTCCCCTTACCTTGTGTATTGATTCTCTCCGTACTCATAGAAGATTAAAATATAATGATATAAGTTTATGATATATATTTTAAAGAAGAATATTATTATATCTATTACCATTTATGGTTTTATTATAACCTTATCTTACCCTCTTGTTAATGATTCTACGTTAATGTTTCACTTGTGTAATTTTCTCTTTGTTCTTCGCATGCATCTTAATTTGTTATATCATTGATACTTATACTTATATCTAGATTAGATAATGCATAACATGATATAAACTCCAGGTATATTCGGTATAAGTATATTATAATAATATATATCATAATGAATTAGGTAATAGAATATTTTGTTCATGAAGACGGTAAGCCGTACGCACGCATGAATGTTGTTTTCTGTTTTTAATGTCATATTGAATGAAAGTATGTAAATTACATATGTATATATATATATAATTATTAAAGTATTATGAATATATCATATATATTATATAAGTTCATTAAATCCATCCTTAATACATTCTATGTTGTGTGTGAACGAATCACATCGCTTTGAGGGGGCGGTAGTCCACACTTCCTCAAACGAGATTATTGTATTAACACCAAATGGAAGTTAAAAAGATTTGTGTTGTAAAAGGAATAAAAAATCATAAAGACATAATAAATACAATATCTTTCATATATAAATAGTTTGTTCATCATGAGAAATGAAGAATCATCGTTTCGTGAGGTAATAGTTTCCATACAAAGAAATAGTATGTTAAACATCCATTAGATGGAGGTGTGTGTAAGTGTAGGTAAGAAAAATTTAATAAAAAAAATACTAGTATATTAAGGATACTGGTTTTTTCACACAATAAGGTAATAAATATATTTTAGGTGGTTGGGAAGGAAAATAAAGGAAAGGATCTTGAGACAAGACGTTACCTATAAATCGGGAAACTCCGTTTTGTTTTTACCAAAAGGCTTCCTTGAGAGAGTTTTTCCCAAAGGAAGGATTAAAAATATAATTTAGTATTTTTCGGAGTCAATTTGAGTAGGTCTTGGCTTAACTTAATATTCTTTAGAGGTGTGAGGAATGTGTAGAGGTTGTGGGCTTTATAGGGAAGGAAAAAGACTCACAGATTTTTTAGAAACAAATTAGGTGTACACATGTTCTATAAAAATTATCATAAAAAACCAAAAAAATAAATAATGGAAGTTTTATGTCCAAAATATGGATAAAAATTAGGTTTTTAGAAGTTTATAGGTCATTTGGGTCTTTATTTTTATGGTTTAGCCCATAATTAATCTTAATTTGGCCTTAACCGTAGTGATTAATTTTAATAAATTTTACTAATCATTTTGGTCAAAAATTTACATGGTATTATTAGAATCTATAAATTATAATGAATAAAATGGTGTATGTCATATTTTTAAAATTCAAATCATAGAAGCAAAAAAATTAAAATTAGTGCTAGTTCCGCAGATGGGATGAAATAACAGGGTTTTAAAGTAGGGAAAATTTCATAAGTTTGTTAAGATTTTATATTTAGTATTAAGGTGGAACTGATTATAATGAATTTCATTGTATTATTAGATATAATAGTTATAAAATGGGACCTTAAAACTAATTTATAATATCATTTATCATTAATAATTATTTATACAAAAAGATAGTATTTAACTAAAAAGAAGAATTTTTCACTATTAATAAAAAAATGGCGTTTCTAAGAAAAACACAATAAATGAACCATAGGATAATTTTGATGTTCTGAATTTAAAAATGAAGTTCATTTTATTCAATTCAATTCCTAAATTTTTCTAAAATTACTTTTTATTAAAATCGATTCATTCAAGAAAAAAATAATTTAAACATAAAAGGACATTAAAAAAATATTATCTTTCATTATCAATATGTTTTACTTATATAAAACAACAATAATTGAAAATTAGTTATTACTAAGTTTAATAGATAGGTTATAATTATCTTTTTTATATAATTAAAACAATAAAAATAGATGTTTCGTAGAAACTCACTATTGCATGCATCGTGCACAACTTGGTGTTGCTTGTAGCACAAGCCAAGTTGGAATTTCTTGCAGCGCAAGCCAAGTTTGTATTGCTTGTAGCACAAGCCAAGTTGGTTTTTTTTTGTGAAAGGACTATTTGAATTATTATTTTAATATATATATAAATAACTATTTCCAGTGTCATGTGAAATTAAAAATATTGAAAAGTTAAATTAATTAAAAAAAATAATTCTCAAAATCTTGAGGTGTTATAGTGAAACGTTGGAATGAAAACCATGAGGGGTGGTAAGCCACTAGAGTAGGAAATATCTTACTATGAAGTGTGGATGGGGACCCCGCATATGGTATAAAATATTAGGGTAGGTTAAAATCCTAGGGAATTTTTCTAGGGTGGATTATTGGTTTATATATAGTACTTTTTCTAAGGATTTGGGATATGATACCAACAACCTTTTTACTATTTCACAACATGGTGTTACAACAAGATTTATGGGGTTGTGTTGTAGTGATTAGGGGTTACAGCGTGTTCCATGAGGGAATTCCATTATTTAACATCTTGAATCCCATATTGAGGTGTGAAAAAGTCATAAGCATCGAATATAATTCCTGTGAGATCATGCCCCCAACAAGAGTCCTTTTCTGGTCATGGGTAGAGAGCCCTAGGAAAGAAAACCCATAATGGGATGCAAGCTATAACACCCCAAAACTTTACAATATTTTCATTTCTGCATAAATTTAATTTATTTATTTCTTTATTTTTATGTAATACCATGTCAAGATTATGCTAAACACAATAATGAGTTGGCTTTTTTACATGCATGACCCAGTTTTACCGAACAACAATATATTAATAAAATATTATTATTTAATATGATATATAACTTAGCCATTAAATTTTAGGTTATGAATAGTATTAACCACATTTTGAATTTTATATATTCTATATAATTTTAACATTCATCTTATATGTTACTCTGATAAAATATAAGAACAAATTCATTTTTTAGGATACAAGAAGTATTTTTTTAAAAAATGCAGTTTTGATGCCTTTTGATCACGCACCCATTTTAAACACAATATTTTAATATTTTAGATATTCAATTTGAACAAATAAAATTCTTATTTGGAATTGAGACATCAAAATTTAATTTGGATAATTTTTTGGTGTTTTTCTGATAAATTTTATTTTTTTGATGAATAGTGAAAAATACTAAATTTTTATTGATTTTTTTTGATAAAAATAATATATAGTGTTAAATTTTAAATTGTAATGATTTTAAAGAATAATTATATTATATTTTTATCATTTAATATAATTTATGACATTGTAATTATTTTCACATTAAACTTAAATGTAAATACATGTCAATCTTTTGATGGTTTTTACTTTTAAAAAACCCATTTTCTTGTTTTGACAATGGGGATTAATTTTAAATTAATTAATGAAACTTATATATTTTAATTTTTTTAAAAATTGATTCCATATTTTGAAAAATTGGGTCCAAATTATGTTAATATGCTACTTTTATTTTTGGGCATTACAAATAGTAACTTTAGTAATTTTTTTATTACTAATGTTTAGGGTAAATTGGGTAATTAAAGGTAAAATTAATAATATAAATTACCTTAACACCCCTCAAAATCCTATTGTACTACTAAATTCAACCCTTATCATCTATGGTTCTAAATATAATCACTTAATAGCCACTTTCCCATGTATATGGAATTAATATTATTCAAATCAATGAATGCAAAAAAGTGTCACACTCTCATTTTATATAATTATATTAATTATCATATACAGATTAACAGAAGATAACATATACTATAGGTATTATATGGAAATCTAAAAAAATACCTACATCAAAGAAATTTATTTATAATTTTTAGAGATTAAATAATTACCATTATAGATGATGCAATAATGGCGTTGAAATAAATTTATTTTAAAAATATTAAAAGAAATATAATTTGAATTAATTATAGTTCTCAAAAAATGTTCTAGGTTACTATGACTTGTTAGAATTATATTAAATGTTTTGTTTAAAAGTTATCTTTTGCGTTGTTTTATTTAATTTCAAATAAATTAATAGTGTCAAAATTGACACTATTGATAGTTTATAAAAATAACATATTATTAAATTATTTAAAAATAATAAAAATATTTAAAAATCACTAAGTGAAAAATATACGGTCTAAAATGTCATAACATTTCTAATTATTGACAATTTACACCCCATAAGTAAATATTTATAACCATTTATTATTTAGGATATTATTACAACAATTAAACCTAAATAGATTAAATAAGGATAAATTGAAATGATAAGGTTTAAAATAAAATAAAAACATGTATAAGTTTTATTGGTTGAGAATATTTAGACCCATACTCATGTTAGCTTATAAATAATCTAATTTTTTATCCATTTTAATTTTAAAATTAATTTATATTAATTTAATAGTTTTGGTATTTCTGTAGGTAACTCTCCCCTATCTCATAAAAGAGAACCTATTGTTATCTTTTAATCACACATCTAATACCCATTGGATTGACTAAAACATGCCCATTTCACCTCCAAACTTCCCTAAATTCATCCTAGAGGTCACAATTTGGGAATAAAGCCATCCTAGGGAGACCGTTTGTACAAATCAAAAGGAGATACTAAAAAAAGAGGTAATTGTCTTATCACATCTTTCAAAATTCTTTTATTCTTATACATACTCTTTATATGTTGTTTCCATATCAAAATAATAAATCCAGTATGAAAAATATACTGAGATTTTATTATAATCCTGGAACAACCATATTCCTTATTTTTTCCATCATACAAAAAACAATATCACCATGCGTGTGTACATACGTCTTAATGTCTCCATGTCGTGGTGTAATTTATTATTCAACAATAATTTATTTGGATGGGTATAATGATGAGTATATTGGATGTAAATAATTAATATAACATTATAATTATTCTGTATAATTAATATACCATCCAATTCCATACCATTTAACCATCAATGGAATGATATCATCGCTCGTGCGTATGTACGGCCTACCGTATCCATGACGCAATGAGATTCATTCTACCCGTTAACAATTCAAGAATTATTATAAAATTTATATGTTGAGTAAAAAATATAATTATTAACTTAATTTCATTCTGGGAATGAATAATATACATCCTATGTATAACAAAAATGACTTACACGAAAAAATAGGAATGGGAAAATGAAGCAGTTAACACCCGAAATAATGGTAATATTGAAACACTATTAAAAAAATGATACAATAGGATCATATTTGATATAATAAATATTTATATAATTATTTTATAATTTAATAACTCAATTAAATTATTATCTATTAGGTTAACACACCCTTGACTAACAGAAACTAGAAGGTAAGGGTTAATTTCACAATCTAATTATTAATCGAGGTTGTTTATACGTAAGTATCTATAGGGACATATTTATCATCCATGTCCATGTTTATAAAAATGTTTTCATAAAATGTTTTAATATTATCTTATGGATATCTAAATTAATTTTTACTCATTTTTTACTTTTTATAAAATGTTTTTAAGGGAATATTTTGGTCGTTTTCCGAATGAGGTACTTTATGACCTTTTCAACAAATTAAGGAAATAATGTTTTTTTAGATTATACATCTTGAGAATATATTTTAAAATTTTATAAAACCTTAACATTTTGATTATTACCTTACAATATTACAAGTTATTTTCAAAAGAAATGTTTTATTTTAAAATTTCACAGCTTTTAAATGATTTAAAGTAAAAAGGGATATTTCTCTAAAAGATTTTTAATGAATTTATAAAATTATTTTCATCTATGTCCACATCTTTTATTGGATTTTATGACTATTTTAAGTTTATTATTATGATAAAATCTTTCATATTGTATTATTGGGTTTATGATATATTTGAATTAGGATGTTCTATGTTTATACCATTCATGGTTTATGGTTAAATCATTAACATTTCATACTCTATATTTAATAAGAATGTTTATGTTATGTTTTACCCTTTTCATTAAAGGAATGAATTGGACTTAGAAAGTGATAGTCAAGGAACTCTATAGACCCTCTATGCATTAGTAGGTATCATGGGACAAACTAGTGTCTTATCACATGACCTTGATGGTTTGGTAATGGTCTAAGCATGAGGCCTTGACGGTATGATAATGGTCTTGGAACGAGGCCTTGATGGAATGGTTATGATGTCTGAAATTATGCATTTCAATATTATGAGATTAGTTATTGATATTTCATGTGATTATTCGACTAGTATAATTTACATGTGAAAGTTTAAGTAGAATTATTTGATTTATTCTTACATATTAGGTTTAAGATTATCTTTAAAAGGCTTATGTTTCAATTTTATGCCTTACCTTAAAATTTTATGCTTATTTATGATATCTTCCACAATATTGTTTATCCGTACTGAGCATATGATCTCACCCATTTCTTATGTTTTATTTTTTACAGGATGAAAAGAAATAAATTATGATTGAACTGGAAGGATAGTCTAAGGGATATAATAGTTTTCAAAGGGGATAATATGTTGTTTTTTATTTCAAGATGAAATGTAATGTTCATGCCCATAATCTATTTTCCAATAATTCTAAACTAATTGGTCCTTCAAGATTTTATTTTCTTTTGATCATGAAAATGTATTAAAAAAATTCATCGACTCCAGGATTCTGGGGTCAGGGCCTTAAATGGGCCACCAAAAGGGACAATATCTATGGGTAAACCATAGAGTCTAGAGATGTACTTCACACTCTAAAACCTAAAAGGCCTATTTTTATGGGATAGATAACACATGAATTCTATTAAATTTTTGTAACTCCCCTACTCCCCAATGTGGGACATAGGATGCCGGGTTACTGTGCATCCTCATAAACCATGTCGCAACCCCTAAGCACTATGGAACAACCAGATAAATCACATCATATAACCCTACTGTAAAGTAAGAGGCAGGTTAAACCCATGTCTAGAATACTTAAGGAACGTGATATATATATTTATAGAAAAAATATTTTCCAATCAAATAATTCCCTTGAATCTTAACCTTCCCCTAGCTATAATACAATATGTTGGATAACGACCACTACTCACAATAAGATATTGTACACTTTGATGGCTCAATACTCATCATGATTTTTATTTCCTAGGGATAACTACCTAAGGATCACTTATCATTACTAAAAAACATTGATTAGTTGAATAGAGATTTCAAAGGACTTATATTCCACACCTCTAACTACCCAATTACATGATACGATACTCTAAATATAGGGTTACGATGTATCCTCATGTTGATTAGATCAAAAAATCTCATGCATTTAACGTCCTCATAACTCACCCATGATCATGAAATGATCTCTTTAAAACTCATTTGAACAAAACATTTGATGAATTTTATTCCATTATATATGACATGTAAACTTATAGACTTAGAAATCATCAAATCATATGCTCTTCCAAAAACACACCTTTCACATTAAATTTAGCTTTTATGGTGTAGACATCTTCTCAGCAACATGAAAAAGGCCTAGCATTTTCTCTATGACATGATTTATTATGGGGTTTTATCTAATTAAATAAAAAATTCAAATTGATATCCACATACCTATATGTAGTTCTAAAATACCTTTATGAAGGATCAATTATTCACCTTCACAGAGGTTTCCTGAAACTCTAGATGACCTTTAAAAAAAGTTCAAGTTTCCTTGATACAATTTCCTCCATGACATGGTTCTATCTTATATAGTGTGGTCTTATCCTATTACCTTTCACAAGGTTTGAGTTACCTTTATGTATATCTATTTTATATGGTGATAACATTTACACAACATTAAAAATATATCGTTAGGGTATAACCCACTATACTATGGTGTAAGAATTTTTTCTATACCCTTACATAGATTTAGTATATGTGGGGTTACCTTTATAAATTTTATACATGCTACATGGTTAAGTTTACTCTACCTTTATTTTTTTACAATATCGAAGTGATATGAGATAGAAAAATCTAATATTCTAGAAATAAAACTCCAACAAAACTTATTCTATGGAGCAATAAAGGGTGTTGCAGCATAGAGTATGTTTTTCAGAGAGATTTATCTATAGAATATAAAATCAATCTTCTTAAAACATTATAGAACTAATTACTTTATAAAAATCCTCAAATAATTATCATGACATCTAATATTTTATTATTTTAAATTATTCTCAAAAAATACAATCACAAACTTTGGGTGAAATATCTATCTTTAGAATCATTCCATTTCAGTTTATTCTTCACTCCCAACTTTAATAATTTACTTACAATGTATATTTTATTCAACTTATAAATATATAGAATCTTATCAAAATCCCTAGATTTTTCAACATCTTATTCTTCATCACTATTTTCACTTAAGTAACACTTAGATAAGAAATTTCTCGTTTTGAACTTAGAAATTCTTTAATTACCTTTAATAAGAAAATTTTTACTTTTTAATATTTGTTTATTTCTCCTTATAGGATGTTCTTATTCTTTCATATTCATCTACATTGGATTATTCTTATTTCAATATTGGATAATTTATTATGAAATTTTAAATACCTCAATATATGTAAAAATTTAGTGGAATATCCCCCTTGAACATTACCTTTCATCTCTACACACTTCTTGATATAAGAGACAAAGTTTATCAAACTTAATGAACAAATATTATTTAGAATATAAATATTTAAATATACCATCATATTTTTTCTTTATTTTTTCCTTCTTTTAGGACTCAAAAGAGATTAATTTTTTATCTTTCTCGTTTCTTGTGGTAAAAATTACTTTACTCATCTCATAGGTCATGAGAAAACTATTTAAGTCATATAGAGGTAGTGTTCTTAGATCCCTATCTTCAAGATCCAATAAGTTAACATAAAACATGTTAGGTTATATTTTTATTATCTTCCAGAACATAGTTTTATCCTCAAAAATCTCACAAAATCTTTTGAAAATTATAACTATTTCAATGATCAGTGTGAAGAATTCATTTATAGAATCATCATCTATCATCTTTAGGTATTCATATTTTAATATTGAAATTTTTATTATTTCTTTATTCACCATGATACCACCTTCATAAATATATTTAATTTTGTTTTATATTCTATAAACTATTTTTATTCCTTCTACATTCAGAAACCCTTTCCCAGATAAGGAAGCCAATATAAAATTTATGGAACGCCCATGGTAGAACCCCCGATTTTTGGTATCTAACCCTTACCCGATTCTTTTAATATGTTTAAAGGACATGTGGAAAGTTTGGGAGACATGGAAAAAATTTTGGAGGGTTTTGGGTAAAAAAGGGGTGCACAGTTAGCACATGTTTTGACCTAACCGTGTGGGAAAACCATGCGAGGAAAAAAATAACTGCCTTTCTTTTTGGATCTAATTAATTTTAACCATCTATTTGATCTATTTAGACACAAATCAACCCTAAAATTAATTTTTTCTCCTCAAAAGGACAAAGTAGGTTCTCCCATTGTCTTGGAAGCGATCCAAACACGTTCCTTGGAGAATTGAAGGAAGATTATTGCTGTAAGTGCCTGTTCTTCATCATTTTCTCCACAATTTATTAGATATACTCCTCCTTTTATCTCTTTTTCTTAGATATATGCCCCCTATTGGTAGATATAAGAGTTTTGAGACCAAATAAGGTTAGATATGGTGTTTTTCATGATAGGGGAGGAGATCTTGGGTAGTTTCTTGGAATATTGACCTAGATTCTTCATCATTCTTTGTCCGTTGTCAGTTTCCATCGAAAAGAGCATGGTAGGTGGATTCAATATCATATACAATTTATGGAATTCATTTAAATTCATTAAAATTTATTTCTTGATGAAATTTAAATTGTTTTTTATTGTATAATTGTTAAACCCTCTTTAGTGATGAGTAGTGGAAAACTAGTAAAATTATTGATTTTTATGACACCCCTAGTTTTTAATTTTAAATGGGGTTTTTTAAATTATGGATCTTATATAGTTTTTTAAAATTGATTTATTTAGAATTTTTCCAGTAGATATATGGGTTTTTTAAATACTTTAATTCTTTGAAATTGGATGGTTGGAAAGTTTTTAATAAATGGGCATTTTTATTGAAACAAGTGAAATTGTTTGAAATTGGTTTTAGTTTTTGGAAAACATGGTGTGTGTATCATATTTAATTACTGGGAATGGTTGAAATATGATCATTTTCATGTTTCCAAAGGTTAAATATAACATATAAAATAATTACCTTGTGATGACTTGGTAGATCGACGAGAAACTACTCATGGGTATGGAACTATCATAATTATGCATGCATTTTTGGTAGTTGTTATTGTGTGGAGTTTATTGGATTTCCTAAGTAGTTTTCAGAATTTTTTTAAATATTTATTTAAAATTTTACTTGTAGTATATCTAGTTGGAAAATTGGTTCACATGGTTTTCTTTTAAATTTTGTTTTAAACTATTTGGATAAGTGTTTATATTTAGTGATAAACAGTTTTCAAAATTTATTTTATATAAACTATTTTATATAAATGGGGATAACTTTTATATCCTAGTGGAGTGAGTAAGAATGTAATTGGAGAAAGCCTACTTAGTTTTAAACTCACCCCTTATTTGGAACTTTGGTTCTTTTTAAGATATCATATTCCATGATGTGGGCAAAGGTATGGTGCAACAGTTTTTTATCACTACTTCTTGAGTTATGGAGTTGTCTAGTGGTGGTGGAGAATAGAGATAGTGGAGCCTGGAGTATTTTGGTTATTTTGGTTTATTGTTGAATTATCTTATGTTGTTTGGTTTATTTCTAGCTGTCTTCCACAGTAACACTTTTTTGGGCTCACTTTGTTATAAAAGATTTTTTGAATTGTCATTATTTTGTTCATGCTTCATATAACTGCAATGGATTGTGGTTGGTTGGTTTATATTTTATCTTAAAAAGGGTAAATCGTCCAACACTATTATTTTAAACCCTGCAGAATTTATTTCCAGCCTTTGGAATCTTTGGGATGTGGCATAAGGCCCAGTAATGAATCATTGTGTTCTCAAGCCAATGAGAATGATCAGGTCATTAAAAATGGTATTAGCTTGGTCCCTTCTCTGTGGAACATGTATTCCTAAGTTTTTATGGTCTTGGAGTTGAAATACTTCTTTTATATTCCTTGGGAGGCCTTCTTAGTGAATATTAGTATTTTTGGGACTTGAAATGTAGGTCATAAAAAGATGTAGCTAATCTTTTTATGTTGAACTTCAAGTTACCAGGGAGTTGGGTACGTAAGATTTTTGGAAACACTAGTAGGATAGTGGAGTATCATTATCATGGGTTTATCCAATGAGATGAGAATCACAAGAATTTTAGATGAATTAATTTCTATTAATATTTCATATCTCATTTTGAGTAATGACATATGATTCATAACATGGTTTTAGTTTTGAAAAAAATGAAGAAAATTGTTTTCAAATGAAAGAATTTGAAAATGAAATAGTTGATGTATTTTGAAAATGTTTTGATTTTAAAAAGAAATATAGGATTATTTTAAAAATTGGTTATATTTTGAAAGTAATTTTGTGATATTGATGTTATAGAATTTTACATCCCAATCCAATCAATTTATACCCGATTGAAACTTACAAAATGTGTTGGTTGTTTAGAAATGGCACCTAGTAGGAGGCGTAGAAACCAATTGGAGGAAGATGCTGGAAATGTGGTTTCACCTCATCCAAATGTGAACAAAGATTTAGTGAAATGTATAGCCCAATAATTACAATCTATGGGACATGGAAAATAAGGGAGGACCCATGGTAGGTGGACCAATCCATCCAGTTTCAGAAGAAGAATCGTCACTTCTTTTGGGGTGATTCAGAACCAGAGAGGGCAGAGGGTTGGCTAAACAAGATGAATTGACTCTTCGAGTTCATCAACACACCAGCAGACTTAAAGGTCAAACTATAAAGTTATATTCTTGAGGATCTTGAACACCGTTGGTAGGATTTTATGGTGCAAGCTATATTTGATCAAGGCTTGAGTTGGGAGGATTTTGAATAATTGTTTAACAAATAATTCTATCCTCACAATTTTAGAATCCAACAAACAACATAATTTTTCTTCCTGAATCAGTAGAGCCTCTTTGTTACTGAATATGAGGATAAAATCAATAATTTAGTGCTCTTTTCTCTATAAGTTGTATAAATTGCGAGATTTAAGGCATGAATCTTCGAGTCGAGACTCAGGTAAGAGATTTGGTTGAAGATTGTATTACACTGTATCACAGATTAAATAAAGATGGTAAAAAAGGAATCAGTGGCTGAACGGGATATTTATAGATATATGGGAGTAGGAAACATGATGATACTATAGGAAATGGGGGGAAATCAACTTCTGGGAGAAAAAAATAGGGATACTTATTTTTAGGGTGGCAATGGGAATCTGAGTCAGACAACTGGATTAGTAAATCCTCCTCCTAAACCAAAGGGATAGTCAAGATGTTATCAGTGTGGTTCATTCGACCACATCAAGCAAGAGTGTATAAAAGAACCTTGTAAATTTCATAACTTCAACAAAATGGGACATATTTCGTGGTATTGTCATAATGCTCCAAGGTCGGGTGCTCGAGACCCTTCTCCGGTGTCGTAGGCATCATATGCTTTGACAGGATGTGGCCAGGAGAATAAAAACCACCAGCAGAGCAGAGCTAGCCATGATGATTCTAAGAACACCATGAATCCTCAAACTAGGAAATCTCAGAAGGGAAACAAAGAGCAGAGTGCCAGGAAGAAGGAGTTGTCTGTAGTAGAGATGGGGACTCTAGATGATCAGGATGAAAAATCTGTGGTGCGAGGTATGATTCTACTGAATTGTACCCTTATGTAAGTGTTATTTGATACTGGCGCATCAAATTACTTTATTGATTCTCGTACTACTTATTTTTTGAGTTTGAAACTTTAAATGATGAATTTTGTGATAAACCTACAATCCCATCTCTGTGAAAGTGAATATCGAGCCTTCGTGTGTAGAGCGTGTTCTATAAATATTGATGGAGTTGATCATAATTGGGATTTATTAGTGCTAGAGATGGATGTATTTAATGTAATACTAGGAATTGATTGTTTGATAGTGTGCAGGGCTCACATAAATTGTTATAGTAGGACAGTTAGTTTCAAAACTAAGGATGGTGTTGAGCATTTATTCAGAGGGAAAAGGGTTACAAAAACAAGTGCAACAAGCTTGTTGTCACCAGCTATAAGGCCCCAGCCTTAAACCTTACTTAATCTTGAGTTATTACAAGATTACACATTGAGGATCTTTTCGGGTTTAGAGTTTTAGAGAATTAGATCATAAAACTTGCATTACATTCCACATATAAGCAAAGTGGTTACATAAAGATACTATTCTTCATTCCCATCAATGGAAACACATTTAAAATAAAACATGGATTATTTATTGACACATCCTTGACTCTATCATCTTATCATGTACCTTTCCCTTGACCTGTGAAAAACATTTCAAAAACTTGGGATGAGCATAAAAACTCAGTATGGGTTATAAAAAAAACATGGAAAGGAAACATTAGTTCATATATACATAAGAATGAAATCATACTTTACCCATAAAACATTGGCACTTTAATATACCTCATAAAATCATGAATAAATCATAGAAATCAGAAGACATAAAGGTAACTTGAGGCATTCATAACATTCTTACGTAGGGAGTAACCCTCTTGGTTACGTTTGGAATACCCATCACAGTATATTCCCTAAAATCTATTCGGAGAAACCTTAACGTTTCACTCCTTCGCGTTACCCAATGCATTGGAGAGCTATAACGGGCTCACCCGCCCTTAGTTTATCACGTAACCACCCGTCTTCATAATAATGCCCAAGAACCATAACATAATCGTATCACATAAAACATGCATAAAGGAAACATAACATTTCCGCATTTCAATCACAAGATATCAATACAACACAAACACATTGTGAAAACCATTTTGAAAACCAAAATATAAGAAAAGTAAAACATGGTATTTATTTTTCTTTTAAAAAGAAGGTATGGCTTGTAGAGGAAGCCGAAACTCAAATAACGGTCACGACGACGGAGAAGTCGTTGTCGCCACATACGTACGACAAAAACATTCCCTTTTTTCATTTAGTAAACGCTTCGTATACAAAAGATTCCTTTTGAATAAATGTAAAAGTCAAAGGGGTTTATACACCGTATAAAATAAAGTTGTGTATAAAATAAAATATGCCTCAATGAAAGGAGATTGAGACGAAGTCCCATACCTCATATCCGACTTGACCCGACCGTTCTTTAATCTCCTGAATAATCAACTTGAGTTAATCTCTACTTGCTTATGAATATTTTTCAAGTTCATTATTCCTTTTATACCATGTTATGAACATCATGTAATCAGTTAAGTTAATAATGTTCATTTTGTCGGTATTTGGTTCTTAAGTCAAAAATAGACTTCTTACACTTACATGTTGTTAATTTGGTCATAGGTTCGTTATATATCCAGAATTATATTAATGATTTGGATAAAATATATATCATATATATTCATCATATACATGTATTTATAATATTACATCACATTTAGAGGTAAGAAATGAAATGCACCGTTCATGGAGACGGTAAGCCGTACGTACGCATGAACGCTACTTCCATTTCTATTTCATATTTTCTGGAATGGAATCATAATGATATAAGAGTATATTATAATTCCAGTATAATAACATATATAATATCATTAACTTTATCCTTTACACATCCCACATATGGTATTAACGAATCAAATCACTTTCAGGGGGCGGTAGTCCGCACTTCCTAAAATGAAGATATCATGTTTACCCATAATGGAAACCATAAAGGTATGCCCAAAATGAAAAAAACAGAAGCTTAAGGAAAACATAAACATATTATATATCATATATAAAAATAGTGACATCATAATGGCCACCTTTGAAGGTGTTAAATGAGTGTTGAACAATCATCATTTCGGGAGGCAGAATTTCGCCATCCACGGAAACCGTATGTTCTTTAACCATTTGATGTAGTTGTGTGAGAGTGTAGCTCAAATAAATATTATAACAACATCCTTGTATATTGAAGATACTGTTGTTGTTACAAAATAAGTAAATAAAAAGAGTTTAGGGGGTTGGAGAAGCAAAATAAAACAAATGAACATGAGAGAATGGATTACCTTTAAAAGTGTAACTCCTTTTGATTTGAGCCTAAAGGCTTCCTTTGAAAGGATTATGCCCAAAGGGAATCCTCTAGGATGAGGAGAGGGATGTGGAGAGAGTAAATGGGCAGGGGTTGGCCGAGCCAAAGGCTTGAGGTGTGTGTGAAATGAGGTAGAGGTGGGGGCCTTTTATAAGAGGAGAGGAGGGGCACTTTTGGAAAGTAAAGAAATATTACTTTATTTGAAAATGTGTTTCGGTTTTAAAAGGTCCCACATTGATATAATTCGTGGATAAGGTGATAAGGGTTTGAAATCCACTCATCCAACTGGTTTTTTCCATGTGTAGTTCATAGATTTTACATTATCTTTCCATTTTATTTAAATCGTCATATAATGATGTCATCGCTGCATCATTATTATGTCATAAATAATTTAATTTATTTAATGTATAAAAATAAAAAAATACTATGATGTATGAAATCTTTTTAGCTTTCCAATGACTATTTATAATCAAATATCGGATCTTTATAACCTCATGTAAAAATTGTTTTCGTAAAACATCTCTTGTTTGTGTCATTTTTACTTTAACATTTAATAAAAAGTTATTTATGTCATTTCCAAACCAAAGTGTCTCCATGGGGTCCCCAAGTTGACCCATGGCTTGTATTGGTCGGACATGACACAACCAATAAGGTTGGGACATGTGTCTAGGTCATTTCCTATTATTAAAGCATTATTTATACCTTAAACTACCCTAATTACCACTAATCGCGATTAAGAACTTAATAAGTTACTATTCACCAAAAAATTATTTTAATCTCATTGAACCAAATTTTACTTCTTAATGACAACCATGTATGTCGGATTTTCAAAATTCAATACACATTAGTGGTAAACATTCATTTAACTGAAAAATCAGTTTGCTTGATTACCACTTAGTGGTTTCACTATTCATCAAAAATTGAAGTTTTTCAAAAAATTACCAAAAATTCACCCTAAGCTATATTTGATATTCCGAATTCAAAAATGAAGTCTATTTTAAAAAATTCAAATCATATAAGTCACATTAATTAATTTAATAATTAATTCCCGCTGCCAGAGCAAATAGCGTGTTTTTACAAAACAATAAGTATCAAAATATTGACACCAGTTTAAGTCTAATTTCAAAGTGAAATTGATTCCAATGACCACCATTGGATAAAATGGTAAAAATATATTCTAATTTAACTCAAAACCAATTCAAAACATAATCTAATCATATAAATAAATTAGATTAAAAAGCAGTTTTGATGTAAAATGCAGTATTTTTCACTATTCATTAAAAAATGAACATTGTCAGAAAAATACCAAAAATTCACACAAGGTAAATTTTGATGTCCCAATCATAAAGGATAAGTTTATTTTGACAAACATAGTTTATAAAATTGTCAAAATATGGATTCAAAAATGGTTTGCCATCAAAAGGAAGTAAAATAATCTTTTAAGAATATTAGTGTATTCCATGCATAAGATTGTATTTATTTTCATTTTAAGCCTATATGACACTATCTTAATTATTAAAAGACATAGATAAAAATATCTATTATTCATTACTTACTTGGGATGTTGCATCCTTCCCCCTTTAGAAAATTGCGTCCCCACAATTTATTTACTTATCAAATAAATGAGGGTACTTATCCCTCATTGCATTTTCAGATTCCCATGTTGCCTCTTCAATCATGTGGTTTTTCCACAAAACATTTACCTGCTTAATCACCTTATTCCGTAACACTTGCTCCCTGTGGTCAAGAATCTGGACTGGTTGTTCCTCATAAGATAGGTTCTCTTCCAGCTGAACTACCTCTGGACTCAAAACATGAGATGGATCTGGCATATACTTTCTCAACATTGAAATGTGAAAAACATTGTGTACCTGAGATAAACTCGGAGGTAAAGCCACTCGGTATGCAACTGATCCAACTCTCTCCAGAATTTCGTATGGTCCAATAAACCTTGGACTCAGCTTTCCTTTCTTACCAAATCTCATCACACTTTTCCATGGAGAAACCTTGAGAAAAACATGATCACCTACCTCGAAAGATAGATCCTTCCTCCGGTTATTCGCATAACTCTTCTGCCTGCTCTGAGCTGTTCTCATGTGTTTCTGAATCAGCTGAACTTTTTCTGCCATCTCTTCTACCAATTCTGGTCCCATCAACTTTCTTTCACCCACTTCATCCCAGAAAGCTGGAGTTCGACACCGCTTCCCATATAATGCCTGAAATGGTGCCATATGTATACTGGAATGGAAACTGTTATTATATGAAAATTCAACCAAAGAAAGATGTTGGTCCCAACTTCCCTGATAATCCATAGAACAAGCTCGTAGCATATCCTCCAATGTCTGAATTGTTCGTTCTGACTGCCCATCTGATTGAGGATGAAAAGCTGTACTAAAATTTAATTCAGTACCCAACGACTTCTGAAGGCCTTTCCAAAAGTTAGAAGTAAACCTGAGATCACGATCCGATACAATGGAGAGAGGAACTCCATGTAACCTGACTATCTCTTTAAGATACAAACGGGAAAGTTGATCAAGAGAGAAAGTATCTCGTATAGCAAGGAAATGAGCAGATTTGGTCAAGCGATCAACAATAACTCAGATTGCATTATTACCTCGAGATGTCTTCGGTAATCCAACAACAAAGTCCATGGATATATTCTCCCATTTCCACTCTGGAACTGGTAAAGGCTGAAGCATCCCTTTCAGTAACTGCCGCTCTGCTTAAACCTGCTGACAAGTCAAACATTTTACAGTAAAAATAGCAATATCCCTTTTCATTCCATCCCACCAGTAATACTCCCGCAGATCTCTATACATCTTAGTACTGCCCGGATGAACTGAAAATGGAGAACTATGAGCTTCACATAACAACTCTCTCTTCAACTATGAATCACAAGGCACACACAATCTCTTCCCAAATCTCAAAACACAATCACTATCAATGTTGAATTCAGGCAACTTACCTTTCTGAACCAGCTCTACCTTTTTCTGCAACTCACTGTCTTGATTCTGTGCTTGCTTGATTCTATCTGATAGAGAAGATCTCACTGATACTTGAAACAAAACAGAAGGACTTCCTGCACCAACAACTTCTATGCCAATGTTCATCAAATCCTTAACCAAAGGATCACGTTCCAAACGCAACATTGTTAATGAAGCATTACTTTTTCGACTCAAAGCATCAGCCACTTTATTTGCTTTTCCCGGATGGTAATGAATTGTACAATCATAATCCTTGATTAATTCCAGCCATCTCCTTTATCTCATGTTTAACTCTTTCTGAGTGAATATATACTTTAAACTTTTGTGATCGGTATATATTTCACACTTTACTCCATACAAATGATGCCTCCAAATTTTTAAAGCAAAAACAACAGCAGCTAATTCCAAATAATGTGTAGGGTAATTTACCTCATGAGTTTTCAACTGTCATGAAGCATAAGCAATTACCTGATAATTCTTCATTAGGACGCAACCAAGTCCTTTCAATGAAGCATCACTGTATATAACAAATTCACCATTCCTAGAAGGTAGTGCCAAAACTGGAGCATTCATCAATCTTCTTTTCAATTCCTGAAAACAATCATCACATTCTTTTGTCCAGATAAACTTAACACACTTACGAGTTAGCTTAGTCATTGGACTAGATAACCGTGAAAAATTTATAACAAAACCTTCGGTAATAGCCCGCCAAACCAAGGAAGCTACGAATCTCGGTTACATTTGTGGGTCTTGGCCATTCTTCCACAACTTTTGTTTTTGCAGGATCAACAGTTATTCCATCTTTAGAAACAATGTGACCAAGGAAAGAAATTTGTTGCAACCAAAACTCACATTTGCTGAATTTCCCATACAATTTCATTTCTTTTAAGGTTTGCAAGATAACCCTTAAATGTCTTTCATGCTCCTCTTTACTTTTAGAAAACACCAAAATATCATCAATGAAAACCACCACAAACTTATCCAAGAAATCATGGAAAATTCTATTCATTAAGTCCATGAATACAGTAGGTGCATTGGTTAGCCCAAAAGGCATTACTACAAATTCATAATGTCCATATCTCGTACGGAACGCGGTCTTCGGAATATCTGCCTCCTTTACCTTCAGCTGATGGTACCCCGATTTCAAGTCAATCTTTGAAAAAAACTGAGCTCCCTGGAGCTGATCAAACAAATCATCGATATGAGGCAAAGGATATTTGTTCTTAACAGTGATATTATTCAAGGCTCTATAATCAATGCAAAGTCTCATATAACCATATTTCTTTTTAAAAAATAAAACAGGAGCACCCCACGGTGATGTGCTAGGTCTAATGAAACCTTTCTCTAATAAATCTTGCAATTGCTCCTTCAACTCTAAAAGTTCAATTTGTTCCATTCGATAAGGGGGTTTTGAAATTGGCTTAGCATCAGGAACTAAGTCAACAGTAAACTCAACTTCCCGATCTGGTATTATTCCAGGAAACTCATCAGGAAAAACATCAGGATACTCATTTACCACTGGCACGTCATTAATCTGAACAGTTCCTTTATTTTCAACGACGTGTGCAAGGTAACATTCATTTCCATCTTTTACAAGTTTCTCGGCCTCTTGATATGTTATCAAAAGTAATGGTTCATTCCTGTAAACAAACTGAAAGTCTTTCTGAAAAGAAACTTCTTTAGCTCTACAGTCAATATTAGCATGGTAAATAGAGAGCCAATCCATACCCAGGATAACATCAAACTCTACTAGAGGTAGAACAATAAGGTTTGCAAGTAGGTTCTTTCCACAGATAAGGATAGGAAGATTCTTGTAAATTATTTTTGCCTCAACATTCCCCCCAGGTGTTTTTACCAAAAGTTCAGGAGTCATTTCTTGAGATGGTATTCCCATTTTACTAGAAAAGGTTTCAGAGATGAAAGAATGTGTAGACCCCGAATCAAACAACACACTGGCATAATCTGAAAAAACAAACAAAGTACCTGATACAACTTCATTTGATGGCCCGACATCTGCTGAAGTAGTTGCAAAGGATTTCACCACCCCTTTCTTCTTGTAGTCTAACTGCTTCCCATCACTCGAGCTCCTTGTCGGACACTCGTTTGCATAGTGACCCATCTCATTGCACTTATAACATTTCACTAACTGTAAATCAAATTTGTTCTTACCTTCACCTTGATCCTTTTCAGTGAAATCACAAGCCTTATGTCCCATCTTACCACATCGGTAGCACTTCCCAGAATTCAGAAGACATTCCCCAGCATGCCTTTTGCCACATTTATCACAAACAGGAGACTTAGTTCTCTTACCATCAGACTTTTTTGAAGAATTCTCACCTTTCTCCTTCCACCTCGGTCTCTTCTTTTGCTGGTTGTTATAGAAAACTTGGTCATCGGCAAACTCCATTTCCACCTTCTCAGCACATCGAACAAGATTTTCATAACTTTTAAACTCACGAGAAGCTAATGCCCTTCGATATTTTGGCTTTAATCCTGAGTAAAAACGATTTATTTTACTATCAAGGTCTCGGATAAAATTTGGAGCATACCTTGCCAATCGAGTGAACCTTTCTTCATAGGCAGCCACTGAGTCTTCTTCTTGCCTCAATTCCAAAAATTGCTTTTCCATCCTAAGTCGAACAGCCTTAGGAAAATACTTCTCAAGAAACATACCTTTGAATTCATCCCAGTCAAGAGCATCAATCTCATCGGCGTCCCTAATATTTTTAACTATAGACCACCACTGATCTGCTTCACCCTCCAAACGGTAAATAGCAAGACTAACCTTTTGATTGTCTGAACACCCCATGACATCAAAAATCTTCTCCAGTGCTTTAATCCACCCTTCATCTAGCACATGGTCAGATGATCCTCTGAATGATGGTGGATGTTGCCTCATGAAATGTTCCACCACTGACATGTTCCTCTGCGGTTGATCTGGATGATCTCGTGCATGGATACCACCACCATTTATCGCTTGAGTCAATTGCGCCATTACTGCAAAAAACTGTTCAGTTCCAATTCCGACCATTTCTGGATGCTGATTCGGACGGTTATTTCCTTTTGTATGCCTTCCTAGCACTGCTTCCCTGTTTCCTCTGCGGAAAACCATTCTGAACAAACATGTCTTAGATGAAGCAACATGGTAATCTTTAAATGCTATATCATTTAAAAAAAATATTTTTGGATAATCATTTAATAGAATTCTAACTCCTAAAGTTATCTAAACCGACCTTTGATACCAACTATAAGGCCCCATCCTTAAACCTTACTTAATCTTGAGTTATTACAAGATTACACATTGAGGATCTTTTCAGGTTTAGAGTTTTAGAGAATTAGATCATAAAACTTGCATTACATTCCACATATAAACAAAGTGGTTACATAAAGATAGTATTATTCATTCCCATCAATGGAAACACATTTAAAATAAAACATGGATTATTTCTTGACACATCCTTGACTCTATCATCTTATCATGTACCTTTCCCTTGACCTGTGAAAAACATTTCAAAAACTTGGGATGAGCATAAAAACTCAGTATGGGTTATAAAAAAAATATGGAAAAGAAACATGAGTTCATATATACATAAGAATGAAATCATACTTTACCCATAAAACATAGGCACTTTAATATACCTCATAAAATCGTGAATAAATCATAGAAATCATAAGACATAAAGGTAACTTGAGGCATTCATAACATTCTTACGTAGGGAGTAACCCTCTTGGTTACGTTTGGAATACCCATCATAGTATATTCCCTAAAATCTCTTCGGAGAAACCTTAACGCTTCACTCCATCGCGTTACCCAATGCATTGGAGAGCTATAACGGGCTCACCCGCCCTTAGTTTATCACGGAACCACCCGTCTTCATAATAATGCCCAAGAACCATAACATAATCGTATCACATAAAACATGCATAAAGGAAACATAACATTTCCACATTTCAATCACAATATATCAATACAACACAAACATATTGTGAAAACCATTTTCAAAACCAAAATAAAAGGAAAGTAAAACATGGTATTTATTTTTCTTTTAAAAAGAAGGTATGTCTTGTAGAGGAAGCCGAAACTCAAATAACGGTCACGACAGCGGAGAAGTCGTTGTCGCCGCATACGTACGACAAAAACATTCCCTTTTGTCGTTTAGTAAACACTTCGTATAAAATAGATTCCATTTGAATAAACGTAAAAGTCAAAGGGGTTTATACACCGTATAAAAGAAAGTTGTGTATAAAATAAAATATGCCTCAATGAAAGGAGATTGAGACGAAGTCCCATACCTCGTATCCGACTTGACCCGACCGTTCTTTAATCTCCTGAATAATAAACTTGAGTTAATCTCTACTTGCTTATGAATCTTTTTCAAGTTCATTATTCCTTTTATACCATGTTATGAACATCATGTAATCAGTTAAGTTAATAATGTTCATTTTGTCGGTATTTGGTTCTTAAGTCAAAAATAGACTTCTTACACTTACATGTTGTTAATTTGGTCATAGGTTCGTTATATCCAGAATGATATTAATGATTTGGATAACATATATATCATATATATTCATCATATACATGTATTTATAATATTACATCACATTTAGAGGTAAGAAATGAAATGCACCGTTCATGGAGAAGGTAAGCCGTACGTACGCATGAACGCTACTTCCATTTCTATTTCATATTTTCTAGAATGGAATCATAATGATATAAGAGTATATTATAATTCCAGTATAATAACATATATAATATCATTAACTTTATCCTTTACACATCCCACATATGGTATTAACGAATCAAATCACTTTCAGGGGGCGGTAGTCCGCACTTCCTAAAATGAAGATATCGTGTTTACCCATAATGGAAACCATAAAGGTATGCCCAAAATGAAAAAAACAGAAGCTTAAGGAAAACATAAACATATTATATATCATATATAAAAATAGTGACATCATAATGGCCACCTTTGAAGGTGTTAAATGAGTGTTGAACAATCATCGTTTCGGGAGGCAGAATTTCGCCATCCACGGAAACCGTATGTTCTTTAACCATTTGATGTAGTTGTGTGAGAGTGTAGCTCAAATAAATATTATAAAAACATCCTTGTATATTGAAGATACTGGTGTTGTTACAAAATAAGTAAATAAAAAGAGTTTAGGGGGTTGGAGAAGCAAAATGAAACAAATGAACATGAGAGAATGAATTACCTTTAAAAGTGTAACTCCTTTTGATTTGAGTCTAAAGGCTTCCTTTGAAAGGATTATGCCCAAAGGGAATCCTCTAGGATGATGAGAGGGATGTGGAGAGAGTAAATGGGCAGGGGTTGGCCGAGCCAAAGGCTTGAGGTGTGTGTGAAATGAGGTAGAGGTGGGGGCCTTTTATAAGAGGAGAGGAGGGGCACTTTTGGAAAGTAAAGAAATATTACTTTATTTGAAAATGTGTTTCGGTTTCAAAAGGTCCTACATTGATATAATTCGTGGATAAGGTGATAAGGGTTCGAAATCCACTCATAAAATTGGTTTTTGCCATGTGTAGTTCATAGATTTTACATTATCTTTCCATTTTATTTAAATCGTCAAATAATGATGTCATCGCTGCATCATTATTATGTCATAAATAATTTAATTTATTTAATGTCTAAAAATAAAAAAAATACTATGATGTAGGAAATCTTTTTAGCTTTCCAATGACTATTTATAATCAAATATCTTATCTTTATAACCCCATGTAAAAATTGTTTTCGTAAAACATCTCTTGTTTGTGTAATTTTTACTTTAACATTTAATAAAAAGTTATTTATGTCATTTCCAAACCAAAGTGTCTCCATGGGGTCCCCAAGTTGACCCATGGCTTTTTGTGGTCGGCCATGACACAACCAATAAGGTTGGGACATGTGTCTAGGTCATTTCCTATTATTAAAGCATTATTTATACCTTAAACTACCCTAATTACCACTAATCGCGATTAAGAACTTAATAAGTTACTATTCACCAAAAAATTATTTTAATCTCATTGAACCACATTTTACTTCTTAATGACAACCATGTATGTCGGATTTTCAAAATTCAACACACATTAGTGGTAAACTTTCATTTAACTGAAAAATCAGTTTGCTTGATTACCACTTAGTGGTTTCACTATTCATCAAAAATTGAAGTTTTTCAAAAAATTACAAAAAATTCACCCTAAGCTATATTTGATATTCCGAATTCAAAAATGAAGTCTATTTTACAAAATTCAAATCATATAAGTCACATTAATTAATTTAATAATTAATTCCCGCTGCCAGAGCAAATAGCGTGTTTTTACAAAACCATAAGTATCAAAAGATTGACACCAGTTTAAGTCTAATTTCAAAGTGAAATTGATTCCAATGACCACCATTGGATAAAATGGTAAAAATATATTCTAATTTCACTTCAAAACCAATTCAAAACATAATCTAATCATATAAATAAATTAGATTAAAAGTAGTTTTGATGTAAAATGCAGTATTTTTCACTATTCATTAAAAAATGAACATTGTCAGAAAAATACCAAAAATTCACAGAAGGTAAATTTTGATGTCCCAATAATAAAGGATAAGTTTATTTTGACAAACATAGTTTATAAAATTGTCAAAATATAGATTCAAAAATGGTTTGCCATCAAAAGGCAGTAAAACAATCTTTTAAGAATATTAGTGTATTCCATGCATAAGATTGTATTTATTTTCATTTTAAGCCTTTATAACACTATCTTAATTATTAAAAGACATAGGTAAAAATATCTATTATTCATTACTTACTTGGGATGTTACACCAGCAACTAGAAAAATCTATTATTAGTTTGCGATGTCAAATTTAGAATCAATGGAATAGATTGAGGATAAAAGTTTTTTATCAATAGTGGATCATTTTCCATACGTGTTTCCTGGAACTTTTTATGGGTTACCACCTATAAGGGAAGTGGAGTTTGCGATTTATCTCATTATGGGGACTAGTACTATCTCCCTTCCATCTTATAGGATGGGAATAATAGAATTAAGGGAGATGATAGTATAGTTGGAGGAGTTAGAAAGAAAAGGATTCATTCAGCCATGTATGTCTCTGTGGGAAGCACTGATCTTGTTCGTGAATAAAGCATATGGAACTCTTCAACTATGTGTTGATTATCATAAGATTAACCAAGTTACTATAAATAATCATTATCCACCACCATAGAATGATGATATATTCAATCAATTGAGGGCATCTTAGTGGTTCTCAAATATTGACTTGCGATTAGGATATCACTAATTGCGAGTTCGAGGAAGATATTCACAATTTTTTTTTAGAAATATATATGGCCACTATGAATATGTAGTCATGCCTTTCAGTTTAATGAATTCACTAATGGTCTTCATAGATTTGATGAATCAGATATTTCAGCGATATTTGGACTCTTTTATTATGGTGTTTACGAATGAAATCATGGTGTATTCAAATACAAGGGCTGAGCATGAGGAACACCCGACGACAATGTTTCAAATCTTGAGAGATCTCCATTTTTATTACAAACTATCTAAGTGTAATTTTTGGATACAAGAGGTATGATTTCGGGGCCATGTGATTTCTGAAAAAGGTGTTTCAGTGTATCCTAAAAATATTGAAGCAGTTATCTCTTAGAAACCACTGAAGAACATTTTTTAGATACAAAGAATTCTTGGTCTCTCTATGTATTATCACCATTTTGTTCATGAATTCTCACTACTAGCATCTCCAATGACAACGTTGAAAAAAGATGTTCCTTTCTAGTGGAATGAATAATGCCAGAAGTCCTTTCAATAGTTGAAAGTGCGTCTGACATCAACACTCATATTGGTTTTTCTAGAAATATGATAGGGATATGTGGTTTACTATGATGCTTCAGGGTCTAGGTTGGGATTTGTTCTCATGCATAGAGACCATGTGGTTGCTTATGGTTCAATAGAATTGAGAGTGCATGAGAAGAATTACCCCACACATGATTTGGAGTTAGCTATGGTCATTCATGCGTTAAAGACTTGGCGTCACTATCTCTTTGGTGAGAAATTCCCTATGTTCACTAATCATAAGATCTTGAAACACATTTTCTCACAAAGGGATCTAAATTCGAGGAAAAGTATATGGATAGAGTATCTCCATATATTTGACTTCAACTTGATGTATACACCGGGAAAACTAAATTCAGCGGCTCATGCATTAAGCAGGAAGTCATATGCTCAGTTGGTAAAGGAAGATTCAGAGGAGTGGTAGTTGATGTTGGTCTTAGCCAATATGCATGTGGAATGTGAAAACTGAGGTGATGTTTTAGTCTTATTCTCAGTTTCAGTAGTTCCTTATTTGGTAAAAATGGTTAAATACATACAAACATCTGATACATAATTCTTACTTATGAGTTCAAAACTCAATGGTGGGGAGACCATTGACGGATGGAAAATAAATGGGACTTCAATTTTGTGGTTTAGATATTGGATGGTTGTACCTATCTCTTGTTAGGAAAAACTTCTTTATGACTACCACTATTCGAGATGGGCTGTACATATGGGGATACAGAAGATGTATAAGGTGTTGAAGGTGCAATTTTGGTGGAATGGTATGAAGTGAAAAGTAATAGAGTTTGTTTCAAAGTGCTTAACTTATCTATAAGTTAAGGTAGAACATCAGTGGCTAGTAGGTATGTTGCAGTCTTTAACTATTCCTTTATGGAAATGGGAGCAGATAGCTATGGATTTTTGTATAGGTCCCCCAAGAATGGACTGAAAACCCCATGCCATATGGGTGATAGTGGATCAACTCACCAAGTTATCCCATTTCATTATAATTCATGAAACTCATATGGTGGAGGATATTTCCAAAATATATATATCCAAGAATTGGTAAAGATACATGGAATACCGGTTTTGTTATTATTTGATAGAGATCCGAGGTTCACGTATCATTTTTTGAAATCATTACAGAAATCATTGGGAACTCAGTTGACTATGAGTACAACGTATCATCCAAAAACAGATGGGAAATATGAAAGGATGATACATATGTTGAAAGACATGTTGTAAGATTCTTTAATGGATTTAGGTGGATCATGGGAAGAGAACTTATTGTTGGTGGAGTTCTCATACAATAATACTTACCAGGATTTAATATATATGTCCCCCTTCAAAACGCCATATGAACATCCTTATCGTTTTCTATTGTGTTGGGTAGAAATAGGTGAGACCTAATTAGTTGGGCCAAGACTTTCCCAAGAAATTATAGAGAATATACAGTTGATCAGATAGAGAATGGTGATGGCTTAGAGTTTTCATAAATCAAATGCTGATCATTGCCAAAGACCTTTGACATTTACGGTGAGTGGTCATGTGTTCTTGAGGATCTCTCCAAATCTTGGACATCGTCATTTTGGGAAGCATGGAAAATTTTATCCCCAACAAATTGTCCCTTTTGAGATACTAGAACAAGTTGGAGAGGTGGCATATCAGTTAGAATTTCCACTACAGTTCAGTTTGGGGCATAATGTGTTCCATGTATCTCAGTTTAAAATGTATGAGACTAATCTTGACCATGTGATCAGATGGGATCATGTTAATATAGAGTCAGGTGCTTTACTGGTACATATCCCAGTGTGGATTGTGGATAGGAAAGAGAAAATATTTCATGATAAAATCATCTGTCAGTGTGAGTTTTATAGAAACATGGTCAGATTCCTGAAGAGACTTGGGAATGCAAGAAAGAAATAAAAGAGAAATGGACAGAAAATTTTTAGGGTAGCGATCATTTAAAACATTCTAGTGATAGAAAGAACAATGGTGGGGAGAATATATCACCCTTGGTTTCTAGTATGTAACACTTAATGCATTTCATATGTTTAATGGTTATATGGAAGGATAGGGGAGACATTGAAGTACTTTTGGAGGGTTTTGGGTAAAAAATAGTGTTGCACGGTCAGCACACGGTTTGGCCAAACTGTGCAAGGCTAAAACGAATTCCCCATATCTGTAGATCTAGTTCGGTTCAACTATATGTCTGATATATTTAGAACAAAATCTACCCTATCACTAATTTTTTCTCCCCAAAAGGCCAAAAGAGGTTCTCCTGTTGATCTGGAAGTGATCCTAACACTTTTCTTGGCGAATTGAATGCAAATTCTGGCTGTAAGTACCTGTTCTTCATCATTTTATTCATGATTTCTTAGATATACTTATTTTTTCATCTATTTTTCTTAGATATACACCACCTGTGGGTAGATATAATATTTTGAGTCCAAATAAAGTTATATCTAGAACGTTTCATAATAGTGGAGGAGATCTTGGGAAATTTCTTGGAATCTTGACTCAGATTCTTGAGCGTTATTAACCCATTTTCAGTTTTCATCGAAATGAGTATGATAGGTGGCTTCACTCTCATCTTCCATTGATAGAATTTATTTGAATGAATTAACCTTTTGTTTTTTATGAAAATTAAATTGTTTTTTTTCTGTACAATGTAGGAATAAAATATGAATGTAGATACTCAATTACAAGAGGGGTGTGAATTGTAAGTTTAAAAAATTTTGTTTTTAACCTTAATAAAAACTAGATTTAACAAAGTTAAACAAGGTAAATTTAAAAACCTTAAAATAGTTCTATAAGGCAAACTTTCTAGGTTCCGGAAATATGGTTCCGAAAATGAAACTTTAAAAAAGTTTACAAGGAAAATATTCTACCTTAAAGCGTATAGAATCCTATTTTATTAGAGTACAAAAAAGAATATGAAAAAATAAAAAGATTATACTTTCTTAATTTATCAAAATATAGTGGAAATAAACATGAAACTAAATAAGTCACAAGTATGAAAAATTTTATCCCAAAGAGAAGGGTATCAAACAAACTTGGATAAAGGTCCCTTGATTTATACTTTCAAGAAAGTCTGTCTTAACCATACCAGGGTAAGACCTTGATAGGATTATTGGAATCTATCTGGATATCAAAAAAGCCCTCGAACTTTAAGGTAGTCATCACCTCTGTCGTCCTATCATCGAAATTCTTCAAACTTTAAGGTAGTTGACACCTCTGTCTTCTAATCCCCGGAAACCCTCGATTGTACTCAGCAAAAATCGAAGTCGCACTAAGCAAGCTGAACAAGATTTTTAGTACATATAAAGAATGAGAGTCTCTCTCTAGTAATTACTTCAACAACATGTAATCTCTAGATTGATGGAATATTTATGAGATCATTCAAATGATATCCTATTTATAGGAACTTTTCCAACAGCCGACTCCCTCCTCCAACGGTCATATGTTTCCTTGAATCTCGAAGGAACCTATTCAATTGTCACTCAAACAATGGTTAGTTAGAAATAGATTGTATGAAATAATTTCATAATAAGTATAAGGAAAAATAGAATTTGGAATATAACAAAAAAAACATTCAAAGTATATAAGATATGGATATTCAGATTCTGTTTTACAAAGAATTCAAAATCTAAATTCTATAGATTTCAGAGTGTGAATTCCAATGAATTTAGAATATGAATTATGAGGAATTTGGAATCTAAATTCTAAGGAATTCAGAATCTGGATTTTGAGGAATTCAGAGTATGAATTATGAGGAATTCAAAATCTAAAGGAATTCAGAGTCATAATTATGATACATTTATAGTCTGAATTATAAACAATTCTGAGTCGGAATTTTGAAACATTCAGAATCATAATTTCAGATAATTGAGAGTTTTAATTTTAGATAATTGAGAGTCTGAATTTTAGATAATTTGGAGTCTGAATTTTAGAGAATTAAGACTCTAAATTTTAGAGAATTTAGACTGTGAATTTTGGAGAATTCGGAATCTGAACTTCGGATAATTCAAAATCTAAATTTTAGAAAATTCGGAATCTAAAAATATAACACTGTATATCCAAGGAATTATAAGATTATGAGGTTTTACATAAGTATCCAAAATTTAGACTTAGTAATAAAATGAGTTATATTTAGAGAGTTTGTAAAATAATACTATGAAAATAATGGTGAGGATGAAAATTTCCTTAGAGAAGGAAAATTTTCCTTATGAAAATAATCCTTAGGAAAAACAATTTTCCTTAAGATAATGTGTTTGTGATTTTTATAACATATAGAAATGGAAAATTCATAAGGAAAACTTATTGACTCAATAATATCTCCCTTTTTGGAAAGCACAAACATCCTTATGAAAAAGAATATAAGGACTTATAATTTTTCTTTATGAACATAAAAGCAAAAACTTATCTCCCTTTACTTATAGATCATGGTGAATATGACTAAAACCCCCTTAGGTTTTGAAATTCCTAAGGATTGTATTCTTGAATTCCTTAAATATATTTTTCCTTTTCTTGAATAAAGAAATATTCTTTGATAAAACTCCCCCTTTGATAGGCTCCTCTTTACTAAGGTAATTATCTTCTTTACTTAGTATTCTTTTTATCATTCCTTTATCCCCCTTTTTGATTTCTAAAAAGGAATAGAGAGAATGTGAAAAAATATGGTACATGAAATATTAGTAATATACAACAAATCACATGAAGGAAAACCAAAATTTTCATTAAGACTGGAAAAATTTGTACAAATAAGTTATTATAACAAAAGATCGAAGTTAAGGAAAAAATCATCCTTATTTTTTTCTTTTGGAATAAGTTCCTTGACAATGGTCTTCATCTTTTTAAGCTCATTATGATCCTCTTAAAAATGTTTGAGCAGTTGATCCTGATTTTCATTTTTCTTCTTCAAATAATTGATCTTTTCTTCCTAATCCTTAAGAATTTTTGTCTGAGTTCTCAAAATCTGTTCTTGCTTACTGATTTTTTCTTCAAACTCGATTCTGAGATCTCTTTCCATTTTTAGATTTAAAGCGACTGAATTAAGATTCCCATTCAGATCCTTGTATTCCTACTTACGATTTGTTTGTTAAAGATTGAACTTTTCATTGAAACTTGTAGTAAGATATTTGATCTCAATATCTTCAGTATCAAAATAATCATTCAAATTATCTTGAAAGTCATCAAATATTCTCAGCTCTTCAATTTTAATCTTGGACCACTTAGTGATTTCCTTGCATGACCTCCTGTGAGCATCATACCCGATGTAGAAAGATTTAAAATCGGCCTCAAGCCTGATTAATTTGTCCATAAGCATGGAAAAGGAATCCGATTTATGATTAAATGAATGCTAAAGCATCTAACATCTGGAGTCAATACTTGGAAATAGAGTAATTGTATCAACTAATTTCTTTAGGGATTTAACCACAAAATCATGACCCATAGAAGATGATTCTGAATCAAATTCTCTTATTGGAGAGGATTATTTCTCAATCTAATCATTCTTTCTTTTAGAAGATCCACCAATATGTTTGTTAGACACCCCAACCTTCTTAGGTGTATCAGATAACACCTATTTTCCTTTATCAGCTCTCAAAATGATCTCAGCAACCTTTGGTGATTAAGGTTAAATATCTGATAGTTGGACTATCTTATCTTACTAAACCTTTTCCTTTTCCAGATCTACCACCAAATCCTCCGTTTAAACCAATTCAGGGTTGGTTCTCTCATCCAATGATGGTTTTTTACTTTTTCCTGACCCTCTTCTTCTTTTCTTGCGGCAACAAGTTTAGTAGATTCGGTCTAGGAAGTCCATATCATCAATTTCTTTGATGGACTCTCCTTCTCATGATATTCTTAAAATTGTCTTATCATATCATTAGTATCATCACTTCCTTCATCATCATCATCATCTTCTTCCACTTCTTTTCCTTCACAATTTCTTCATCTTTATCAGGTTCCTGAATGACCATTTTATTTCCTGGATTCACTGGATGTGATTCTTGTTAAAATGATTCTGGTACCTAGATTTGTTCAGAAAGTTTTTCAGTATCTTTGAGAAGAGCTTGAATTATTTTAGCCTCATATATATTCTTCTTTTAATTCCTCTCTTTTTCTTGTTTTTCCTACTCCTTAGTAGCCTTAATCTTCAATGCTTTTGCCCCAGCACGGTCCAGGACAAATCTAGGATCAACTTCTTTATTATTCTTTTTATCTTCTCTCCACTTAGCAACAAATTCATCTGGATAAGTCTTTTTATTCTTAGGTTTTGGAGGGGCTGATTGGGTTTCATGGACTATAAGAGTTTTTCCTTTTACTTTTGATTCCTTCAGATTTCTCTTCTTTCCAGCCTTGTTGGAAGTCTCAGCTACTTTCGGCTTCATGGATAAGGCTTAGATCTTTCTTTCAGACAAGTCATAAAATTCCCCGGACATACTATTAAATACAACCTTCACCCTTCTCAGCATATCATCACTTAGTAACATGACATTGAAATTCTTTGTCTTAGAACAATATGATATTTTGAATGAATCTATACAAAGGACAATGATCTTGTAAATAATATCCAGATACATTAAAATATAATATTTAAGGGTCCCATTTTTGATGTTGGAAATATTTATCAAGATATAATGGACCAAGTTAATCTTCCTCAGGTTTACCAAAAAATTTAGAATTTAGATATCACTCTTCTTCAAGGTATCCTTATCACCTTTTCTCGGAATGATAAATCCTTGAACCCATAATTCTAAGACCCTGAGGTTTGTAGAGAAATGGTTGATTTTTGTTTTCTTCACCCCTGATAAACCAAGATTCTCTATGGACTTATCCTTATCAAAACTACCTGATATATCCGATAGTTTTTGGGTGATGAAATCAGCTTTCCCCTTATACAGAATTCCTATAATTCTTGTATCCAAGTTAAAAAAAGGGAATATGTTTTCCGATAACTCTTAAAAGAAAGCTTATCTTTCCAATTTAAACGAAAAAAACTTACAGTCTCATAAAATTCTAATAGAAACTCTAGATAAACCAGATCCTATGCCTTTGGTTTGGATACAAACAGACTCTTCTAGCCACTCAACTTGATATTCTTCGAAATAAGAGAATCATACTTAGAGAAAAAATTCAGATATACTAACCTCTGTCTATAAATATTCTATTCAAAATTTTCCTTAGCTGATGACATTTTCTTCTACAGGGATGCTTCCAAAGACATTAGGATTTTAGAAAATCTGAAAATTCGGAACGAACCTTAAGTAGAGTGGAAGAGATTTGGAATGCAAGAGCTTGAAAACTAATGCAGGACAACCATTATAGGGTCCTTTATATAGGTGTTGAAGCGACGGTTCATATTCATAGATTGATCCAACAATTGAAATAATCTTTATAATATCTGATGGTCGAGATGAAAGTTGAAGAGGTTTTTTGATAGGTTTCGATCTTTTGAGGTTTTAAAGTAAAAATTCAGATTTAATGAAATTGAATCCAATCAATTTTCTTAAAAAATATGAAAATACCAATAATTAAATATTTGATTATGAAAATTTATGTATGGAAATAGACCTTCTGGATTTCTATAAAAATTATCATTAATGAGGAAAATTCATCTTGAATAACTTTTTGATTTCACAAAAATATAAAACTGGAAAATTTTGGAAAAAAAAAACAAAATAATTTGATTACAAAAAAATTTAATTACAAAATGTTTTTATTACGAACAAATTGAGTAAAAAAAATTTTGATTAGGAAAAAATTGATTATGAAAAATTTTTATTATGAAAAAATTGGTTACGAAAAATTTTGATTACAAAAAATTTTGATTATGAAAAATTGATTAACAAGAAAATGTACTCCCCCTATGAAAAGAAGTTTCTTAATGTAAGAAGATAGGTTTCAACAGAAATTTAATATAGAATATTACATTATGATTATCATTCTTGACTTTTTTTAATGTATTCAAATCTATTGGAAGGTAATGATTTGGTAAAAATATCAGCATGTTGATCTTGCATTATGATAAATTGAAGAATAATATCTCTTTTTTGTGTGTGATCCCAAAGAAAGTGATGCCTAATATATATGTGTTTTTTAGGAGAGTGATGTGTAGGGTTTTTTCTTAGGTAAATGGAACTAGTGTTATCACACAATATCTGTGTTTTGGTAAAACTCATTCCATAATCAGTGAGTGTGTGTTGCATCCACAACACTTGAGCACATCAACTCCAGTTGTTACATATTCAGCTTCAGCAGTGGAAAGTTCTACCGAGTGTTTATTTTTTCCTGACCAAGAAACTGATTAATATCATAAAGAATTACAAGTTCTGGATGTACTTTTCCTATTCCTTCTACATCCTCCAAAATCAGCATCTGAAAAACCTTTTAAGGAAAAATCATTTCCAAAAGTATAAAAGAGTCCTAAATCCATGGTTCCCTTTAAATAGAAATTTTTTTCTCTACTTTTAAATGAGATTCCATAGTATTGGATTGATATCTTGCACATAAGCATACTAAAAACATTAAGTCTGGACGACTAGCTGTCAAGTATAGTAAACTTCTTATAATATCTCTAAATAATGTTTGATCTACTAGTTTCCCAGCTTCATCAATATCAAGAGAATTTACAGTACCAATAGGATTTCTTATACTCTTAGTGTTGTCAAATCCATACTTTTTAAGAACATATTTAATATAATTATGTTGAGATATAAAAGTTACTTCTGGTTTTTGATAAATTTGAAAACTTAAAGAAATTCTAAATCACCCATCATACACATTTCAAAATTATATTTCATTAGATTCAAAAACGAATCTATTAAATATTACTGAGTTGAATCAAATATAATGTTCTCAACATAAATTTGAATAATACAAATTTTTTTATTATATTTATTTATAAAAATAGTTGGATCAATAGTGCCCTTAACATAGTTGTTTTGTAACAAAAATACTATAAGTCTGTCATACCAGGCTCTAGGAGATTTTTTAAGTCCATATAAAGCTTTGGTAAGTTTGAAAACATGTTCAAGATGTTTTGTGTCTTGAAAACAAAGAGGTTGTTAATTATAAACTTCCTCTTGATCATATCCATTAATGAAATCACATTTTACATCCATTTTAAAAAGTTTAAAATTAAATAATGCTGTAAAGGTAAGTAAAATATGAATAGATTCTAGTCTAGTAGCTGGAGTATAGGTTTATTCATATTCTATTCCTTCTTGTTGATTATAGATTTTAGGCACTAATCTAGCTTTATTTCTTACAATGATTATATTTTCATCACACTTATTTTTGAAGACCAATTTCACTCCAATAATAGTGGTTTCCTTAGGTCAAGGTATATACTTTATTCCTTTAGAAATCATTTAGCTCATCGTGTAAGGATTTAATCCGATCATAATCATCTAAATATTTATCAGTGATTTTTGGTTCTAATAGGAAACAAAATGATTGATGTTCTACTTCATTTCTTAAGGAACTTCTAGTCCTTATAGGTTGATTTACATCACCTATGATACTATCATTGGGATGATTCTTAAGAAACAACTGATTTGTAAAATTTTTTCATCAACATGTGTTAGGAAATATTCTGGAGTAAATGCTTTAGAAATATTCTCTTGAACATTTTCCTTATCAGAAGGATATTTTATCAAGGGCTGATAATCAGTTTTTGAAAACACATCTGAAGATGTAGGTTGGGGTTACTTAAAAAAAAGTATCAATTTCATCAAATTTAACTTGTAGTATTTTTTCAACAGTACAAGTATTTTTATTAAAAACTCTATACACCTTATTAGTTGTGGAGTAGCCTAAGAAAATTACTTCATCAGATTTAGGTGCGAATTTATGTAAATTATATTTAGTATTCAGAATGAATACTTTGCAACCAAATACCATGAAGTAGTAAAGTCTAGGTTTTCTACCATTCCACAACTCATAAGGGGTTTTGTTAAGACAATTTATAATCAAAACTCGATTTATAGTATAACAAGAAGTACTTATAGTTTCATCCCAAAAGTGTTTTACTATAGAATATTCACTCATCATGGTTCTAATTATCCCTTGAAGAATCCAATTTCTTCTTTCAACAACACCATTCTGTTGAGGAGTTCTTGGAGATGAGAAGTTATGATTAATGCCTTTTTTGCTACAAAAAGTTTCAAAATATGAATTTTGAAATTATCCTCCATGATCAATATGAATAGTTATCAATGGAAGGTTTATCTCATTTTTAACATGGGCACTAAAAATTTTGAAATAAGAAAAATATTCATATTTTTTTGCTAGAAAATAGACTCACATAAATCTAGTGTAATAATTAATTAAGGAAAATAAATAATATTTTCCTCCAATACTTATAGTTTTTGTTGGAAAAAAAGAACCATATGCACTAATTAAAATACATCAAAAGTTGAGACTTCAACGATTGATTAAAAACTTGATTTATGTTTCTTTCCAAATTGACAAGGATCAAGAACTTTAGAAGAATCAAATCTATGATTTGGTAGATCCTTAACAAGTTTTTTCTTTGAGAGTTTTCATAGGATCCTAAGGTTAAATTGTCCTAACCTTTTATGACATAACCATGATTGATCTTCCATTGCACTAAGGAAAGGTAGATCATGGCTCTTAAGATCTTCTAAGTTTAGTGTGTATACATTCTATTTCTTATGGGCTGAAAGAATAAAATCTTCCTTATAATTGTGTACTAAGCACTTATCATTCCTAAAATTAACAAGGTAAAAATCATCATATAATTGACTTATGCTAAGGTGGTTGTGCTTAAGACCCTTAAAAAATATAACATAATTAATGTTTTTCCAAGAAGAACAATGTTACCTATACCAACAATTTCTCCCTGAGAATTATCTCCCAAAGTTGCTTTTCCACATTTCATCTTGATATTTTTTTCAAAGAATTTTTTATTACCAGTCATATGCCGAGGGAATCCACCATCCATATTCCATGTATTCCTATTGGTAATTTCATTGTTTTTCTGAAAAATAAAAGATTTTAGATTTTCAGAATCCAAATGTTCTTGGATCCAGAATTTTCAGAAAGAATTTTTTTTGGAATCCTCATTTTCTTAGAAAAATAATATTAATAAAAACCATAAGATTTAGTTTTATTTAAAGAAAAATATTTCTCCCAATGTCCACCAAACTGATGTTTAGTGAAAAATAGATCACTTTGAAAAAAAATAGTTATTAATAAAAACTCGTTTAGAATAGGTATAACCAAAACCAGAAAAATTCGTTAAAGGACGAATTTGGGAATACATATTGTCAAAATTTTCCTTACCAGAGGTAAAATTTGACATATATTTTCTTAAGTAAAATATTTCTAACTTTAATTTAATAACCAAATTTTTATCCTCAAGTTTATTAGTTTTAAAACTAGAGTTAGCCTCTAAAAAATTTTTCTTCAAAATTACATTTTCAAAATTTTTAGAAAGATTATCCTTCTCAGGAATAACTTCCTCAAGGATTTTAGAAACACTTTCAAAATAAAAAGTTTTCTTATAAAGATCTTTAGAAAGATCTAACATTTATTTAGTTAAAATTAAAATTCTATAATATTATTTTTTTAATTTCTTTCTTATTTTTGAAATTTTCATTCTCAAGAAGATTAGCATACCTAGATACTTATTCAAATGAAGGTATGTTATTATCTTCTGATGAGGGAGATTGTTCATCTGAAGAATATTAATAATCTTTATTAGAAAAATTTTCATCTAAAGACATATTGGTTAGAGATTCCGCATTGTGTACCTTATCCATAAGATAATGATTTTCATTTGGTACTCTAGATATAAGAATAAAATTATTCTCAATAGATGATTCATAATATGAAGATTCATTTGAAGAGTCACCACCACTGGAACTCCAGTTTTCATTAGCCTTCAATACCTTCTTATCCTTAGACTTGTAATACTTCTTTTTTTTCTCAGAATGTTTTTCCTTCCTATCCATTTTCTTAAGAATAAGACAATTCGGCCCTATAGGCCCTGCTCTTTTGCATTAATGGAAAGTAACTTATGATTCTTTCCTTTATTTCTTATTATATCTATAATAAAATTATTTCTTTCCAACTATCTTTTTCATCCTTCAAGAAAGATTATCTAGTTCATTCTCAGAATTTTCACTTTCACTAGATTCAGATTGAACAATGACTTTCTTAGACTTAGATCTTGTAACCCTTTCTTGAGTCATTTATTTAGTAGTAGTAAAACCAACAGTTCCATTGTCATTCTTTTTATTATTCGTATCATCATCTCTTTTCATTCTTGTCTCATGTTGAAGAAGAGTTCCAAAAATCTAATCAAGAGTAATTTGAGATACTTTCCTATTTTCATCAATAGTTACTCTCTTATATTCCGAATCATTAGGCATAATATCAATAATATTGTCTACAAGGGCTTCATCATCAAGACCTTTCTCACCCATAGATTTTAGACTGTTGACGATAGTCATAAACCTTTTTTCCACCTTACATACTAGTTCTCCATAATGAAATATAAATCCATGATATTCTGCTCTAAGCACAACTCTTCTAGTTTCTATAACTTTGGATGTACCAAAATGTGTAACTTCAAGTTTCTTCCAAATGCGGTTAGCAGCTTCACAATAAGAAATTTGACTATATATATTCCTGTTCATTGAACATAAAAATGTATTAATGACCTTGCATTTTAATTGATATTCTTATTTTTCTTGGTTGGTGAAGGTTTTGATTTCCTTGTCAAGAATTTTGTAGTCTCTAGTAATCATGACAAAGCTGTCCACTCCATTATTAAAAAAACTATCTTCATTATATATCTCTGGTACTCATAATAATTACCGTAAAAATAGGTGGTCTTGTAGGGTCAATATTTTCAATAGAACCAATATTAATTCCTTCAATTCTATAAGAAAATATATTTCCTCATAAATTTTTTAATAGTGAATGTTTGTAAACAAAGATAAAAATTTCAAACAAAACTTAAGCAAGAAAGGTTATGTAAGAAAATTTATAAGTGAATATAAGTATTTCAGAGACCTGCTCTAATACCAATTGTAGGATCGAAATATGAATGTATATGCTCAATTATAAGTGGGGGGGGGGGTGAATTTTATGTTTAGAAACATTCATTTTTAACCTTAAGGAAAACTATGTTTCACAAAGATTAACAAGGTAAATTAATAAACCCTAAAATATATATATAAGAAAAACTTGCTAGGTTATAGAAATATGGTTCTGAAAATGAAACTTAAGGAAAGTTTACAAGGAAAAGATTCCAACTTAAAGAATATAGAATTTATTTTATTTAAGTGAAAAAAAGAATAAGAAAGCATAATAAGTTTATAATTTCTTACTTTATAAAAATACAGAAGAGATAAACTTGAAAAAAAAAACAAGTAACAAGTATGAAATCCTTTAAACTATAGAGAAGGGTATTCATTAACCTTAGATAAAGGTCCCTTGATATATATACTTTCAAGAAAGTCTGTCTTACCCACACCAAGGAAATCCTTATATAGGAATATCAAAATCTATATTTCTATCCCTGTAAGACCTCTAACTTTAAGGTAGTCTACACCTCTATCTCCCTATCCTCAGAAATCCTCGATCTTTAAGGTAGTCGACACACCTCTCTTCCTATCCCCAAAATCCCTAGATTATAATCAGTAATAATCAGAGTCACATGAAGAAATCTGAACAAGATGTTCAGTACACACAAGGCATACAATTATCTCTCTCTAGAAATCAATTCAACAACATGTAATCTTTATATCAATGGAATAGATATGAGCTCATTCAAATGAGCTCATATTAATAGTCACTTATCCAACTATCGTCTCCCTCCTCCAATAGTCATATTTTCCTTGAATCTCGGAGGGACCTATACACATGTCACTCAAAAAATGGTTAGTTAGAAACAGATTGTATGACATCATTTCATAACAAGTATATAGAAAATGATGTTACTTAACCAAATATATTTTTTAGAGTCTAAGGAAAAATATAATTTGAAAATCTAACCAAAAAACATTTAGAGTCTATAAGATATGGATATTTGGATTCTATTTTACAAATAATTTGAAATCTGAATTGAATAGATTTTAGAGTTTGAATTCTAATGAATTTGGAATCTAAATTTTGAGGAATATTGAGTCGGAATTATGAGGAGTTTGAAGTCTGAATTTTAAGGAATTAGAAGTCTAAATTTTAAGATATTAGGAGTCTAAATTCTGAAGAATTCAGAATCTGAGTTCTGAAGAATTTGGAATCTAAATTTCAGTGTATTCGGAGTCTAAATTTTAGAGAATTTGGAGTCTGAATTTTGGAGAATTTTGAGACTTACTTTCAGATAATTCAGAGTCTGAATTTCAGAGAATTCAGAATCTGAATTTCAGAGAATTCGGAATCTGAATTTCATAAAATTTCGAGTTTGAATTTCATAGAATCCGAAATCTAAAATTTAGAGAATTTGGAATATGAAAAAAGAATACTCTATATCTAAATAATAATTATATTATGTGGTTTTACATAAGAATCCTAATTTTAGAATTATTAATATAATTTTTCATATTTAGAGAGTTCGTAAAATGAAACAATGAAAATAATGGTAAGGTTAAAAATTTCATTAGAGAAGAAACATTTTCCTTATGAAAATAATAATTAGGAATTTGTTTTCCTTATGATAAAGTGTTTGTGATTTTCAACACATAGAGAAATAGAAAATTCAAAAGGAAACCTTATTGAATCAATATACAATTGTTACATCCTTGTTACCGATGGGTGGTGAAAAACACGTAAAATTGGGGGGTTTTGTAAAAAATCATAGTTTTTATTATAAATGGGGATTTTTAATTTATGGATCATCTAGGATTTTGTAAAATTTATTTATTCATAATATTTCTAGTAGATATTTTTTTTAAATACTTTAATATTTTGAAATTGTATGGTTCGAAAGTTTTCAATTAAAGACCGTTTTTATTGAAATAAGTGAAATTGTTTGAAATAAGTTTTGGTTTTTGGAAATCATGGTGTGCGTATCATATTGCATTACTGGGAATGGTTGAAATATGACCATGTACTTGGTTATAAAGTTTAAATGGAACATGGGGAATAATTAACATGTGACGACTTGGTAGATCGACAAGAAACCACTCATGAGTATGGAACTGTCATAACGATGCATTCATTTTTGGTAGTTGCTGTTGTGTGGAGTTTATTGGTTTGAAAAATTAGTTATCAGAAAGTGTTTTAGTTGTTTATTTAAATTTTTAACTTGAGTATATATTTCTAGGAAATTGGTTCACATGGTTTTAGTTTATATTTAGTTATAAACTATTTTGAGAAATGTTTATATTTTGTTACACACTGTTTTTTGAAATTGGTATATATGAAATGTTTTATATAAATATAGATAACTATTATATACTAGTGGAGTGAGTAGGGAAGTAATTGGGGAAATCCTATTAAGTTTTATACTCACCCTTGATTTGGCACTTTGGTTGTTTTGCAGATTTCATGTTTCGGGATGTGGGAAAAGGTAGGGTGCAACATGTTTTTATCACTACTTCTTGAGTTGTTGAGCTGTCTGGTGGTGGTGGAGCATAGATCTGGTGGAGCCTGTAATATTTTGGTTATTTTACTGTCTTTTTGAGTTATCATACACTATTAAGTTTATGTATAGCTGTCTTCTACTATATCAATTTTGGTTAGGCTCACTTTGTTATAAAAGATTTTATTAATTGTCATTATTTTTCTCATGCATCATATAGCTTCTATGAATTATGGTTGGCTGGTATATAGTTAATCTTAAAAAGGGTAAATAATCCCCCACTAGTATTTTAACCCCTTTGAAATTTATTTCCAGCCTTCTTTATCTTGGGGATGTCACTTAAGGACTAGTAACGACTCATTGTGTTCTCAAGACAATGAGAATGAGTGGTTCATTACACCCATAATTTTCAATATTTTTTCTATAATTTTATTTCATGAAAACACCTTCATAATATAGATTAAAATTTTCAGTTTTAAAATCCAAAACACGAATAACTATTGATAAAATATTGGGAAAAATTTGATCCTTATAGATTTGATAATTATTTCTGTATAACATGAGAATCACCTTACTATTCAAATGTTTTTGTTGTTCATGATCCATGATATATAATTATGTGATTGAGTCTCTAAACAAATAGAAAATCATTTACTTAAAACTCCTAAGAGAAAATTGTTTTGTAAGGGAACTAAGCTCAGATACCACTTGAAAGGAACCCACATGATCAATGGAAATCACTAATATGGGGGGGGGGAGGTGAATTAATTATTTAAAATAAATTTTAACTTCCTTATTAAAATATATTTATCACCATTCAAAACATTATCAAATACGTTTCTATTTAATAAACCAAAAAGCACAAAAAAACAAGGACCAAAATATTTACAAGATTCACCTCTCAAAATGAGAAGGATAATCTTTGGCATGATCTTAATTCCCTGAGATCATATTGTACAATAATATCAATATATGGATTACAATGTGTAGAGAATATCTCAAAACTTATGTTATAGAAAGTCTCCTAGTTGTGTAAGTGATTACCTCACCATTACAAAGATATAAGATACTATTCAAAAAATAATATACTCTTCTATTGAAAAATAATTCCATCATATTATTTTGTATTGTTTATTCTTCTTACACTTCTCTTGAATTTCAGAAGGCCAATTCTCGTGATTCCAAATATTCTTCTTCCTCTTTTATGTTATGTATATTCCCAAAGTGTATAATTTCTATTACACATCCCTTATCTCATTTTTTTATTCATCCTAACACAGAAGAATCATATCTATTATAAGTTATAATTAAAACTCAAGCCATCAACTTTATTTTAATAAATTTCAACTTCTCTCACTTATTTTAAATCCATCAGATCGACTACGACCTCTTAGTCACCATTGATGAGTTTTAGGGACTTCATAGATCAAGTCGAGTAGGCCATTAATTTTCCAAAGAGCTATTTTTTTTGATTTTTTAAAATCTAGAATATTGATCTAATGAGGACCTTCACCATGACATGTTGTATGCCATTTTGGAAACTATTATTAACTATGGTCACCACCATGACATGTTGTACATAATTTCATTCCAACTTCTCTAAATATATTTGAAACTACTCTCAAAATTCTTGGCACCATGACATATTATACAATTTATATTTGGGAAAAGGGTTCTTATCTTTCCCCATGAAATAATACACAACATGGATCTCCCAACATAAAACTTCAAAAAATTTCCAATTTACTCCCTTGGAATAGATCTACCCAATACTAAGAGTTGTTTTTACAGATTTCCATCAAGATTAAACTAAAATTTAGTGATCCTCATTTATATTCCTCAACACTTACTCTTCTTCTATCACTCTAAAAACCTCTAAAACATATCCTAGGTTTCCATTTCCCAGAAGTAAAACGTTTATATACAATGCCTTGTGAAACATCCAATATACTAATGGTCAACCCATTTCCAAGTTGTTCTCTTTTCTCTAAAGCACCACAACCTAGTCTTCATAGAATAACTATATAGGTGAGACTTTTTCTATAGAACATGGGTATCCAAAACACATGTGTTATATATAACAAAGATGTTTCCACTTCTTATAGAATCTAAATTAACGTTTTGAATATAAAAATGGCATGGTGATGTCATATACACATTAAAATCATTCAAAATCCTTTCATCAACCTCAATACTTCTTCCTTATTCTTTAAACCGTTCAATAACCATTGAATAAAAATGATCTCAAATGAATCATCATGAAAAAAATAAGTTTGAACAAGATTTATGAGTTGACAATAAATGACAATAGAACCATCATAACCACTTCATAACAACTCATTTATTATTTAATTTAAAATATTAGAAACTTCATCTAGTCTCTCAAAAATATTCTGAAAGTTATAATATCTCTTAAAAAAACTATGGGTCTCAACAAGGATAACCACATACACCATGTCATTAAAAGTACTTGTCTCCCATTATATCACCATGATGACCCAATAGTAACATGATATTATCCCTTAAACTGATCCACCTTCTAGTACCACTCCTTATAATCTGAATCCTATCATCTGAACAATGAACACTATAATTTATCCCTATGGACTCCAAATTATGGGTGACTACTGTTCACTCTATCTTCTGATGCATGATGCATGTTAGTAATTACTGAAATATATGGTCCAACCACAATCTATATAGAGGGCCCCATCAAATTATCAGGTTCACATCTTCATACAAGACATATGGGTGATCTTCCATTGACTTTAGAAACCTTAATTTCTTTATAGCATTTTCTTTCTTGATTTCCAAAATCTGATGAAAAGTTTATATCACCTTTACAATCCATACTAATGACTGTAATGAAAAATTTCATTTTAATTGTGTTGTGTGGAAATTAATCCATTTATCATTACTAGTTCCTTCTCATAATCCATAACTTCCACACATCCATTACCTTCTATGTAACTCCACTCTATATTTTGAAGCTTTCTCTTACATATAAATCACTTCTTACCTAGAAACACAACAAATTATTGATTTCATGCATTGGATGATCCTTATAAACATTCCCACACTTGATCACCACTTTGAACTACTTTCATTCACTAAGATATATTCTATTCTGCCATTGGTAACTACTTCTATTGAGAATATTATGATCTGCTGCTTCCACTGAACATCTTCCATTGACCCAAATCCACACACCTAGGTGTGGGTGTGTCTATCTCCATCTAGTCCCTTCCAAGTGTATCCAATGAAACATATCATTTTGAAATCCCAATACTTAACTAAAAAATAGATTTAACACCAAAGACTTATAATATATATTATTCCCTCACAAATCCATATATAAATTCCATATTCACATACATTTTATATATTTTTAGCTTCCTTTTAATATAAATTACCATGAGAAGTATGACCAACTATATTCTTTATAATAGTTAAAACTTTTCTTTGATGTCAAATACTTCAATATTTGCATACCCTATATGTAATATCCTTGAATTATTATTAATAAATATTTCATGTTTATCATATTTATTTTTAAAGACCTACTTTTTATAAAAAACTTTGTGACGTTTAGGTATATTAACAAGATCCCATGACTTATTATTATCTCTATGATCTTTTTCCTCATTGATATATTTCACACATGACATGTATTTTTTCACCACTTAAAATGTTATTGGTTATACCTATGATAATAGTGTAATGTGATCCATTATTTTAATCCTATGGGTTTGTTTTGGAGTATATGTTTCTCCTCTAATATTGTTCGAGTAAACTTTAACTCTTCTCATTCTTGTTTGAGTACCATATTGAATTCCATAATTATCAAAACCATCATATGATTCAGCTTAAGAATCATTATTATTTGAAAGATTTTTCAATTCTATAGAATATACATCAACATATTATTCTTCTTTGCACAATTATTCATGGACATAACCTCTTGAATTTTATTTGGCTTTATTTTCAGGCACTTTTAAATCACTACTTTAAAAAATATTATTGTGCCTTTTTTTGAAACATTTATAGGATTAAATCTTAGATGAGAATCCTAGAAATAAACCTTATATCCAATGAATGTCCATACTTAACCTTATTTTCTTCTTTATTTCAGATGATAATTAAACTTCTAAAAACCATGAGAAGTTTCAGATAATGTTTCCTACCATTCCACATTTCATATGAAATCATCTTTTCTATAAGGAAAAGTAATGCCCATTTTGAGTATACAATAACAATTTAATTTTCTCCTTCCACTAATATTTGGAGATACCACTCTCAACCAAAAAATTCTTAGCCAAGCTATTAATCATATGATTTATCTTTTTCATAACTATATTCTATTTAGGAGTCCTTACTGATGTTACCTCATGATTTACTCCATGTTTCTCTAAGTAGTTTTCAACTTTTATTGAGGTATATTTAGTTCTATAATATGAAAATATGATCTTTATTATTATTTTACGCAATCATATTTTCAATTGAAAATTAGAACAATTTATAATTAGTTTTATTTTATTTTAATGAATATACCCATATAATTCATTAATTATTCAAAATGTGGAAATTTACAATTGAGGAATTAAAATGATTTAAAATGAAAAAAATACGTTTTTAAGTTTTTATATTTATTTTATAATTTATGATGAAATATTAACAAGTGTTTTAAATTTTTATAGGTATAATATAGGTCCATACCAAGCTAGACCTTAACCAGTAGTCCAACTAACCACTTAACCAGCCAAAAAATCCATCCGACAAAGCCATCCAAATGGGAGTGCCTGTTCAAGTGGTAGGAGAGTGTGGGCTACAAAAAAGAGAGAACATAAAATTATGGTCTAATTCTAGTATGAACAACACATCTAGTCATCAATCATATCCATGTGTGAGTGTGTTGTGGGAGCCTATTCCCACTATAGTCAATTAAGCTGATATTTCCATAAGATTTCATTTATACGAGTGCCACACCACGAAAAACATTGATTTAGGATGACTATAATGTAGTTACTATTCATAATTAACAATAGAAAAGACTTTCCTTTCGACAAACATGCAACCTCTCCTCAGATAGATCATTCTTTCTCTCTTCACCACTTGCCGTGCTCGACACTACCCTCCATCATCTGCAACTCATCAAGTACCACCATGTCCTTCTCTGAAAAAACTCGATCTCATATAGGGAAGCACTGATGAGGCTTAGGATCACCATGGATACCATCTATAATCTCGAGAGACACCAAATAAATACATTTAAAAAAGGAAGAGTCCCTTCATGGGAGAAGAGTCTTATCTATCCATTATGAAGGATAAATAAAAGGTGGATTTTCCTACCCTATTATCATGATGTGTGTGATGTGACTCACCAATATATTTTGATTGAATAAGATACATGAATAAGATATATAAATGGTTATATGGGAATCCAAACATATTTTTGGGAAGGGAAATGGGTACACGGAGGAAATGGCTATGTTAGACATGGTTATAAGCGACCACATAGAGAATACTTTATTCAACTACATGAATTGTCTTGGAATTAGTCAGATACATGATTCTCATGATAGAGATAATAATTTCAATAATTTTAACATGTATTTATATTATTTATTTCCAAAAAATATGTCATTATTAGTTATTTTTCATCAATTTTGTAATTTTAATGAGTTTTGAGCTATATTGTGAAAGTGACCAAATTTTGGAATTTTAACAGGTTTTCATCACTTTGGTGTTTTGGGAATATTTTTTTTTAATACTGATCCAATTATTGAAATATGTTTTTATAGAAACCCATTTATTGTTGGTTTCAACTTTATTAGCTGGTCCAAGTGATGAATCAGTCATTTGGATCCCAAAAAAATCACTTAATTTGGAAAATCATTTTTTGAATAGAACTGACACACCTTTATTAAATGAGGTATAACACAAACTAAAAGTATCCAATTGTGTTTATTCAACCTGGAAAATAAATAGGATTAGAATTCACATCTCTACATTAAATACCAATATTAAATTCTGACATTTAGATGGATAATGGGTGTGTGAAATTATAGGAAATTGAAGGGACACCACAAATATAAAAAGTTAACATCAGTAGTTAGGGTATAAATTTTTCTAAAAGTGTAAAAATATCTTGAAATTTTGTGTGGAGAAATAAAATTAGATTTTGAGAACATTTAAGAAGAAGATTTTCCAAAATTCAGCTGATAAGAGCTCTAAAATTGAGAAATAATTTTGAAGACATAATATGGACAGAATGTTTTCCACCCCTCCTATTCTTTATATTTTCATCTTCACTTCATTTAAAATTGGGGTTATATTAAGGAAGTGGGATTTTATGGAGAAGATATTATGGATAATAGGAGTATTCTGTGATGTAATCAAGCCATGAAGGGATAAACTATAATTGGCAGTGGGAAGAGAAGATTTGTTGGAATTTTATCTTTTGAGTTTATTCTATTAACTATAAATATTAATCTTTTGAATTATCATGGAACTTATTTGTTTGATTAAAGGAGGTATATTTCTTTATTATTTTCATTTTATTTTATTTTTGTCTATATTTTTTTATCATATTATGAATGTAAAATTATTATTTTTTGTTAAATATATATGAGTGAGGTCTTTCCATTTATCCCACTAAATTGAATTAGTTTCGGTTTCTCAGAGGTATTTGGGAAATCAAGTCACTTTCATAAGCAGATAAACACCCATATTTGAGGTCTAAATTTGGTTTCTAAAACCTTTATGTGTATTATTTTAGGTGTTTAAGTATAAATTGGGTAATTAAATTAGAATACATTAGTATACAATGATAAAGAGAGTTTATGAGTATTGAAGGTTGTCCACTACTGTTATCATTAACTTGTCTTTTTTAGAACTTTTTGCATATGATTTCAAATAACCAACATATATTTCATGAAAAAAATATTTTTTTTACAATTTAACTTTGTTTAAATCATTTCAAATCCCCATTTTTAATTTTAATTTTAACCTAAATAAAGTAACAAAGTTAAATTTTGACATATTTTTCTGCATCCTCAGGATGAGACAACCCCATGGTCAAAAATGTGCTTCATTTTTAAGGGAAAAAATATTTACTAGAGTTTCATGAAGAAAACCATAGTAAATATATAACCATTTATGAGGAGTTTTTCTATGTTTTTTAATTAGTTTATGAAATATTAGGATTTTAACCACTAATTTAGATTCTAAAAAAACAAAAAAAGGAATTTCACAATGATTAATCTTATTGATAGCCTGATTATCATAAATTTGAGAAGTCTAATAATGAATAATTTTAAAATATAAATTACAATAAATGATATCATGATAAAAAACCCATTTCTTGATCCAATAAAAGAATCTGGCGCTTTAACAAAATGCCGTTATGATTAAAATAGTAAGAAAACTATTAAAAATTATTTCTAATACTTTAAAATAATTAAAAGAATAAAAAACTCAAAAATATTCTTAAAAAATAGAAAATTTACCGACACCTATCACGGGGTGTGGGAAAAATAGATTTCTATGTTTTTCTAAGTGTAGCACAGTGGCAGACCAGGGTCGTCTCACTTGAGGAGTTACACAGTTTATTTAATTAATCTAATTCACCTAAACTACTTATTTTTGGATTTATTAATATTTTATGAAAACAATGAAATTTTATTAAATATAATATATTTTAAAAATTAAACTAACATACAATGAAAAATGTGATTAAAAAATAAAGAACATGAGCTTTGCAGTTTGATTTATGGGTTCTACCATTCGTCTTCTTATAGTTTAGATTTAGTTTGCTAGTTTAATTATAAAATATAACTATTAATATTTTATTATTTTATTTAATGACTGTGAAATATTTCATTCATATATAAAACTAAATTCCACCTCCTCCTATAATTAAGGTTGACGAAACACCTCAATCAAGAGTGTGAAAACTTCCATGAGTTAGCTCCATCGTGTGTTGTTTCATCCCTTGGACTGAACACAATCGTTTTAATTGGTGGTGTTCAAATGATGGAAGGGAAAAGATTAAAATAATGGAATATAAATGATTCAATATCATGGTGGTAAATCAACACACTCATAAAATTCACTCTTACTCACCATAAATGAAAATAAAACATATGAATTGAAGTGCATAATGAATGCAAACACCACTTACATCCCCTAATCCAAGCATTAGGATAGATCATCCTTTTTTAGAGTAAGTGTTCATAGTAGTGAGAGTGAAAATATGAGAAGATAATAAAATAAATAAAAATAATAAAAAAAAACAAAAAAAACCCATAAAATAATATAAAAAAATATAAGAAGAAGCGAGTGGGATAGAGGGAATTATTATAATAAAATAAAATAAAATAAAAAATATATAAAAAATATAGACATAATTTTAGAATAAGAAGAAGAAGAAAAAGAATAATAATAAATTCATATAGAGTAAAACAATTTTTAAAAGGTTAATGAATTAAATTTATTCAAAATGAATTAAATTACAAAATCATAAAATAAAAATAAAAAGAATAAAAATAGAAGAAATAAATACAATATCTCAACATCCCAACTGTCCTTCTTATCATAGTGATAAAATACTTAATAGAGGTTGATGTACATCTATTTATAGATGAGGATACCTCTTTTTTCCTCTTAAAATCCAAAATCACTATATATATGTTAGGTCCACAAGGCTGAGTACCCTAAGAGGGGGGGGGGGGGGGGTGAATGAAGGTTTGACTAATTTAAAATTAAAGCCCTTTCTGATCTTGTTTTGCTGTTAAGTAAAACACTCTTCTCTCTCTTTCCTTTTGCACAATACAAACATAAAGTAAAGCATGCACATGACACATCGATTTTTACTTGGTTCACCGCTAAGGGCTACGTCCAAGGAGCATACACCGACAAGTTTTTCATCGTACAAAATTACACTAAACTTTAATAGATGTGGATTAAAAGGTTCAGGCACAGTCACTCTGTCCCAGGCTCACTGCCTTCACAAATTTTAGGGTCAGCTCCCTGCTTTCCCAAGGGTCACTCCCTGTTTCTCTCTCTCTCTTGCTCACTGCCAGTGGAGAGGATCACCTTCTTCCTCATCCTTTTCTCACTTCTCTAGAAAGGATCCACTAACAGTTTATAGACTTGTAGGTATCTTCATTATCTATAATGAATACATCCTCTTTTGTATGTGGATGCTCTGTTGAAGTCCAACTTTCACCCGTAGATGAATCTCTCTTTGCACCGAAGTTATTGGGAAAACATCCGGCTTCTACGCAGCTTGAAAATACTCCCAGTAAATGAACCTTACTTGGCGCGCAGGTCTAACCCGACGTGGAAGTGTCGGCGCGCAAGTCACAACTGACACGCAGGTCTGCCTCTACCACATACGCAACACAATCTTTTGCAACTCCAAACCTGCACGACTCAACACCTTTTACTCCCAAGCCAATATTGGCGTGCAACTACCAACTGGCGCACAACTTCAAACACTGGCATGCAAGTCCACCTACGCGACCACACACCACCTGTGTGATCACCACACCAGCGTGATGGGAGCTCTGATTTTTCTAGGTGTTGACTCTGTTAAAAATGAGGTGGGGTGGTCCTTTATTTATATGCATTTGGTCAACCTAAGCGGCGGCGCGCAAGTCTCCCCTCGGCGCACAAGTCCCAGTGCGTAGGTTTCTTCCCCTGCAAGACACCTGCGTGACCCTATTTCCTTTGCCATATTTCGAAGATCTGATCTTGAAAAATATATGGTGCACAACTTTTCAACCCTCCTAGGCACCGACGTGCAGGTCCTTTCTCAGTGCGTAAGTCACCTGAGCGACACCACCAATACCTGCATGACCCTCTTTCCTTTTCCATATTTTGACGTTCTGATCTTTAAAAACATTAGGTGTGCAAGTTTCCTCTCCTTCATGTACATGGCACAAAAGTCCCTTTTCCAAAAACCACTTTTCTTCATTTATTGATTTTTAGGCCCACAAATTTGGAAAACACTGGAAAACGGCGCCACCTTGTATATGTTATTTTTGTACCACCTCCAGATCATCCATTCCTTTGTCGAAGTTCTTGAATCAAACATTGATCGTTAACCACTACTCTTGAACTCGACATGCCACCATGAAATCCCCTTTGTCAAAAAAAATTTATATCATGGTTTTCTTTGTCAACAATGACAACATAGTTGTCCACTTTGTCAACAAAAACAATCACCTCAAAAATGTTTCAATGATACCTTGAAGGATTTCTTTCCAACAATCTCCCCCTTTGGGTTTTTTGACAAATCATCCATAAAAAGATACATCGTTAATTCCTTATCCACCATTCTCCTATTGAGATTCTGATAGTGATCAAGGATTCACTTAACACATAATGTAAGCCCACATGAGCAATGATCACCATGAGAAACAAGAGTAAATGAAAAGATCATCAATGAATCACTCTATCTCTGACACCTTCCGTTGACACCAAACTGATACCAATTTGTTGGAAATATTCTTACCACATTGCAAAACCACTCATTTTCTTTTATCACGATCCTCAACTGTCGTGATATTCGTTCTTTGATCGATCACTTATAGCATCATCAGATTTAATTACTCTCCCACTTTCTCATTGCTCCCCCTATCTCGCTGCTTCACTTGCCAGATTCTCCCCGTATCTATCATGATTTCTCAAATAGCCACACTGTATCCCCCTTGATCAATCACTATTTTCTCCCCCATTGTCAAGAAACCCAAAGGTCACTCCTTTGTAGGGTATAATAGAGTAGAGAACATATATCATCAAATTTGGGAAAAACACATCATACCTCGGGGAGAGGGGGGGGGGGGGTTATGGGCCCACATCCACACTCTTTTAAGTGCGGGGAGTCGACTGAACTCCTAGATCCAGTCAATGAATCTCAAAAGCTTCCTTGGGTAAGGCCTTTGTCAGAATGTCTACAACCTATAGCTCTATAAGCACATACTCCAACATCACGATTCCCTGCTCAACTTTCTCCTTTATAAATTGATACTTTATCTTAATGTGCATTGTCCTTGAGTGATGGATGATATTTTTGTTGAGATTTATAGAACTTGCATTATCACACTGGATTCCAATCAAAGACTTTACTTCAACTCCCAAATCTTCAAGCTGTTTCTTCATCCACAATAACTGTGTGCATGCTTGAGTGGCTGCAATATACTCAGCTTCTGGAGTGCTCAATGAAATGCAATCGTGTTTCTTGCTTAGAAAAGAAATACACAATACACCAAGATAGAATGAAAGTTCTGATATTGACTTTCTATCATATGCTGATCTAGCCCAATCTGCATCTATGTAACCCAATAACACTGATTGAGATTTGTCATTATACATCAGACCGAAATCCATAGTGCCTTTGATATATTGAAGTATTCTTTTCACTGCAAGCATGTGGATTTCCTTGGGATTACTCTAATATCTTGCTGATTGGCATGTGGCGAAAATAATATCAGGCCTTTTTGCAGTCAAGTACAACAAACTTCCAATGATTTTCCAGTATTATGTGATATTAACTGCCTTCCCATCCTCATCTTTTGATAATTTCATCCGGGTAGCAACTAGAGTATTCATCTCCTTGGAATTCTCCATAACAAACCTCCTTAAAACCTCCTTGGCATATTTGGATTGAGAAATTAATGTTCCATTCCTTCCTTGTGTCACCTATAGACCAAGGGAAAACATTAGCTCACCAATCATTGACATTTCAAACTCATTTTTCATGAATTCGGAAATTTGTCTGCACTGAGATTCATCTGATCCGCCAAATATTATGTAATAAACATAAACCAATACCATCAACCTTTGATTACTATTATCGCTGAAATAGAGATTTTAATCAACTCCACCACGCTGGAAACCAAGCTTCTTCAAGTACTGATCAAGCCTTGAGTACCATGCTCTTGGTGCTTGTTTCATCCCATATAATGCCTTCTTCAGCCTGCAACCTTTGTTCTCATCCTCATGAATGAGAAAAATATCTTGCTGCTCAATATACACCTCCTCTTCTAAAAAACCATTCAAGAATGAAGATTTGACGTCCATCTAGAACACTTTGAACTTTATTTGCACTACTATGGCAAAAAATAATCAGATTGTCTCTAGCCCTGCAACCGGTGCAAATGTCTCATCAACATATATTCCCTCTATCTGGGAGTATCCCTTGAACAGTAGCCGTGATTTTTTCCAAATCACTGTGCCATATTCATTCATCTTGTTGTGATATACCCATTTAGTCCCGATGAAATTCTTGTCTGCTGGCTTCAAAACAATCTCCCATGTATGGTTCTTCTCAATCTGATCAAGCTCTTCATTCATAGCCTGAACCCAATTTTCATCTTCAGCTACATTGGAAAATCATTTCGGCTCCACCTAAGATAAAAACGATGTATGTTTTAACGATTTCATTGTTCAAGTCTGAACTGGAGCTGTCTAATCACCAATGATATTCTACCTATCAATTTCAGCTCGAATCTTTGGCTTCCTTATAGACACAAACTTGAAACTTTCTTGTTCATCATCAATATATTTTTCTGAGTCAGCCTCTGCCACTTCTGCCCCCCCTGTGTTTCTTATCTCATCATCACTTTCATCCAAAAACTATTCACTAGGTCGTTGAGTATTCTGTTCACTTTCAACTATAGTGACATCATTGCTCTCAACAATTTTTTCCAGCCTTTTGTTGAAACATTTATATGATTTTCTTTTCCCTGAGTAGCCAAGGAATATCCCCTCATCTCCTTATGACTCAAACTTCCTGTGATTTTCTTTGTTGAGAATGAAGCACTTACTCCCAATGATTCGAAAGTATTTCAGCGTTGGATTCTTTCCATACCACATTTCATACGAAGTCTTCCCTTCCTTCGGACACAACAAAGACCTTTTCAAAATATAGACCGATGTCAAAACTACTTCGTTCCAAAATTTCTCTGGTAGTTCCTTTTCAATAAGCATCATTCTGGCCATGTTGTTGATGATCCGATTTCTCTTATCAACCACTCCATTCTGTTGGGGAGTTCTCACTGATGAAACTTGATGCCCTATCCTGTGTTTCTCATGATAGTTTTCGACTTGACTATTTGTGAATTCCGTACCGTTATCAGTACGAAACATTAGAATTTTCTTCCCAAGCATACTTTCTGATTCCTTCCTATACTGCTTTATGAAACTGAACACCTCTGTCTTATGGGTAAAGACAAATACCCAGGCCATTTTTCTATAATCATCAATTAAATGAACATATTATCTTTTCCCATTTATAGCTCGTGGTGAGATAGGTCCACATACATCAGCATGCACCAATTCAAGTGCTCTAATTGATTTCAGTTCCTTTGGCCTGTATATCTTTTTGATGATCTTTTCTTGTTGGCAAGCATCACACATATGAGTGTGATCACTTGATAGTTTGGGAAGGTATCTAGCAGTATCACACTTTACCAGATTTTCCATGGATGGTTGGCATAGATGACCAAGTCTCTTATGCCACAACTGGTTTTCTTCCTCTCTGGATAAAAGACATGTAATTTCTTTCCCCACTTACAAGGTAAATATTTCCCTTTGTCCTTTTTCCCCATATAAAAACTACTCCATCTTTTCCTTTCACAATACACATATTATTGGTAAATCAGATAGAGTTCCCAGAGTCACATAGTTGACTAACATTGAGTAAGTTATGACTAAGACCCTCTACAACCAAGACATCAGTACGTCTCATTTCTTTTCCCCCAAACTTGGATTTTCATGAGCCAATAATCTTTAGGCCTTCGTCGTTTCCAAATTTGAGAACTCCTTCTTTGTCATATTTTATTCCTGTCATAGGATCCTTATTACCTGTCATATGAGAAGTGCAACCACTATCATGGATCCATACACTAGAGCGGTCTGATGCCTTAAGGACAATTTCTACCACCACAACCTTATCATTTTTATTCTTCTTGGTCCATAATTTTTCCTTCACACTCGGCATGGATTGAGACTTCTGTTCTTTCTCAGAGTATGATAGACCAACTTCATCTTGAAAAGATGCAAATCTGTTATACATTTTTAACTGACATGTTGTCTTATTGATCTGCCACTTGCGAACGTTTTAATTCTGCTTTGGAAAATATTTCTGTATGGTCGAAGTGCAGTACCCAGCCATGTGCCCAAATCCACCGCACCAAAAACAGTTTCCTTCAAAATATGTTCTGGAAAACCATTCCTTGTTTGGACGCCACCTCTGTTCTTGTTCCCTTCGATATCTCTTGGCTATGGAACACACATACAATTAATGTCCCATCTTCTCACAACAATAACACCTGATATAAGGTGCATTCCTTTGTGTTACTTCAACTCTACGAGTTTCCCCTTGGGATCTCTGAATATTATGATTCTTCTTTGTGCCCAAATCAACCTTCAATTTTGGGACGGGTGCTTGCAGTCTGACTTCAATTTCCACAGATTTTTGCTTCTTATCAAGCCCTGAATCAAACTTAAAATATGAGCTCAATTATTGTTTCTTTCCTTCTGAACAACTAGGCTCTTCTTTCACCTTTTCAGTCTTTGGAATGACTTGCTTTCCTGACATCACACTGGAGGTCAAGAGTTTTTCTTGATCCTTCATTTTTTGTCGCAGACTGACCACTTCTTCTTCAAGATCTTTGACAATTCTGACCTGCTCCTTTCCAGTATTAGTCAAATAATCAATTTCCTTATTTTGTTCCTCAATTTTATTCTTATACTCAATAGTATTTTCTAAGCTCTCTGGTGTTGAGGATTTTAGTCATTCAATTTATTCTAATAGCAATGAATTTTCTTCATCCTGTTGTTGCATATAGAGTTTCGCATCACAAACCACTTTATTGGAGTTATTTGTTTTGGATCACCAAACTTCAATCTCCTCAAGAGCTGCTTCCAATTCGGCTTCCATGTCAACTCTTCCTTCAACTTATTCTTCTTCTTATCCAGCGTCAGTTTCTTCCTTTTCATGGGAACTACTGATGACCGCCACTATAGAATTTTCTCCACAATATTTGTAGTTTTCAATCTCTTCAACCTCTTCAACCTCGGACTCATGTGAACTATCTATTTCTTGGGGAATCTTCCTGCGAGATTTCCAACCTTTCCACATCTAAAGAGTGCAAGAGGAAGTTTCCCTTTGAACTTTCCTTTTCCTCTTAGAAGGTTTTAGGAGAGGAATGAAATTACCTCATATGTCTCTTCTTCCTCCTGATAATATTCAATGGTGAGCTTCTTCATGGCCTTAAATTCCACCTCTTTGGATTTCCCCTTTTCCACAACATCGTTATCATCATTTCTCATTTCATATGCAACAAGGGTATTATGCAGGTTATCCAATGTCAATTATTTCAAGTCTTTATCTTCCAAAACATAAACTTTCGGATTGAACCGAGGTGAAAGTTTTCTCAAGATGCGCTTCAAAATTTTTATGTCTTCGATAATTTCACCAAGACCTCGCATGTCTTCTAAAACAACATTTACCCTGTCAGAGAATGCATCAACATACTCATTCGGGTTTATTTTCAGATCTTCATACTTGTTCCACAACACTTACAGCTTTGCCTCTCTGACCTTTGTATCCCTTTCATATATATTCAAAAGCTTTTCCCACATGGAATGTGACATTTTGCATGACATAAACTTTGTATAGATGGGATTGGAAAGTTCTCCCCCTAAGGCATTGATTGCTTTGGAATCCGCATCCAAATCTATATGCCCAACTTCTGATAATGCACCACTATTAATATCAGCTGTGATACTATGCATAGCTGCTGAAAACAAATCCATTCCCAATGATCGAAAATAGGGTTGCATTCGATTCTTCCATATATGAAAATTACATCCATCGAAGATCAGGATCCCTTTATGATTAGTGACCTCCATTGAGAGAAGAAAAAAATATCAACCTTTCCCTTTGATACCAGTTGTTAGGTCCACAAGGCTGATTACCCTGAGGGGGGGGGGGGAATCAGGGTATGAATAATTTAAAATTAAAGATCGTTCTGATCTTGATTCACTGTTAATAAAAGCACCCTTCTTTCTCTTTCCTGTTGCACAATATAAACAAAAAGTAAAGCATGCAAAAGACACAACAATTTTTACTTGGTTCACCGCTAAGGTATACGTCCAAGAAGAATACGCCGACAAGTTGTCGGTCGTACCAAATTCCACTAAACTTCACTACCTGTGGATTACAATGTTCGGGCACAGTCACTCTATCCCAGGCTCACTTCCTTTACAAAGTTTAGGGTTAACTCACTGCTTTCCCAAGGGTCACTCCCTGTTTCTCTCTCTCTGGCTCACTGCCGGTGGAGAGGATCACCTTCTTCCTCTTCCTTTGCTCACTACTATAGAAAGGATCCACTAACAGTTTATAGACATTTAGGTCTCTTCATTATCTCTAATGAATACATCCTCTGTTGTATGTGGATGCTCTGTTGAAGTACTGCTTTCACCCGTAGATGAATCTCTCTTTGCACCGAAGGCATCGGGAAAAATTCCAGCATCCATGCAACCTGAAAACACTACCAGGTAATCAACCTTACTTGGAGCACAGGTCTAAGCCGGCGTGCAAGTCACAACTGGTGCACATATCTGCCTCTACCACCTGCACGACACAACCTTTTGGAACTCCAAACCTACGTGACTCAATCCCTTTTACGCCCAAGACAATATTGGCACGCAACTACCAACCGACGCACAACTTAAAACACTAGCATGCAATTCCACCTGCGCGACCACACACCACCTGCGCAACCACCACACCCGCACGACAGGAGATCTTATTTTTCTAAGTGTTTAACTCTATTAAAAACGAGGAGGTGTGGTCCTGTATTTATGTGCATTTGGTCATCCTATGTGGTGGCGCGCAAGTCTCCCCTCGGCGCGCAAGTCCCGGCGCGCATGTTTCATCCAATGCAAGACACCTGCGCGACCCTATTTCCTTTTCCATATTTCAATGATCTGATCTTGAAAAACATATGGCGCACAACTTTCCAACCCTCCTAGGCACCAGCACACATGTCCTTTCTCAGCGCATAAGTCACCTGCGCAACAACACCAATACCAACGCGACCCTCTTTCCTTTGCACTATTTTGACCTTCTGATCTTGAAAAACATTAGGCGCGGAATTTTACTCTCCTTCAAGTACATGGCGCGTGAGTCCCTTTTCCAAAAACCACTTTTCTTCCTTTGTCGATTTTCAGGCCCAAAAAATTGGCAAACATTGGAAAACGGCGCCACCTTGTATCTGTTCTTTTTGTACCACCTCCAAATCATCCATTCCTTTGTCTAAGTTCTTGAATAAAACATTGATCATTAACCATAGCTCTTGAAATATACATGCCACCATGAAATCTCCTTTTTCAACAAAGTTTTATATTATGGTTTGCTTTGTCAACAATCACAACATAGTTTTCCGCTTTGTCAACAAACACAATCACCTCAAAAATGTTTCAATGATACCTTTAGGGATTTTTTCCAACAATATATAACATCTATCTTCAAAACCAATCAGAAATTCAATACTAGAGTGTTTTATTTTGGAAATACCTGAGGTTTGAATCACCGAAATAATTAGGTTCTGAAATTTGAGTGTGGACTGAAATCCATTGTGGAAGTTTCCTTGTATCATGAATTGTGCATGGTGGTGGTTACGTTTTAGTTGTTCATATAAGTGTTATGGAATTGCATTATCATGGGAGTGACAGTGGGATTCTTCTAATCCTTTGGCCTTCATAGTGGCCAAAAGGACCTTTGAAATATTCCCATTGTGGCTATCCATAGAAGAGGAAGTGATCCATGATTATCCTAGGACTTGGTGGTGACAAAGATATCAAGTCTATTCTTTCCTATGGGTGAAGATGGTGGTTATATCATGATGCAGTGGTAGAATGCGAAGAAGAAGGTTGCGAGCATGATAGATGATGGTGGTGTCAGATGTATGAGGTGCGGGGTCGTGAGGGAGAGAGAGATGAAATATTTTTTTGAAGTGTGAAGATTTGCTGATAAAAACCCATCCCACATAAATTTTAACAGTATAAGATGTTCATGAATAAATAACAAGGTGTGGCTTCTGCTGATCTGGATCCTGCACTAGGGTGGGAACCCAAAATCATATTCACACACAAAAATTGGGTTTACATACATTGCTCAGTCCATGTGGTCTTTGGGCCAACCCATACATACAGCATGTCCATCGGTCTACACATGTTTCTTGGATAGCTCTCCCTCTAACCGTGGTTGATTGGTCATCCCACTCATGTTGTCTATTTGGCTTCATGGACCTTGAGGTTAGGGGTTTGTTGAGAGTTGACACATTTTTTTGATAACCAATAAATCATTTCAAAAACATTAAGTAAAATTAAGCAATATATAAAATCAAATTCAAAAATTCAAAATAAAAAATTTTCATTCATTTTAGATCCATTTTAGCTCCATTTTTTTAATTTATCATTTTTAATAAAATAATGTTTTACAAGGGAATATCCATTTAAATTCCTCAAAAAATCCTTAAAATATATTTAAAATTTTCCTGAAAATATCCGTGTGTCAAAAATATCACCCCACCCACTTTTGATATTGAATAATTGTTTTTGGGAAAGATGAAAAATGAATTACAATATCCTTTTATTAAATTTAAAGAATGAAATTATCAATAATTTACCAATTGATTTGGTTTTCAGAAATAATATTTTTTTGAAAATTATTGCACTGATGGTGTTGACAATGAAATTCCATGTGAAATCCCTTGTTTTAAAATTAAAAATTCAGAATCCTTGAATGAATATTTCGCTAAATATGTTGAGAAACATAACCCATTAAATTTTTAAGATAATTTAGAAGAACATAAGTTTTTTCCTACACTCAGTGCAACTGTTAAACACTTTAAAATAGAGCTGGAGCCTGATAAGGCATAAAAAAAAGTCTTATGTTTTGATCCACTTTATCCTGATTATTTTTCTCATAACTTGTTAATTATTTCTCCCTGTGCAGATTTATTTTCCATTACTTTAGAGTGGATTTATTTTTCAACTGAAGAGGAGGTCAAAGATAAATTGAACAAATAATGGTGTGTGTGACTGAAGAACACACTGGTACACCTGAGGATGTTGGTACCAAGATACTTCTCAAAGAAGAGATAATTTTTAAAAAGAACCTGATAGTAAACCATATCCTAGAATTGAATTTCAATAACCAATAGTGTTTGCTTATGAGGATAAAGTATTAGGAATTTTCCCTAACATTTTATTCCCTATTCCAATATATCATTGGAATAAAAAAATCATCAAAGGGAATATAAATAAATATATTTTTATGATATTATACACGATTTTTGAGCTAAAGAAGGTTGGTGAAATTTTATTTTGGATGTTCATGAGGAAGAAACCACACCCACCTTCAGATTGAAGATGCTCGGCTGGAACTACTTGACCAGGGAAAACAAAATAATAACACCAACTTATGGGTTTATACCAAGGCTCTTTTCCTTACTCCTTATTTTTATATTTTTTTTCATTTAAATATTTTTTTTATTATTTTTCTATTTTTTTCACATAGGTTTCCAAGTTACATTTTTTTGGAGGAGAACTCAAGGGTATAACTGCTCAATAAAAACCAAGTTGTATATTTACTTCCCACTATTTTTATGTATTATCATTTTGATTTTCACTTTTTAATATAAACTATGTATAATGGGGAAACTATTAAAAATAATTATGGTGTAGAAACATGATTTTTAAATTTTTTTTTTGTGATTTATTTTCTATTTTCAATTTTTCTTTCAAATTTTGAGTGTTTTTTCAAATTTTGTGTGTTTTGTTAAAATTTTATATTTGTTTGAAACATGGGAGAATTTAATTAATTACCTTTGTGAATTGAATTTTTTTTCAGTGAAATTACTAAACTTGATTCATGGAACTGAACTTAAATTATTACTGAAATGTGTTTTTTTCAGGATTTAAATTCTGGAGATTCATGAAAAGAACACGAAATTCGGAATTCTATGGCATAATAATTTTATAATGTTGAAAATTAATTTCCCTTTTGGAATTCAATAAATTTATGAATATTATTCACAATAACCTCACTTCTTAAACGAACCAAATAATTCTTGTTTTAACCAGAATATTCCATGTTTCTTTCAAAACCTTTGATCTTTAAGGAAGTTGTGCTCAAAATGATTGAGTTAATCTGTTTGTGATTGGAAGAATTATTTTTTATTAGGATCATTTTTATTTTATCCTTATATGTACATTTTAACTTTTTTATCCCTTAGTATCCATGTATTTCCTATTATATTAGCCACATTACCAGCCAATTGTCTCTTTACAAGCTTCTCTAGAAGTGAAAATGCTTAATCTATTTGAACTTAAGTATGGTTGAACATGAATATTAGTATTCTATGTCATTTGGTGCTATATTGGGTTAAATTAAATTTTTTAGAGATTTTTTTCTGCTAAAAAACAATTTATTGCAAGTTGGGCCTTTCTATAACTTTCAAGTAAAAGGGATTTGTGCCTTTAAAGAGATTCCAAAGGAAGAAAGTTGTTCCTATTTAGAAATTTTATTAGAAAAATATAGAAGATATATGTAATTTTTTCTACTAAAATTTTGATGGTGTAGGATTTAATGATATTTTCAAGGATGATTATAAGTAATTTTTCTCTAAGGGGAGTAAGGAGGATACCATAATTGATTAATAATTAGAACCATGCATTTTTTATTCAATAAGAGATAAACCATCCTTTGGCCCCAAAAAATTTTATATTTGAAACCCAAAAACCATCAAACCTCAGAAAAATTATTTATAATTATTTATTATGGATACAATTATTTGACTCAATTGGGTGGATATTTAGGAATTTTTTAATCCTATGGTAACCCTTTAATTTATTTAGATGAGGAAAATTTTTTTCGAAATAAAAATCATGTATTGAGATAAAAAATGGTGAGGTAAGATTTATTATGTATGTAAGAATGAAAAAATAGGAAAGGAATGAATGAATGTAATGAATAATTTGAAATTGAAGCTGATTAAGAGGCATGATATGTTGGGTTCCTTGATTCTCATCTTGTAAAATTCATTAACATGTGTTTTGAATTTCATTGGAAATTTATTTTGAGTGCTCACTTGTCCAGGATTCTAAGTGCTAAGTATTGGGGAATTTATAGATATAATATTTTCAATAATTTTCATATGTATTTCACTGATTTAATTCCTACCAATATTTCATTATAAGTAAAATTACATCAATTTTTTAATTTTGATTAGTTTTGAGCTAAATTGTCAAAATTCCATAATTCTGGAATTTTAAGAGGTTTTCATCACTTTAGTGTTTTTGGAATAACGTTTTAATACTAATAAAATTTAAAAAATTATTTTTCTAAAAACCCTTGTATTATGGGATTCAACGTTTTTAGCTGGGCCAAGTGGTGAATCAGTTATTTGGAGGACAGAAAATATCACTCGATTTGTAAGATCATTTTCGAATAGAATTGAAACACCATTGGTAGATGAGATATAACTTGTCTAAAAGTGTAAAATTGAGGTTATTAAACCTATAAAATATATATTAATTAAATACTCATCTCTTAATTAAATACCAATATTAAATTCAGACATTATGATAGTTATTAGGCATGAAAAATTGGAGTAAGTTGAAGAGACACATTAGATAAAAAAATTCACTTAGCAATTAGTGTATAGCCTTTTCTCCATGCGTCTATATATAGTGATATTTTTTACGGAAAAAAATAATTCTCATAATTTGTTTAATAAGTGAATTTCCAAAAATTAATCTAGGTTGAGGTCCAAAAATGATTAATAATTCAAGGAAAAGAATCTGAATAAAACATTTTCCACCACTACTCTTCTTTATATTTTCATCTTCACGTCATTTAAAAGGGGAGTTAGATTGAAGAAGTGGAACATGCATGAGAATATATATTGGAAAATAGTATTATTTAATGATGAAATCAAGCCATAAAGGGATAAAACCAAGTAGTGGTTGGTAGTAAATATATGATGGCACTTCCCCATTTAATTTTGTTATTTTAGCAATAAACATTTCTCTTTTAAATTACCCTTGAACTTGTTTTCTTGATTTAAGGAAGTATCTTTATTTATTATTTTATTTTTATTTTATTTTGATCTATATTATTTATCTTCTTATAAATGTAAGAATATTGTCTCTTTGTTTAAACTTCTTTGGGAGAATTCTCCCTATTGAGCACAACAAGTTCAATTAGTTTCAGTTTCACAGAGGTCTTTGGGCAATCAAATCACATACATAAGTGAATAAACACCCATATTAGAGTTATATATATGGTTTCTATCCAATATAGGCATACTATTTTAGGGTTTTGAGTATACATTAGATAATTCAATTGAAATTCATTGGTATATAATAATAAAGGGGTGACTGAGGATTGAAGCTTGTCCACTACTACTATATTTAGCTTGTCTATTTTCAGTCTGTTTTACTTCCGATTTTTAATAACTGATGTAGATTTAATTTATTAAGATAATTTTTTGTTATTTCACATTGTTTAAATATTTTCAAATCGCCATTTAAAGTTTTAAATTTAATAGAAAAATTAATAAAGTCATAGTTTGATAATAAAGCCTACACCCTCCTTATGAGACAACCTTGTGGTCACCATTATGCTACATTTTTATGGGTAAAATTATTGATTGATGTTTTGAGACAAAAACCACCTAATAAGACTATATATGAGAATATTTTATTCCACACTCTAGGAAATAATCGACTATGTGATCCCTATACCCAAAACAATTACAAGATCCTGGTTTTTTCACAGAAGTAAATACAAGAATTCACTACAACGTAAAAATGAAAAAGAACATGGAAAATGAATTAAACATAAAAAAGGGTATAAGGCTACTATGATAAAATATCACATGAATATAATATTCAAGTATCTTGAGGAGATAAAATACATATTATTTGTCTCTTCCAATTAGCAGATATATATGAATATCTCTCAACACTACAAAAGTGTTCAAATGATGAAATTTTGAAACACATGATATATATATATATATATATATATTTATAATAAAGATACATTAATTTACCAAGATAAAGATACTTATGTTTCAAATTACAGAACAAGAGAGGATTCCGACCTCTATAAATATGTGTCTACTACTGCGAAATGTGGGATCAGAGGATACTGGTGGGAGTCAAAGTGTTAAAGCTAGTTTTATTTGGTTTTTTCATTTTTATTGATTTATTATTCTATAATTTTTATTTTGATTCATTCTTATATAATAAATTCATTATTTTTTATTCAAATTGGTTCATATATTTTCTTCTTCTATTTATATCTTTCTATTTATTCTCTTTCTCTATTTCTCTCAATTTTATTCTCTTCTCTCCCCATTCTTCTACAATGGACTCTTTCAATCAACAGTGAGTGCCTAATCTATGGCTTGACCTCAGTGAAGGTAGGTGTTTCTTAAATTATATTCATAAATTATTTAATGTGTTGAATAAACTTGTGATAGATAAGTGTGAAGTGTATGGCTGTGGAAATTTTCTACCCTGACACAGATCTCGAATTCACTTCTATGATTTTATTTATATTTTATCCCTCACTTACATTGAAGAAAATATATTCACATTTTGAAGTTGGGTCATTCAATGGATGAAATAACATACAATGGATATGGGTCCTAGAAGACTCCACACTGTTGATTGAGGTGTGTCATCATCCTTGATTATAAGAGAAGGTAGAGTTTTGTTTTCCAAGAATATTCCAAGGCATTTTATATTTCTCCACTAATAAATAAAAAGTTATTAATTCAAGAGTGAAATTTCACAATTGGATTATGAAAATAAATTTAAATAACCAACATGAATAATGAAGGAACCCACAACCATACCTAAAGGCCAGATGATTTCTATTATAACCATCATCTTGTCTTTCATGGCATGTTATTTTAGATTTACATTCTTTATTTCTTTTTATTTTAATTTTTTATTAAGATAATAAAATAAAAATAATATTTTTAGGTTAATTTAATTAATAAGTGAATAACTGTGAAGATTCTCATGTGAGATGAACATAGCTAGTCATTATACATTACTAGGAAAATAAAAATATTAGGTTTTTTACACCCTATGACAAGTGTGCATCAAAACATAGCACCATTTTCCTAGATTCAATAAGTTATTTCACATTATTTTTATTTTTCACTTTTTAAATACTTTTCATCGATTTTATAAAATAAAAAAAATCTATTTTTTTCAATTATGTATCAAAACATCCCATATTATTATTAATGAAAAAATTACTCTTAGGTAGAGGACCAAGTGAATGTTTTTCTCAATGCTGTGTAAGACCTGCAATAATGGGATGATGATCTCATAGTACTAGTCCAACAAATTTGAAATTTCCAGGAGATATGACTCTCACCTCAATAATTGATGGACATAGCCAATAAGTTCCAAACTAACTATCAAATACTGAATAACACAAGGTAAAACGTGAATTTTACAATTTTACTAAAAAGGTAAAAAAAATTGAGGACCTTATTGAGGAGTATCCAGAGCCCCAGTATCTCAAGAATTAGATCCAAACCAACTATGAGGATTTGGACAATGATTATGAAGACTCATGTGATGATGTGAATATGAGAGATAAAAAAGACAATGAAAAATTTTAGAGTGGTTGGGAAGATTAAGAAATGAAAATTTATATCCCTCTCTATAAGGAATACGATCCATCACCATTTAATATCACTCTATCATTAGAATATGCCACCCAAGTGGTGGAATTTGAAGAAAATATTGAGGATCAAAACTACTTACCTCTATCTAGTGAGATTAACAATAAATTAGTCCTTACCATTGAGAAAAAGATTAAACCGAACCAAATTAGGGAGTTTATCACTTCTTAGACTCATTAACATCTAATTTTATTCAATCTGATCTGAGAATTGACTCCCATTATTTTGAATATTCAGATTTGGAGAAATCTTGTTATGCCTTAGCGGAAGAATAATAAGAATAATATACTCATTCTAAGGAACACATGGAGATCCCTAATCTTGTTGAACATGTATTAGAGTAAGTCCATGAGGAGATCCCAATGGACTTGGTAGAGGAAAATATGACACATGATTCTCACATTGAAAGGGATTATTTTTTTATTAATTCTACATGTTTAAATTCTATCCAAGTAAAATTACATTCTTACTCACCCTTTTAATATTCAATTCATGCATCCCACATAGAGAAATCACTGGATAATAAAGAGGAGGTTTTTCAAGTATCAAATAAGAAGGAAGAAGATCCATACTTCAACCTACCCCCACTATGCAAGCTATGACTTATTGTGAAGGAGATGGATTTGGTGTCCTCTATCCATGTGCTCAACATAAAAAAATAAGAAGAAGTGCATGCTTGGAATAGGATAATGCGGTGGTTCAAATAAAATAATATTCACCCACCATTAGATTATGTATGATAGTTGATATTGTGATTTTGGAGGCACTAAAAATCATGATCCCACTTGAGGGATCATACCAAGATTTAACTTTTTTTTTACTTTATTTCTATAATTTTTTGATTTCATTCTTAGTAATTTGATTAAATTCATCCCAATATCTTATTATTTTTAATATTTATTGAAATTATTATTATGATTAATTGATTGATTTAATTTTTTAGGAGCATGATGGAATAAGAAATCCCCAAATAGAATAGGATAATAGAGAATAAATATTCATAAGAAAATGGTGTTCACCTTTATGTTTATATTTTTAAATCCCTTCATTTTTATAGAATACTTTCTTAAGATGAAAATTTTAACTGCTATGCTAAATGGAAATTTCATGTCCATAATTAGGATTTATGATTTTTTTGACTTATGTATAAGACATGAGTTTCTTAGGAACAATATGATTCCATGTTTTAGATTTTAATGATAACAATATTGAATGAGTAAGGTGTAGAGTTGAATTATTATAATAATGAATATATGTTAAATTGTTAACTCATGTTTTGAATTAATTTTTTTATTCATGTAAATGAAACTTCCCTACCATTTTTTACACTTTTAATTTTTGAAATTAATGTGAATTTTCTTTTATAAATTAGTTGAGTAATTTATATATTTTTTATATCCATTACCTAAAAGGATTTATATTCTGAATAATTTATATTATATATTGAGCACAATTCTTGAGTTATCTTGGTAAATTTCACCTACTACAACTTTTATTGTAACTCATCAAAACTATGAATATGGAAATACACATTTAATATGATTGAGTCATATTTTTTGATAAATCCTTATCATTGAAACTACCTTGTACATTAATCCTTGTTTATACCATAGAGATTGTGAATGAATATGTTAGAAATTAGCCATATTTCAAGCCATTTATATCTTATCAAACCATCCTCTTATTATTTTTCATGATATTTTAAAGTTAAATTGTGGGAGTGAGGGAATTAATGGTAAAAGGTATGTACTATATTTTAAGTAAAAGGTGTGTGGGGGGGGGGATAATTTTTGGAGTTGATAATTTTTTTTGATTCATACATTTATCTTTCAATATTTTCCTTTATAAAAAATAAAAAAATGAATAAAAAATGGGCAACGACTTAGAAAAAAAAAATCACCATTACAATACATATATTTTTTATCAAATGTGATTCGCTAGTGGATTTGATGTTTATTACAAGAATAAATTTTTAAAAAGAAAAAAACACAAAAATTTATTTTAAAAAGAAAAAAAAGGTAGAAACAATTCAAGAATGTGAAAATATTTCATTGATCTTACATTATTAAAAACCTTTACTTTGATTTTGTGGCAGTCAATATTTTCATTTTGAATGGGAGAATTCTATTGATATTTTACTTTATATATCATAATTTATACGTTAGAGATAAACCTACTCTTTTATCCTTACTGTTTTTAACATTAGTATCTACCAATATAAAGACTTATAGTCATTAGAACATTAATTTCAGATCCCTCTTGATTTTAGGCGATTTTTTATTTAAAAAGTAGAGAAACTAGTTCCTTTGAAATATTATAGAAAAGGAAAACGTTCTCATGATATGACCATAACTCTATTTCAATTTATATCACGAGTGATGTGAGAAAAGAATTCAAAGTGAGGTAGATCTTGAAATAGCATATTTAATGATGATGAATTTATAAAATTTAATGAATGAAAGAAGAAGATACACAATTTTCAAAATGGATAGAGTAAAATACATGGATTGATTTGCCTTTTAAAAAAATGTTAAGTTGATTTTATGTTTTATGTGGATTATGAAAATTTTGTTTTACATTGATAATCATTTTGTTTTTATTCCTTTGAGCTTTAAATATTTGTAACATGGCATTTATTTTTATTTCAGTGTTGAGATTTTAGGTTTGAGTACAAACATAGTTCAAGTGTGGGAGTATTTTATACACTCATATTTTCATGTAGAAATTTGAACAATTTCTAATTATTTTAAATAAATGTTAATGAATATTACCAATTAGTTATTTGTTATTCAAAATTTTGGAATTTACAATCGAGGAATAAAAATGGTTCAATTGAATAGAAAGATGGTTTTATTAAATTTTTAACATTTTTTGATAATTAATATTGAAATATTACCATGTGTTTAAAATATTCTACAGGTAAAAAAATAGGTCCGTCCTAATGTAGCTGTCAACCAGTATGCTAGACATCCAATTAGTAATCTCAGAAAGGTAGCCGAACAATCCATCCCACTGGGAGGGACTGCTCAAGCTGCAGGAGAGTGTTATCCATGCATAGGTGAGAACAAACATATTGTTGTCCAGGAGTGGTGTGATATATGTGTGTAGGCACAACCCATGTTCGTGTGTGAGTGTGTTGTGGGATCCGATCATTGCTGTAGGTGTCTAATCCAATATTAATAATTGTTTTCAATTATATGATCACCCCTCCATGCACAACTTTTACGTGGGATGCATATAATCTGGGTATTGTTCACAACTAAAAAATGTGACTTCATTCCACACCGTAGTTGTGAAACCCATCCTGGAATAGACCCATCCACCACTCTCCACCAACTTCTTCACTTAACACTGCCCACAATTATCTATAACTTATTGAAGTCTTCCATGTCCACCATTGGAAAACTTGAGATTATATAGAGAAGCACTCTTGAGTCTTATGATAAAAATAGATAGCATCAAGAAGCTGAATCTATGTTGGGGAATTATATTTCAAAGACGAATAAGCCCTATATAAGAGAATAGTCTCATCTATCCACTGTGAAGAACAGATGAAAGGCAGAGTTTCCTACACTATTTTCATGATTGGTGTGTAATGAATCACAAGGAGAGTTTGATTTCATCAGCTACACAAAGAAGATAAAAAATGGATATATGGGAAGAAAATGGATATGTTGGAAGATAATAAGGAAAATGGAGGAGACAACTATGTGATCTATGGTTATAAAGATTTTTATGGAGAGTATCCAAACTGGATATATTAACTGGCCTCGAACCAGTTGGCTATGTGCTGCCCACAAATGAAAATCGGCAATGATGCATGTGAGGTAAGAATTGACTACATGATCCCTATAAAAAAGTGAATAAATCATCAGGGTTTTTTCAAAGGAATAAATATGGGAATTCACTACTAAGTAAAAATATAAAAACATGTGGAAAATAAATTGATCTTAAAATGAAAAGGGTTGAAGGTATCTGTGATGGAATCTTACTTGAATATGCGGTACAAGGATTTTGATAAGATAATGGCATTATTATTTATCTCTTCAAATTAACGGATATTTAAGGATATATCTCTATGACGTAGAAGTGTTGAAACACTAAAATTTAAAAATACTAGACATATCTATAGATATTTAGTGTCCTGAATCAATTTTTGGTGGATAAGGGTGAAGTGTATGAGTGTGGTGATTTTAGACCATGACATGGATATCAATATATATTATATGATTTTATTTATATTTTAGCCTGCCATTACATTGAACAACAACCTATTCACATAATAGAGTTGATCCTTTCAGTTGATGAAATGGAACATGATAGATTTGGGTCCTAGAAGATGTGAAACTCTTGATTGGGGTGTGTCATAAACCATGATCTTTGTAGGAGGTGGAGTTTTGTTTTCTAAATAATATTAATTGGCATTCGATATTTCATAACCAATAAATAAAAGGTTATAAATTCAAGAGTGATATTTCATAATTTTAATTATCAAACTGAATTTAAACAACCAATATGAATAATGAAGGAACCCAAAATAAACCTAAAGGCTTAGTTATTTCTCTTTAAACCCTCATTCTATCTTTCATTTCATGTAAGTTTAGATTTTAATTTATTCCTTATTTCCCTTATCATTTTTTTAAAAAAATAATAAAAACACAAAAACAAAGTAGTTTAGGTGAATTGAATTAGCATGTGAACAATTATAAATCTCTTCAAGTCAGATAAACTTGGTTAGCCTTATGCTACACTTGGAAAATCATAATTGTATATTTTTTTCACACCCCGTGACATGTGTGAATCATTCTTCCAAATTATTTAAAATCATTCCATGTAGTCCAATAAATTTTTCTTTGACTATAGAAACATTACACATCCCATTTTAATGAATCCACAAAAAGGAGAAAAAAAAATTTCAGCTCAAGTTTCATCTTGATTGATTGGACCACACACATAAATTTAGACCCACTTCCATATACTAGATACTCACTTATTCTTTGAATGAAAGGTTTGACACACTATCTTTCCCATAAAACAAGCATCACATGTATTTTATTTATTCCCCTTAAAATAAGTAATTTCAATCGTAACCTTAAACTTTGACAAATTTTATATACTTTTCTAGGGAATATGACTAAGATTACTATTTCAAATATTAATTTCTACTTCTATACTAAGAAGACATGTGTTCTCGTTTCTATGCACTGGATAAAGATTAATATTCATTCAACATATATTCATTAAGGAATTTATAACCATTCCATTGATATATAAACCTTTTCAGCTGAATTTAACCTCAAATCATGAGTCACTAATTATCATGAAAAATCATGAGCCACACAGTAAACTTTTCGGGCCATGTCATACTGGATTTTTGTTGTAGTTACTATAACCTCAACCTTTACCTTAGATATAAATTGATTCGATATATTACTATTAGTTTCCTTATTGATGGACTCATCCCAATAACTCTATCAACGAGTCTTGCATACCATACATGGGGATCATCATAGGTTTATTCCCAAAAATGTAACTTCACTTGAATTACCTTCTATGTCAGGTATCTTAGAGAGACTCACGTGTAAGCCCCAATTAATCTTCTATTTTCTCCTGTATTATGGCATAATAATTCCACATGAGCCACCTACTAACTATAATACAATATAATATCATATAATATCTTATTACCAATATACATGAAAAACCATAATGAGAGTCCCAATTCATAGGCCCCACTTAATCCCCTGTTTTGAACTCTCACTCAATATAGTAGATTTTCTAAAATATCATGTTTCTCACACAAATAAAGACTCAAATAGTATTATAGATTTTAGTTGATCATTTCATTTACATGATAAAGTTTCATCATAGTTAAAATAAGAGAATACATGGAATCCTTAACCGTGTGACTCTAAACCGCATATCACATGTCCTTACCATATGATGTTAAAATATATGTTCAGTTCCTATAATATGACCATAAACTATGTAACTTGAACTATTTGTGATTTTTTTCCTACTAACCAAAAAACATAGGTTGTCTCACTAAGGTTTATTCCTAATATCCTCAACCATAACTTTCCCTACTTAATGATTGTATGATTTATTATGTAATAAGAATAAGACATGACTTTGCCCCTAATTTACCTTGAGTTAAGACAATTCCCTTAGTTTCCTATTATTTACCTTGAGTTGAGATACTCCTCATAGTTTCATTATATTTACCTTTATTTTAGATACTCTTATTGGTTTCTTCATATATACCTCAAGTTGGTATAATCCTCTGTTGTACCTCTCGTACCCCTCGTGGTTTAATTTTCATGATCACAATCACTCTCTTATTTATCTAATCTTGTTTTAAGTGTTTTTGGATGATAGGCATGATTTCAGGTTGCCAAGGAATTGGGTCAAAAAAACCAGAAGGAAAAAGTGGACTTATTTTAGTCCACCGGCCAACCGGTGGATGACCACCGGCCAGCCGGTGGTGTCTTGACAGAAGGCATTCCCTCTGTCCAGACCACCGGCCAACCGGTGTCCCATCACCGACCAGCCGGTGGAACCCAGACAGAAGGGACAACTACTGTCTCCTCACCGGCCAACCGGTGGTACTGTACCAGTCAGCTGGTGGAGCCAGTCAAACTAGCCGTTGGGCTTTGACCAGACTTGTCCACTTGACTCCCAACGGCTCCGAAGGCCTCTCCAACGGCTCCGAAGACCTCCAAAGGCCATATGAGGGTTCCCCCTCTATAAATAAAGGACTAGGAAGCCCCGAAAATGTACGGAAGCCCACGGGAACACTTTTCCATCATTTGGAGAACCTCCTGCGCATTCCTTCAAGGATCCCCATTTGCTCCAACTCAATTCCACAATCAAGAGCACCACCATAGAAGCTTGGGAGCGCTCTTCATCAACTTCATCAATCCATTGGCGCCCAAGACTTCTCCACATTAAGGTTTTTATTATTTTATCATTTTGAGCATCAATTTGGGTTTGTGCCTACAAACCCCTCTTTCTCTCATCCTCTCTTTTGTTTTTGGGTTTTCACACCACCTTCAAGGTGTGAAGAGGTTAGTCAAGCCTTCCCTTTAAAAGGCTTGAGTCATAGGTGAGCTAGCCTTCACCTGTAAGAAGGCTAGTGGGTTCTTGCTCAACCATTAAAAGCAAGCTGTAATAGGTTCTAGACTACCTTAAAGTCTAGTGGGTTTCTTGCTAAAACCATTAAGAATCAAGCGGTAGTAAATCTCTCAACGGTTGAGTTGGGAGCGGAGACGTAGGCTTTGGTTTAAGCCGAACTCCGTTATCAAGTTTTGTGTATTGCCTCTTTTATTTCCGCTGCACCTTTAACTTTGATTTTAAATTGTTAATTATTTTTTAAAAGGCAATTCACCCCCCCTCTTGCCATCACTCTCTGCCCAACAATTGGTATCAGAGGAAAATTTTTAGTAATACCTTAACCGGTTTCAAATTCAAGATCCATTGTGATGGCTTCAACTTCTTTCGCCCCCGAAGGTTATTCATTGGGTCGTGCTCCATTCTTTGATGGAACCGACTATACTTATTGGAAAACCCGCATGACCACTTTTCTTAGAAGTATAGGTTATCCTATTTATAAAATTGTCATGCATGGTTATTCTCTTTCTTCTCCCGATGAATCCAAATGGACTCAAGATGATATTAAAAATTTCGAGCTTGATGGCAAAGCCAGGAATGCTCTTCATTGCGGCCTTGATCGTAATGAATTCAATCGAGTTTCCACATGCACTTCATCTCATGAAATCTGGAAACTATTGGAGGTTACCCATGAGGGGACCAACAAAGTCAAGGATACTCGATTGGATATGTATCGCCAAGATTTTGAGTCTTTTACCATGCATCCATCCGAAAATATTTCTGATATGTTTACTCGTTTTACTGACGTTTGCAATGGAAGAAAATCTCTTGGAGATGATGTTTCTGCAGAAATGATGGTCAAGAAGATCCTTTGGATCTTACCAAGCACATGGGCACCGAAAGTCACGGCAATCCAAGAAGCAAAAGACATCAAGAACATGCCGGTCGAAGAGCTCATCGGATCCCTCATGACCTACGAGATCACCATGAGGAGGCAAGCTGAAAAGGAAGGCAAACCGATCAAAATTCCAAAGAACATCGCCTTCAAAGTTCAAAAAGAAGAAAGCTCCTCCTCCTCATCGTCTTCCTCTTCAAGCGGTGATTCAGAAATGGAGAATCTTGCCCGCAAAATGCACAAATTCATGAATAAGCACAAGAAGAAGAAATCCCGCAAGGCTCAACCCAACGAAAAATCCGAGCCTGAGGTAACATGTTACGGGTGTGGCAAGAAAGGCCATTACAAGCCCGATTGTCCACTCAACAAAACAAGGTCCAAGCAAAAGGAAAAGAAGAAGGCATTCAAAGCCACATGGAGTGATAGCTCCACATCCTCATCCTCCTCCTCCTCAAGTGACAATGGTAAAAAATGTCTAATGGCATTTCATGAGGTATCCTCTTCCGACTCCTCTTCCTCTTGTTCTTACAATTCTTTCAATCATTTATCTTATGAGGATCTCCAACATGCTAGAGATCAATTGGAGGAAGGTTTTCACGAACTCTCTTCCAAATTTATTGCTTTAAAAAAGAATTTCAAAAAACTTTCTTTCGAAAAGGAACAACTTCTCAAAGAAAAGGAGGAGTTGTCCCTCAAGATCCAAAACCTTCCCGATGTTGATTCTATGGAATCAACAATCAAGGATTTAAGGGAATCTCTTGCCAAGTTCACCCAAGGTGAACAAAATTTGACCAAATTGCTTGATTCCCAACGCATATCTAGAACCACCCAAGGGCTTGGCTATTCCAAGCAAGCTTCCTCTTCCCATGCTCCAACTATTTTTGTAAGGGGGAGCTCCCAATATAAATTTTGCAACTATTGTAAAAAACCCGGGCACTTAATTTATGAGTGCGATTGCAAAAATGCCCGGTATGGAAGGCCCAAAACCATTTCCTTTAGCGATGAATTTCAAAGGAGAAGACCCGTCACAAGACAAGTATGGATTGAAAAAATCCCTTTTAGCGAGTCTCTCCAGGCCAAAATTTGTCTCGATTTCAAAAATCCTCTCCCCGGTGATTTGTTGTTTTTATTTAAGGGGAGTTAGGATCGTTTAAGCCTTTTTGCTTTATTTTCAAAATTTTCAATTCAAAACTTTCAATTCAAAACTTTCAATTCAAATTTCAAAAATTTCAATTGGTTTAAAATCTCTATCTTGTTTTTCAATCCTTTCCCTCAATCAAGTTTTATGCCCCGTGCTATTTTGATAATCACAAAGGGGGAGAAATTCTTGGTTGATTGGGGGAGAAATCTTTCTCTCATGCTTTGCTTTACTTTTTCAATTTATCCTTTAAAGCATGCCTTTAATTTCAATCTTTTACATTGCTTGTTTTAGTGATTGTGATCATCAAAATAGGGGGAGATTGTTGTACCTCTCGTACCCCTCGTAGTTTAATTTTCATGATCACAATCACTCTCTTATTTATCTAATCTTGTTTTAAGTGTTTTTGGATGATAGGCATGATTTCAGGTTGTCAAGGAATTGGTTCAAGAAAGCCAGAAGGCAAAAGTGGACTGATTTCAGTCCACCGGCCAACCGGTGGATGACCACCGGCCAGCCGGTGGTGTCTTGACAGAAGGCATTCCCTCTGTCCAGACCACCGGCCAACCGGTGTCCCATCACCGGCCAGCCGGTGGAACCCAGACAGAAGGGAAAGCTACTATCTCCTCACCGGCCAACCGGTGGCACTGTACCGGTCAGCCGGTGGAGCCAGTCAAACTAGCTGTTGGGCTTTGACCAGACTTGTCCACTTGACTCCCAACGGCTCCGAAGGCCTCTCCAACAGCTCCCAAGACATTCAAAGGCCATATGAGGGTTCCCCCTCTATAAATAAAGGACTAGGAAGCCCCAGAAATGTACAGAAGCCCACGGGAACATTTTTCCATCATTTGGCGAACCTCCGGCGCATTCCTTCAAGGATCCCCATTTTCTCCAACTCAATTCCACAATCAAGGAGCACCACCATAGAAGCTTGGGAGCGCTCTTCATCAACTTCATCAATCCATTGGCGCCCAAGACTTCTCCACATTACAGTTTTTATTATTTTATCATTTTGAGCATCAATTTGGGTTTGTGCCTACAAACCCCTCTTTCTCTCATCCTCTCTTTGATTGGGTTTTCACACCACCTTCAAGGTGTGAAGAGGTTAGTCAAGCCTTCCCTTTAAAAGGCTTGAGTCATAGGTGAGCTAGCCTTCACCTGTAAGAAGGCTAGTGGGTTCTTGCTCAACCATTAAAAGAAAGCTGTAATAGGTTCTAGACTACCTTAAAGTCTAGTGGGTTTCTTGCTAAAACCATTAAAAAGCAAGTGGTAGTAAATCTCTCAACGGTTGAGTTGGGAGCGGAGACGTAGGCTTTGGTTTAAGCTGAACTCCGTTATCAAGTTTTGTGTCTTGCCTCTTTTATTTCCGCTGCACCTTTAACTTTGATTTTAAATTGTTAATTATTTTTTAAAAGGCAATTCACACCCCCTCTTTCCATCACTCTCCGCCCAACAATTGGTATCAGAGGCAAATTTTGAGTAATACCTTAACCGGTTTCAAATTCAAGATCCATTGTGATGGCTTCAACTTCTTTCGCCCCTGAAGGTTATTCATTGGGTCGTGCTCCATTCTTTGATGGAACCGACTATACTTATTGGAAAACCCGCATGACCACTTTTCTTAGAAGTATAGGTTATCCTATTTATAAATTTGTCATGCATGGTTATTATCTTTCTTCTCCCGATGAATCCAAATGGACTCAAGCCGATATTAAAAATTTCGAGCTTGATGGCAAAGCCATGAACGCTCTTCATTGCGGCCTTGATCGTAATGAATTCAATTGAGTTTTACATGCACTTCATCTCATGAAATCTGGAAACTATTGGAGGTTACCCATGAGGGGACCAACAAAGTCAAGGATACTCGATTGGATATGTATCGCCAAGATTTTGAGTCTTTTACCATGCATCCATCCGAAAATATTTCTGATATGTTTACTCGTTTTACTGACGTTTGCAATGGAAGAAAATATCTTGGAGATGATGTTTCTGCAGAAATGATGGTCAAGAAGATCCTTTGGATCTTACCAAGAACATGGGCACCGAAAGTCACGGAAATCCAAGAAGCAAAAGACATCAAGAACATGCCGGTCGAAGAGCTCATCGGATCCCTCATGACCTACGAGATCACCATGAGGAGGCAAGCTGAAAAGGAAGGAAAACCGATCAAAATTCCAAAGAACATCGCCTTCAATGTTCAAAAAGAAGAAAGCTCCTCCTCCTCATCATCTTCCTCTTCAAGCAGCGATTCAGAAATGGAGAATCTTGCCCGCAAAATGCACAAATTCATGAAGAAGCACAAGAAGAAGAAATCCCGCAAGGCTCAACCCAACGAAAAATCCGAGCCCGAGGTAACATGTTACGGGTGTGGAAAGAAAGGCCATTACAAGACCGATTGTCCACTCAACAAGACAAGGGACAAGCAAAAGGAAAAGAAGAAGGCATTCAAAGACACATGGAGTGATAGCTCCACATCCTCATCCTCCTCCCCCTTAAGTGACAACGGTAAAAAATGTCTAATGGCATTTCATGAGGTATCCTCTTCCGACTCCCCTTCCTCTTTTTCTTCCAATTCTTTCAATCATTTATCTTATGAGGACCTCCAACATGCTAGAGATCAATTGGAGGAAGGTTTTCACAAACTCTCTTCCAAATTTATTGCTTTAAAAAAGAATTTCAAAAAACTTTCTTTCGAAAAGGAACAACTTCTCAAAGAAAAGGAGGAGTTGTCCCTCAAGATCCAAAACCTTCCCGATGTTGATTCTATGGAATCAACAATCAAGTATTTAAGGGAATATCTTGCCAAGTTCACCCAAGATGAACAAAATTTGACCAAATTGCTTGATTCCCAATGCATATCTATAACCACCCAAGGGCTTGGCTATTCCAAGCAAGCTTCCTCTTCCCATGCTCCAACTATTTTTGTAAGGGGGAGCTCCCAATATAAATTTTGCAACTATTGTAAAAAACCCGGGCACTTAATTTATGAGTGCGATTGCAAAAATGCCCGGTATGGAAGGCCCAAAACCATTTCCTTTAGCGATGAATTTCATAGGAGAAGACCCGTCACAAGACAAGTATGGATTGAAAAATCCCTTTTAGCGAGTCTCTCCGGGCCAAAATTTGTCTCGGTTTCATAAATCCTCTCCTCGGTGATTTGTTGTTTTTATTTAGGGGGAGTTAGGATCGTTTAAGCCTTTTTGCTTTATTTTCAAAATTTTCAATTCGAAACTTTCAATTCAAAACTTTCAATTCAAAATTCAAAAATTTCAATTGGTTTAAAATCTCTATCTTGTTTTTCAATCATTTCCCTCAATCAAGTTTTATGCCGCGTGCTATTTTGATAATCACAAAGGGGGAGAAATTCTTGGTTGATTGGGGGAGAAATCTTTCTCTCATGCTTTGCTTTACTTTTTCAATTTATCCTTTAAAGCATGCCTTTAATTTCAATCTTTTACATTGCTTGTTTTAGTGATTGTGATCATCAAAATAGGGGGAGATTGTTGTACCTCTCGTACCCCTCGTGGTTTAATTTTCATGATCACAATCACTCTCTTATTTATCTAATCTTGTTTTAAGTGTTTTTGGATGATAGGCATGATTTCAGGTTGCCAAGGAATTGGGTCAAGAAAGACAGAAGGCAAAAGTGGACTGATTTCAGTCCACCGGCCAACCGGTGGATGACCACCGGCCAGCCGGTGGTGTCTTGACAGAAGGCATTCCCTCTGTCCAGACCACCGGCCAACCGGTGTCCCATCACCGGTCAGCCGGTGGAACCCAGACTGAAGGGACAGCTACTGTCTCCTCACCGGCCAACCGGTGGCACTGTACCGGTCAGCCGGTGGAGCCAGTCAAACTAGCCGTTGGGCTTTTACCAGACTTGTCCACTTGACTCCCAACGGCTCCAAAGGCCTCTCCAACGGCTCCGAAGACCTCGAAAGGCCATATGAGGGTTCCCCCTCTATAAATAAAGGACTAGGAAGCCCCGGAAATGTACGGAATCCCATGGGAACATTTTTCCATCAGTTGGCGAACCTCCGGCGCATTCCTTCAAGGATCCCCATTTGCTCCAACTCAATTCCACAATCAAGGAGCACCACCATAGAAGCTTGGGAGTGCTCTTCATCAACTTCATCAATCCATTGGCGCCCAAGACTTCTCCACATTACGGTTTTTATTATTTTATCATTTTGAGCATCAATTTGGGTTTGTGCCTACAAACCCCTCTTTCTATCATCCTCTCTTTGTTTGGGTTTTCACACCACCTTCATGGTGTGAAGAGGTTAGTCAAGCCTTCCCTTTAAAAGGCTTGAGTCATAGGTGAGCTAGCCTTCACCTGTAAGAAGGCTAGTGGGTTCTTGCTCAACCATTAAAAGCAAGCTATAATAGGTTCTAGACTACCTTAAAGTCTAGTGGGTTTCTTGCTAAAACCATTAAAAAGCAAGCGGTAGTAAATATCTCAACGGTTGAGTTGGGAGAAGAGACGTAGGCTTTGGTTTAAGCAGAACTCCGTTATCAAGTTTTGTGTCTTGCCTCTTTTATTTCCGCTGCACCTTTAACTTTGATTTTAAATTGTTAATTATTTTTTAAAAGGCAATTCACCCCCCCTCTTGCCATCACTCTCCGCCCAACATCCTCTTTGTTTCCATATATTTGGGCCTCCACCAAGGTATAACCCCCAACCTAAAATAGAAGCCTCTTATGTGATGAGTGTAAGAGACCCCTATGATGAGCATGGGATTGCCCAATCCTCCCTCAGGTGACTAGAATGAGGTGATCACAATCAAACTCCCATAGGAAATGATCCTCATACCCCCTATGTGATCATAAACATTCTTCTTTATGTTCATGAGAATAAAGTGAGCTATCTTTATTTGGAGAAACTCTAGGGATTCTTATGCTGATGAGCTAGGGATTAGTCTAGTAAAAAAATAGGGATGATTCATCAACTCTCTAGTCATGTGAATACGATTCCTTTATGGAATAACATGAGGATGATAATATAGTACTCCTATTTGGTTTAAGATCAAACAATCCATATATGGTTTAGTTAGTAACAAATAGCCGCTTCTAAGAAACTTTTACCTAATAATCCATTAAAAATGATGTTAAACTACTTGGAAGTAATATTTTTCACATGAACATAAAAGTTAAAATGTGTATCGTTATGTTGAAATAAGATACATGGGTTCCGAATCCCTTTACATGGGTATATATGAATCCCTTCTCAAGGGATCAATACCAAAATCACAATACCAACCACCTCCTGGAATAATAATAAATTCTTGAGATCCCAATTGTGTCTATAAAAATATAATTACTAATTAATAATAGAAATATGAATGACCTATGATATATATAGATGTTCATATAAATACATGGTTTAAATCATATTATTGGCATAGGGGAAACTGGTCTGTTGGCGCCAAAAATATGGCCCGAAAGGAAGGAACGAAAAAGGCAGCCGGCGCGCTGCCTCGCGAAGCACAGCCGCGAAGCACAGCCGCGGAGCCCGTCCGCGGAGCCCCGCCGCGAAGCGTCCCGACCTTAGCGGCCCCGCGAAGCTCCTGAGGCGGTAATCCTCCGCGAACCGGTTTGACGTTCGCGAGCCGCCGTGAAGCTCCGGAGGCGGTAATCCTTCGCGAATCCTTTTGACGTTCGCGAGCCGCCGCGAAGCTCCGGAGGTGGTAATCCTCCGCGAATCCTTTTGACGTTCGCGAGCCGCCGCGAAGCCCAGAAGGCGGCGCGCGAGCCCTGCATCGCGGCGCCCCTTCCCTATAAATACTCGACTCCCCTGGAGTCCTAGGGGACGGACAACCCGACCTTTCGGCTTCTCCTCTCCCGAATCGCGAAGCAAGCTTTGCCCCGGGATTCATGAGCTCCGCGAGGTATTTCTACTTCGCGAGACGACTCTGATTTGTTTCGTCCTGAGCCCCTCTTCCGAGAGGGATGCCCTTCGCGAAGCCCAAGGGCGTTCGCAAAGGAAGGGGATTCCCAAGGGAACCCGGGCAGCCGCGGAGCACTTGTGCTTCGTGAAACACCCAACCCATGCCAGTAATCCCTATGCCAAGGCAGGATAACTATGCATCGCGAAGCACATTGCTTGGCAGGACCCTACTTCGCGAACCACTCCTTCTTCGCGAGGCAGTGCTCCGCGAACACTGTTCCACTTCGCGAAGCACCACCCACTCCCACCTATGCCCCATGCTAAGGCCAAGGCACCCCACTTCGCAAAGCACACTCCTCTTCTTAGCGATCCCTCCTCCCGTGTGACCCTCCAGGTTTGCACGATGTGATTTCAAAGTCCCATGGACAACACCTCCCATAGCGTTGCTTCGCCCAATGCTTCTTCGCATAGGCACGCTAACGGCTATTGCTTCTTCGCATAGCCACGCTAACGTGGACCCCTCGATGGCTCCTCCCTCGACCCCCCTCTACCATGGCCTTACTGGTACCTTCCCTTCCCCAAGGACCAGAGGGTACCGGTTATGTAAGCCCTAGGGGTGTGGAGTGAACCCACCTCGTCCGAGCTGCAGGACGTTAAACTGCCAAGCACCGCGTCCTCAACACATGACGTTAAACTGTGACCCAACCTCGTCTCCCTCACGAAGGGTCCCCCCCAGCTCGAGCATTCATTACACCGCTCGTCTCCACGGGAATGGAACTCTTACGCACATGGAATGAGATCCTCCTTGTCGGAGTGGTGTATGTTCGCAGGGGAAGGGTCGCCTCAGAGCGTAAATCCCTAACCTTTGGTACGGATGATTGCACCCGTGCATCTCGGTACTTCCCCACTACCAAGGTCAGTGGGGAACGTGGTAGGGAACGAGGCACCTCCCATTGTCGGACCAAGGTCCATCTTTCCCGCGCTTTGTCGCACCATGGGCCTCCATCCTGGAGTAAGTCCCAACACCATGGGCCGCTCAACGCGTAAGCCCCTCTTCGCTTCTCACGGACGCACCCTTCGCGACGTGATCGTCAGGTCCTTGCAACCTCTTGTTTCTCACACCGAGCATGACTCACGTGGTCTTAGAGTGAGCACCGACCCTGACAAACCCTCCTGAACTACGAGGTCTTTGATCCATGTCAAGGCATGGTACGTAGGAAGCCTCCACGAGGTTCAAGCCCACCATCAGTGGACCAAGGTCTACTCTCTCCTGAACTACGAGGTCTTTGATCCATGTCAAGGCATGGTACGTAGGAAGCCTCCACGAGGTTCAAGCCCACCATCAGTGGACCAAGGTCTACTCTCTCCTGAACTACGAGGTCTTTGATCCATGTCAAGGCATGGTACGTAGGAAGCCTCCACGAGGTTCAAGCCCACCATCAGTGGACCAAGGTCTACTCTCTCCTGAACTACGAGGTCTTTGATCCATGTCAAGGCATGGTACGTAGGAAGCCTCCACGAGGTTCAAGCCCACCATTAGTGGACCAAGGTCTACTCCCCATCTGAACTACGAGGTATTTGATCCATGTCAAGGCATGGTACGTAGGAAGCCTCTACGAGGTTCAAGCCCACCCGTCTTTCACGTCGGGTTTCACCCCGTCCAGTATGACGTTAAACTACATCCCGGTCCAGTGGTAAGCCATTGCGACCAAACCCTTTTGAACTACGAGGTCTTTGATCCATGTCAAGGCATGGTACGTAGGAAGCCTCCATGAGGTTCAAGCCCACCATCAGTGGACCAAGGTCCACTCTCATTTTGAACTACGAGGTCTTTGATCCATGTCAAGGCATGGTACGTAGGACGCCTCCACGAGGTTCAAGCCCACCATCAGTGGACCAAGGTCTACTTTCATCTGAACTACGAGGTCTTTGATCCATGTCAAGGCATGGTACGTAGGAAACCTCCACGAGGTTCAAGCCCACCCATCACCCAATTCACGTCGTGTTCTACTTACGTCCAGTATGACGTTAAACTACATCCCGGTCCAGTGGTAAGCCATTGCGACCAAACCCTTCTGAACTACGAGGTCTTTGATCCATGTCAAGGCATGGTACGTAGGAAGCCTCCATGAGGTTCAAGCCCACCATCAGTGGACCAAGGTCTACTTTCACGTCGGTTCACCGACACCCCCCCCCCCCCCCCCCCGTCGCTCTTTCACGTCGGGTCTCATTCCAGTCCAGCGGTAAGCCGTTGTGACCACTTGAACTACGAGGTCTTTGATCCATGTCAAGGCATGGTACGTAGGAAGCCTCCACGAGGTTCAAGCCCACCCGTCGTTTATTCACGTCAGGGTTCATTATCGTCCCGCATGACGTTAAACTGTATCATTCGAACTACAGGGACTTTGATCCATGTCAAGGCATGGTACGTAGGAATCCTCCCAGAGGTTCAAGCCCAAGTCTCTCCGGACTAAGGTCCAGCTTCACGTCGGTTTACCGGCACCATCCCGAACTACGCGGACTTTGATTCCCTGCCACGGGGATACGTAGGAAGTCTCTTCAAGACTCAAGCCCAACTTCACTGTTGTCCCCCCCTGCGATGGTCCCATTTCATTCTCAACTGTCTCTGCTAGACGTTAATCTTGCAACATACCCTGTGTTGAACATGGGAAGCTGAGGAAAACCTCAGATACGTGTCTATGACATGTAATTCCCTGCGCTCGATGTGGGATGCCTCGGGCTTCCACGCCCTCGAGAAGCCTTATGATTGAGGATAACAGACAGACATGCCAGGTACCCCCGCATCCAGACACGCTACTGATGCCTCAAACGTGATTACTCCCCTGACCGAAGGTTGCTGCCCTGACTGGACCCTTTGGAATGTCCCGATAGAAGCAGTGTAATTAACCGGCATCCATGGAAACATGACACCGGGAAGAGTTTCACGAACTACGTATTAAATCTATAAGGGAGACCCGGACTAGGTGACGAGTTCTGAGGAGGAATCCACAGGAGGAAGAACCGACATCCCATCATCCCGTTTCGATCAAGGAGCAGACATACCTGAACAAGGAAAGAATGCCGCCCGCCTTTGGAAAGCGGGAATGCGGGGCAACAAAGCCGCGCGTCCCCCTCCCCCGCGGACGGATGCGCGCGCGCCCCGGCGAAAGCATCGGAAACAGAAATGGTGAACCCGACGTGAATGTCTTCTCCTCAGCATGGAGATTAGTAGCGTTCGAGACACCAGTAGATTGATGTGTCACCGGATTCAGATATCCGTTCCCTGGTCCCGCCAAGTAAATGGCGGGCCTGTCGTGGAACTCACCAGAGGTCGGGGTAGTAGAACGTGGGGCACTCCGCTCTGCAGCGTGTTGGCGTGGATCCTTCTCACAAACATGGAGGATGGAAGAACGCTGGGGCACTGGCTGTCAATCCTTTTCCTCTCAGTACTGATGAGTTGATCCCTTCGTTTTCCAGGAACCAGGTTGCTATTGCAGAGATGCGGTCACCATCCGCTCCTCGCCCGCGCAGGGGCAGGGGCAACACCACTACGGCCACTCCACATGGCGCCGCTACCGCCACGACGGCTGCCACGTCACGGGATGCGGGACGTCCACGTCCCCTTTCCCCATCAGAGGTCATCCAACGAAGGGTGATCAACAGCCTCGTGCGCAGGTATGAGGAACAAGGGGTCATCCCGACCAGGGATATGGCCCGTTTGGACCTGGAGGCTTCCAGGCCCCGCCGTCAACGCCGCCCCAACAGGCCGCGCAGGGAGCCTCCGCTTCCCACCCAGACATTCAATCGTTTCGGGAGCCTATCCACGGAACGCCTTGACGACTCTTCGCCTTACGCTGAAGAGGCAGGTGTTGTCCGGCTCAGCCCGCTCAGGGCCCCGACCCAGGACCCCCAGGCGAGGGCTCCCGTCCGGCCACGTCAGCGCCGCCGTCCGGCCCTGCAGGGAGAACAGGCAGACTACGTCCCTGCACCACCTGCACCGGCCCGCCTGACCCGATGTCAGCGCCGGGCCCGGGCTGAGGACGCTCGCCTAGCCGCGTCCACATCGACAGCTATAGTGGCCCGAGCCACTGCCGACGTACATTATGAAGCCCCCGCCTACATTGAGCAGGGGTACCCCTTCGCCCAACCAAGATCGAGACCCCAGCCGCCCCATGGGCAGGCCGGGTTGACGCTCCGGGTTGTAGGCCCCAGTGGTGATCGTCGTGAACTAACCCGCGGTGATGCCACCCCGTACGGAGGTCCTCCCCGTACCACTACTCCACAGAGCGTGGGCCTTCCCCGCTCCGAGGTTCGTCGTGGAGGCATGCCTCGTGCTGCCCCCATCCTGCAGGAAGACCTGCCCCGGGGCAGTGATGCTCAGCGCGGAAACATTTCCCGCGCCCGCTGTACAGGGTATGAAGTCCATCCTTTTGAAGGCACCGTCCATCCGGTCCTTCGAAGTGGGGGCCCCCCCTACGTCCTCTCTGCGACTGGCGAAGATCCTTCTCGCCCCAGCAACTCAAGGAGTGAAGGTCAGCCTCGCTCCACTCGCACCGACCATGGAGGCCTTCCCCATGCTCCTGCCGGTTCCAATAGAGGCCCCGCCCACGTGGGTACTATTCTTGGAGGTCCTCCCCATGTACCCTTTGATATTTGCCCTAGTGCCCCCGACACCCCGGCTGTCTCGAGTGGGGGCCCTCTCCGCCACGACGCTAGTACCGCCCCAGGGCTGCCTGATAGGGGGCAACCCTGTCCCGAAGAGCCACCCAGGGGCAGAAGAGCGGGTCGTCGCCACCACAAGAAGAATCCTGGGAAGGCCCAGGGGGGGATCAAACCTGCCCGCTTCTCCGATTCGGAAGCGGAGTGCGATTCAGCGGTGGAACCTTCTCCCAGCTCCTCCGTATCAAGGACTGGGGCAGGAACCAGACGCGTCAGCCTCGTTCTACCGGAATTTGAGGTCCACCGGATTCCCGTCTCTCTCCGCAGGTACATCCAGGAGGAAGAAATCCTGGGAATTCCGCAGGTTTCGACCGCGCAGTCACCGCCACCGTCACCCGAAGCGCCCTCTACCTCTACTCGGGATCACGAGGAGCTGTTTTGGGGGTCAACGGTGGTAGAGCCACGACATGACCGGACACCGGTAACGGCAATTCCCGTACCCGAAGCAGTGGCTGTTAGCCCGTCCTATCGTGACATCGTGGTCAGGTCACCTCGCTCTTCAGAGGGGGGCCCAGAGTACGGTGGCCAGTCTGCTCGCTCGCCGTATTCTCCACCGCCGAGTTTTCTATCCCAGAGGTCCGTCTCGGTACCGCTACCGGTCCCTCAGCCACCCCCGGTTGATGAGTGGGGAAATGTAGGGCCGAACCCCGAGGACGAACCCAGGAGCTTCTGGAGTATTCTTGCAGCGGACTACTTCCCAGAGAAGTTCTGGCCCACGGCGGCGCTAAATTTTCGCGTACCCGAGTCGCTTACCCCTGAAGAAGTGGGATGCTTTTGTCAGACCCTGTGTGCGACGCACTTCCGCCTCCGTTGGGAACGGGTAGTGTACCCCAGGAGTCGAGAGCACTTCGAGGAGATTGGCAAACAGTGCCGCCTAATTGATGCAGCGGCGCCCCTTGTGGCCCAGCACCCCAAGTCGCCCGGTCACCAGAGCGCCCTCCAACGAAAATGCGTCCAGAGTTTCAAGGCACTCCGCAAGATCGTCAGGGAAGCCACCCCCCATGTGAAAGTCCGTGGTTGGGGACGCTATGCCGCTCTCCTCTTCGACCCTATCCGACGACAGCCCGATTCGCTATGCGACATTGAGGACATGCCCTCAAGAGGGGTCACAGTCCACATGGCCGATGTTGTGGATAAGGAAGATGAGCTTGAGTTCCTTGATGGGGACTTACCATCCGAAGGCGTACCGCCACTGCTCGACCCATCAGGGAGAGTCACCCGTCAGCAAAGGAACCTGCTAGGCCTCCCCGTACCCACCGAGTCACTGGCACTCGGTCGAAGCACTGGCAAGGGTAAGGAGCATGTCGGGATAGTCAAGCACTCCGATCCATCCGCCTCCGTGCAGAAAACGGACGAAGACCCTGAGAAGGCCACGTTGCGCCAGCAGCTTGCTGAGCAGAAGAGGCTGGTCGACGAACTCTTGGCTGAACGCGCCGCAGAGCGACGACCCGACTACGGTAATCCCAGGCCAGGACAGCAGGGGCAGGAACAATTTCCCCCCGGTGAGACGCCTCCGGGCAACCCTGATCATGCTACTGCCGCGGACAGGGCGGAAGCCGGAACGTACGGCAAGAGGGCGCGATACGTCTCGCCAAACCCCCCTGAGCGACGGGGCAATCTGAAGAACCCAACCCGGGTTCCCCCGGTCGCCCAACAGGTCGTCCAACCAGTCAACCCGCGAGCAGCAGAAGCCGTCTACCGTGTTGAAGAACCTGGCAATGCGCTTGTGGTTAGGGACCCCTGTCAAGACAGGGACCCCCACCCGGAGGACCTTATTGCGGCACTCACAGCCCGCCTCGAGGCGTTGGAGACACGGCAGGTGGCGGTCCCACCGGATGGCAAGCCCTATCCCGCGTGGGTGGATGATATGCCCGCGCCTCCGGGTTTTGGGAACCCCACTTTCTCGCCTTTTAACGGGACAGGGGACCCACCCCAGCACTTGGATCATTTCTCTTCCAGGTGTGGCCCCATGCTGGGGACCCCGGCTCAGCAAGAAGCCGCTAAGCTCCGATGTTTTGTACAGACGTTGGAAGGTCCGGCATTCGTCTGGAACAGCCAGCTCCCCATCGGATCAGTGACCGGCTGGGAGGATCTTCGCCGGCAGTTCTTGTACCAGTTCAGCTCCACCACGCGGAAGACCAGCATCGCGGACCTCTTTAAGTGCAAACAGAGGCCTGATGAGCGGGTTGCAGACTTCATCGCCCGGTGGAAAGGACTTACGTATTCTCTCGATATGCCGCTGACTCAGGAGCAATTACTGACGATGTGTGTGGGGAACGTAAAGACAGAGCTGGTACCCTCCTTGATCACCCAGAACTACCCTGGGGGGTTCAGAGACTTCTCGGATAAGGCCCAGCGCCTCGAGGAGGCCCTGCAACAGGCTAGTCAGGCACGTTTGCTGCCCCCTATGATCCCAGCCAGGAGGGCCGCCAGGGGTGAACCCGCCGCAGTGGCTCAAATAGAAGCCCCGAGGCAGCTGGAATTGTTACCGGCGGCACCACCCCCGCAACCTCGCAGAGGTCCTCCACCTCAAGCACAGGCTCCTGCCCAGCAGCGACCGCCTCAGAACCGACAGGTTCCCCCGCGCAACGCGCCACCGCCACCTAGGCGAGACAACCAGGCGCCGCCCCCTCGGCAGGCCCCTCCGGCCCCTCGACAGGATCAGGCCCCCAGGGCCCCTTACCCAGAAAGAAAGTACCATACCTATTCGTTTAACGAAAATCAGGTCCCTGGTTACTTCCGAAGTGCTCTAGAGCAAGGGATCGTGCGTCTGCCCGAGTGCAGGAGGCCGGCAGAGGCGCATCTCACTGATCACCCCAACCACTGCCCTTATCATCGGATCCTGGGGCACACCATCAAGCGATGCTATGTGTTTAAAGACTGGCTTCAGGACCAGATCAACAACAACATAGTCAAGTTGGGCCCAGCGCCAGCGCAGGTGGCAGGCGTCTTTGCGGGATCGGAAATCGGCAGTGACAGCGAGGGTGAGTGGCAGCAGGTCCCTAGCCGCGGGTCCCAGAAATACGACAACTGGATGGCTCGAAAAACTGTCGTCCGTGCCCAGGGTATCATCCGGGCACGCCTGAAGCATTCGGAACCTTCAGAAGAAGTAGTTGGCGCCTCAACATCGTCTTCACAGTCGACCTCTGCCAAAAAAGGCAAGCAGCGGCGACGCAAGAAGAAGCAACGTGCACCGCCAGTGCCGTCGTCATCCCGCACTCTCGGCGACTTTATGCCTCCCGAAATGGGCATTCCCCCCAGAATCCGCCCAGCGGTGGATGACTCTTCGAGTGACAGTCAAGGGTAAGCTTCGGTTAACACCGTGGAGCTGGTAAAGCCCTATATGACCCTCGACGAGGGGGAACCCCAGGCAGACCGCCCCAACGTTCCCAGCCGACGTCGACGTCAGCGGAATCGCAATCGCGCCGGTCACCGAGGTATGTCAGCAGGCACTTGTGACCAAGCCGTGCACGCTACCGAGACCAGGCAGCAGGCTCAGCGCAGATCTCAGCACGCGCAGACCCATCCAGCGCCCTTGGCTCTACCTCCACCGCCGTTCGTGTTGCTGGATCAGGGAGAGCCGCCTCGTTCGTATCACAGCCAGTCTCGCCCGGCGACGGGCCAGCCCCCGCTATTCGATCTTAGCCCGGCGACTACTCTCCAGGCTTCTACTAGCAGGCAGCAGGATGTACCCAGTGCTAGCCGACCGCCAGTTCAACCAGCAGGACCCGCTATGCCTCCAAATGCCGAAAAACCCCCTGTAAGCAGAGGTTCGCGTTTGGCACGCAAGTATGATGTACTAAAGCACCTAGCCGGAATTCCGGTGAGGCTTTCCATCCTTGAGGCCCTGCGCTTGTCATCCGAGATGCGCGAGGCACTTGCCGAGGCCCTAAGGAGCCCCCTCCAGTTCGAGACGGAAGTGGCAGCCGCGGAGGCCTTCCATACCGAGACGATTGAAAACGCCGAATGTCAGGCGGTTATCTCGTTCTCTGGTGAAGATGAAGACCCCCCTATACAGGGGCACATTCGCCCACTGTATATCACTGGCCACTTTAACGGTGTGGAAGTCTGTCGCTGCCTCGTTGACACGGGTTCCGGAATCAATCTAATTCCGACCCGGACGCTGCGAAAGTTGGGTTTGTCCGAAGGTGATTTGACTCCCTCTGACCTCAGGATACAGGGGTACGACAGGACAGAGCAAACCCCGGTCGGCAAGATCCGTCTGAAGACCCAGTTCGGTGGCTTAATTGCCAGCACCGAATTCATGGTTGTTTCTCAGGACACCGCCTACAACGCATTGATGGGCAGGCCATGGCTCCATCTGCATGCAGCGGTTCCCTCGTCGTATCACCAGTGCCTTAAGTACTCGCTCAACGGTCGAGTAGGCGTGCTCCAAGGAGACGCGTCCCCTTTCGCTTCTTGTGAGGCCCGCTATCTGGATGCGGGTTATTACAAAAGTAAGGACAAGAAGATCCTGGTCAGTGAGGATGAGCCCGCCCCAATCACAAGTGATCCCTGGGCGAGCATGGACGACGCCTACATCCTCCCGATCCACCGGTTGGAGGCCACGACCCCCGACATGGGACAATGTTTCGTTGTTTCGGGTACGCAAGGAAGGCATGTCCCCGCGTCCAAGCGACGGCGGAAAATCACCTCGTACTCCTACATCAACCAGGCTCGGGTCATCCCGGAATCTCCTACCCCTGTACGGTACCGGGATGTCAAGCACATGACAACGGCGGTGCGCCATACGTGTCTATTTCGCCGGGCCGGAATCAACCGACTCTGGCCGACACGTCACCACTACTTTGATATCATCAAGCGTGGCCCCTTAGGCCGAAGGCCGGATGGGATAGGGTCAAATGCATTCATTGCTATGGTCTCCACGACGAGTGAGTCTCCTGATGTGATGACCGCCGCTGCCCAAGCCGGCACCAGCTGCCCCTCGGGTCTTGAGAGCCCGGAAGTACCTTCCGTCACGGGAAATCCCCCCACGGCTGGGGAGGAAGACTTGGAGGATGCTCCCCCAACCTTTGAAGAAGGCGTCTCCACCACGGTCGATGAGCTGGTACAGGTGAACCTTGGTAGCGAGGCAGATCCAAGACCCACATTAATCAGTGCGGCCATGTCCCTCGAGGAGCGGCAGCAGTATGTAGACTTCCTCAAACAGCACCGCGATGTGTTTGCCTGGAGTTACGATGAGATGCCAGGGCTGGATCCCCAAGTGGCCGTCCACCGTCTGGGCCTCCCAGTAAAACATCGTGGGTTTAAGCAGCCGCCCAGGAAAATGCACCCTTCCCATGGCGCTATGGTTGAGGCCGAAGTTGATAAGCTAATCAAGGCCAACTTCATCAAAGAGGTCCAGTACCCCAAATGGCTCGCCAACATTGTGCCAGTCAGGAAGAAGAATGGGCAGATTAGAGTCTGCATCGACTTCCGCGATCTCAATCGCCACTGCCCAAAGGATGACTTCCCACTCCCGGTGACAGAGCTGTTGATTGACGCCACGGCCGGGTTCCAAGCCCTCTCTTTCATGGATGGGTATTCCGGGTATAACCAGATCCGGATGGCCCCCGAAGATGAGGAGTCCACTGCCTTCAGGGCTCCCCAGGGCACCTTTTGCTACCGGGTAATGCCATTCGGTTTGAAAAATGCAGGTGCCACTTATCAAAGGGCCATGCATCGCATATTCAAACCGATCCTCGGGACATTGGTGGAATGCTACGTGGATGACCTTGTAGTCAAATCATATCAGCGCCAGGACCATCTCAAAGACCTTGAGAAAGTGTTCGGTTTCCTCCGTTCCCGTCACCTGAAGATGAACCCACTGAAGTGTGCCTTCGGGGTCACCTCCGGGAAGTTTCTGGGCTTTGTTGTCAGATACCGAGGTATCGAGATCGACCCGGAGAAGATCAAGGCCATCAGCCAAATGCCTCCCCCGAGCAACATTCGGGAGCTTCGAGGCTTGCAAGGCCACTTAGCCTATATACGCCGATTCATTGCGAACCTGGACGGCAAGTGTAAGCCCTTTTCTCGGCTCATGAAGAAAGGCGCTGCCTACGAATGGGATGAGGAGTGTCGGATCGCCTTCGAGGAAATCAAGCAGTACCTGCTCCAACCTCCGGTCTTGATGCCACCCGTCTCTGGAAAGCCGCTGGTCCTTTACGTGACCGCCCTGGAGAGATCCCTCGGCGCGCTGCTCACCCAGAAGAATAACGAGGGCACTAAGAACAGTCTCTACTATCTCAGTCGCATGCTTCTCGATACGGAGGTCAGATATTCCCCTATCGAAAAGAGCTGCCTTGCGCTCGTCTTCGCCGTGCAGAAGTTGCGACACTACCTGCAACACCACGAGGTGCAATTGATCTCTCGGGTGGATCCGCTAAAGTAAATCCTGAACCGCCCCATGCTGACCGGCCGGCTAGCACGGTGGGCGGTGATTCTCCATCAGTTTGACATCAGGTTTGTGCCTCAAAAGGCCATCAAGGGACAGGCATTGGCAGACTTTTTAGCTGCCCATCCAACCTCCGCGGATCAATCCCTGGACCTGGATTTTCCCGACGAGACGATCCTCTCGGTCGATCACGCTGTCCCGTGTTGGCAAATGCATTTCGACGGCGCCTCCCGGAGCCCCACTGGTAGAAGGCTCAACGACCCCAAGCTCAACAGAGTGGGTCTGGGTATTGTTTTCATTACCCCGACGCAAGCCGTCCTGCCGTACTCCTTCCTGTTGTCAGAAGGTTGTACGAACAACGAGGCAGAGTACCAACCTCTCATCACCGGCCTCGAGTTGGCCCTTGAGATCCATGTACCCCATCTACATGTGAAGGGAGATTCTGAACTGGTAATCAAACAGGTTAATGGCGACTACGTCGTCAGGAAGCCAGAGCTTGCACCGTTGCTGGAGTACACCCTCCTCCTAATGGCCCAGTTCTCTCCTCGGCCAGAGGTTACCCATGTCCCGCGGTCGCAGAACGGCCAAGCGGACGCCCTAGCTGGTTTAGCCGCATCGCTCGCAGAACCCGAGCAAGATGATTTGGTCATACACGTGGCCCACCGTAGAGTCATTGCTCCCGTCACCCAAGAGGACCGTGATAGCCTACGGGTAAGTCATCTCACCGCCGGACCCTCCGTATCAGGAGTCCCGGGTTCGTCAGACGCAGTGGTTGAAACGACCCCCGATTGGAGAGCACCTTTTGTCGATTATCTCCAAAATGGCCAGCTCCCGGACAACCGGGCCGAGCACGAGCGAATCCGACGCCGCGCACTTCAATTTACCCTCCAGAGCGGCCCCAGTCTTGAGCAGACCCTCTATAAACGGAGTTTTGATGGTGTCCTCCTCCGTTGCATCCAAGGAGCAGAGATACCTCAAGTTATGCAAGAGGTTCACGCCGGTTCCTGTGGCGCCCATCGAGCTGGGCCGAAGCTGTCCCATCAAATCCGGAGGCTAGGGTACTTCTGGCCCTCCATGATCCACGATTGTATTGGATACGCCAAGAGATTCCACGCGTGCCAAGTGCACGCCAACTTCTTGCATCGGCCGCCAGAACCCCTCCACCCCACCAAGTACTCTTGGCCATTTGCGTTATGGGGACTCGATGTAGTGGGACCGTACCCGCCGGCAACAGCCCGCCAGTGTAGGTTCATCCTGACTGCTACAGACTTCTTCTCCAAGTGGGCAGAAGCAGTTCCGCTCAAAGAGGTCAAGGCCCGTTCCGTCGTCGACTTTGTGAGCTCCAACATCATCCACCGGTTTGGGGTCCCTCACGCCGTCCTCACTGACAACGGCACCAACTTCCGAGCAGCTGAATTGAAGAAATTGTACGCTAAGTACGACATCCGATAAAACCATACCTCCCGCTACCACGCACAGGCGAATGGACAGATCGAGGCATTCAACAAGACCCTCTCTAACATTCTGCAGAAGATGGTTGGTCAGAACAAGAAGAGTTGGCCGGAAAAGCTCCCCAACGCCCTTTGGGCTTACCGGACGACGACTCGCAACTCTACCCAGGTGACCCCATATTCCCTGGTGTATGGAGATGAGGCCGTCCTACCCATCGAGATCCAGCTGCCGTCGCTACGCACGACAGTTTATGATCACCAGACATCAAATGAGGTAGCCGAGATCCGTCTAGCTGAGTTAGAGGCACTGGACGAGAACCGGCTTCGTGCCCTGCACAATCTGGAAAGGCATCAGGACAAGATGGCAAGAGCTTTTGACAAGAAGGTTCGTCTCCGCTCTTTTCTACAGGGTGACCTGGTGCTGGCCCTGCGAGCGCCAATGATTCCCGGAAGGAAACCGCCCAAGTTAGAACCCAAATGGGAAGGGCCTTATATCATCCATAAGGTTTACCCCAATGGAGCATACTCCTTGGTGACCACAGATGGAGAGCGTGTAACCCCCCCCCCCCACCAATGCCAGATTCCTCAAGCGATACTTTTCCTAGGGCAAAAGATGGTCCTGCATGACCCTAAACTGCGAGAGGGTCCTGCATGACATTAAACTGCATTGGTCCTGCATGACCCTAAACTGCGACTTGGTCCTGCATGACCCTAAACTGCGACTTGGTCCTGCATGACCCTAAACTGCGAGAGGGTCCTGCATGACATTAAACTGCATTGGTCCTGCATGACCCTAAACTGCGACTTGGTCCTGCATGACCCTAAACTGCGACTTGGTCCTGCATGACCCTAAACTGCGAGAGGGTCCTGCATGACATTAAACTGCATTGGTCCTGCATGACCCTAAACTGCGACTTGGTCCTGCATGACCCTAAACTGCGAGAGGGTCCTGCATGACATTAAACTGCATTGGTCCTGCATGACCCTAAACTGCGACTTGGTCCCGCATGACCTTAAACTGTATCTCCGTCCTCACTGCAAGACGTTAAACTGCAAGTCAGTCAGTTCTTCCTGACCGAGGCTCAGCCTCAGGCCCCTCGGCCTCTTTGGGGCCCTGGCCCCGTCTCCACCGAGGTCTGGCCCCAAGCCCCCCCTCGTTTCTCTCCGACTCACCCTCTTACGGGATTGTACGGTACAGTGTAGGACTACGTTCTCACGTTGGGATCATGTACCATGCCGCACACATCCCCGAATGAGATGCCCCTCGTCCCGCATGACGTTAAACTGCATGTCAAGAACTACGTACGGCTTGATTCCCATCTTCATGGGATACGTAGGAACGCTCGGACGCCTTGTCTCGAGCCCAGCCCCAAGCTTCTCTCTTCCACTATCCCCCCTGGGAATGGTCTCCTTGGAGGATCTTTGTGTAGCAGGGCGTCGGCCTTCTTGGCCCCGCTCATGCAACCCCACTCACGCAAAGATTGTAAAGGTCGCACCATGCGCCCACTCCCGTTCTTCTACCCTCCCACGTCCTCACCGCATGACGCTAAACTGCATGTCCTTCAAGAACTACGTATGTCTTGATTCTCATCCTTATGAGATATGTAGGAACGCCCGGACATTTCGTCCGTTGGCCCAGCCCAAAATCCAAAATCTTCCCCTCGGGTCAAGACACGGCAGGGTGCACATTTTTGCCCCGACCCACGCCAAGCGAGCCTCGACCCGGCTGCACATTCCCCCCTGGAGGTGTTTGCCCCCTTCGTGGATGGATTCGCACCCGGAGGGGCCCCCAAGAACGGCCTGGATACAAAGCCCAAGGGCTCTCCTACCGATACGGGCCAACGCCCCCAAGGGTTTCTCAAGCAACAAATCGAAACAAGTCCCGCGTTGCGAATTTGGTCAGCGGTCGACGCTCATTTGTTTCCCCCATGCGGGTCACCATAGGAACGCTGTGTCTCGAATATGGTCAACAGTGATTCATTCTGCCCCATCCTGAGGTGACAAACTCCCCCAGGTGGTGCCAGTGATCGGGCCCACAGCCCAGGATTCCTCACCCGGAGCGTACGGTGTGGTGTAGGACTACGTCCTCATTCACGTCGGGATCATGTACCATGTCGTACGACTCCCCTTCCGAGGCTCAGCCCCAGGCCCCTCGGCCTTTCCAGGCCGCGACCCAGGACCTATCTTATAGGATTGTACGGCATGGCGTAGGGCTATGTCCTCAAGTCGGTTTTTCGTCATACTGTACACCTTGCTTAGGGATATGTTATTCCCCTCCTCGTCCGGTATGACGTTAAACTACATTTCAAGAACTACGTGTGGCTTGATTCCCATCCTGATGGGATACGTAGGACCACCTGGATGTCCAAGATCCGGGTCCAGCCCCATTCCTCGGGAATCCTCATCCCATCTTGGCCCCCTGGCCTATCCTTCCTCCATGAGGGGATCATATGGTGCGGTGTGGGATTATGTCCTCATTCACTACGGTCTCGTGATGACCACGCCATGCTCCCACCCCCTGCTGATTTGTTTCGTCGATCCCTCTTTTCAGCGGTTCTCCAATGTGCTTAAGAGTACACTTGTTCATTACCTGGAATGCCAAGCTTTACTCGGACACGTCCGCACCCGCTTTCCAGGCTTTGCGTATCCCCGCATCAGGGCTTTCACCATCTTTCACACCCGGAGGGACCCCCAAGAACGGCCTAGATACAAAGCCCAAGGGCTCTCCTACCGATACGGGCCAACGCCCCCCAGGGTTTCGGACAACAAATCGATAAAATCCCGCATTGCGAATATGGTCAGCGGTCGATGCTCGTTTGTTGCTCCCACCTCAGGCTAACGCGATACAGACGCTGTGTTTCCTTCATGGATAACAGTTTTCCTCTGTCGTCACGCCAACCCATTAAGACCAAATGCCGGGTACACAATTCACACCCTTCATCACTTCATCGTGTCCAAGTAGAATTTCGGGACTCTTGGTACCTTTCCCCCGTGCACGTCTGCGCGTTTGAGGAACAAGCTACATCAAAAGTGTCCTTCGGAACTCTCTGCTGACTCCCCTTTAATGGATGCCCCAAGTATTGCGATAACGATCCCCCCCTTGTTTCCCACACCGAGTTTATCTCACGTGGGCTTAGGGATTGGGTTGACCTCTGTGCTTGCTCGGGAGTTGTCACCACCCATGGTCCGAGCTCTAAGACCATAAACTAAGACTCTCATCTGGAACTACGTTCAAGACCCCTTGTCTCCGAACCCAGATTGAGTTCAGCAAATTTACCCCTCTAATCCTGCCTTCAGGACCCTGATCACAGGACTGCGTGGCGCAGTGTAGGACTACGTCCTCATTCACGTCAAGTACGCAACAACTGCACCACCCACGCCCCCATTCTGAGGTTCAATCCTCCTATCCCCTGTCCTGCATGACATTAAAAGGCACCCTTTCAGAACTACGTGTGGCTTGATTCCCATCCTAATGGGATACGTAGGACCACCTGAATGTCTAAGATTCGGGTCCAGCCCCACCTCGGGGAGATCTCCTGATTTCCCGGTCACCTAGGCCACTTGGTCCATCCCTCTCCAGCAGGGGGGTGCGTAGGTATGATACAAGGTTGTGGGCATCATGCCCCCCCTTCCCCTGGGAATCTGCCATCTCTCGATCACCCTCACGGTTGAGTCCCTTGGCTCCCTGTAGTGGTTCACCCATGTATTGAGAGTACTCTGGTCTAGGACCAAGAGTGTCAGATTCAACTTGGTCAAGTTCCTTCCACTTGTCAAGCTTCGTGTTCCCCTCTATTCGGACTTCCATCATCTTTCACACCCAGAGGGACCCCCAAGAACGGCCTGGATACTACGCCCAAGGGCTCTCCTACCGATACGGGCCAACACCCTCCAGGGTTACGGACAACAAATCGATAAAATCCCGCGTTGCGAATATGGTCAGCGGTCGATGCTCGTTTTGTTAGTCCTCATTTCAGGCTAACGCGGTAGGATGCTGTGTTGCGAATATGGTCAGCAGTAATCCCCTGTCGTCACTCCAGCCCCTTCAGTCTTTGAATGTTGATTGCATGATTCACATCATTTTCCACCCCATCATGTCCGGGTGGAATCTCGACACTTTTGGTGCTATCCCTCAGTGCACCTTTGCATGTTAGGGGGACAAAGCTGCAATCTGGCGCCCTTTGGGGCTCCCATGGTCCGAGCTCTAAGACCATAAACTAAGACCCATTCGGGACTACGTTCAAATTCCCATCCTCATGGGACACGTAGGACCGCCCAGACGCCCTGTCTCCGGGTACAACCCATTCAAGAAGCCAGTCTCTCTCCCTGTTTTACCTCCGGATGGCGTACAATTTGATGTGGGATCATGTCTCTGTCAAATGTGTTTTATAAACACCGCGCACATTTCCCGCCTAGCATCGTCTCTGCTACGTCTGCGCTGCATGACGATAAAATGGATGCTTGGTCCTATCATACGACCTTAAACTGTGACATTATCGTCCTGGCCGCACGACGAAAAACGGCACCGCATTGTGGTGACCTCGCTGTAGAGGACATCACGTTGGGTACTGGCCACGCGCCATGCCATTTGTCAAGGCCCATCACGGCTTGATTCTTGTGGCGACATCACGACCTACAGTCCTAGGCCTGTCGCTTCACAAAAAAAAACCATTCACCTCAAAGAACAAACAAGATACATCAAATTCCGCTTCTTTTAGTGCAAGGGCCACGTCTGCACTTCCCCTTTCCCCTGGCACTGGTACCTTACCCTGCCACCTTCCAGAACTACGTATGGCTTGATTCTCATCCTTATGAGATACGTAGGAGCGCCCGGGTACTTCCCCGCGGGTCCAGCCTAACCCTGGTGTTCGGTCCCTCGACTCGAGCTCATTCACGTCAGGTTGTGATGTCATGCGTCCCCTGATCCCTTTTTCCAATCCATGGTCCGAATTCTATGACCATAAACTAAGATTTCCCCAAGGGAAAGGAATCTGCTCCCTCTCTCTAATACGTTTCGTTGACGTATTCAGATGTGTTTTGACAAAAAGCCCGAAGCATGGGATTTTCACAGGGACATTCCCCTCATCCCATGACCAAGCTTCGTGAGCTCACTATTTGGATCCTCATCCTCTTCCACATCCAAAAGGACCCTCGGACGACATGGATACTAAGCTTAAGGGCTCTCCATGAATGCTGGACCTAAGGGCCCTACAATCGTTTCGGGCCAACGTCCCTGCGGATATTCGACAACATTTGTGACACGGTCCCGTGTTTCGAACATGGTCAACGGTCGACCCTCATTTGTTTGTCCCCATTTCAGGCTAACGCGATAGGATGCTGTGTTGCGAATATGGTCAGCAGTAGTCCTCCATCGCCACGCCGTCACCATCGTGATCCGAATCTCGAGCGTCATGATTCACACATCTCCACTCCCTCATGTTCAAGTGGAACTCCACCATACTCGGCTCTTTCTCTTCGCGCATCTAGATGCGCTGAATGATCGTGTTAGTGTCATTGGGCCGGTAGTCACCGAGCATCCCTTTGCCCCAACCTGCCCCTCTCTGCGTCGGGAAATTCCCACCACTACTACTTGTTTCCCACACCGAGCACGCCTCACGTGGGCTTAGTAGTTTTGGCCGGGTGTGTACCAACACGGTTAGGCCGCTCCTCGTCCAGTACGACGTTAAACTGTGCTTCCAGAACTACGTGCGGCTTGATTCCCATCATCACGTGGGATACGTAGAGACGCCCAGGCATTTCGCCTAGGGTTCAGCCCCAGGAATCACAAAATCCTGTTCCTCCTCATTTCCAGCCCCCTGGCCTGACCCCTCGGGGAGAACTATGTAGCTACAATTATACCCTGAACAAGTTCAGGATGCCCCAAGATCCCATTGGGAAGCGATAGATCCCCTCGCCAGAGAGGCCCTGTCCTAAGAAGGAATGATCCGTGATCAGGTCGATGCGCCCATCTGGCGTGCTCCCTCCGCGATGACGCATCACGAACCACCGACAGTTTTTGGCGATTGTCCCTCAGACTTCGACCCTTCGCCCTCCGCGGCTCCAAGTCTGAGGGGGGGCATTTGTTGGCGCCAAAAATATGGCCTGAAAGGAAGGAACGAAAAAGGCAGCCGGCGCACTGCCTCGCGAAGCACAGCCGAGAAGCACAGCCGCGGAGCCCGTCCGCGGAGCCCCGCCGCGAAGCGTCCCGACCTTAGCGGCCCCGCGAAGCTCCGGAGGCGGTAATCCTCCGCGAACCGGTTTGACGTTCGCGAGCCGCCGCGAAGCTCCGGAGGCGGTAATCCTCCGCGAATCCTTTTGACGTTCGCGAGCCGCCGCGAAGCTCCGGAGGCGGTAATCCTCCGCGAATCCTTTTGACGTTCGCGAGCCGCCGCGAAGCCCAGAAGGCGGCGCGCGAGCCCTGCATCGCGGCGCCCCTTCCCTATAAATACTCGACTCCCCCGGAGTCCCGGGGGACGGACAACCCGACCTTTCGGCTTCTCCTCTCCTGAATCGCGAAGCAAGCTTTGCCCCGGGAATCATGAGCTCCGCGAGGTATTTCTACTTCGCGAGACGACTCTGATTTGTTTCGTCCTGAGCCCCTCTTCCGAGAGGGATGCCCTTCGCGAAGCCCAAGGGCGTTCGCAAAGGAAGGGGATTCCCAAGGGAACCCGGGCAGCCGCGGAGCACTTGTGCTTCGCGAAACACCCAACCCATGCCAGTAATCCCTATGCCAAGGCAGGATAACTATGCATCGCGAAGCACATTGCTTGGCAGGACCCTGCTTCGCGAACCACTCCTTCTTCGCGAGGCAGTGCTCCGCGAACACTGTTCCACTTCGCGAAGCACCACCCACTCCCACCTATGCCCCATGCTAAGGCCAAGGCACCCCACTTCGCAAAGCACACTCCTCTGCTTAGCGATCCCTCCTCCCGTGCGACCCTCCAGGTTTGCACGATGTGATTTCAAAGTCCCATGGACAACACCTCCCGTAGCGTTGCTTCGCCCAATGCTTCTTCGCATAGGCACGCTAACGGCTATTGCTTCTTCGCATAGCCACGCTAACGTGGACCCCTCGATGGCTCCTCCCTCGACCCCCCTCTACCATGGCCTTACTGGTACCTTCCCTTCCCCAAGGACCAGAGGGTACCGGTTATGTAAGCCCTAGGGGTGTGGAGTGAACCCACCTCGTCCGAGCTGCAGGACGTTAAACTGCCAAGCACCGCGTCCTCAACACATGACGTTAAACTGTGACCCAACCTCGTCTCCCTCACGAAGGGTCCCCCCCAGCTCGAGCATTCATTACACCGCTCGTCTCCACGGGAATGGAACTCTTCCGCACATGGAATGAGATCCTCCTTGTCGGAGTGGTGTATGTTCGCAGGGGAAGGGTCGCCTCAGAGCGTAAATCCCTAACCTTTGGTACGAATGATTACACCCGTGCATCTCGGTACTTCCCCACTACCAAGGTCAGTGGGGAACATGGTAGGGAACGAGGCACCTCCCATTGTCGGACCAAGGTCCATCTTTCCCGCGCTTTGTCACACCATGGGCCTCCATCCTGGAGTAAGTCCCAACACCATGGGCCGCTCAACGCGTAAGCCCCTCTTCGCTTCTCACGGACGCACCCTTCGCGACGTGATCGTCAGGTCCATGCAACCTCTTGTTTCTCACACCGAGCATGACTCACGTGGGCTTAGAGTGAGCACCGACCATGACAAACCCTCCTGAACTACGAGGTCTTTGATCCATGTCAAGGCATGGTACGTAGGAAGCCTCCACGAGGTTCAAGCCCACCATCAGTGGACCAAGGTCTACTCTCTCCTGAACTACGAGGTCTTTGATCCATGTCAAGGCATGGTACGTAGGAAGCCTCCACGAGGTTCAAGCCCACCATCAGTGGACCAAGGTCTACTCTCTCCTGAACTACGAGGTCTTTGATCCATGTCAAGGCATGGTACGTAGGAAGCCTCCACGAGGTTCAAGCCCACCATCAGTGGACCAAGGTCTACTCTCTCCTGAACTACGAGGTCTTTGATCCATGTCAAGGCATGGTACGTAGGAAGCCTCCACGAGGTTCAAGCCCACCATTAGTGGACCAAGGTCTACTCCCCATCTGAACTACGAGTTCTTTGATCCATGTCAAGGCATGGTACGTAGGAAGCCTCTACGAGGTTCAAGCCCACCCGTCTTTCACGTCGGGTTTCACCCCGTCCAGTATGACGTTAAACTACATCCCGGTCCAGTGGTAAGCCATTGCGACCAAACCCTTTTGAACTACGAGGTCTTTGATCCATGTCAAGGCATGGTACGTAGGAAGCCTCCATGAGGTTCAAGCCCACCATCAGTGGACCAAGGTCCACTCTCATTTTGAACTACGAGGTCTTTGATCCATGTCAAGGCATGGTACGTAGGACACCTCCACGAGGTTCAAGCCCACCATCAGTGGACCAAGGTCTACTTTCATCTGAACTACGAGGTCTTTGATCCATGTCAAGGCATGGTACGTAGGAAACCTCCACGAGGTTCAAGCCCACCCATCACCCAATTCACGTCGTGTTCTACTTACGTCCAGTATGATGTTAAACTACATCCCGGTCCAGTGGTAAGCCATTACGACCAAACCCTTCTGAACTACGAGGTCTTTGATCCATGTCAAGGCATGGTACGTAGGAAGCCTCCATGAGGTTCAAGCCCACCATCAGTGGACCAAGGTCTACTTTCACGTCGGTTCACCGACACACCCCCCCCATCGCTCTTTCACGTCGGGTCTCATTCCAGTCCAGCGGTAAGCCGTTGTGACCACTTGAACTACGAGGTCTTTGATCCATGTCAAGGCATGGTACGTAGGAAGCCTCCACGAGGTTCAAGCCCACCCGTCGTTTATTCACGTCAGGGTTCATTATCGTCCCGCATGACGTTAAACTGTATCATTCGAACTATAGGGACTTTGATCCATGTCAAGGCATGGTACGTAGGAATCCTCCCAGAGGTTCAAGCCCAAGTCTCTCCGGACTAAGGTCCAGCTTCACGTCGGTTTACCGGCACCATCCCGAACTACGCGGACTTTGATTCCCTGCCACGGGGATACGTAGGAAGTCTCTTCAAGACTCAAGCCCAACTTCACTGTTGCCCCCCCCTGCGATGGTCCCATTTCATTCTCAACCGTCTCTGCTAGACGTTAATCTTGTAACATACCCTGTGTTGAACATGGGAAGCTGAGGAAAACCTCAGATACGTGTCTATGACATGTAATTCCCTACGCTCGATGTGGGATGCCTCGGGCTTCCACGCCCTCGAGAAGCCTTATGATTGAGGATAACAGACAGACATGCCAGGTACCCCAGCATCCAGACACGCTACTGATGCCTCAAACGTGATTACTCCCCTGACCGAAGGTTGCTGCCCTGACTGGACCCTTTGGAATGTCCCGACAGAAGCAGTGTAATTAACCGGCGTCCATGGAAACATGACACCGGGAAGAGTTTCACGAACTACGTATTAAATCTATAAGGGAGACCCGGACTAGGTGACGAGTTCTGAGGAGGAATCCACAGGAGGAAGAACCGACATCCCATCATCCCGTTTCGATCAAGGAGCAGATGTACCTGAACAAGGAACGAATGCCGCCCGCCTTTGGAAAGCGGGAATGCGGGGCAACAAAGCCGCGCGTCCCCCTCCCCCGCGGACGGATGCGCGCGCGCCCCGGCGAAAGCGTCGGAAACATGGTCCCATGCTAAGATTTGGGAAGAATTCATGTATACATCATAAATCTATAATAGAGTCCCTGGGTAGGTTATAATATCCTAAAAAATGGTGTAAAAAGCTTGACCTCCTATCTTCTTGACCAATTCACATTCCAAAGAATCAATATAAAAAAGGATGAAATAATTTATTTTCTTTAGAAAATAGGCTCACAATGGAGACCATACCTAGACATCATGATTGAAGTAGGTATCAAAGTTTCCATAAAAATAGAATTGTGAAACTAATTTGAATCCTTTAACTAGTAAAGTGACTTATTTATCATGAAATATTACTTGTGTTGTTGTATTTATAAGTTTCTTGTTTGTGTTTCTTTTTTTAGAACTTCATGATTTTTTGGAATCCAAATGGAATCACCAAATGCACTAATAAATTTCAAGAGAATTAAACATGATGGAAGTAACTAAAAGACACCTAAAGATACTACAAACAATCAAATTATGTGTCAAATATACACCTCAATATCCATGGAGACTATAGTACCATGATCATAACACTTTCTATCACTGAATGAGAACCTACAACACTAGTTTGTGAATATTATATTTTGGTAGTACAATTTTAATGTATTTATCCTGAATTTGGGCATAGTAAATTAGAACCTCTAGAGGATTAATCCCCTATGGATATCCTACCAATGAAAAGACATAGGAAGGTAGGTGTTCCCTATTTTCATATCCATCATACTTGGAAGTCCATCCATGGATCATAACAACACATTCCTTCTTTATCTTAGAATGGTATAGGAGGACAACAAAAAAATCTAGGAAACCACCCAAAAGATACTTAGGATGGATTATACTCACTATGTTCATAATAACTTATGCGTGACAATAATTCTAGCTGAATCTATAGAGAAAGATGCACCCACTCTAGTTATCCAAACCGGGGTATCTAAAATGAGTTCCTTCTGGGGGAAGTATACCACTACAATTCCATTATAGGTTTATGTCCCTTACATTTTCATCACTCCTAAGGCCCGTTGAAGTATCCTGATAGTGTACCGAGGGGAAATTATAAATCTCTATTATCATGAAGCTTAAATCTTCATCAAAACTATCCTTGGTGATAGAAATATCTTATAGGGGTACTCATCCCATAAGAATGAGTGATTTTTACCCTCAAAATTATCTCTAGAATCAATCACCAGGAAGAAATATTTCTAGATCATGGAAATAAATTCTACAAGGGAATCTGTGTTTCCTTATAGCACGATTCTCATCAGTAAATGTCATTAATGTTGGCCCAACTGATGCTTCAAACCATTATATTGTAAAATAATATGATAATTGGGATCCTTGTATATAGACTTACAATTAAAAGGATAGAATTGATATAAGATAAATAGGCGTGGTCACATTACCTACCCACTCACAACCCGATGATGGTAAAGCCCTCTCAGAAGAAGAGAAAAATTCCCAGTTCAAGTCCTAAATAGATTATCTTGAATAGATACACACTGATTTGTTCAGGAAAAATAGACTAAGTATGGTTAATAGTTTAATGATACCAAGCCTCTTAAGATAACCCTATTGAATAAGAAGATATTTATTGACCCACAAAGGTAGAATCAAGACAACCCATCAACTTGAGATCATATCAAACTACTCATGTGATTACATACCAATTGAAAATCAAGAGTTCCCACCCCAAGATGAACATCAACTATCAATTTAAGAAATTCACCCAACACTATCTCAACTGGTGGTATCCCAGGAATTACTTGACACTCTCACTACTCAGATGGATTGTATTGAATTTTGACATATGTTGGTAAATATGGAGAAGAACCTATATCTTGAGTGTGTGGATTTAAATCCTCCTTCACAAAACATTAAGTATATAAAATTCAAAAAATATAATAGAATAGGGCATATAGTGGAGTATCTCACCCATTTCCACTCCCTATGATGTCCAATGTTGTAAACCCCAGAAAAAATAGACAATTCTATATTCTAATTATTTATGTAAACCTTGTAAGTTCCAAAATTTTCATGGTACAATATCCTCATAGTTGGGTCCATCACAAGATGGAAATATCTCTACCAATAATTCCTCTAAAAATTTAGATCTATGCTTAGGAAAACCACTATCCTTGAACTCTCCAATTGAAAAAAGTAAGTGAATTAGTGATTCATGGATTTGATTACATTTTTAAGGGTCTAACATATTTCTTATAAAAACATCTTCCCCAGGAAAAATTATTTGTGATCTATGTGGGGAACCTATAAGATGAGTTGTCAACTATGCTCATCCACCTGAAGTATCCTAGTGGTTTTAAAGAGTTAGAAACAATATATTTATATCTAGAGAATTATATTAAATGAACTAAGGAAATATAACATCCATATAAAAAATCATATATATTGAAATTAATAAATTTATAAGCAACTATAGTCACCATAAATATGAAAATTTTGAGGCTATGTGACCTTGAAATCAGAAAGAATAAAATTTATTTCAGGAATAATGATTATGTTTTGGGAAAATTCATATGTTCATTAGTTAATAACAAGGTTATATTTCTATAAATCAATAATCCTAAATAAATATGGTATAATGATCACACAAAGTACTTCCCTTACCATCTCAAGCTGGGTCACACAATCCCAGAATACTTCATCTTAAAAGATATGTGCAAAAAGATAATTGATGATGGTTAATTACCATTGGATAGTCTCGATGAAAAGGTGAAATATGTATCAACCATTAGCCACAAAGACCAATATTAGAATTAAAAAGAGTTTGAATAATTTATGATCTATAAATTGGTGTATCATGTGCATGATACCATTTGGGTATGACTAAATCTACCATTCATGACCCTAACTCCATTTGCATCTATGACTATAGTATATTATACTTCTCATCCGCCAAAGATTTGTAACCATAAAATAAGATTATACAAAAAGAGTAAGGGGTAAAAATAGATTCCAAAACTAGTCCTAATTTATACAGACTTTATGCCTCCATCATTGGGAGAATGAACACTGTCCGACTAAATGGTCTAATGGGAACTGAACCACCAAACGATATTATAGGTGTTGTCCAACCAAACAAGCCAATAGGAACTAACAAAATAAATGAGATACCCTTTTTATGAGGAGTAATAGCTCTCTTATATTTCAATCAACATCATATCAATAAGGTTTTAATAATTTTCAACTTGTTCTAATGAGTTCTCTCTCGATAAAGAAGATCTCACACTCATACAATCATATGATTACTTTAAGTTTTCCTATTCCCTACTTCAATAATTAGTGAAAAAATCATGGTGATAAGAAACATGACTCTAATTAATGTATTATAAACCATATTTATGTCTCAGAGTGAATCATTAATAAATAATATACCCTAATTAAATAGTAGATCCAGTTACTAGGGTCCATATCGATACTCCCATCATCATCCATACATATTTATATTGAAAAATTCAAGGGTGTTTAAAATTATTCTAACCATCATTCACTTGAGAATGATAAGGTAATATCTTCTAAATAAAAAATTGATGAGATATAGTGATTAAATGAAAAGCTCTTGGAAATAGTGTCAGACCCTAGACACACTCTTAGGCTCGGTGAAAAAAAAACACACCCACATACAATTACTAACATTTTTTACGATACCAAATAAGTAACCCAAATTTAAAATTTAGAATTATAACTTTGGTAAATAATATTGAGTAAATATATTATTGATATCTTTTTAGGTATAGAGATTTATAAATTTAATAAATCAATAATATATAAAAACTCAAAGTATTTCTTTTTTAAATGGGATTTTGCTGACAATAAAAAATCATTAAATACAATCCCATCTTTACTAAAGTTAAGAATCATAATTGATACCTAACTCCATAATGAAATCCAAACATCAGTAAGCCTTATTGAAAATATCTAAAAATTTGGGATGATCACAAAATATTAGTAATGAGTTTTTCAAGAATGAGAAAATCAATTTATTTTTTGAAATTCTCAAAAACTCATTAAAAGTATTTTCTTCAAAACAGACTACATTGAAATTAATAAAACATTTGTCAAGTATAAAATCAATTTTTTTTATTAAAATGGTGTTTTTAGAAAACAAATATCATAAGTAAAGTTGGTTCTTTCAAAAAATTTATTTGATAAAAACATTAAATACTACTGATCACCTTCTTTAAAAAACAAAAAACATTTAAAACATTTTAAAATAGAAAATTACCATTCAAATAAAATCTTGTAATTTTAAAAAAATTCAGAAAATTTAAATATAAATTTAAATGAAAATATTTTTATTAAGAATATTTCTAATATTAGATAAACATATGTGAGTTGCCCAAGAAAATTGAAGGCTATATAGGGCATACCTGTCACACAGTAGACAAATTCCCCTTGAGGGTTTGAGTTCAAACCCCATTTCTAATCATAAATTAAAATTCCAAAGTGATAAAGGGAATACTATTGCTATAAATATAGATCAAGAAAGAGTTTAGGCTGTATATATTTATACAAGGGTGTTTTCACTAGAGGAATAAGGGGAATGTCCAACTACTATTTGAGGTATGACGTTCATTTCATCATCTATGGTGTTAGATTTTTTTCATATCAGTGAAGATCACTCTTTTATATCATCTACATTGATTAATGTGTTGGGATTATATTCATAATTTATTCTATTTAGGTTGAAACTTTCTAATCAATTGGAAAAGAGGCTGTAACTTGGATTTAAGTGTCTCACATGTTGGGTGATGATAGCTGAATGTTAAGTGGTGTGGGATTTATTAGTTCTTGACCTTGATATCTATAAAATTATCATTATCATGGATTGTATGATCATATTAATGTCACAAATTTACTATTATCATCATAAATTTTAGTTTCTATCTCTTAATGGGATCTATCATGTCTTTCAGGTTGAGTTGGATTCTATATTAGGGAGAGTAGGGACCATTGTTCCTTATGCTGGAATGATCTCATGTCAGTTATCTGAGATATTTTTTGATTCCATTGATCCTCATTTGAGAATAAAGATTCCCCCAATGGTGGGTGCATACCATAAGGGCTTTCCTAATAGCTTCTATAGATTACCACCTTGGAGAGAGGTCAAGTTTACTATTGACATACATTTTGGGATGATTCCCATTTATATTCCACCATACCATATGGTGCATTCTGAATTATAAGAACATAAGGTTAAACATATAGATCTTGAGGGTAATGGATTTATTAATCACAGTGCTTCACCATGGGCTTCACATTTTCTCTTTGAAAATAAGGCCAATAGATGGATCAATATTTTTATTGACTACTAGAAGCTTATCCATGTGACCATTAATAAAAAATACACCTAAATTAATATTGAGTATTTTTTTGATCAACTCAATGGATCTGATGGATTTCTAATATAGAATTTTCATTGGTGTATCACTAGTTGAGATTATGAGAATGGGATATACTAAAGATAGTTTTTAGTTACTGAGATGGGAATTTTGAATTTTTTGTTATTCAATTTAGTCTCACCATTGATCCAGTGTTATTTTTGGTACTAGTGAATTATATTTTTCATTTGTTTTTAGAAACCTTTATTGTCGTTTTTGTCTATGATATTATGCTGTATACCAAGACAACATAATAATATAGGGATTAAAAATATATCATTCAAAAAATCATGAAGAATGATTAGATATATGGATAAAGTTTTAAATGTGACATCTAGATCTAATAAGTGAAGTTTTTGGGATAGTTATATCCAAGAGATTTGTCTCCATGGACCTTGAAAATATTTGAGTAGTTATTTCATGGGAGAAACCCATGAATATGTTTGAGATTTAGAGATTCCTGCTCCTAGAATGTTATTATAGGTAGTTTGTTTAGGAATTATCCAAGATTTAATATTATATGATAAATTTAACTCATAAAGGTTTTACATTTGAGTGGAATGATAAATGCATAAGGAATTTTTAGGAACTAAATAAGTTGTTAACTTTATCCCTAGTTATGATTCTTCAAGAATAGAGTTTGGTTTATGATGTTTACTGTAATGCTTTTGGTATGAGATTGGGATGTTTCATGATGCAGGTAAATTAGGTGGTGGCCTATAGATCTTTCCAATTATTCCCTTATGAGAATAGAAACTGTACCCATGACCTTGAGTTGGAATCTATTATACACACACTCAAAACATAGATCCATTATCTCTGAGGGGAGTGGTTTACAATTATTTATAATCATAAATCATTGAATTGTATTTTTTAACTAGAGGGATATAAACTTGATATATATATGATGGGTTGAGTATATTAAATCATTTTATTTTGATATTTTTTCACCCATATAATAGGGAATGTGGTTTTTTATGCATTGAAAAAGAAGTCACCAACTCAATATCTAAATGAATATGTGGAATAGTGGTCACTGATCAGGTTGTTTTCCGAGATGATATTGGGAATAGAGTAGGATGGTGTACATGTGATCTTAGATTCTATGAATATTTCTTCATCATTTGATGAATTAATTCATATGGAAAAGGAATTAGAGACTAACTAACAACGTGATAGTAAAATCCTTAATTATGGGGAGACTTTAGGTTATTGGTATTAGTATCTCATTGGCAGTTTGTGTTTCTAGGATAGGTTGGCTATTCCAGTATCATTAGGGAAATAATTTATGGATAATGGATATATATATTCTTGGACATTTCACCTTGGGAGTACCAAGATGTAGCATTATTTGAGATTTTGAAACTGGTGTTTAGGGATGAGGAAGTATATTGTATATTATTTTGTCATGATTATATACTTGGTCAAAAGATAATGGGAAGACACCAGATGTTTTCTAGTTAATCTCAACCTTTACAAATTCTATTTTGGAATTTTAAAGATATATTTATCGACTTTATTGTTAGACAACCACATACACCTCGTAGAATGGTTGTGATTTTAGTGGTTATTTATTGACTTAAAAAATCATCCCATTTATTTCCTATTAAGGAGAAAATGAAGGTGGGAGAGATAAAACACTTTTACCTATAATATATTTTAAATTTCCTTGATTTTCCCTGTATAATTGTATCATATAGTTATCCTCAGTTCATGTATAGGTTTTGGAAGGGTTTTACAGATGAAATTGGGAAAAAAGTGAAGTTAATAAGTATTTATCACCCTTTGATGTATGGGAAGTCCGAGTGAGGCATCCTTATTCTTGAGGATATGTTCTGGTGTAGTGTGTTTTAATTTTGGGGTTCTTCAGAAAAGTATCTTACTTTAGTTGAATTTTACTACAACAGCAGTTATTATGCTTTGATTAAAATGGTCCGCTTTGACGATATCCATTGCATTGGGTGAAGTTAGGGGATAAATCCTTGGTTGGGTCAAGTATTGTCTAGGAGATAAAAAAAGGAACATTTGATCCAGAATAGGTTGGAGAAAGGTTAGAGTCATCATAAATCCTACACAAAATGTAGTCATCGCCCTCTAGAGTTTGTGGTTGGTGATCATGTTTTCCTCATAGTTTCTTTTTTATTGGGTAAGAATTAGTTGGGTATGTAGGTTAAGTTGGAACAAAAGTTTGTTGTCCCTTTTTATATTGTTTAATGTCTCAAAAAGGTGGTATATCAGTTTTAATTTTCATATTTCTTAAGATTGATTAATGATATATCCCATTTCTCCCAGTACAGGAGGTACGAATTAGATCCTTTTTATATGATTTAGTTTGAAAATGTTGATCTTGATCTAGATAACACTGTTTTTAAATATACGGTTCAGAATATGGATCCACATGATAAGGTATTTCTCAGTAAAATGATTCATTTAGTCAATGTACTATAGAATTATGATAGGATAGCCACAAGAAATTAGAGATAGAATAATTGATGAGGCAACAGTGGTCTTAACTCTTTGTGAGCCCAGAACCTTTACCATTTTTAGGGGATGAATCCAATATGGCGTGGATAATTGTAACAGCCTGAAATTTGATTTCAGGTACTTTCTTTGGTTAATGATTTTTATTATAGTTTTAAAAGTTTTGGTTATTGTTTATATCTTCCATGGTTTTAATAGATCTATAACACCCATACTAATCATACTTTATTAGTTTTTTCATGAAAATTAAATAATTTTAACTTAATTTTTAACCTTATGCATGGTATAGGGGTCTACGTAAGGGTAAGTGACATGTTACCTTTATGAAGGGTATTTAATTAGAATTTTTTAAAGGGAATCTAATTAAGTCCATGAGTGACATAAGGGTAGGAATGAAATTATGAGTGCTATATAAGGGTGGGATAGCCGCTATGTAAGGGTAAAGGGAATTTATTATATGGGTTGTGTAAGGGTAAGGTAGCCGATGCGTAAGGGTAGCTGAGCCTACTTTTAAGGGTAATCCTGCTACATAAGGGTAGTCCATCCTATAAATAAGGTTAATCCTACTATTTAAGGGTAGCCAAACTTGTATGTATGTGTGTGTCATTTCTTTCAAATATTGGGTAAGGGTACTTGACTAAGGGTGCAGACATGCATGAGGGTAAAATATAGTTGTATAAAGGAAATTAGACTTTTTTAAAGGATTCAAAATGGTGATATATATGTTTCATAGGATGAATAAGGGTAACTATATACTCTTACGTGACACTTAAGGGAAACATAAGTGTAAAACCATGTTACCCTTAAGCAGTTCTATTTTTGGGAAAAAATATTTATTTTTTTTGTTTCTTCTTTTTGAGGATGACCTCCAATTTTTTTAAATAAATATTATGTTACAAAAAAAGCCACATAAATTAATAGGTCATGGTTACAGGAGTCTAAAGGAAGGTATTTTACAAAAATAACTTTGAAAAAAGAGGTAAAATATCTTTAGGAATCACATTATAACATATCAAGTCCTTTATGCTCACCCCTTTATTTGTAAGACCATATGCTAGATAATTTGCCTCCTTAAGAACATGTGTAATGAAATAATTTATATTGGAGAGAGTATCCAAAAAATTGATCCATTTATATGTTAACTTCCAAGATAAATGATAATTGTCAGATATAACAGATTTCCCAATATTAGTGGTGTTACACTCAAACCATAGGTTATTATACTTTTTCTTTTCCATTTCTAATACCTTGATCAAATCGAGCATTTTAACTTCAATAGAAGTTGAAATTCCATAGGTAAAATTTATAACAACACCATTATTATCTCTAAAAACCACATCGAACACCATAGGGCCTAGATTCTGTCTTGAGGCCTTATCAGAGTTTCATTTGATCCAACAAAAAGGTGGTGAGATCCAAAGGGATTCTAGGGTTCCTCTTGGAGGAAAAATCATGTAACATCAAAGTGTTTAAAAAATGATAATTCATGAAATGAATTGATGAAATTCCAGTTTTTAATGATATTATAATTTGACATTGCTGGCATAATATAGGATATGGAAGATTAAATATCAACATGAAATAGGTTTTTTCTTCTCCAGTTTTTTCTAAACCAGATAATATTTATTAGTTCAGTGCAAGAAACCATGAAGAGATTCTTCATTTGACGACATAGAACTAAACTATAAGACACCTTGATCATTTAGAAAACAAAGTCTACGTGCCAAAATGGTACTTTGAAAAAATCAAATACAGCCTTCCCATGGATCTGTAGATATGTTACAACTTAAAAATAGATGGTTAATGTATTATCTATGTTCATTACATAAAACACATTTCGAGCACAAGGAATTTCCAAAACAATTATGGAAAGAATCAATAAGAAGATTCAAGTGATCCAATCTCCATAACAGAGTGAATCTGGAAGTCCTAATCAATATTTTATTCAGATCACCTACCCAGGTGTGCACCTTCCCATGTTTATTATTCTTGTATAATAATATAGAAGTGAGAATACCATTCCTAAAGGGTTCCAAAATCATCATGTCATCATGATTTTTAAAATTTTAATTCACAATAAAATTTCTAATAATTTCATAGAGGTATACCAAGTTCTCCATTTTCTATTTGATATCAAAATTTCTATCCACATTAAAATAAATATAATATAAAAGATAAAAAAAATTAATACCTATCCAATTATTAATCCATTAATTCAAACAAGATCTCTTGCTAATTATAAAATGATAATTCAAAGAGATTCTATAAAAAAGATTCTTGAACGCTATCCAGAAAAAAGATTCAACATAGTTCATAGTATTATATTTCATGTTTCTTAAAAGTATTTTTAGGTTAAAACTAATAGAACCATAATTTTTATTTATCAATATACAAATAAAATGGGCCTTTTTGTATTGATTAAAGTTTCACAAATTTTTTATTCTAAGGCCACTAAGAGCATGAGGTTTTCATCACTACTTCAAAGAAAAAATGATGATTTTTCATTCCAAAATGGAGCCTCTCCAAAAAAAGTTTTTAATAATGGTTTTAATATTTTGGAGTAAATAATAAATCTATTCATATACTGTAAAAGAATAATTTTTTTTAACAATAATGATTTTTTTCACAAGGCACACTCTCTATATTATTGATAGGGACATTCCTTTTGAATTTTTAAAAATTATTCTATATTGGATCAAGATATGGTCAAAATGAGAGGATCTCAGTATACTCTAGAACAGAGGGACTCCGAGATAGAATAAATATAAGAATCCATCTCTTATGCCCATATCATTTATAATATTCACCTTTTTGGATGCTGAAATGGTCTTACCAAAGTAAAAAAAAGATTTATTATTGTTTATTTCCTTATCAATTTTTTTTATAATGTATTAGATCATTATAAATGTTTCTAATATTCTTTTTTATCCTTTTTTAAATATAATAATTTCTTCAACATAAAACAAATGTAAAGGAGCAGATAGACCTCTGGCAGTTCCTATGGTATTGAACTTACCATTCTCTAAAATGTTCAAAACAATTATGTTTAAACAATCTTTCATAATGGAAAAGATAATGAAAGTGAGAGGTTATCCCTGTATAAATCGTATAGAAAAATTGAACTAACATTCATATTCGTATTCAAGAGAACAAAAATATGTATTAATCACAATAAAAATTCCATGCATTGCCTAAAGGTTTCATTAAATCTAATATTGAATAAAAATATACATATAAATCCCCAATCAATTGTTTTAGAGGCTTTATTGATATCAATATTCAAATAAAATTTTTGATATATGTATGATTTTTAACAGGATTAACACATTTTGTGACAGTGATGAAACAATTTTGTGTCTCCATTGCCTATAAAAATCTAAATTGGTTCTAGGATATAATTCTTCTAGAAAATATGGCAAGCGTGTTAGTAAGAATTCTTCCATAAATCTTATGAATGGTGTTAAAAAGGTAAACTGACTTAAAATCACCAATCTAATTATAATTTTCCACTTTGGGTATAAGAATAATAAATTGATCATTTACACCATTCATGAGAAAGCCACTTCTTAAAAAATGAACAATTAATTTACAAGCATCATGATGGATGATATCCCGGTAGGATTGGAAGAATAAATTAGTGAATCCATTAGATCTAGGAGAAATCCCTAATCTCATAACAAATCCAAAATCTTTAATTTAAAAATCAATATGAATTTAAGTGAGCATTAATTTTTCATTATCATTTACCCATATAATAATGATATCTTCAGTTATGCCAGAACTCATTACTGGGAAATTAAATAGAGAGAATAATAAGGAGATCACATGATCAATAATACCCCCCTTTAATCAATAATTTAGTGAACATTTTTGAGGATAGATAGATATCTATAGGCCTTTCTGGATCTTTATAAGGAGTTGAATTACTCTTTATTTCTATCACCATTACTGAGCATTCATGTTTTGAAGGACTATTTTTGAATTCTCTATTTGATATTTAAATGATTGTTAAGCCATTTTGAAACCTAAAATTTATTTTTTAGATATCTAGAGAAATCAATATTGGTTCATCCCTCTTGTATGAGTTTTAGATTAGATTGAGGATAGGTAATATGAAAGTCTAAATCACTAAATCATGACTTTACTGATTACTTTATTTTCTTCTTGTATATATTAAACTTGAAAATTAAATCCAATGGATTATCCCTAGAATCCCCCAAGGACCATTCCTATTAAACAATTTTCCAAAAATTATGATGAGAATCCCAAGAATTGTTAAATCTAAATGGTAAGTGAGGCTTCAATTCTTTATCAGTGAATTTAATTTGAATGGGATGATGATCCGAATTAATTTTTCCAATATGAAACATGAAATAGGTCCCAAATTAAATAAAAAACATTATTGAAAAAATCTATATCAATATTACTAGCCACCATTATATTTAATACTATCCTATACCAAGTGTACTTGGATCCCAACAAGTTGACTTCTATAATATTACTTGTTCAGTGTAAGCTATGAAATCCCCTGTAAAAGTAGAATTATTTAGGTTTTACAACTTCTCATCAGGATTGAGTATAGAATTGAAATCTATAAATTCAAACCCTGGAAAATAAATAATTTCATATAGATAACATATTTACATCCACAGAGGTCTTCTATCATGATAACTATTAAAAAAAAACAACTAAAAAATGCTACATACCAGTCTTCTTAAAAGAGAACATGATAATATGTTCACTAAAACTAAAAAAATTAGTTATTCAAGAATCACATTGAACAAAAACCACAATCTTTTAACACCTAAGGTAGATTGATTCATTTTGAATAAATAGTAATGCCAGCTTTTTGAAGAATATTTTTTGGGAGTGAATGTTCTTTTGGGTTTAGACAGACCAATTTAATCTAGATTTTGAGTCTAAAAAAGCCACAATAAACTAATAGTATTAGGGTTATCCAAGACTTTATAGTTCTGGAATAAAGATTTAATTTTAACATATATTTGGGGGTTAAATCCCCCCTATTTTTTATTTAGACTTTTTAATCTTTCTTATTTTATTGAAGTATCCACTTTCTTAAAGATAGAGAAAAAATATTTATTCTCATGTTTTCTACTAATGATCTCAAAATTTTTTGGGACTTTAATCTATTTGGATGGAGTAGCAGATATGCCTTCATTCTCATGAATGACCCTATCAACCATGGACAAAATAGTATAGATCACCCACCTAGACTTTTCAATAACCTCAACCTCATTGGTCATGATATCATAAAAAAACATCCTTACCATAGGAATTTACATTGATCTGATTCACTTCAAAACATGATGTCTTTTATTTGTTATTCTATAGAATATTGGAATGCATAGACATAGAAAATCCCTAATTTACTTGGAGAGTTCCAGTACTGAGGTAGAGTCTCACCTTAATGGGAAGTTTATACACCATTTGTCTTCATCATCCTCATTGAGATTACTGAGAGGATGGATTTTCTCCTCCTCTTCTACTATGACAACCCAAGAGCTTCTAGGATGAGTTTTTATAGGTTGATTCTTGACCCATTTTGTGTATTCAAATTTACTCATAGACTCATCCTATTCCATCATAGGCACCCTGGTCTCTCTATTTTTGATATCTCATTAACCTTATTTAAGATCTCGCTTAAGAATAAATTACTTCTTGACAACTTGACAGTTGGAAAAATTATAGATAACCATCCCAAAAATATCACAAAATGGTGGTATAAATTCTAGATCAAACTAAAACTCAAATTTAATGTTGTTAAAAATAATATTTATCACTTCAGGTGGATTAGTTTCCAAGATAAAATTAACTAAAATTCTATTATACATACCAATATCACCATTCAATGAATGATTGTCCGATTTAAGAGGATTAACAATACCAGAGGTGAGATCGTTAAGGATTTTTGGGTGCCAGAATACCCAAGGATCCCATCGAGTCTAAACTAAACATGTTCCAAAGAAAACTTATGATTAAAAGGATTGAAGTTCATGTACCACTAAAAAATCCAAAGGTATCCCATATTAAATTTATTCTTCCAATTTTATATAAATTTTTTAAATTATCTTTTCTTTCCAGGATGATATTAAAATAACCTTTCTCTATCCAAATCAATCTACAATTATTACATTTCCAACAGTGTGGGACTACAACCTTTAAATTAACAATAAACAATGGATTATTACCTTTATTGTAAGTAATGTGGCCCAAAATAGAGAAATTATATAAATAAAACCTTCTATGTAAAGCATTTGGATAAACATAATATAAATCACATCACCTTCGAATTTATTGATCTTTGGAGTGTCCTTACTTCTATACCTTCTATGTTTCAAATTAGAAAGAACATCAGAAAATGATAAACCATTTTTCTAAAAAATCACAAGAGTTAAATTCTTATTATTTTTTAAATTATGTAACTCCTATTTTAAAATTTTTTATACCTTTTTTATTTAATATTTCATTAAAAAATTTATTAAATTGTTGTTTTAATTTGAACATTTTACATTGTAAACCAGAATATCACATGTATTTATTTTTAAATAACCAAATATATACTTCTCTCAATTTGGATGGTATTATCTTAAGAATAGTACTGGTCTTAGTTTTCATTCTCCTTAACTAGAGATTCAATGATAGGTAATAGAGGTTGTTTTGTGTTGAGTTTTAGAGCCTCGACTTTTCATTGAAGGTTTTAGTGTCAGAAATAATCAACCTCATCAAAGGTATGTGTTTTTGTATACTAGCACTAACACATGAAATACTAGTAGCTATTGATAATTTATTTGGTTCATTTTAAGGTATTAAATGGTTTATTTTTTGAATTTATTTATTTTATTTCACATTGGTAGTAAAAGATATTTTTTAAATGGGCTTTCTTAAAAAAACCTAATTTTTTATTTCTAGTTTTTTATTAAATTCCAAAATGATGAACTTTAATATTAATAGGATATTAAGAGAATAGTAATGTTGATACTTATCTTGTGAAAATTATGTTGATTAATTGTTTTTATTTTCAAATCTTTAAATCATGTTAGTGGTGATACATTGTTTGAGAAAATATTTGAAAAAATCATGAATATTATTTCTGGTTTATTTTTATGAAAACATGGTACAATGGATCTCTTGGTAACATTGGGTGCTAATATATTTAAATATGTGATTATAATTGATATCCAAATACTAAAAAAATGTGATAGGATTTGATGTTTTTAGGATTCAATTTATGACATAGTATTCCTTTTTTTTCTAGTTAAGTTTTTTTACAGGCTAGATCCCAATATTGTTTCATGCATGATGGTTTTACTTATGTAACATATTTTATATACTCTCGTGATTATATTTTGTCTATTGGACATGGTTCTCCCGGACCATACTGTTTTATCTTGGGTTTCATTATGTACCATGCTTATATCCTCATCACATTACCTTTTAGAATGTGGTTGTTGATTACAAACAAATTTTTACCATTTTTATCTATATTAATAATCTTTTGGACTTAGTTTTGAAATGTTTCAAAACCAAATGATGTTATATAAAATGGTTTTGCTATGGAAATGTATTTTAAAATTGGTTTTGTTTTAAATCCTGAAATAATGGTTACATGATGTTATACTTTGTATACATTCTTTGGTGGTATCCTTCTATGATCTATACTCTCACCCTACTTTTAACATTGGGTGGTAATATAATATTTTTAGGACACTGTAAAGGTTTGAGCCTTATATAGTTCAAAAAATTCTCCCTAGAGTTTCCAATTTCTTTATGAGGTATATTAGTGGTAAAATATGGTCACATAGAGACTCATATTTTTCTCTATATGTTTTGTATATTTTTTAGTCAATCCTTTTTGGATTTACATTATTTATCTCATGGATGTGTATAATTTCTCTATATTGTACTCTTTTGGTTTTCATCTTATTGGTTATACATGTTGTTTGTTTGGTTCTTTTGTTGATTTTTACCTTATAGAGGGTCATCTTAGGTGATTTATGATATTGTAGGGTTGGTTTATTACAATGCATATGGAGGATAAGCACCACTATTCAGTCTATGTTCCAAAACAAACACTTCATGACTAACAGATTCATTCACTCAACCTCGCCTGGAATTTTCCCATGCTCAAACTAATCTATTACACTAGTGAAAACCATTTAAATTTACATTCAAATATAATGAACCTTATTTGAGCAATGATTTAACTTCATATTGAAAATTAAAATTACCTTTATGTGAGGAATTACCCTTCCCCTACATGAGCTCTGGTGATCAATATTACCCATATGTGATGATTAAATCCAAGATTATAAATTGCTTAAAAAATTTATAATTCTTAACTTTTTTTACAATTTTAATTTTGTATTCTTTAATTATAATTCCACATAATCTATCAATTAATAATTTCATTTTTTATTATAATTATTATATCCATTTATTTATTATTAATATTTTATTATTTATTATTTATAATTTATCACCCATATTTTTTTATTTTGATAATTCTCACATATATAATAAACTGGTACTCGCTCGTGTGAACATAACATTATGATATGATCCAATGCTCTAAAAAACGACCCACTGCTCAAATAAAATAAATCTTCCAATACACTAAAAAAATCCAATCCTCAAATTAAATACATCATCAACTTCTAAAATATAGTTCATGATATTGTGATATAAAAAATGAATAACAAGTCATATTTAGTATAGAAACAAGAACCTATTAACTGATACAAAAATAAACTTACCCATTGCTTGAAAATATACCATTTCTCCAGTCTTCCATGATAGTGTATTTTTACAAAATATAGTGTAACTCTACCCTGTCACTCCATATTTAGGATCAAAACCTTGCATTAATATTCATTATATTTAATATATTGAAATCATAAATTATTATTCTATAATATTTCAATAAAAGTAGATTAACTATGAAGACATATTAAATAGTAGAAAACATAAGAGATAATACATTTTTCCTTTTACTGCATCTTCAAATTAAAGATCATCTAACACATTCAACAATATCTATACATAAAAATTGAAAAAAAAATAGAAATATAATGTGTAAAAATTAAAATAAATACTAATAAAATATGAGAATAAAAAATTATGTAGAACATCAGATATTTCTTCAATTATTATAAGGGTTCATACGTCAAAAAAAATCATGTTCCATGATTTCATTAGGAGGCTTTTAAAATTAGAAAATGAGAAATAATAACTTAGAAGTGAGAATGGATCACACATAACTTCAAGAACTCCCTCCTCATGTATTAGAGGTATATATTGATGGGTTTTCTCCTAATACAATTGTGGAGGATTTAAGGGGTTTATGTCGAACTATAGGAAAATAAACTAAGGATAGAATAATGGATTGAATAAATGAAGTTGGTTTATTTAATTTGTTCTCCCATTACTATTTCTTAAAAACCATTTCAAGAATATAAATAGTGTTTTCCCCTTGGGAAAACAAATAAAATTGAACCCACTATAAAAACGTTTAATACCCCATTTAATAAAATAAAAAAATTAAAAAAATCACCTTACTTCTAAAGGATATGAAATAACCATGAATTATTATAATTTAAATTAATTATATAATTAAGTATAACTTTTTTACTCATGAAAACTGATTACAGAATAATTTAAATTGAATTTATGTCCCTTTTTAAAGTATGATTCTCAGAGATTAAATTGAATTTATGTCTCTAAAAATATTTTTTAGAACCATGTCATAGTAGGTAACATCATATTACAACACCTCAAAAAAAATATACAACTAAATACACACCAGAGTGTGATATCCTGGATTAAGACATTCTAACACATTCTACTAATTACAACCATGTCCACACTAAAATAATATATTCTATGAAAATTTTCAATAACTAATTTCCTTACTTCACTTTATACTTGACACTAACCTGAATGAAATCAAACCTATGGTTTTCAGTCACCCAGTTTACCTTATCCTCACCAAAATTTCTCAAGAATACTAACTTTCTTAAACATGGACATTTAATTGGTAGTTTTTTGTAGTTAACTATAACATTATGTAAATATAACACCATTCCTATAACCATTTTGATGTACTTATTGTTTTAAATTGATGTGTCACCAGTAATCCATGACATTGAACCTGCATGGAATAGTGGTCTTCATTCCATAGTTTCATTCTAGTAGTTACAATACTACACCTCTATGCTATATTTATATCTTTTCCACAATTTTTAGTGTATAAATTGTAAATGATTCTCTTGACCAAATTATTATAGTGTAACCTTGCAGGAATATTGATCATTCTAAAAACAATTCTTCTAAATATAATATCTAGGATCTCCTGGTTCAATACTTATCAAAACAACATGGAAATCTCATTTAAAGAATAGTGGTAAAGATTTGGATAAATATTAATTATCTCTTAACTTGTTTTATAAACAGAACATAAGACATGGAATAATGGCCCCCTATTGAGTTAATTATTCCCTTGTAATCAATGTCCAGAATCTCCATTGAATAGTATTGAGAGCATTCCACAATTAATAAATTCAAGAAATAAAAATTATCTTCACCATGAATATGCAGTTCTAGTAATTTTTAGGAAAAAATTAGGTTGTGATATATCCATAAGTTGGTTTGTGTGTATTCCTAAGGACTCTGACATAGCATCACATGTTTTTATGGATTCTTTTATGTAGTAAGGATTCATAACCATTATATATCCTAGATTGGTTCCTATATATAGCTTGGATTGGGTAACATTACATAGATTATAATCCTTACTTATAGGTATATCAAAATGAAAATGATCACAATTTTAATTAAATTATGTCAAAAAGAATGATAAACAATGTAATAGTTTCATGTGAAGAATATACATAATTGACAACCTATTTGTCATTGTTGACTTATTAGTATTTTTTTGAAACCTCTATTGTCTAGATATTTATGGGGATTTCATGTTTGTATTATTTATCTTTTTTATTTAATTATCAAAGAGTTCAAGAAAATTATAACGTGAAAAAATGTGAGAATAATATAATAAGTATAATAAGAAGTTATAATTAGAAATTTGAATGAAAGTAATAGTATAATATGTAGTTTAAATAAACAAATTGTATACAAAAATATTGAATAGAGTAAACAAAAATAAGTATAATAAGAAGTTATAACATACAGTTTGAATGTGAATTGTATACAAATTGTATACATAAATAATATACGTAAATAGTATAATAAGCATTTTAAATGAAATTATATAAATATTTTGTACAAAAATTGTATACCTAAATAGTATAATAATAAATTTGAATAAAAATATATGATTAATAGAGTAGAAAAGTACCTTTGGTTCCACTTGGAGAGGATGGATTGAATGCAAGCATGAACTCATCTAATACATGTATGAGTCGCCGAAGAACCCATAAGACTATGGTTTTAACTCCCAATGTTTTTGTCACCTGAAAGAAACTCTATATATTCAAAAATAACAATAGGAAATCATTTTTTCAAGGAGAACACATGAAAAATAAATATATATGAGGGAAAAATACCTTCTTCCAATCATTCCCCATGAATTCATTTACTTAGATTGCCTTTTGAGCATACATCATAGGAGAGATCTAGTACAACCATATCCACCAACCCTTGATTCCATCAATATGCTGATCATTTTTTACGTAGTTTCAATCCTATAATTTTCATCCAAAAAAGAATATTTCTACTTATACCATGTGATAGGACAAATCTACCCAACATAAACAAAATGAGCCATACAAATGTACTGAATGTGTTGGCGGTGATCATGTTTCTACCCATTTCTGAAATACAATGGAACATAAAAGAGATAAAAATTAGTGAAATTCTCTATGGAATAGTTCGGTAGAATCTTAATCTAAACTCACACCCTCCCATAAAAATACATGTTTTTCGATGTAGACAAAAATCCTCCATGTTTGAAACCAAGAAAAGATTACAAAATGTTTGATAACATAAGGCTTTGTTGAACATAATTCTGTATTTTTAATAGTAGTAAATTTATCTATACATATTGAAAACAACTGTACCTAGTTTTTTTCAATCAAGATACTTACTTTTAAAGAACCACTGCTATGATTATCCTATTTGAAAAGGATAAAAATAGTGAAGTTTTACAGTTTATGCTTTCAAATAAATTTAGGATAATATAATTAGTATTACCTAACTGTATAATATATACTTATCAACATATGGAAAAGCATAAAATATATAATTTCTTATTTAGAAGCATAACATAACTTTGATAAAAGTATAGATATTATATTATGTACATTAAATGATGGAATGATAGATTTGGATGCAAGAAGAAATGAAATGGCATAAGGAAAAAAATTTAATTATTAATTAGAGCCGATTTGGTAAAGTTCATTTACAATTTATCAAATTTAAAAAATAATATAGATTAAAAATTATAGAGATCTTAATGGTGTTTACTAAAAAATACATGAAAACTCAAAAAATAAAGCTAAGTTAACAATAAATAACAAACTAATAAAAGTAATTACAACATTGTATTATTTCATCTAAAAAAAATAATTCCAAAATAGGAAGAGTTAAAATCCTAGATGAAGTAATAAAATACTCATAAATACAAATAATTTAACAATAAATTAGAAACAAAACCAAATAGAAAAAAGTTACAACATAAAATTTTTCTTGTATTTAAATGTATTAAAAATGACTCGAGAAAACATGCATGTAATGTTGTTCTAACTACTATAAAAGAAACCTCATCAATTTATGAAAATGGAAATAGAAATTAAATAATTTCATACATGAAAAATTACCTAGAATCTTTGTTACCATTGTATTCAAATGATGGAGATGTGATAATGAAATGTAAATTAATGAATACATGTAAGCACATTGGGCCCCATTAAAATGATCATGCAACCTAAAATCAGTGAAAAAATTGTTAACAAAGGGTGAATAATAGTAGAAGGATTAATAAAAATAATATTAAGCATATAGGGATTTTAAATGAACCCATCACCATGTTGGAGGATACCGTTTTTACTGAAAAGGATAAAGAAATCAAAGTGAATTCAATAACCCTACAAAATAAACAATATAGATTAATAAAATTTTTTATAATAAAATGATTATAATAAGTTTTGAAATTTCATTGAAATTATTAGTTTTAACTGAGTATTGTCAAGAAAATACATGTAACTATTTTACAGAAAAGATTTTTGATATAGAAAGAAACCAAAACACTCCTATGAAAATATTATGAGAAAGAAATAATACATAAATGAGAAAATATATCATTAATGAGGAATGTAATCAGATTAGAAGAACTGAAATCAGCTTAAAAGAGATGATGCATTTAATTGGAAGAAAAAATAAAATAAAATTTATGAAAAAAAAATTATAAATATATAAAAATACAAAAAAAATTAGAATAGGAATAATTACCTAAATATTCTACTTCCCAATAAACAACTGACAAGACAAATAATCAGTTTGTGTATGCATGCATAATGTAAAATAATATATTTATAAATAAATTTTCTAAATCAAAAGGTAATTGAAAAAATGAATAACTAAATATAAAAATCAAAACATTAATGGATTCATCATTATAAAAAATAAAATGAATATAAAACAAAAATAACCTTTACGTGGTTATACACTTCACCCATTTTCATCGCATTTATGCATAATGGAGCTCCCATTGATGGTTAATATATATTAAATAAAAAATAAAATAATATGTGGACAAAAGTAAAAAAAATTAGAATATAGGAAAACAATATTACTAAAAAATTATAATCGAATGGGTTCTTTATATAATAGAGCTCCCATAGATACAGATGTAATGCTGGTTACTATAACTAAATAGGAAAGAGTACTATCTCCTAACTAATAATCAAGAAACCCACAACCACTATTTTAATATATAACATCATAATAAAAATAGGGATAAATAATCCGGGATCTAACCAGTGAAGGAATTACCTCATTATTTAGGGCTCTGAACAGTGGAGAATTTTCCTTAATCAGGGATTTGATAGGAACCATTTGATGAAAATCATTCAATAGTTCCATCATTCTCCATCTACAACACAGATTATTTGAGATCAATAAAAAACAAACTCAACATTATTATAGAATTATTTATTTGAAATAAAACCATAGAAACTCATAATTCAATAAAAAAACAGTTAAAACAAAGATAATCCTCATGAAAAAAATAACAAAATGAAAAGAAAAATCTAGGGTGAATGGAATATGCCGAAGGGGGAATTTGGGAAGGCTTTATTTCCATGGATGTGAAAAAACACGATGGAGCCAAATTGAGGAACCTCAGGCCTTGTCCATTTCCTGTGTGGGTAAACCATGAGTTATGATAGTCATTTTGGGATAGGCATTTGTAGTACAGGTGGTGTCAGAGAAGGCAGAGATGGAGAATTCCGAGCAGGCAGAGGCGGAGAAAGAATAGGTAGAGAAGGTGGAGCCGTTGATTTTCTCAGGATACCCAAAAGGGTCGTGTTTGGTGAATTAGATGGTGGTAAAAGATGAAACAAAAATCAAAACTGATAATTAGGGAATCAAGTTTCTTCGAAAACTCGATAGTGGTGCCAAATGTAGGATAAGTAAGGTGTCGAAGATGAAACGAGAATCTAAGTCAACAAGGGAGGCAGCAGTAACCTTAGGTTTAGGGGAGGGAAAGTGCACGTTGGAGAGAGTTATTCTGAGGGGAGGTAGACCTTGAATGAAATGGGATCATGTGCGAGAGATAGTTTTTTTCATGGGAGTGAATTTTGAAAAAACATGTTAAATGGGGAAGAGGGTGACATGGAAGAATATCTGGGTGATGCATATGAAAAAGTCACTAGGCTTTAGTATATATAGTTGATATATTCGATTCATTAATTTTTTTCAATATAAATCACTTATAAATATCATTTAACTATACAGATTCATTCTAAATTATTATTTATATCACATTATAAATATTACATTAATATTAAAATTTTATAATTCTCATTAAATACATTCATTTAAAATTTACCTATAATTAAACATATTCATTTCAAATTAATATTTTCTGTACCATAATATTTAAATTTATCAATAAATTTTATATTACGATTACAGTTTATATTTACCATTTATCAACATATATTAAATAATTTCATTTCTTTTATAATTTATTTTGGTAACATATCACCCAAATACATTTAACTATGAAAAATAATTTCAAATATGGTTAAATTTTGAATTTTTTAATACGAACTTATTAAATATAGAATTATGTATAATAAACATCAATTTAAATATTATTTCTAAAATAAATATAAATATATATAAAGTAGTAATCTTGTAAAAAAATATTTAAAATTAATTTATTCCATAATTTATCGTGTTATTATAGAATATAATTTAATTTTATAAAATATATTTCATGATAAAATATATCATTGTTTGTTTTGGTTTTGAAATAGGCTATTATTGAAATATTTATTTAGAAGAAAGATATATATATTAAAATTCACGTTGTTATATTCTACCCCTTGAATAAATTACATCCTCACAATTTCAATTTATATTATAGTTGAAAGAATATGAGGGTGTTCTTACTAAAGAAATAATATAATTACTAATCATTTATCTACTTTAAATTCTTGAGTAATACTTTTATTTTACCTCATAATTTATGTAGATTTTCATTTATCACCTCCATTTATGAAAAATACACTTTTCTAGTTATAAGACGGAAGGGTTTTTAGAAACAAAACTATATTAGCTTTATTTTTAAGATTCTGTTCTCAAGTAGATACTAAAACAAAAAATATTAAAATAATAATTGATAAAAATGTTAATTTGAAAAAAATAAACCATGAGTATCTTATCTATTTATACATTCATCTCACCAAAATATAACATGAATATCCCGATCACAACATTAATTTTTTTACTTCTCAAATTATATTCCCCAAATATATTAATATTTTTCCAAAATAAGATTAATTTACTTGATGTAAAAATAAATACTATCCTTAAGGTATACTAATACATCAATAATGTACTATTCCTAACCTATAAAGTTTTATAGACCAAGCTTTGATACTAAGTGTAACACACTAGACCTATACTCTTAGGTCTAGTGCTAAAAACACATACTCATTTACACACTATATTTGATATCAAAGAAGTATTCGAAACTTAAAATTTAAAATTACAAATTTGTTAACTAATTTTGAGTCACTACATTCCCAAGATCTTTTTTGGTCTATAAAATTAGAGATTTTTTTATTCTATTACAAATCCAATAAAAATACTATTTTATTTTTTAATAGAAATTTCACCAATAATATAAGTTCTTTGATTCTATTATATATTCACTTAGGATAAACCTCATAATCAATTAATGACTCTATAATGGTTCATACTCAATAATAAGCCCCATGAAAAACATTTAAAATCATAGGGTGAGAAAAAAAGATTAGTAAGTGTGTTTAAAAAAAATAAGTAACCCCATTTTATCTTTGAAATGATTAAAAAATAATTAAAAATATTTTCGTCAAAATAGAATACTTTGAGATTAATAAAAAAAATTAATAAAAAAAGAAACTTTTGATAAAAGAGTGAGTTTTTTAAAAACATTCATAAGTAATGATGACACATTTAAAACCTTTCTTTGAAAAAAATATAAAATACAGAATAAATCATTATATAAAAAACCTTCAAAACTATTTAAAATAAGAAATTCCACTTTAGATACAAACTTTTACTTTTGAAAAATATCATAATATTTCCTCATAAAATTAAATCAATTTATTTTAGGTTAAACTCTTTAAAATATTAGGTGGAAATATTTGAGCCCCCATTGAAAATTGAAGGCTATATAGGGACTACTTGTCACTTGGTAGACAAAGTTCCATTAAGGGTTTCAATTTGATCCCCATACCTTATCATCAATTACAATGACCAATTCCAAATTTTAATAAAATGTTTCATTTCATGATTTTTTTATCAAAATATTATTTTAAATACATTATTTTTATATCCTTAACATCAGTGTTGAAAATTAATTCAAAAAAGTAAAAAGATATAAAAATAAATGCATGGTTATTCGGTGAAAATTTAGAAAACAAATTTCATGAAATTCTCACTTAAAAAATAAAATAAAGGAATTTATTAGAAGAAACCTACAATTTATGGGAAAATAATTTAAATAAATTTCTAAATTAAATCATGATGTGAAATAGTTCTCAAAGTGAAAATTGTTTTTTGATAAAGATAAAGATAAAGAGGGAATATTAAATTATGATATAGAAAGGAAAATAACCCAACCCATAAAACAGATTTATTTTTAAATGATGTCTGAGATATAATGATTTAGACAGAAAATGAGTACATTAAAATATAATTGTAGAAGGTTTTTTAATGAAATAATCACCTTACCTCACACCCAATAACAAATGATAATAGAACCTTTTTAAACTCTATTTTACTGGTTTTCCTTAGCAACAACAACAAATTGTTTTATTAAAATGTGGGAGAAAGGTAACACAGAAAAAACAACAAGAAATCTGAATGCAAGGGAATTAAGGAGGTCTAAAATAGTGCAAACCAAGAGCATCCTCCTGAACAAGATCAACAAATTCTGAAGGAAGACTACTCATATTAGATAAAATAATCCGAGGATTGTTTTGATCACCCCTGGAGGCTAAAAAATCTGCCACTGTATTGCCTTCACGCCATGTATGTTGGACAGTCGCACCATTAGGAATGTATCAGATACACCTTCGAATGTAATATTAAATAGACCATGGGGTATTTTTCTTGTGCTCTATAGAATTATAAATCACTGTAGAGTCTGTTTCAATCAAGGATGGAGATAAATTAAAGCCCCTACAGATTTAAATCCCCTCAAGAAGAGCCTTAGCCCCCGCTATGATAGAGTCTCCTTGCCCGAAGAAGCTACTGAAAGCCGTGATAACAGAACTGTTGTTATCTCGGATGACTCCCCCTCCACTCATTATACCAAGAGCGCACGATCCATCAACATTTAGCTTATATTCACTGGTAGGTGGGTTCCAAATTACCCATTTTCCATGTTTCAGTCTACCATGCGCTTTCTGAGTAGAAGAAGATATTCTAGAAGCAGTGCTAAACATTGTCAGGATTTTACTTTCATTCCCTTGCTTTATCAAACATCCCAACTCCACTACCAGACATTTGAACTGGACCTGTATTGAAAGAAAGGAGCTCTGATTACCTTTGTGGCAGGATTTATTCCTAGCGCTCCATAAAGTCCAGCAACCCGCAACCATTAGCATAGACCGGGCCTTTCGGTCATGCTCATTCAAGCCAGAACCGAGAGAGTCGTTAAGAAGGAAATCAAAACCATATTCATGATGAATATCAATACCAACAAGGATACCCAGGAAGCTCCACACCATTGTATCTAATTCACTCGAAAAAAATAAATGCTTTACCATTTCAGAACTTGCGGACTTGTAACACAAACATTTCGACACTATCTGAACACCCCTCCTACAGACCAGGTCATCCATCAGAATATAGTTGTTATAAATCCTCCACAGAAAGAAATTGTATTTAACATGAATCTATTTACACCAATATACATTCATAACATTGTTTCCACCATTTAAAGAAGTCAGAGTCATTCTGTAACTCTTAGCTGAAAATACCCCCGTGGGAGAATTTGTAAAAACCAGACGATCAGCACTTACAGTGAGGTCGATGCTGTCAAAAATATCATGTTTCTGATTATTAAGAATGACATGAATGAAATATAGGTAAAGACTTGCTTGGGAAAAGTCAGATTAGGCGTAGGAGAAGCAGGAAAGCCAATGATCAAACCATACCAATTAATATACCAAAAATTGATATCACCCCTTTCCACGATCCACTGGGAATACAAATTGAGAGTTGGAATGTGCTCACAAAGTGTCCTCCATAGCCAAGAGATATTAACCCTCAGAACATCCAATTTGGTCCCATATTTCATTCTAATAAACATACTCTATAAGGTATCACCATTAAGGACTTCCCAAACTAACTTTGCTTGAAGATAGTGCATAGAGCCTTCCACACTACGGAGATTAATACCCCCATTATTCACCGGCCTAGCCTTTTGTTTACACAACAACCAGTGGTATCTTCCTTCTCCATGAGAATCCCAGATAAAATATGTCATGTTCATTTCAATATTTCTCAAAATCACATTAGGAACTTTGAGAACTGAAATAATGTGCATAGGGATTGAAGATAGAACACAATTAACTAGGGTAATACAACCTGCAAAAGACAGAAAAAGGTTCTTCCAATTGTTGATCTTACTGATAATTTTATTAAAAATCCCTCCACAGTGTCGAATTCTCAATCTTCTTGGAGATAATGGAGCTCCAAGATATTCCAAATGAAATTGTCTTCTCTTGATACCCAGAACATCTTCCATTTTTCGTATCTTCCTTTCTAAACATGACCTTGGAAAATACATATTACTCTTATCATAATTTATTTTCTCACCACTCCATTTATTGTACTCTTACATAACCTTTTAAAGATTTCTAATAGATCTACATCCTCCATTAATGAAAAAGATCATGCCATCCACATAGAGCAGGTGAGATATTCCATTGGTTTGATTCTTGCATTTAAAAGTTTGAATGTTTCCATTGCTGATCTGGTTATCCAGGAGTTTACTAAGGGGGTCCTGAACCATAATAAAAAGACTAGGAGAAAGAGGATCACCTTGTCTAAGGCCCCAAACAGATTTGAAGAAACCAGTTCTCTTACCCATCAGTGATATTGAGAACCAGGGAGAGCTAAAGCATTTGAAAAATAAGTCCCGCACCCAATTGGAAAAACACATACAACCCATAACCTTGAGAATATACCCCCATTCCATCCTATCATAATATTTATCCATATCAATCTGGATTTCCACGTTCAAACCATGAATTTTTTTGTTGATATGCACAAGAAGTTCCTGATAAATACAAATGGCTGCTTGTGGGGACCTTCCTTTAATAAAGCAATGTTGCTCGTTGGCCACCCAATATTTCATGAATATTTCCACTTGCCTGTTAATAATAGTATGCAGGATTCTATAAGAAACATTACACATACTTATTAGCCGAAGTTGATTGAAAGATGATTGGTCTTTCACTTTTGGAATCAGAATGAGCTTGGTTGAACAGAACACCCTCGGAAGAGGCCCCCCATGGAAAAATCCTAAATCTATTCAATCAAATCCTCTTTAATAATTTCCCAAGAGACCACATAGAAATATGCAGGGAACCTATCAGGGCCGGGTGAACTATTCTGGTTTAGCGACTTAATAGCTTCAAATATTTCTTACTCCTCAGGAATGTCCCTCAAAAAATCATTTACATCATTGGGTACCACCTGAGGAATACCCTCAAAGAGCTCAGATAGACCATGAGGATAACCATCCTGCATACATGGGTTAACATCAACAAGAAAAGATTTAAAATAGTTTTCATCCATACCTCCAATAATCTCTGGATCATTAGAAAAGGTTCCATTTTCCAGGAGAATATTTGGTATGATTCCTCACCTTTTTTCTTTGATACATGCATGAAAGAATGCTGTATTTTTATCCCCTTCTTTAAGCTAGGTCACCTAGCTTTGTCTTGAACAACCCTTTCTTTTTCTAGAATAATTTCATTAAGGAATTCCTTCTTATTAACAAGGTTCATAAAAAACTCCTCATCCCAATCATCTTCAAGATCATATTCGATGCGCTCAATTTAATTTTTAAGATTATCCAGATTTGCAAAATGGTCTGGTTTCTGCTTATACCAGTTTTGAAGATCCACCTTCAATCGTTTGAGCTTGTCTTGGAATCTAGTCCAAGATCTCCCCTGTATTGGTTTACACCATGAATTTTTTGCCACTTCATGATATGTTTGATAATCACCCCACTTCTTAGAATAGAAGAAACAATACTTGTCTGCCCTGCTAATTACCATCCATAAGATTAACGGAGAATGATCCGAAATGGCTCGAATAAGATGATTAACTCTAGCATCCATAAAGCCAAAAAAATCTTGAAGATTACCTGGAATAAAATCTAGCCGACACCAGGTTTGACGCATGCCTTTTTGGTTGTTACACCATGTATATTTGTCTTCTCTGTAGCCCAAATCCAAAAGGCATGCCTTGGCCACAAAGGAGACAAAATCTTAAAGATATCTCCTTGGATAAGAAAATCCACCTTTCTTCTCTGAATCATCCATTATGGTGTTAAAATATCCTCCCACAAACCAAGACAACTCACCTGCATTGAAGGATTCCAAGTCCAACCATAGGATCTCTCTTTCTCTTCGATCACATTTCGCATAAAAAAGGTGAATAAAATACAATGCCCTCCATAACTGACGGTAGTCGTGATATGTTGTTCCGAGACATTAAATCTATCAACAGTAATTGAGGAATCCCAGAAGATCCCAATATGGTGATTCAAAAGGTCCCCATACAAATAGGAACGTAAACCAATCCTTCGAGAGAAAACCACTATTCTGGAATTGTTCTTCTTTGGCTCAAGAACAACCAATAGAGATAAATTATTCCATCTAATTTCATTAGATCAATAATCAGTCTTAACCCGTGCCCGAAGACCATGGGAATTCCATATCATTGTAGAGATCATTTGGAACGAAGATCCCTGGTTTTGGCCCCGTGTGAAAGAGAACTCATGATTAAAGGAGATAAACCTGACATCTTGCATCTCTATTTAGATCTTGTACATACTCCATTTTAATTCGAAGCTGAAGTTGTGAAACACAAGTCCATAACCTTTTGTTTATGTTGTAAGATGATGAATCTATTTAATATAGGGATTGGGGAGGCCGTGACCAATTCTATTTCCCGAAAAGGGAGACTTGCAGAAGAAACCTCTAAAACAGGCATTGGCTTGATAACTTCATGATGCGGTGGTGAGTCCCCAAACCTAGTCCTGTCCTTCCTCAGTCTTGTAGAAAAGTGAGAAATATTCAAATTGACCATCTCTGATGTGGAGAAACAATGGATACCTATATTAACCGAGGGAGAATTCAAGATTCCATGATTAAAACAAATCTTATAATTCCCATAAAAAACATAGATTTCTTAGTATTTTAGTATTTTTTATCTTATATTATACAATTATATCTATTTATAATAAATAATTTAAATTTTTTATTATTTGTACTATAATTATTTTATCTATTTATTTATTATTTTAGTCTATTATTTATTTTTCACCACCAATTTTCTATATTTTTATAATTCTTATATATATATATATATATTAAATATATTCCATTCCTGAAATATTATCAATATAATACTCCTACAATTATTATTATATTATGCATATTTGAATTAAATTATTATTTTTATCCTATAATATAGTTTATATTAATGTTAAAATTTTATTATCATAATTGAATATATTCATTTCAAATTTACATATAATTATACTTATTCATTTAAAACTACTTTTTTATAAATTATAATATTTATATTTCTAAATAATTCTAATATTTCTATTAAAAGTTATGTTAATTGTAATGCCTTGAGTTTTTATAAACCCATTTTTTAATAAATTAAATTTCTTTAATGTATTGTGTTATACTATACACCAAGTTAATCTTGTTCTACACACAACACCAACTTAGCTTTGTTACATGGAACACTATATGATCCCAAACATCATGGAGGCATGTCCTTGTTTAAATTTTGGTTTGAATATATTATTTTGGTCAAATGAAATTTTTTTCTGGGTATATGAGGGGCCTTAGGGGTGTTGGGGGGGGGGGGGGGTTGGGACGTGAAATTAAGGACAACCGGGCCAAACGGTGTAAGGATCTTGGTTGGCACAAGCTTAAGTAAACCGTGCGGCCTTCCCAGGAAAACTATTTAGCCCAAGATAGAGGCTATCTACATGGTTGGAGCACGGTTATAAAACCATGTGGACTACCTTGGTAACCATGCGACCCATCTCTCATTGGATGGTGTCTTGTGCATGGTTTTTCAAACTGTGTGGGTAAACCGTGGGCCCAGTAAATTTTGTAAAAATTACAAAATTTCCATTATGGGTTTTTTATGTTCTACATGAGTTTTCCTTCAATTCTCTCCCTCTAAACCCCCGTGAAGAGAATGTACCATTAAGGGATTCCAAGGGTGATTCTCATTCATCTCTAGGTTGTTAGGAGTGCCACCAGTTATGGGTAGAATCTCCAGATAAATCTAATACTCTCATGTCCCCTCTTTTCTAGATTAGGGTTTGTATCTTGGGTGATCTTTTTGTGAATATATAAAACACTTATTTACCTATGTAATCAATTTTGAAGATTAAAGTTTTGTTTGAATCTGGATATAATAACACGTTTAAGAGTGAATTTATCTTAAGATTAGAGGTAAGTGGTCTACAATTTATATCCCATAGTTTCATTGTAGATTTGTACATCTTCGATTTTGTTCTTGGTTATCTATTATGGTGATTTTGATTAATTTAGTGATATTTAATAAAATGTGTGTCTAAATGATGAATAGAAACCCTGATTGTCCCCATGGGATGCATCGAGGATAATTTTTCTAATTTAGGGCCACCCATTGGGTGCGCCAATATGCTTAGACATGGAAATTGGTTATGTAAATGCATGGTGATTATGGGATAAAGTAAATCCCTTTTGGATTATGTTGATATGTTTAATAGAAGTAAAAAATGGAATATTGGTAGTGTTTCTAGATTTGGTAATGGGTTAAGGGGGTTATTTTCCAAGACATAGGAATGAGTTAATTGGGTTAATTGATATTGTGACATGTGGCTTATGTATTATGTTAGAAATACATAAGAGAGTTAGTGCATATGAAATGGTGAATAGGTTAAATTAGTAACAATATGTGAAATAAGAAATATGGTAAATAGTATTTCATAATGGAAATGATGAATATGTGGAATGGGTTGATATAAGGGAATTATCGAATATGCATAGTGATGTAGGCATGAGAATGAGAATTGGGACAAATGGGATAAGTAATGTAACTGGAAAATGTGTTAATGAGTTATGGAATAATGTTAATTCCCATGTTGATTTTTATTAATTATGATTGTTATATATATTTTTTGTGTTTTCTTGTGATATGATATGTGTGTGATGAAAAGATGAATAAACATGTGCACATGGCTTGAGGTGTGGGATAAAGGATTGAGGCTCCTCCTACAGGTCGAGTTGGACTGATTCTCTAACTCCACCCATAATATACCTGTTAGGGAAGTGGACAAAGCTCTATTCCCATAATGGTTTCATTCCACCTAGACCAAGGCTTTGAGGTGAGTATATTTTGATGATGTAATGTATTATCCCTAGTGATATGGGGACTTGACTTATTCCCTTATGGATAATGATATATACTATGAACATTTAGGTGAATTATGTAAATGACTAATCCATGGATTACATGTTGATGATGAATTAAGTAATGAAGAAGATGCACATAATGAATTTGGAACTATAGATAGTAATATTTAAGTAAAGATTGTTAACTAGTATCCCAAACTGTATTTTATTTACTTATAATTTATTTATTACCTCCATGAAAAATATATTTAGACTAGATATTTTGTATATGCCGTTTGTGGTGGCCTACTGAGTTGTACTTATACCATGCTTAGGCCTCCATTGGGTACTCGAGTAGATTTCATGATAGCTGGTTAAGAAATGGGAAAGGTCCCTATTTTTAAGAGTTGAGTCATGTTTGAGAAGTACATAGATGAGGTTCCAGACTTAGAGTCATGAAAGTTTTGGTGATTCTACCATTTTCTTTATTTTGGGTTTTTTTCACTTGGCATTGTAGCATGAAATAACAAATTTACTGTTGCTTGTGGTTTTAACCAGTTTTTGGAAATGGTTATTTATACATGTTCATTGATTTATCAATTTTATTTATGTTATTATATTTGTTTTATACTCTAGATTACTATGCTAGAGGGGTTATAGTCTCCCCATGTGACTTTTTAACACTTGCTACTAGTCGGAATCCTCTGGCGCATGAGGAGGCATGATTGAGGTCATGTGGTGAACCAACTCAGGGAATGAGTTTATTGGTTCCTGAGTTGAGGACATTAAAAAGTGGTATCATAGGAGGTATTTTTTGTGATGTAAAATTTTCAGATGGTAGAAATGAGGTTAGAAAGGTGTAGAGCCTTAGTAATGATCTCGTTCTTAGGAGTAGGTAACCCATGTATGAGTGAAAATCCAAGTCACCCAGGGTGTTAATTATTGTTATTATTGAGTGCTATCGAATTTTATGATATTTCACCATTGGGTGATGCACATGTCGTGTGATACGGTAGTTTTATGATATTTTTCACATGACCATAATGGAACATGTTTGTTCACTCATGAAGCAATCTAGGCACCTACGTATATTAGTGACATGCATCATGGTAGGCATGCACACATGACGGGTGTGTGGGACATAAAGGATAGGATGCATTTTATTTTCATGAAATTGATAAAAATGGTGTCGAATGAAATGAAAAAATGGGAAAAATGTGAAGAAAAATGTTAAAAAATGATTAAATAATTGTTCTTGATAAGGTTTGTAAGTGAATTAAAATTTTATCGAAGTAATTTGTGATATGGGAATAGTTTTTGAAATGGTGTAAAAGGTAAGGATCATTAAATTGTGAGTTAGTTACCCTAGGTTAACTGTGGTCCTTGGTAAGGATGTTATAGGTTAGTGTTCTAGGTATGATAATACATGTTTGGATAGTGTATGAAAAATGTTTTGTTTGTTGGTAGTGGTTAAAATTTCATTTCTTAAGAATATTTATGGTTCTTATTATAAAGTTCATATTTGGCATTGTAGAGAAATTACACTATGAAGATGTGTGTCGGTTGGGTGATAAGAGGATGTTTCGGAGAATGATCCACCAGTAGTGGAGAAATATGATCTAGTGGTAAAAGATAATAGGGAAGAGAAGATACGTGAGAACTTTTCTTGTTTTATGTAGATTATGGAACATGACCCAGGGTGGGTTACACCATGTATGGTTGAGCTAACTAGGGTGTTTCAGCTGCATCACTCCCGACCTTTACCAGAGAGGGTGGGCCAGAGGTAGCCGAGTTCTTGATAGAGTCTTTCTAGATGATTATTGATCATAGAGAGAATCCTTATAAGAATAGTATCATGTTAGTAGACTATATGTTGAGAGGTTATGAAAAGTGTTAGTAATAAATTATGGTTTATAAATAGGAGGCTGAATGAATGGTATAGAAATATTTTTAGGAAATGTTTCTGGAATACTACTACCTAGAGAGCTTGAGGTAGCAGAAGGGTAAGAAGTTTATGAGTGTGACACATAAGGTTTTATTAGTGATGGATTATTATAGTTTTCACTAACTTTCACCGATTCGTTTCATTGTTGGTAGGAGATGAGGTGACTATAGTAAAATGCACCCAGGATGGGATTAGGCACGAGATTAGGGCACAAGTGAATATCTTAAATCTAAAGAGGTTTAAATAGGTAGTCGACTAGACCATTATCTCAGAAGGAAACATGAAGGGAGATTAAGGTGGTGGACTTGTGGTGCCAATCAGGCGGACAAGTGGTGTAGCTTCCCATAGAAAGAAGCATCATTTTGGGAATTTAAAACAAGGAGAAAGTGCACAGAGCAGTCAGAAGAGAGGGATTGTCCCTCTGGGTGGTGATCAGGTGTTCTGTTACCAGTGTGTTAGGCTAGGGAACATGTGGGGCCAGTTTTCCCGACAACCATTTGAGTGACGGTTGGGTGACATATTTGAAAATATAAAAAGGTTCTCAAAGAATCCTCGATATCCTAAAAAATGGAGGTTATAGGAAAATCATGAGTGAGGGAAGGGGGTAAATCACCACGTATCTAGTAGGTAGTTGGAGCTCCAAGTGTCATACCGGTATGAGTGGTGGACGTGGAACAATGAAGAGAGATCGTTCATACCACCATGGGAGTGCAGTGTTGGGTACTTAGGCTTAAACCAGAGGTAGAGGGGAATGACATCCTCATGGAATTTATTTATCACCTGGAGGTGGAGAGGCTATACCATCTACCATTCGAGGTAAGATTATTGTATATTTCACGCTCTCTGGTGATTCATTTGACACTTATTCTACATGTTATTTTATTTTTACATAGTTCATAGTTGTTTTTGTCTTAATTGTGGAAGGTTCATGTGGGGTTATGTCAATTGAAACTCCATTGGGGGTGAAATTTGAAGATATCAGGTAATCTAAGGGTTGTGATTTAGAGTTTGGTGGACATCATTTTCTATGGAACCAATTTTTCCTTGAGATTTAATGTTTTTAACTAATTATGGTTATGGAATGGATGGTGTTGTATCAAGACCATATCTACTATTACCAGCATTGATTAATGTTCAATTCTCTTGATAAATACACTTAAATCCTTCATGTTGAGTGGGATGTTCGAGTAGGTCGTACCTAGAAAATTTTCCAGAATTTGGAAGAAAACAAATCCCAAGTTTATTGTATTGTTCTAGGTAAATGAGGATGAGAGAAACCATCCTTACCTCCCATTTTTATCACTTATAGGATTTGTATTTTGAGTACTTCTTAGGGATACCACCTGAGATTGATGATGAGTTTACGATTGAGTTGAAGCTAGGGGTATAACTGGTTTCCATTATTCCATATTGAATGGTACCAATAGAACTTCGAAAAAATAAGTTTTAACTAGAAGAGTTTGAGAGAAGGGGGTTCATTAGTCCCTGTATTCCACCTTGGGGATATCCCATGCTATTTTACAAGAAGGCAGATTGATCATTGGGGTTATGCATTGACTATAGAAAGTTGATTCAGATTACAGTTAAGAATCTACACTTGCTTCCCAGGATTGATGACTTTTTTAAGAAACTAAGGGGAAATTCAGTGTTCTCCAAGATCGATTTGAGATTGGGATACCATCATTTGAGTGTTATTCCTTTTAACATTCATCAAACATCTTTCAATAGATGTATTCATGTATTTAATGAACTAGATATTTACCCATACTTGGATGTGTTCATAGTTGTCTTCATTGATGATATCTTGGTGTACTCTAGAACTCATAATGATCATTCCAAAAATATTGACATTGTATTATGTAAACTAAGAGAGAACAATATTTATTCCAAGATATCAAAATTTCAGTTCACAATTGGTAAATTTCATTGCTAAGGTCACATCATTTTTTTATTCAGGTGTGTTGGTATATCCAGAGAAGGTGTTGCATGTGGTGTATTGGGAACAACCCAACAATGTTTATGATGTTTGAAGATTTCTAGGATTGTCCAGTTATTACCAAAGGTTCATTAGAGATTTATCTTATTGGAAATTCCACTATCAAGATTAACCAAGAATGTAGTTATGTTTGAGTGGTCAGAGACATGTGAGAATGATTTTCAAGAGTTGAAGAAGTTGTTAACTACCACACCAATCCCGATCTTACCTGAACCTGGTAGAAGATACACCTTTTTTTGTGATGCATCAAGTGTTGTACTTGGGGTAGTGTTGATGCAAGATGTCCAGGTTATAGAATATAGGTCAATAGAGTTGAGGACTCATGAAAGAAATTACCCTACTCATGATATTGAGCTAGATGTTGTGGTTAATTACTTAAAGTGTTGGATTCATTACATGTTGGAATAGAGATTCATGGTATTTACGGATCCTAAAAGTCTCAAGTACATCTTCTATCAGTGGGATTTGAATCTTAGGAAGTGAAGGTGGGTTGAGTACCTACATTCCTTTGATTTCAAGTTGGTTTATGCACCAGGAAAAGGGAACCATGTTGGTGATGATCTGAGATAGAAGACTCAGAATCAACTGGTTTAGGAATCCAAATTCGAGTGGAGAATGATGGAATTATTTGTTGAGATGCACCTGGAGGTGAAATATGGGAATGAAAAAGTGAACCTTTAATCTATAGAAGTTGATTCCATATTTTTTTGAGCAGGGTCATGGAGATCCAACTAGAGGATCTGGAGTGTTTGGAAATGAAGGAAAGTATTAAAGGTAGGGAACCACCTTCTAGTTGGGTTATTGTTTATGATGGGATTATAAGTGTTTGTGGCCATGTAGTTTTTCATGTGTGTATTCAAGAAGATTTTATGTGTGATTTCTATGAATAAAAGTGGGAAGTGAATCCTGGTATAACTGAGATATATCATTATCTTTATAGGAAGTATTTTCATTCAAGAATAAAGAAAGATGTAATGGGTTTTTTGGAATGATTCCTTACATGAAGTCATGGGAAGTTTGAGAAAAATCTCCCAGGTGGTTTGTTATAGACATTTCCCATTCCATAATTTAATTAGAATGACATAATGGTGGAATTTATAGTGGGTATTTTGAGGAAACCTCAGAATAATGATGTAGTTTGGGTGGTTGTGGATCAGTCGACTAAGGTGGACCATTTCTTAAAAATATAGGGGACCTACACAATTGATCTTTTAGTTAGGTTATAAGTTCTAGAAATATTGTGCTTTCATGGTGTGCTAATAACCTTAGTTTTTTTTATCATGACACGTGTTTCACATAGTTCTTCTGGTAGGGATTACTAAAGGTTCTTGGTACCCATGTGTTTTTGAGTACAAATTATTACCCGCAGATAGACGAGCAGTCAGAGAATACAATTCAAGTGTTGGAGGAAATATTGAGATCTTTTGTTCTAGATTTTGGTATTTCATGGTAAAAAAATTTATCAATTTTTGATTTTTCTTACAACAAAAAATTTTAGGCTATAATTAAGATGGAACCTTTTGAGGCACTCTATGAGAGACCATGTAGATCTTCATTGAGTTGGTTAGAATATGGAGAGTCAGAGATGATGGGATTGAGTCTCATGAAAGAGATTTCAGAAAAGGTTTGATTAATTAATAAGTGCATGAAAATGGCTCAAATTAAGAAGAAGTAATATGTAGATCGGTGTCATATACCTCTTGAATTTATTTTGGGTGACAGTTTGTTTCTTCATGTGTCTCCAAGGTTGGATCTTTATCAACTTTGGAAACAAGGAAAGTTTGTTCCTAGGTTTGTGGGCCCATTTGAGATCTTGGAGAGTATCAGACCAATGTCTACCGATTGGCAGTTCTCTAGTGGTATCGTGTCTTGTACAACATTTTCCAAGTATTACAACGTCGATAGTATCACCCTAATCTATCTAATGTGATAAATGTTGAGGATGTATAGGTTGAGGATGATGTGTCATTTGAGGAGAATTTGGTTTGTATTGTGGATCTTAGCGAGAAGATATCACGAGGAAAGATAGTGCCCTTATTTCAACTTTTATGGAGGCATGGAAACATTCAGCAAGAAGCTTGGGGGTGCGAGTCAGATATGCGGGCCTAATAGACATATCTATTTTCTCCATAAACTCAGTAACACTCGGGAAGAGGATCTCAGGGATGAGACTTTATAAGGTGGGGAGGTTATAAGATCCCTAATGCCGTGGATGTATTTATTTGTTTAAATATTGTTTCAATATATTGTTTTACACCAATTAAATGTTTTCTGGGTGTATAAGTGGACTTAGGGGGTGTTCTGAGGAGTTTTGGACATGTAATGAAGGACAACCAAGAAATACTATAAAATGAACATGGTTGGATCACAGTTAAGTGAACCATATGAACATACTAAAGAAACTTTTCACCCTTACAGCATGGTTAGAAAACTGTGTGAACTGCCTTGGTAACTGTGCAACCCATATCCCCATGGATAGTTTCTTGAACATGGTTTGTGAATGTTTTTTCAAACCGTGTAGGTAAACCATGCGACCCAGTAATGTTGGGAAAAATTACAAAATTTCCATTATGGTATTTTTATATTCTACATGTTTCTCCCACATTATCTCTTTCTCCACCCTAGTTAGGAACAAGGGCCCTCAAGATCTTCTAAGGGTGTTTATACTTGATATCTAGGTCATTTGGAGAACCTATGGTTGCCGATCAAAGATCTGTGTAAGTTTAATCCTCTCATATACCCTTTTTATGGATTAGCGTTTGTTTCTTGTGTGATCTCCATTTGAATCATTAAAACCATTATTTTCTTGTGGAATCTAGGATGATGCTTAAACTGGTGTTTGAAACAAGATCAATGTCCACGTTTAGGAGTGATTTCATAAATGAATTTGTGGTAGGTGGTGTAAAAGTTATATCCTATAGTTTCCTTGTAGATTTGTTCATGTTCAATTATGTTATTGGTTATCTCTTATTGTTCTTTTGATGCCTTTAGTGAGATTTGACAAAATGGGGGTCAAAATGATGAATAGAAACCATCATGGTCCCCAAGGGACACATTAAGGATTATTTAAATGATTTAGGGCCACCCATGGGGTACATCGATATTCCCAGACCTAGAAATTTCATAAGTAAACGCAAGGTCATTGTGTGATGACGTTGAGCCCTTGTTGAGTATGTTTATATGTTTAATAGATGTGAAAATGGAATATTGGTAGTGTGTCTATATTTGGTAAAGGATTAATGGGGATTTTGGCATGACAAAAAAATGATTTAATTGGGTTAATTGAGATTGGGACATGTTGATTATGAATTATGTTAGAAATACCTAAAAGAGTTGGTGTATCTGAAAAGGTGAATAGGTTAAATTAGTAATCATATGTGAAATGAGAAATAGGTTAAATTTGATTTCATAAGTGAATTGATGAATATGTGAAATGGTTTATTATAAGGGAATTATTGAATATTCTTAGTAATCTATTCATGAGATTTAGAATTGGGATAAATGAACTAAGTAATGTAAATGGAAAAGGTTTTAATGGGTTGTGGCATAATGTTAATTACCATGTTGATTGTTATATATATTTGTTATTTTTAGTTGTTATATGGTTTATTTGTGGTGAAAGGATGAATAAGCATGTGCACATGGATTGAGGCATGGGATAAAGGACTGAGTCTCTTCTCATGGGTTGAGTTGGAATGATGCTATAAATCCGCACACAATGCACGTGTTAAAAAAGGGGAAAATCTCTATTCCCCTAACAGTAGGTTCCACCCAGGCCAAGGCTTCTAGGTGAGGACATTGTAATATAGTGATGCATTATCCATAGTGAGATATGGATATGTTTTATTCCATTATGAAGAAGGATAAATTCCACGAACCTTTGTGTGATTTATGTAAATGCCTAACCCATTGATTACATGTTGATAATTAACTATGTATTAATGAATATGCACATAATGAATTTGTAACTACATTTAGTAGTAGTTAAGTAAATATTATTAACTTGTTGCTTGAACTATCTTTTATTTACACGTCATTTATTTATTACCTGAATGCACTATCTATTTAAACTGGATATTTTTTAGACGCCATTGGTGGTGGCCAACTGATTTGTAATCAAACTCTTTTTAGGCCGCCATTGGGTACCTGCGAATATTTCATGATTGTTGGTTAGGGAAAGGGAAAGGGCCCTATTCTTGGGAGTTGAGTCATGTTTGAGAGGTACATGGATGAGGTTCAAAACATAGATCTAGGACCATTTTGGGGATACCACTGTTGTATTTATTTTGGGATTTTTCACTTATCACTATAGAGTGACATGGAAAATTTACTATTGGTTGGGGTTTGTACCTAGTATTTGGAAAATGTTATTTATGCATGTTCATTGATTATTATATATTTTTTCCTCTATTTTATCTATTTTATGCTTTGGATTACTCCAGTCTAGTTTGTAGTTTATCCTCATGTGCATTTTAAAACATCTTTTCTAGTAAAAAATCTCTAGCATATTGGGAAGTGCGCTTGAGGTAATGTGGCTACCCGACTCAGGGCACCAGTTTCGTGCCTCCTAGGTTGGGGACATTATAAACACTGCATTTATATAAAACATCATTTTATTATTGTAATTATTTAAAGAAGACAATTATAACCTAACTATTTGAATTATGGGTACAAACATGACTAATTTATTTATGAAAAGATGGTTTACACATGTATATATAATTAATTTATCGGTGACCAATTAATTATGAAAATATAAATCCATTTGAATATAAATGGATTTTTTTTTTCTGAAATACTATTTAATTGTTCAAAAGATTGTTTTATACAAATAAGTAAAAAAATACATAGTTTTGGATTATATTAATGAAATATATAATATATTCAGTCTAATGTTTAATATTTGTTATGTGTGTTTTTGAGACATGATATGAGGACAAATCCAATTTTACTCAAAAAAGATGTATTTTTCTAAAAGGACAATCTTGTCATATTTTCATGGAACACTTGTTTCAAATAAATGTTTTTAAAGTTTTATAAATTATATTTGAAAAAATAAATTTCTTATTTGAAAAAGGGTTATCAAAAATTACTTTGGTGGAATTTTTGTTATTTTTCTGATAAGTTTCATTTTGTATGAAAAGTAAATGTATTCCATTTTAATTGAAAACTCACATTTTTGTCTAAACAGTTTATAATGTTAAATTATTTTTTTAAATTGGGTTTTAAGTAAAATTAGATCAATAATTCATCTATTAATACAATGAAGTTCATTTGAGTCTTTTTCACTTTGAATTTGGATATAAAAACATTCCAATCTTTTGAATGTTTTCACATTAAAGACCCGTTTTCTCGTCCCGTCAATGGGATTAATTTAAAATTAATTTTATCCAAATATGTGTTTTGAATTTTGAAAAATAGATTCCAAATTTTCAATCATAAGTTAATTATTTAGTAAACATGTATCTTTTCTTTTTAGACAATATGAATAGTAATATTAATAATTTCTATTACCATAGTTATGGGTAAATTAAGTAATTAAGAGTAAAAATTATAATATAAATATTATAAAACTACCATAAAACATTTAAAAATATTATCGGATGAATTTATTTAAAACATTAACACCTATGGTTCTAAATTTATTTTTTAATGGAAACTTTTCCAAGAAAATGATTGGGATATTATTAAAATTAAAGGGAGTGACAAAATATCCCACTATTAGTTTTAATAAGAATAATATTTTTAATATGGTGATAAATAGAAGATATTAACACATATATATATTCTTTTTAAATATAAAAGGTTTATATAAATCATGGATTTTTTTTTATGTTTTAGTGAAACAATAATTATCGTAAATAATTACACAATGATGATGCACTAATTAATTAATTAGTGAAACACCCAATTAAGTGATGTTAAAAATATTAAAAGAAATATAATGTAATTTAACTAATTTTATTTTCAAATTTTATAGGTGAATTTTACATATTATTAGTATATAATATCTAGTGGTTCGAATTTATCTTGTTTTATTTATTTTTGTAAAGTCAATGTAATGAATAGTGTCAAAATTTACACTAATGATCTTTTTTGAAAATAATATTTTATTAATTTATTAAAAAATCATAAAATTATTAAATATTTAAAAATCGTAGAAATTATTTTCTAAAATATTATAAATTTTACATTTATGGTTCAATTTAAACGTTATAAGTAAAAATATCCACCTTTTAATATTGAAGATTTTATTATTGTAGTTAAAATTAAAATATGTTAACTAAGGGTTAATCAAAATGATATGCTTTAAAATTAAATAAAACTTGTCTAAATTATATTTTTTTGATGGTATTAAAAATATATCACACATTATATTTTAATAACTTACCATTAATAGGTATTTGGATTGAGATTAAATTTATTATAATTTAATCTTTTGAGAAATTCCAAATGTTCCCCTCATCTTCATTATAAAAGTACACCACCTCAATCATCTAATTTCACCATTTTGAGTCTTTTTTCTATAAAAATATATATAAAATTATCTTCTCAGAATCCCTATACACATAATATTGGTGATGGTCTTCCCAAAGGACCAACTCTAGAGTCATTTAGAGGAGATCTAAATGACCCATTTTGAGGAAGATGCAATCGTTCTAACTAATCACTCTATTTTTCTAATGTTCTATACCACCTATAAATCTATGATATATATAAAAAATTAATAAAGTCATAACAATAAATATAATAAATTTTTATAATTATTTTTAACACACCACTACACAACCCCTTTCCCATCAAATAAGAAGTGAATGTATCACTTGTGCGTTCGTACGAGTTACCGTCTCCATGCAGCGATGCAATTAATTTTCCATCACCATATTTTATGTGTGGTAATTTTGATGGTTTTAATGTATATATATTAAATTTATGACATAATTATACTTATTTTATTTTAATATCATATCTAACGTTTTACCACCTAATCTTTTGGGAAATGATAACGTCGCTCGTGCGTACGTATGACTTACCATCTCCACGATGCGATGTAATAAACTTTTCATCTATATTTCACATGGGTGGTAATAAGGATACATTTTTTGAATATATATGATATGTATTACATAATAATGATTTTTTAAATGATTATACCATGATTGATGTATAAGGACAAGGACTATCGAACCGAAACATGCTTGGAAAAAGAAGCAGATATCACCAAAAACATTGATTTTAATTATTAATAAATGGGTGATAAGATGTTATAAAAAATCATAAAAAGGTATGATTGATATATGGTTATGGAATAAATTTATAATAAATCCTATTTATTATACTAGAGGTTCTAAAGTGAACAAGGAAATGAGATACTTGAGGAAAGATATTTTTATCTCACTTTTATTTCTATGGGACACATGCCATATACACTACTTGTTTCTTTTGTGTGTGGTATATACTGACCAGAAATGTATTTTATGAGTATTATAATTAATCTTATGGTATTTTCATATCTATATAATTTTTTTTCTTTCATGGTTCATATGATTCTACTGATTCTAAAGTATTAATGGTTATTTCACATTCTCATTATTATTTAGGATTGTTTAAGTTTACTCTACACTGGGGAACGTTTTTCATCGATGTCAATGTTTCATAAAAATATTTTAAAAAATATTATTACTATTCCACTAGGAATACTTAAATTTATTTTTACCCAATTTTGAATTTTTATAAAACTATTTGAAAATAATATGTTATTTTTTATTTTCTAAACAAGGCTCTTTATTAATTTACAGAAAAAATATATTGAAAGACTTTTTTTAACTTATAAAACATGAGCAGAATATTCCTATATCAAGACGTATTAATGTTTTGAATCTTCCTTTATAATCATGAAAGGTTATTTTCAAATAAAATATTTTCCTATATAATTTCTTGGCTCTTTAAAAATAATTTTTTCTCAAAGGAAAGGAAATTTTCCTCAATAATTATTTCAAGTGATCTTTCAGAAATCATTTTCCATTAAATATGATATTATATGATGTTACTTACTATTTAATGGGGATATAAACCAAAGATACCATTTCTATTGTTTCAATAAATGGATTATTTTTTTAATGCCATGATATTTATGAAATATATTTCTTTTACCTGAGTTATTTTATGACGAAGTGTTTGTGAAAAACATTTATTTACACGGGTTCTGAGATAGTGATTGATTTATGGTCCTGTGACATACATATGTATAGTTTTCATTATGCGATGGGTGGGACCTATATCTATCACCAATAAATTGGGTAATTAATAATGTATCATGATATAATTAGGGGAAATAAGTTGATGAGCTTGATCCTTGATGAGAAACAAGTCGATGTACTTGATCCGTTAGGGGAAACAAGTGATAAGGCCAGATCTGAGAGTCTTGGTTAACATTGACAAATGAAATGATTTTCTATACTTATGATGATTCAAAAAATATTTATTATTTGAACATATGGTTAATGAATGATTTATGATGAAGTTTTATTCTTATATTTCATGTTAATGTTTTATGGAATAACTAGTATTTATGATTCATGATAGGTTGGGTGTGAATGTTTTATATTATAATCATATTCACTTACACATATATTACTTATATCATGATTTCATAAGATAATAAATTGATATCGTCAATTTTTCCCTTATTGAGCATATGATCTCACACTTTTATTATGTTTCCTTTCCAAAGGATATTAAGAAATGTGTTAAGTATTATATGTTAAAAGGGATCTAATTAGAAAGAAATAAGTGGGAATATGATGTAGATTATTTATGAACCAGTTGTCTATGTTTCCAGGTTTATAAATTCACTAGACATTTATGATCCTAAAGTACGTATTTGTATAATTAAATGAATATTCATCTAAACATATGTAATTTTTAAGTATGAAAATATTTGGTCGTTATAGTTGATATTGGAGGAAAGGTTTAGTTAACCTTTGGAAACTAGGATGAGAAAACATTAGTATGAACCCTAAATATAAGTCTATGTATAGGAAGAAAACCTATAGTTTTGGTAATGATTATAAATAATCTAGGTTAAACATGAGGAATCATATATGGTGTCATGATTTAAGTCATTTTATGAATGATTTCTCATGATTCCTCACAATTGTTATTATTGATCAGAATTTGATTTTTAGTTTTAGTTAATGGATGAAACCCAAATAAATCATGTTAATATCAAATGTGATGGGAAATGAAATTATTTTCCACCTGAGAAACAAAATGTTACGGTAGCAGGAATATATAACCTTTGTTTTATGCTAGCATAACATTCTAAGGCTATGAATCATACTGATTTTCAAATGATCAAAAAAGGGAACAACACACCTTTGAAACTTTCTGAAGGAAACATAAAACTTCTTTTAGTGGATATTTTGACCCAGTAGTGGATAAGAGATGGATAAAAAACATTGATAAAATGTTTTCTTTTCTTCTAATATTAGGAAATGAAACAGTTGTTATAGATATTTACTATCTGGAAGGAGAAGCAGATCAATGGAGGAATCTTTTCCAAAACTTGAGGAAAGTGGAAGAAAATGAATTCATGTAATGGGATGATTTTATAAACATAATTTTAAATAAGTAATTTCATTTTTTCTTTGTATGAAGATATATAAGGAGTTCCCTAATCTAAAGAAAAAGGCTGATAAATCTATTGTTACCCATGGGATAAATTTTACAAGACTTGCAAGGTACAATTCTGGTATAATTATCAAACCTAAAAGTAAGATTTATCAATTACTAAATGAATTAAAACCATTTATCCTAAGTTAATTATCAAATAAGATACATTAGTATCTATGAATAAATTATTTTATGTTCTCATAAGGTGGAAATGGGAATTGTAGATATCCACCATTCCAATGGTTTTGATAAGAAAAGAAAGATCGAGTCTCATGAAAACTATAATAAATCACATGGTGGAAAGAAATTACATCCATATACATTCCATAAATGTGGTAAGAAACATCAAGGAAAGTTTTTAAGTGGAATTGAGAGGTTCTTTAAATGTGGAATAGCAGGTTATAAGTCCCCTGAATATTTAAAGGCAATGAACTTGCTGGTTAATGAAATGGTGGGAAAATGATGACAACTGATGCACCACCCATGATCCAATGATATAAATTAAAGGAGTTTGAACATTATTAAAAACAATACAAGAATCATAATTTTTTTATGATCAACGACTATAACCAAAGAATCTCGAAGACAATGGGAAATATCATGTGGTCACAACAGCTAAAGTGGGTTACGATAATGACATGGTGAAATGTACACTTATCATCCACTCCAAATAGCTAATATCTTATTTGATTGTGGATACACCCACTCTTTAATTTCTAAAAACCTTTCTAAGGGTATCATAGTATCACATCCACAATTATATGTTTAGTTAGTTGTGAAGACTCTTAATAGAACAAAAATCACATCTCATGTTTATAGTTCTTATCTGATTGATGTTTGCGGGAATGCAATTATCGAGAATCTTGTGATTCTACCTATATTTAAATATTAAGTGATTATTGACACATATTGGATTGATCTATATGGAGAACATATTAATTTCCATGTAAGGTATGTCACATTCCATATTCTGAATAAACTTATAATCATTTATCGATTCAAGGATGAATATGAACATCAATTGGAAAATGGTTCCATCTTGTGGGTCTTAATTCCTATACGTGAAGGTTATTTGTCTCAGATGGTTGGGTAGAAAGTAAAGACAAAGAATAAAAATATTTTATGGGATTTTGTTGATGTTTTTCCATAATAGTTTCCTAGTCTTCCACAAAATCTTAAAGTTATGTTTTTGATAGAAATCACAGAACTAGAAAAAACAATCCTATTTCCATGGTTCAAAACTATGTCAATAGGTCCCAAAAATGTGGCTATAGCCTACGGCCATGGTTTTTACCAACCTTGTCCGCTATCTCCATAGAATTAAGTCCTAACCTACTGCCACCGTTTTCAAAACTCTGGAAATAGGTCTCCAAATTGGCACCGTGGTGATTGACCAATAGCCACAGTTTTAACTGTGGCAATAGCCTCAGAAAACCATGGAAATAGCCTAAATACAAAATAAAAACAGTGAGTTTTGATCCATGTACCTACCCTTTACAAACTAGTGTACTTACCACTACACCAAACTATACATCGGGTATACAAATATATATTATGATATATATTTTAATATAAATCACGGGAATAGCCTGATAACTGTGGCGGTAGGTCTTCCCGCCAAATTTTTGGCAGGAAAAGTTTTTCCTGCAGAAGGGCGGGAAGTCTATTTCCACAGTTTTAGAAAAACCGTGGAAATAGGACATTGAAAAATTTGTCCTATAGAAACTATTTTAAAACCAGGATATAGGCCACAAAACCGTTTCTATAGCCATAACCTATAGTCACAGTTTTCAAAACTGTGGTAATAGGCCTTGGTAAACCATCCTATAGCCATAGTTTTAAAACCATTTCTATAGGCCACAGAACCATGGCTATATCCACCTAAAGACACGGTTTTAAAATTGTGGCTATAGGTCCGTTGTTGTGTCCACATTTTCTAGCAGTATCAAAGCTGGTTTTACTCCTATTTCAAATACTCCTTATCGAATGGCCCCAATTGAGTAGCAGGAATTAAAGAAGAAACTCCCAGAGAATCTTAATAAGGGATTTATACACCCTAGTGTGTCACATTGGTGTAAAAATATTCTATTAATTAAGAATAAATATGGGCCAATGTGTATTTTCATTGATTATGAGGAGCTTAATAAAATTACAATCAAGAACAAGTTTCGTCTTCCCCATAACGATGATTTATTTGATCAACTACATGGATCTCAATAATTTTCTAAAATTTATTTTTATTTTTGATATTATCAATTGAGGGTCATGAAGGATGATATATTGAATAAAAAATGATGAAAAAGTTATAGAAAATATGAATTTATAGTATGGAATTTTGGTCTTACTAATGATCTTTCTATCTTCACGGACATAATGAATAGATTCTTTAGATACTATCTTGATCATTTAGTAGTGTTTATAGATGATATTATTGTATATTTAAAGGTCAAGGAAGAACATGAAGTTCATTTGAGTAATGTGTTGAAGATCTTGAGAAATTTTAAGAATTATGTAAAATTTGCGAAGGGTGAATTATGGAATCATAAAGCTTCATTTTGGTGTCATTAAATCTCAATTGAGGGTATATAAATAGATCCTTCAAAGATAGAAGTTTTTGAGAAATTTCCTAGAATAACAATGGTAACTAAAATCTATATTTTTCTTGGTTTGGATGGATATTATTAGTTCTTTGGTGATAATTTCTCTCAAAATGTCCAATCCACTCACTATGTTAACTCAAAGGTGTTCCAAGTTCAATTATATGAATGAATGTGAAAAAATTTTAAAAAAATAAAGAGAATATTAGTAAGTGCCCCTTAAATACATTACCCTTTAGTGGAGAAGGGTATGTAATTTTTAATAATTCATCCAAGAAGTTATTGGGGTGTGTTATTATACAAAATGACATGGCTATATATTATACATAATCACAACTGAAGGTTCATGAGAAAATAACTAAAATCATCATTTAGAATTAGTTATGGATATCCTTGTATTAAATAAATGGAAGAATTTTCATTATGGAGAAAAGTGATATTTATAACAATAAAAACGTTCAATGGTCATATTCATATAAAAGGAGTTAAATATGATCCAAAGAAGATGGTTGGAATTTATTAAATGTTATGATTGATCAATACATTAAAACCCTAGGAAATAGAACAAGGTGGAAGATGCATTGAGTTTAAAGGAAAAAAGATAACATATCTATGAAGAGGATCACCGAAGACCCAATATTCATCGATTTTGAAAGGATAGATATGGAAATCATAAAAGAATGGGAGAAATATTATCTATCTCATATGAATGTTCAAAAATCTATCCAAGTGAATATTAAAGAGGCACAAAGGGAGTTGTGGAGCTAAAAAGGTAAAAAAATGTTCTTGAGTTCAAACTTGATTTTGATGGAATAAAATGGTTCAGGAACTTTTTATGTGTTCCTCCTATACCACATTTAAATAAGGAACTATTGGATGAATCTAATATTTCATCATTATTTATTAATTCTAGATGTACAAAGATGTATAGAGACCTGAAATAATATTTCTGGTGGGATGGAATGAAGAGAGTTATTACATAGAATATTTCTCAGTGCTTGGTTTGTCCCAAATTTAAGGATGACAGACAGAAATACAAGGATATGTTACAAATATTAACTATACAGGAATAGAAATGTTAAAACATCACTGTGGATTTTTTCTTTATACTTCCCAAAACATCTAGAGGCTATAATTCAATATGGGTTATAGTTGATCACATTAAAAACTCTACACACTTCATTGCTATTAGAGAAGATTTATCTTAGGAACATCATTCCAGAATATATATTAAGAAAGTGGTAAGACTTCATGGAGTAACACTTTCCATTATATCTGATTGGGATATGAGGATTACCTCGATGTTCTGGTGAAGTCTTCAGTAGGATCTTGATACAGAGTTATGTTCAAACACTGCTTATCATCCTTTGATAGATGTTCAATATGAGAGGAAAATTAAAACTCTAGAATAATTGTTGAGATATTTCTCTATGTATTTCAAAGGTTTTTGAGATCTACACCATTATTTGGTATAATTTACCTATAAAAATAGTTTTCACTCAAGATCTCAATGGACCTTATGTAGCCATATATAGTAAGAAGTGAAAAACTTCAACATGGTGGAATTATGTTGGGGAATGAAAGATATTGGGACCTTATATAACTAAGTTAATGATAGAAAATGTAAAATCTATTCAACAACAAATAATAGAAACTCATATTCAATAAAAATTTAGGATGACAAACATAGAAAAGACCAGGATTTTGAAGTGGGTAATAAAGATTTTTATGAATATCTTCTTAGAAGAGATTAATGAGATTTGGAATGAAGGGTAATCTAAGACCCTAGTATATTGGTATTTTTGAAATTATTGATCATATCAAGATAGTAGCTTATATATTGTCTCTTCATTTTAATCTCTTTCTATTTCATTATGTGTTCTATGTATCTCTCTCGATGAAATATATACTCGATTCTTCACATGTAACAAATTCGGAGGTAATACCACTAGAACAATATATTTATTATAAGGAACAATCGATAGAGATTTTGGATCATATATAAAATGTTCTATGAAACAATAAAACTTACCCGGATAATATTTTGTGGTGAAACAACCAATTTGATAAAGCTACATGGGAACCTGATAACGTGATGAGGTAGATGTATCCTCATCTGTTTGTATCAAGGTGGTAAATTTTGATGGAAAATTCATTTTAAGGAGTGTGGAATTTGACACCCTGAGTTTATATGAACTTTTTTTTCTGAATAAATTAAATTTATTTGATATATTGTGTTATACAGTACACTAGGATAATCTTACCCTACACACAACACCATCTTATCTGGTATTACATGCAACACTGAGTTTCTATGAAACATCATTTTATTATTATAATTATTTATGAAAAAAAATTATGAACTAGCCTTTAGAATGATATGTAAGATTATGGATAACTAATTTATGAAAATATGTTTTACACATGTATATATAATTAATTATTTTATGGCCAATTAATTATGGAAATAAAAATCCTTTTGAATATGAAAGGAAATATTTTTTCTTAAATACTATTTAATTGTTGATAAGTTTGTTGTATACCAATAAGTATACAAAAAATATTGTTGGATTATTTTAATTAAATATATAATATATTAAATCGAATTTTTAACATTCAACCTATGTGTTTTTGAGACATTATATGAGAACAAATCCAATTTTACTCATAAAAGATGCATTTTTCTAAAAAGATAGTTTTGAAGCCTTTTGATGGAACACTTGTTTCAAATATAGTTTTTTTTAAATTTTATAAATTGTATTTTAAAAAATAAATTTATTATTTTAAATCAATATATCAAAATTTACTTTAGTTTAATTTTTGGTATTTTTTGATAAGTTTCATTTTTTGAGGAATTATAAAAGTGCTTCATTTTAATTGAAAACTGACCTTTTGTCTAATTAATTTATAATATTAAAGTATATTTTAAATTGTTTATAAAGTAAAATTATATAAATAAAAAATATATTTATCCAATTAAGTTCATTTTAATCTTTTTCAATTTGAATTTGGATATAAAAACATTTTAATCTTTTGAACCTTTTTGCATTAAAAACCAATTTTCTCATTCCATCTATAAGATTAATTATAAATTATTTTTATCTAACTATAAAATTTGAATTTTGTAAAATTAATTCCATATTTGGAATCATAAATTCCAAATTTAGTAAATATGTTCCTTTTATGTTTTGAAAATATGAATAGTAACTTTAATAAATTTTATTAATATGGTTATGGGTTAATTAGGTAATGAAGAGTAGAGATAATATTATAAATATTATAAACTACCTTAACACTTTACCATATGTTATTGGATGAATTTAATTCGAAACTTAAAACCTAATTTTCTAAATTTAATTTTTTAAAGGACACTTGTTCATGAAAAAGACTTCGATATTATTATAATCAAAGAGATTGAAAAAATGTCACACTCCTACTTTTAATAAGTATTATATTTTTAATATGGGGATAACTGTAAGATATGATTAAATAAATATATATATATTATGATATATAAAAGTTTTATCTACATCATGGAAATTTATTTTTAATTTTTATTAAGGAAATAATTATCATAAAAAATTACACAATGGTGATGCAGTAATTATTCTATTAGTTAAAAACCCAATTAATTGATTTTAAAAATATTAAAGAAAATATAAATTTAATTACTTATGTTTCTACAAGAATTTAATAGGTTAATATGATATATTTGGAGTGTATTATATGAAGTGGTTTGAAGTTATATTTCTTTATTGATTTTTTAAATTCAATTTAATGAATAATGTCAAAATAGACACTAATGATATTTTATGAAAATAATATTCTATTTAATTAGTTAAAATAATAAAAAATCATAAATAAAGAAAAATGGGATAAATTATTGTCTAAAATATCATAAATTTACCATTAATGGTTCAATTTAAACCTTATAGGTAAAACTCGCTGACTTTTAATATTGAAAATATTGTTACCATAGTTAAAATTAAATAGTTTAACTAATGGTTAATCAAAATTATAAGGAGTAATATTACATAAAAACTTGTATATAATCTATTGGTTGATGATATTAACACAATATACCACACTATATTAGAATTAATATCCATTTTTAGGTAATCATATTGATATTTATTTTATTATAATTTAATATTTTCAGAAATTACAAAAGTGAATCTCTACTTCATTAAAAAAGTACATGTACTCACTCATCTCATTTCACTAATTTGGGTATTATTTCTCAACCAAAATATTCCAAATTTTCTCGTCCAATTATCTATAACCATTATATATGTTATGGTCTTTCCAAAGTACTAACTCTAGATCCTTTAGATGAGATCTAAAGGAGTATTTTCGAAGAAGAGGTAATCGCTCTAACCGATCACTCTCATTTTCTACTATTATATAACTACTATTCATATATAATACATATAATAAAATAATAACTTCAGAATAATAAATTTTCTTAAATGTTATTATGATTATGAACACACTAATATACATGACATTTCCCATAGAAAAAGAAGTGAAAGTATCGCTTGTGTGTACGCACGACTTCCATCTTCACATAGTGATACAATTCATTTTACATCACCAAATTTAATGAGTGGTAATTATGTTTGGTTTAATGTTTATATATGATATTTATTACATAATTATATTTTTTTTTAATTTTAATATCATATCTACCTTTTTACCATCAAAACCTTTGTGAAGTGATAATGTCGCTCGTGCGTATGTATGACTTACCATCTCCACGATTCAATATTTTTTCCGTCAATATTTAAAATAGATGGTAATTAAGATGAATTTTATGAATATATATGATATATATAACATAATAATGATTCATGAGATGATGATACCATGATCAAAATATAAGGACTCGGACTGCCGTACCAAAACATGCTTAGAAAATGAAGCAGATGTCACCAAGAACATTGATTTTAATTATTAATAAATGGATGATAAGATGTTATAGATAAATCATAAAATGTAATATTGATATATGTATATATAATATTTTTATAATAAATACATATTTATTATACATGATTTTTAATTCTAACAGGGAAATGTGATACTTGAGGTAAGAGATTTTTGCTTCACTTTTATTTCTATGGGACAGATGCCTTATACACTACTTATTTATTTTGTGTGTTGTATATTATTCTCATGAATTTATTTCATGGGTATTATTATTAATATTATGTTATTTTAATATCCATACAATTTTACTTTTTTCTTTGGACATACAATTATTTTTATTATAGAGTGATAAGAGTTATTTCATAATCTCATCATTATTTAGGATTGTTTATCTTTAAGTCTCCATTGGGGAACATTTTTCTTCAATGATCATGTTTATTTTTTTTTTCAAAAATGTATTTACTATTATAATACTAATTCTTAATTTGATTTTTAACTATGTTTTAATTGTTATAAAATGAATGATCTTTGTTACTTTACCGACAAAAATATAGGAAACGAATGTTTTTTAACTTATACGACATGAAAAACATATTATTCCATCAGGATAACTTAATGTTTTGAAGATTAATTTAAAATATTACAAGTTTATTTTAAAAAGAAAAAATTTTCTATTATAATTTTGTGTCCCTTTAAAAGTAATTATTTCATTAAGGAAATGATATTTTTCTCAAGAATTATTTCGAGAGCTATTTCATAATTAATTTCCTATCTAATATGAAATTATTTGAAGTTACTTATGAATTACTACTAATATTAACCCAAGAACCATTCTTATTCTTTTATTTAATGTTTTATGTTTATGATGGAATTATATTTATGAAACATATTTCTTTTACATGACTTATGTTATGATGAATTGTTTTTGAAACTCATTTTATTACAAGGGTTCTAAGATGGTGAATTATTTTTAGTCCTATAAAACACATATGTATAGTTTTCATTAGGTTATCGGTGGGACATATATCACCCTCATATTCACTGGTTAACAAATTATATCACATGAGATAGTAAGGGGAAAAATTTTATGCGCTTGATCTATGATGAGAAACAAGTCGATTTACTTGATTTGTTAGGGTAAATATGTGATAAGGAATGATATGAGAGTCTTAGTAGTTAAACTTGACATATGATATGGTTTTATATACTTATTATGATACCACACACATTTATGTCTTTAAAATATAGTTCAACAATGAGTTATGATTAAGTTTAATTCTTATGGTTCATGTTAATTTTTTATTCTATGAATCATGTTTAGGATTCAAGATAGAAAGGGTTTGAAGTTTTTATATCATTATCATGATCACATACCCACATATTTATTATGTTATTATTTCATAAGATAATAATTTTATATCTTCCATGTTTTCCTTTATTGAGCATTTGATATCACACTTTTATTATGTTTTATTTCCATAGGATTTTAAGAAATGATTTAAGTGTGATATGATATAAGGGATATAATTGTGAAAAAATAAGTGGGAAGATGATGTAGATATTTTATGAACCAGTTGTTTATGTTTCCAAGTTTAAAAAATCCCCAGACCTTTACGATCCCTATGCATGTATTTTTATAATGAAATGAATATTCATCTACAAATATGTAATATCTACGTATAAAAATATTAGGTCATTATATCGATCATTTATCAACATATGATACATGATTTTTTAAACATTTTATTTAATTAATATATTACCCATAAACATTTAACTATAAAAAAATTAAAATATGGTTAAAATATAATTTTTTTAATATGAAATTATTAATTATAACATTTGGTATAATAAATATCTATCTGTATATTATTTCCAAAAAAATATAAATATAGATAAAGTAGTACTCTTATAATCAATTCTTTTAAACTAAATTATTCCATAATTTATTGTGTTCATATAGAAAACCAATTAATTTTGTAACGGTTACATCATTTTAAAATCTATCATTATTATTTTTAATTATAAAATAGGATATTAACACCATATTTATTTAGAAGAAAAACAAATATATGATAAAACTCAAGATGATACGAATAATGACTGGGTCACTTCAAGGATGTTTTCCCCATGGTAAAATTACATCATATTATAGAAGTGTTCCTCCTTGTAGTGAGATACCCAATCCCCCTAGGCTGGTGAAGCTTTTATATTTTTCACTTCATCACCGTGCATATTATTGAATTTTTTTGACCTAGATGATTACAAATAATTCACTGGTAGAGTTGGAGTTCCTTGATTTTTGGGTGGTACGACCAATGTACCATTTATAAATACATTCAATATCTTTTCCTGAGTTCATATAAATTAATGTACAATTTCCCATATCACCAAATCAACCATTTTCTCAGGCTGATAGTGGCATATGTGTCACACAATGGAAGATCCATTATTTTTCATATCTAAATGATAAGATAAGAATGGTATATTCCTTCAGAGTGGTGCAGGTTTCTTGGTATTTTTCATTTTTCGTATAAAATAATTCTTTAAAGTATCTAAATATTATTACAGCAAAATATACTGTTTTGAGAGGCTGTAAAATTTACTACCCCTATGATATATTTTTAGGGAATAAAATTGATAATTGTTTCATCTTCAAATATTATATCTAGAAGATGATAGATGAGGGTATAATTGAGTCAATGATTCCCAAATCAATGCTACATCCATGTGAAAATCCTGGATAGAACACAAAAAGTGTATCAAATAATCATGGTCATGCATCTTTTGGTTATATATATGAAAAAATTTATATCAATTTAACCCTCATAATATTGCTACATACTTCACCTTATTATTAGAGAACATGATTCTTCAGATTCTAATGATCAAAATACCCATGAAATCAATTATGAAATATCATCTTAATTGTTATCTATATCACTAAATTTTGTGAGTTATGATTAAATTAATATTTTTCATTAAATATTAGATCCATAAGAAGATGGATGAAGGTCAAATAGAGTTATATAATTTTTAAATTCATTTAACTTGTATGCGGATAATTCTTACCCCAACTGAATGGTACCAGTCTTGAAAAACTAGTTCCGAGAAATCAATTCCTTGCTGTATGAATTTGAACTGCATAGCATGAATATCCTTACCATATGGTATGGAATAACACATATATATTCTTATCATATGATGTTAAACTATACGACAGAAATTCTAGATTTATAAATTAAAATTGTGTAGTAATCCATCCTCAACATACAACATTAATCTATATGAAAATCATATTGGACATGTAACTCTAAAATATAGAGTGCATCATCCATCCCATAGATAATTAAACTACATAGATATGTTATATACCTCAAGATATTAAAACACTCAAAATAGACTACCCTTTATGGATTAATTTCCTTATACAAGATCCATATCTGTGTAGGATCCTAACCAGTTCTGGGATCCTAATCCATGATTACATGGATAAATAAAAAAATTCCCCCTCATACGTATGTGTCAGATCTACATTTTAGATTATAGAATATAATTCATTATTCAAGAACATATACTAAAAATGACCCCATATGAAATATCCTTCCTTATATGAGATATCCCATTATGTGGATATGTATAGTTGTATATAACTATCCCAATATCATGATTCACTAAAACCATGAAAAAAATTATCATCCTACTATTTGAGTCCTCTCCATTCATGTAGGGAATTTCCTATTGGATTCTAACACAAGTGCATTATAATAACTATGTATGGTTTGATTTCTATATCCTGGGATATGAATTGAGGTATGAAATCCTTATTCCAAACCTAACCATCAATCTATTTGATTTAAATCTTTGTGAATAGACAGTTTCAATTCATGTGGGGCTGACAAAATCCACCCTAAAAGAATTTAAAATACATGGAAAGAGTCTTTATCACATTATATTGAAATTCATGACACATTATCCATCATATAAGACCTTAAAAATACTTGAAACAGCTTAGTATATATGACATTCCCCAATTTATATATAATCGAGATCTATATAGAATGTTTCCAAATTATGGGATTACTAGATCATGCTAACTTTTCATTAACAAACATTCACTAGGAAGAGTGTTGTTTCTCCCCATCTGGTAATTAAGACCATATTTTCATTGGCTTTCTTTTTTTCTCTTTCCATGATTCATATTCATTTCCTTTCCAATTCACTAAACATATTCCATATGTATGTAGAGAATGAAATAAACAATTTTAGAACAATGTGTTTCTTGATTCCTATCCTCATAGTATATGTATTTATGCCCATGTCAACTACCTTAGTCTTAAATTCCAAATAATATCCCCATTACATGTTTCCTTAGAGTGATCGATGTGACATCTCAACCCCAAACTATCCTTCCCTATTATGCACTCTCACACGATACAAGAAATTTTATAATCACCCGTTTCCTTTTACAATGATATTTAATTAATTAATCTTTGAGGTTTTGGTTGATTGTATTAATTACTAAAATTGAGATGAATCATAATCAAAATCATGGATAATAAATTCCACTATGTTTGACATTAATCTTCACATAAATTGTCGTTATCTCATAATGTTAAATTGTGTTACATATAAGTCCTTATCACACGTTGTTAAACATTATGATATATAGTCCTTGTCACACGACCCTAAACTGCACAACATGTTGGTCAAAACATCATAACGTTAAACTACCCACCCCCACATGTCTATTTAGTAATAATTTAATATACTTGGAATTGGTCCTTGTCACATAATGTTAAACTGTATCAAATATGTGTTCATGTTACGTGATGTTAAACTATATAGAATATGGTTCGTCTTGTAAGACCTTAAACTTCATAGATAACCCCACTCTATGTGACCCAAATTTATTACAAATGAACCAAAACTTCAAAAGAACCATCTAAATATGGTTATTTATCCATAAAACTATTCTAAAAAAAGTACCTCCCTTTTAAGAATACCGTCCTAGTGTTTAGGCCTACTCATTCATAGTGTTTATTCTAATACTGGACTCTACTTTTATATTACTTTAGGTCTCCCTAGGTCTAGTGCACTCTTGTTGTTCTTGTTGTGTTTGTGTGGTCCTTGTTTTTGATTCTTCTTTCTTATTTCCTGCTCCCTTGACATTTTCTTGAATAAAAATTTGATGTTAAATGGATAGTATGAAAATGACCCCGGAATATTTGTTCCATTCTATTGGTTAGGTTATCTTTCAGTTATTCTAGGTTATTTGACAATCCTGAATTAACACAAGGCCACATATTTCTCTTGGGTATAATCTAATTCTAGGTGATTCCCTTCATATATCGATCATAGTTGTAAGGACATAAACTACATGTTACTAATATCCTAGATACATGATCCTAAACCGAAAAGCATGAGATATTAGTTGTAATATCCTAAAATATATGACATGATGTCCTCACCAAATGGCCTTACAATTTTAGGCACACAAACCATCGCATTTGACATTAAAATACTCATAGAGGTAAATAAAAAATGGTTTTAACCAATGAACAAAGTTCCCTCATTATATATTGAGTTCTTAAAAAAAATTCTTTTGTGGTTTAGTTTACCTTTATATTTACTCATTGTCTATTACTCCTACCCAAATAGCCTATTCGGTAGAATATGGTATAGTTTTAGAGTATTTCAAACCATTTTTTGGACATCATTTATCCCACCCAGCCCACTTCACATCTTTTATGCCTAAATCATCCTTAGAAAACACATTGATAAGAGATAATCATCACAGAATCCCATAACCTAGATAAAATCCTCTTGGATTCTTATTTCATTACAATTGGTAAAAAGTATTAATTTATCCAGATAGACCCCCCATTGAACGGTGAATAAAAAAGTTTCCTTTGAGACTTTGATGATACCCCTTTGGGGGTGTTTTTCCCCTAAATAAAATTACCCCCTTAACCCCATATTCCATTTCCTAATGGCAGGGAACTAGTTTTGATAATTAATAATAGTCAACCAAATCCCATCAGTCATCATTCCATCTTATCCAATTTAGATACTTAAAGACGTGATTTATCTTATCTATTTCTTCCATGTTCAAATAGAACTAAAATATGTTACTTTATATTGCCTTATATATGAAATAATCTGTTTAGTAAGATCCAAGTTGCATGATCATTGACTGCATAACACTTCGGTTAAAACTATATAAACTTAAACCTAATCCTTTAATAGTACTAATTTTATAACCTTAAATTGTATGACACTAATTCCTTACAACATGGCATTAGTTTATCCAACACAAACAATTCAGAGTGGTTTATCATATATGACCTTAAACTGCTTGTAACGGTTTGTTCATTATGACCCAAATAAAAAATAAACCCCTATGCATGAGACCAATATATTAAAGATTATTTTTTATTTCCTTTGGGTTTCTATGGTTATGAATATACTATCCAACCACAATTTCATGGTTCACTTAATATATTATAAAATATTTTCCCTTTATAAGAACTATGTATGACTTGATTTTTACTATTTTAGGAAACATAGTGATACCTAGTTCATTTACCTCGGGCCAAACCATGAATCCCAATTTACCCAGCACCATGTCCTAGTACCCTTTCCTTTATCCATTCATATTGAGTTTTTCTACTTACTTGGAACTAATACAAGGTTAACCCATTTTGTGTATGAGACAAATCGTTATAGAGTCCTCTATATAGAGGTTATTTTCATACAAATTTAAAATTAAAACTCTGAGTCCTTATCACATGATGTTAAACTAAACAACATGATGTACACCCTATATGACCTTAAACTACTTAGTATGGTCTATCCTATATATCCCAACTTATTTACATAAGATTCAGATCCATGTAAGGGTTCATGGTATATGGTACAAATCCAATCTATGATAGAAAAAAATGATGCATTCCAAAAGCATCTTGAATCTCTTGTCTTGTACATAATACATAGATTTTTTCTGGTTCCAATCCCATATCAAAATAAAAATATTCCTCTTTTTACATATGAGAAAAATCTATGCATCTATTATGTTTTAATTACTATGTGTGGCTTCATTACTAATACCAAATGATATTTATTAACACCTAGATCTCTTATACTAGGTAAAACCATAATCCAACATCTCACATTTCGGTCTTAGCACCATGACCATAACCTCTGTGCACCCCTTTCCAAAATGATCAATAGTAACAATGGGATCTATCTTTCATATAAGTGTTATATTTCCCTTTTAATATATATAATATCCCACCTTTAGTCAAATATATGGAAATTAAACACAAATAGTAGTTGGTAAAAGTTTTATGAAAAAAAATCTTTCCCATTTTGGTATAATTTATAAGACCTCAATTTAGAAATATATAGAGATGCAAAATTCTTTCCTGGTTGAAAACCCATAAAGGGTGTCTTGATCAAAAGTCAAGTATATAGTCACTAAATCATTACATTTAATAGTTTAGGTAAATATTACAGACGTAAATGAAAATGAAAAAAAATTTTTAGGGGATAACATTTGTCCTAAAAAAGTCAATCTATGCACATTAGACCTCCATTGACTCGAAAAAATCTAAAATATATCTTCCTTATGCTCTATTAATCAAATGAAATTATTACATGGGTACATTTTCATTCATGACATGAAAAATTATTCCAATTGAGTAGAAATCTAATTTATGTTATTATATACACAAAAGTTTTATGTTTTATCCCTTCACCCTAAGAATGTTTTCAATTCATGGTTTCATAACCTTTAAAGTTCTTGAAACCTTCCTAAAGATATTATTATTAATGAACCTACATTATATATTTGATGTATAAATTATCACCATCCAAATTCTTTGAGTTTAGATACACCTCTTGGAATCCAATATCCTTGATTTTATCATTCATCTTGCTACCCCCTTTTATATAAATATTGTTAACATGGTTTGGTTGATCCAAATAGACTCTTCATTGAATAGTAAACCAAAAAATTTCAATTGAGATTAGGATTTAAACCCTTGAGGATTTATTTTACCTAAATTAAAGGTCCCCCTAACCATATTGGCAATTTATTAATGGTGTAATACTAGTTTCTTCCATTAATAATATTTAAACTATGCCCACCGGTCTTAATTTCCAATTGATTCCAAAATTTTTATGGTATTATTTACCCCTTTCATCACCCAACTATTCTAGTGGATTCAAATACCCACAATGGTTCACATTTATTAATTGTTCCCACTTTCACCGTAAGAATATGGAATCTTATTCTTACACCTTTTTCATATTTGAGTGTGTATCTATTTTGTTTTTATAAATTCCCCAATCAAAGATACTCCTCTCAGCATCCCAATTCCATAAATTGATATTAACCATCTAGAAAATTCTTGTTGAGAACATGGTATTCATCGCGTGACCCTATTACATACAAAAAAAGGTCCAGGAACTATGGCCATAAATGGTGCACACCCATTCATGAGCTTTTCTATACTATAAATGGGACCTCTATTCATGTTATGTCTACCTTTACCCCACTATATAGACTCTCTCACCCTTCTGGTCCATTATTTCTAACCTTAAACATCACAAACCATCGGTTCAGGCACTATAAAAATATCTTCGATGAACTAATACATGATATAATCTATTCTAATATTAGTTTATCTATTAAATTCAGTTTATCTCAACATTTCTAGATAAACTATCACACTCTTCTAGTAAAATTTGTTTTACCATTGAACATAAAAATTATATTTTCCTAACCCTATAACCCTGAACCATGTGCACTATTCCTTGAGGCTATCTATAATATATATGTTAGACTCTCCATTCATGTTGGGGTTTTACTCACCCGTGCTAGTATATATACCATCTCATATTTTCATCAAAGTTGTTTGACCTTAATCTCCAGCTAAATTTTTCTAATTTTAAGGAACTTAATCTACAAATGTAAAGAGATGTAGTTTGAAAACATGTAAAGGGAATTCTAGAAGAAATTCAGGTCTCTTATCGCTAGTCAAGAAACTTGTATATATTAGGAAAGATATAGATTAAAAAAAAAGAAAAATCATAAAAACTGTTCATGTTGAAAACCCCATAAGGGTGATCTGAGAAAAATACAAATTCTACCCATTAATCCCCACAATCTGCAAATTAATTTTTTTTAAAAAATTAAGAAGATATAATGATCATGGGTACCACCAATAAACCCTAGAATAAATTAATCTATGCGTTATAGGACCATCGAACTAGTAAAAAGTTAGATCACAGATTTATTTTTATGTTATATATTCCTTGTTTTATGAATTAACACTATATGAAATACGGTCTATACTATATAAATAATTAAATTATAAGAGTGGTTTATGTTTGAGACCAAATAATCATATACAAGATCCAGATCCATTTAAGAAATCCAAAACACTTTGTTTATATCCATAGTCTTACGCTAGAATGGAAATGATCCCTTTTTTGTGAAAGCTTTCATTATATGATGGATTTCCTCCAATATCCCTACACTGAGATGATACTATATCTTCTCCCTTGAATATGATCTAGATCTCTATCTAGAGAGCATTTTATGAACTATGATCGGCTTCATTCCGGTTCATACTGGACATGTAGTGATGTCTAAATCCTATATCTTGGGTTCATCCGAAAATCCAACCTTCATTCCATTCCCCCATCATATAAGTTTTTGGTCCCACCAATTCAAGTCTAGTTTTTCTATATTAACCCTATAATAGGATGTGAAAAATACTGGACATGATTATTCATCTTGGAAACTCAAACACCTTGTGTGAAAATTATCCTTTTACTATCTATAAGACTTGATTTTATTATCCATCATAGAAACCCAAACTCATCAACTCAAATATTCATCATAGAATATACAAATAATTCTTGAGTTTTGATCATCATTTTGGAAATATTCTCTCTATTAGAGAATCATATGAAGAATCCTAGAAAATGTTAAGTGATATGATAAAGTACCTTATTCTACCTTAGAATCTAATATTTTCATTCTAAATGAATCTAGTTTTATCTTAAAAAATATTTCCCAATCTGGTGACAAGGTGGTGAGAACCTCTTTATAGGAGTAGGTAGTGGATTTCACACATTTCTAATGAAAAGGGTGTTAAATCCTTAAAACCCAATTCTATGATATTATAATAACTTTTTAGCATTAAATAACACCTTCTATGAAGAACCAATATATCATATGGAATAATGTTCTTTATAAGATTCTATTTTATATGTTTTGGATCCAAAATAGACTTATGGATCAAAGTTATGGCCATTATAAGTCAGATTCCATTTTCTCATGAAATAAAATTGGAAAATGAAAATTCCAGGAATAAACTAAAAAATATTAATTTCCTACATAATAATTATATGGGATTCATGGTTTATGAAAAATAGACATGGTTTCTAATTGATTCATGAAGCACGAACAATTTTGGGGATAAAATGAGGTTATATGTTACCCCCATTAATTAATTCATGATGCCCCATTATATAAAATCCATGGGAGTTGATTTAGAGCCCACTGTGAAGTTCCTTTATGGAACATTATTCATTTATGGCTCTAGGGATAACTCAACATGAAACCATGTACTGCGTACATGGCTGACTATTTTTGGGAAGCGGTTACACAACACTTTTTATAAACACCCCATACTCACTTGAGGATAAGAAACAAAAGAGAAGGGAAGAAGAGTGAGAGAGAAAAAGGAATTCTATCTCTCATTATGTTTACCCCCTATCCAACATAAGTCTCTTTATGAATCTATACCACAAAGGCACTTTGTAAAGAAGTACCATGAAGGACCTTTATGAATTAGTCTAGTAAAAACCCATTGTGAAGTGCCCCAGTGGAGTCCCATTGAAAATAATGTTCGTAAATCACTACATGAATTCTCTATATGGGTGCTCCTTCTTGAAGTTCAATACAGACTTATCATGCATAAACCCTTTAGTAAAGTTTAATATGGAAAAATTATATAGATTCCCCTCCATGAATCACTTTTTGGATAACCCTTCTTGAAGCAATTTATAACCAACCCTTTATAGAAATCCCAATGAGTATAATCCTTTATAGATATCCCTATGTAGATATATTTATGTGAGTTCATATCCATGAGAATTCCATTAATCAATACTATGGGGGTTCTACTCCCACACTCTCAGTTGAGATTAGTGATGATTTTTGGTCTCATGACTTTGGCCCAATCTCTTCACACCCATTATAAAACCACCATGAAAAATAAAGAGTTTAATTTTGAAACTTCTAGTATGATTCACACTAGATTTTGTTTTTAATTCCTTCAACACCAACCTTCACCCTAGATATACCTTGAGATGTGATACTTTTTTTGGTTCCATTACTGATCGTCAAAATCATGTACCTCCATCAATGAGTCACACATACCATACTCGGTCCTCCTCTTGGGGTATAAACTATAAAACATACCTTCACCTGATTCACCTACTATGTCAGGTGTATCATATAATCTCATGAATAAACCACACTCATTCTACTTTTATCTCTCCTTTATGACACTAATGTCCCATGTGTAACTCTTACTAGGTGTAATACACAATTAAATATCATCCTATCTAGTTACCAATAGATAGGCTGTACCAAAATCAGTATACCAATGCATAAGCCTCTCTCAATCCCATATTATTCTCTCTCATTCAATATGGTAGATCCTTTAACCTATCTTATTTCCCTCATAGATCATGAATCATATGTTTTAGAGGTTGTAGTTGATCATTTCATTAGTTGGATCGAGATATATCATAGTTAAAAGTATGTAGCACCAAGTAGTACTATATTAATGACTCTAAACTACATAATACAAATCCTTATGTTATAATTTTTAATTCCATAGACCGGTCCTATCCTATGACCTTAAACAACGAAAGAAATATGTTTTATTTGATTCCTATTAAATAGAATATGTATGATTCCTCTTTGTGGATCAATCCCATCATCCTCATGCATAGATCTCACAATATTATAAACATAGGATTCCTTATGTTACATGTATAAGAAAACCCTTTCCTCCTAAGTTGCCTTGAATTATGATACTTCTCTAGTTTTCATTATATATACCTTGAGTTGAGATAATCCTCATGGTTTAATCATATTTACCTTATGTTGAGATATTACTCTTGGTTTCCTCATATGAACCTTTAGTTCATATCTCCTCTTAGCTTCCTCAGTTATGAGCCTCACACAAGGTGTAAACACAAACCTAAGGTATTCACCTCTTATGTGATGAGCATGGGATTACCCAATCCTACCACAGTTTAATAGCTTTATGAAATCACAATCAACCTCCCCTATGATAATATCCTAAGACCCATATGTGATGAGAATGTTACTTACTTATAATTATGAGAATAATATTAATCAGCTTTCTCTGGTGACAAGCTAGGGGTGCCTTTGGTAATGAGCCTAGGATACCTCTAATGGGGATCCAGGGATGATCCATAATATCTCACATGATGAGCATGATATTCATTTATATATTGACCTGAATAATATAATATCTCCCTCTAACTAGGTGTAATCCCAAATCATACCTTATCCAATTTATTTATTGAAAAATAGGATGGACTAGAATGGGTCTCTCATTGATATGTCCCACAATGACTATTTCTAGGAACTTTTAACATAGACTTCCATTTGCATGATGTTAAACTACTTAGAAGTGGTCCATGTCACATGAACTTAAAAATAAATGATGTTTAATATTATGTGGCACTAAACTACTTTATCTTTCATTCCCTTCATAGAGGTATGCAGAAATACCTTTTTACGGTCTTCATCCCTATATCCCAACCCAACCTCTACTTTGGATGATGGTAAATTATAGAGTTCCAAATTTAAATATGAAATCTATCATAACTAATTAATAAAAGAAATATTAAGGGCCTCAGATATACACATATGTTCACATCATCACATGGTTTAGATAAAATTAATTAAATAGTGATAACCAGTCTCAGACTAGGATTTCAGAAGGATTAAAAAATTCACCATAAATATATAGGAGTCCCAAAGAAGGAAATAATTTTATCTTAAAGGGTGTGATGATCCAAAACTCTTATCCTGTCGATCAACATTCATTACAAAAAATCATTAAGAAAAAGGTTTTAGTGGCATCCTTCCTTTGGAAAGAAGGTCTATGAAAATGATCTTTCCAAGACCTCACTGATAAGAGAGATATCATAGTTTTCATAGAAAACTATTGTTTATTGCACCACTATGCCATGTTAAGTTCCATTGTATGCAATAACTTACTAAGAATTTGAGATACAATTTTTCTTATTCTTCCCATTTCCCAGGGTAACAAAGAGGAAAATTATATATGATCATCTAAATTAGTAGTATTAGAGGAAAATAATATGTATTTGAATTATATAAAATCCCATGTTTATAATGAAATGTAATGCTAATATATTCAACACCTTAAAGAATAGTAAACCTTGATCTTGGGTAGGTGATATCATGTAATCATATTACCATGTAATAAATAACCCACCACATATGGGTGACCATGGTTGGGGAATTATAATAATAATTATCTAAATATAGTGAAAAACATAAAAAAATAGGCCAAAATATCATTTCATTCATATATGACTGAATAAATAAATGAAGAAAAAATAGCTTTTATATATTGATTTAGAATTATTCCAAGCACTTATATTGGATATTGATAGTAACAAAATATTTTAATTAAATGAAATCCTTCATCCCAGGGTTTCCATGGGATATTAGAATCTCCCAATTCTTGGAAAGGACCTCCTCTTATTCATAGTTTTATATATCCTTGGGTTGGGGGGGAGATAGAGTGAGAGAGATAATTTTGACATTTCGTCCATGGAGACACACAAACATCTCCCATGTATTGACATTATTATTAATCTATACAATGATCATCCTTGGAACTCAAACACTCAACCATATTAATGGAACATTTCATAAAAATTTAATTTTTTTAATTACTTATAACCATTGACTCATAAATGTTTAACATTTAAATATTTATTCAGGATGTCAGATCTCTTATTATCATCATCAGATGATGAATAAAACAATTATGGTAACTTTATGTATGAGACGGAATCGAAAGTATCCATAATCATGTAACAAATAAAATTTCAATGTATAACATCATGGCATAGTGAAACAAACAAAATCATGGTATATCCCATCATAGACAATGACATGGTATCAACCACCACACCATGATCCAACTTTTAGTCCATATTTCCATAAATATTATACATTATCTATAATCCCCATAGTAATTTTACACATTCAATGTATGTCACATCATATGTACTAATTTTTGAAACTATATCAAAAAATCATTTTGGATATCTTTTAAAATTCATTTTCAAAAAGATATAATGTATTTTCACCATATGTTACATCACATGTAACAACTTGTGAAGATCCATCCAAAACATTCATTAGAAAGATTCCCAAACACTTTTATGTTAGTTTTAAATGTTTTATAAAATAACTTTATAACAAAACTTAATCTTCATTCACATAACCACAAAGTGTGACCCTGTGGGCCTTTGTAACATTTAATTTTTTTTATGAATTATCTAATCCATAAATGTAAATAAAAGGAGGCCTTTAACGAAGCATAATTACTACTAATAAAATAAAGGGATCTAATTCCATCCTTATCAAACACATCCAACTTTATACTTTTTTCAACTTTATATATCATATAAAAGTATTTATAATAATCTAATCCCTTCATAAAATACATTGAGTGACCATGAAACATGTTTTATATCAATCATGCATAGTCTACTCATAAGTTATCGATTATACGAATATATACTAACCAAATTAGTGAACATATCTCAGGTAGTTCACCAATGGGGAAGAGTATATCGAATTACACTCATAAAAATAAATAATAAAATCACATATACCTTGTATTTGTATGGTTATACAATGCATCAGTCTACTCCACTGATGGATTAGATGCTATACCTATCATACGAGATGAAAAAACCATTTTGGTTAAGCCTCAAACAAAAACATGATCATAAATATACCCAATTATCACTTCAATTACTTACCCTTAAGTGTGGTATAAAAAATGTAACAATGTATAAATGTTTTCAAGATACCAACATCAGGTCTATGTATTCAATATGAAATATGTACCCCTAGAATACCAAAGACATAGTGTATGACACTCTATGTGATATACTTTCTAGTACATTCATAAAAAACACACTTTATGTATCCTGATCTTATTCTATATCTCTATATGAAATCATACCCTCACTAAACATAACATTTCATAAAAACATAAAATACTATTGGTTAATTATAACTCAAAATCATACATTGAGAGGTTAATTATCATTTCACTTCATGAAATATATGAATCCAATGTGAATAAATTATAATGTAGAGGTTTCATTTTGTATAACATAATAAATTTCATATTATTTAATTCTAATAATACTAAAAAACTATATATAATAAACAATATGATCATATACATTATGATAGGCCACCTGAGTGGCCTTATGTTTGATTATCTTATAAGGGTTTTATTTAACACATTACATATTTACATAATTCATGACACATCTCTATGTGACCATATAATAAAACCTATCAGTAAACTCATTTAGTGTTTAATATATATGAAGAAATATTGGTTGTGTAATAGTGATAATTTATAATTATATTATTATTTATTAACACTTTAAACACAGTTTCTAAAATGATTTAATTAAAAAATTCTAGTGTTATAATGTTAATAAAATAAATTTTTTTACTTATAAATCCTTTTAATTTCATCATAATCATCATGGAACCTTTCTATTCAAACATTTCATTAAGATCATTTTATAAAAAAATGTAACTCTTTAAATTAAACTATTTTCTTTACCGACATAAACTAAAATATTTTACAAGAAAGATTAGTCAAAGGCAAAACCCATGACCATTTATTAAAATAAAGGAAAAGTACAGTAAACAAGCCCCACAAGACCAAAATAGTAACTACATACCATCAGAATCAAACCCATCACCACCTACATGGACAAAAGATTCATCCGCATTTTCCGATTCCCATTCCAAGATTTCAAAATTCTTAAGAACCTTGACATACTTTCTCCTAAGATTCAGTCACTCCAATGAAAAGAGTTCATTAGTATTTTACATGCCTTTATTGAAAGACCAGGTTGGCATCGACTTTGGCAGATAAGTGTAGTACTTCCTCAGGCTTCTTCATAGTGAAATAAGCATATCCTCTTGCCCCCCAGACAACACCATCTTCTCTCCCTAGAAAACATCACTATATGAGGGCCTGACCATGCCACCATCATTCTATTTTTCACTATCGGACATATCCCCCCATTTACTAGAGATCTGCATATCCTGATAAAGCACTTGTCGATTTTGATGGAGGTGATAGTTATTGTCAATCACAGTTATGTATTGCGGGTTTTCATCATTTACTTGCCTTCACATATCCGCTTTTCTATGATTCCATTCTCTAAAACATCCTCCTGCAAAGTGATATTGGTCCACATCTTGGGACCATCCTGCATATCATCCTCCACACCATCCTGCTCCATCCCTTGAAACCGATTTCTCATGGGAAAAGTGACCATCCCACCTTTATTAACATCAGATTGGCCCTTGAAACCAGTAACACCAACCATTGAAATCACCATATATAGACGACCATCAAATAAAAAAAACTCCAAAATTTCCATAGGCCAAGGCTGCTGCCCCTTAGTCCACACGAAATCCTTGCAACTACCAATCCACTAGTCATTAAAACCAGGAGAACCCTTACCAGAGGTACCCCTATCAACTACCTGCTTCGCACAATCCCCCACCCTCAAATAAATTTTATGCCTATCAAGAACTAGAGTGACCATTAGATTGTAAGAGTCCATTTCCTTTTTCCCAATATCACTACACCTCGGTTCACAGAACCATAATCCTTGACATCAACCACATCAGGCAACTGTCCCTACCCCTCACATGTCCTCACCATTGGATCATACATCCTGCGCCTACCTTGAGCATGAAAATGCAACACCAGATGCCCCAGATGACAAAAATTTGAGAAATAGCTAACCCAGGCCTCAAAGACCACAACATATTTCCATTTAAATTCTGCACAAACAACAATTCAAATCTATCCCACTGGGGGCTTCAACACATCCACTTCAACACAGATGCGTGGGTTGATGGGATGGCACACAGTAGAGGTGCGAACATCAGAACAGAGAAATTGAGCCACCATATTTTAAATCATATGGATAATTGAGGAATTTTTAAAGGGTAAAAGAAGGTGAGGGAAGCGAACCCATGTCGCAATGGAGGATGGGTCACAATTCATTCACATGTTGAATGATCATCGAAGAAGAAAGAACTTGCATTCGCTGCAATGACGGGGAGCATTGGACCAGGCTCGAATTAAATCATCCTCAGAGGCAAACCGAATCATTAGATGACACTTATCAAGAAGACTAAAAAGTGTGCAGTCTTGAAGGTCCCACTTTCTAAACAAAAACTGATCAAAACTATCGAATAAGTGCCGAAGATGGTTGAAGCGGGCAACCAAAGTCAAATCCACAAGTCTTGATGATTCATATAACTGTGACAGTGAAATCAGAAGCTGAGGGCCACCAAGATGCAGGTTAGAGACCTTCAGACTTATCAAAATCACTGGGAAGTCCGGGAGCAAGCTACGGTTAGAAAATATATTTTCTCAAAAATATATTTCTATAATTAAAAAAGTATTTTTGTAATAAAAAACACTTATTTCCTCAAATGGGATTATATAACAAATAAATTATTAACACCCTTATACGATATGGTATTATTATATTTTTAGATCAATATTTTAAAAATAATTATTAATTCTTCAAAATATTCCAATTTGGGGTGGTGATTTTATATATATTATATTAGAAACATATTTTATAAACTCTTTTATCTTGAATAAAAATCTTTTAGTCTTTATCAATTTTCAAAAATATTATAGAATTGGATAAAATCATAAACCATTAATATTAAAACCATAATATAATGTTGCTCTAAAAAATAGTTGATTACAAACAAATTCTCTTATAATATAAGGGAAATATAATAAAAAAACACATCCTTTAATTATATCCTCTTGAGATTGAAATATTATATCCCATTCCAAATATCCAGAGTAACAATATTTTATAAAACATTTTTACAAAAAATAAAATCTCCATAAATTATTAATTTTATTTTTAACTCTTGTATACTTAAATCTATTTTAAATTATTAATTTTCCGTCATATGTGCTTCCAAATCAAATAATTGTTTTACATAATAGAAACAAATGAAGTTGAATTTCAACAATGTCTCTGAAAATCCTTTTCATATTCCATATAATTCTTTATATTATGGAAATATTACACCTCTTTACCATTACCAACTTTTGGTTTTAATAGACAATATTGACAATAGTACTATACAATATTCATTTCTGGGTTAAACATTTACACTTATGTGCTATCAAAGCATCTCCCAAGGCAGGACATTCCATATCATACTCGATTATCCTTAACATATAGAGAAGTTCAGAAACAAGCATAGTAAAATCACTCACATTATCAAAAACATTTAAAAAAATGATTATAGAATGAAGTTCATAGCCTGATCAAGAATTAAAGGAAACCTCCAATTTCTCTAATTCTTTGATATAGCCAATCATATATAGTATTTGAGAAGTGAATAAATTTCCTTTGGTTATTTAACATATAATGACTCTAAAACCTCAAGTTAATCCTTATATACTTCTATTCTTATATCCTTATATTCCTATTTTAAGAATATAAATTTATATACCTAGAATGTAACACCCTAGAGTAATAAAGGGTTAAATGATTAATTGATATGACTCATGTCAATAATGTGCACCTTCTTTTTTGGGAGCTTGTTTGATTAGAAATCCAAAGTTAAGCGTTTTTGGCCTGGAGTATTGATTAGGATGGGTGACCTTATGGGAAGTTTCTTAAGGTGTGTGTGACTGAGGAAAAACCATATTCTGAAGGACATGTGTTGTCCGGCGGGGATAGTTATTATTTAGAAGACCTATACGAACATGTAGGTTGGCCCCGGTATGGGGACCACATGTCTGCGGGGCAACATGTGGTACCTCGAGGGCCAGGACCTGGCGATCTTGTTAAGGCGGGGTATTTGTGCTATCTGTAGGGCCTATTTGTGACATATCATGCATCTCCTTAAATGAATGCATGATGGTTTAATGAATTAATTTAACACTTTAAACTAAATAATACACCCATTCACAGTTTAATAAATTTATCTCTATGAAAAAATTGGATAATTAAACTAGATAAATGAAAATTTTATAAATATATACATGAGATAAAAAATTATGAATATCTCATTGAAAAATAAATTAATAACACTTTATAATTTATGTATTATTTTATAGATAATATGTAGAATATAACTAAAACCCTTTATCACTATATTATAAATATGATCATTTTAATTTTTTTTATTTACATGAAATTTAAGATAAAACCCATCATATTTTCAAGAACATGTGATATTTATAAAACTTTTATAATCATAAAAAAATTTAATTTTTTTACAATCACTTTACTTAAATTATACATTAGATTATTTTATAAGGAATAACTTTCAATATAAATAATTTATATTCAAATTTATAAATATTTTTTAAAAGAATAGTTTTTTATATATTTTTTCTCATTTCCTAATTTATAAAATCTGTATAAATTATTGACCATATAAATTCACTTTATTCTAATATTAAATCTACCAAAATTTTTTTGGTATGGTTTCAAATCCCCTTGGATTCTGTGTTAGCATTTGAAAATTTTAGAAACAATATATTTTTGTTTGAAATTATAAACACCTTTACTATTTTGTTATAAATTATTGTAAATTGGTGGTCTAAATGAATACTAAAACTATATGGAAACTTATGTGCATTTCCATGAGGTGAGTTCATTTTGGTTTCATTCTTATACCATAAATTGTGATTGTTTTGGATGTTTTTTATAATATTAAGGAACAATGACCTCATTTATGTTGTTATTGTCTTATATAGTCATATTACATATAGAAAAAAACTATATACACAAATTATATTCTATTTTAGACCATAGTATAACAAATATACCATAACATGGTCTATACTAATAGTATAGATCGCCACAATATAGTGATTTGATGACCACATCATGGTGATATCAAAAAATGATGCTCTATTTTTCATAATGATTTTATATTTATATTTATACTAAATGACATGATGATATTATAAATTTTATAATACCATGGTTGTTTTTCATAACATTTATATATTGGTTTATAAAATTTCATGAACCATAGCCATTTTGAACGTGGATATTCCATGGTTATGGAAAGTATCATTTTCCCAGTTTCTTTATCCTTTTGATAATTTAATTATAATGATATCTGAGTGGATCTAATGCCACTAATGGGGTTTAAAGAGGATAAAAACTATTAAAATTTAGTGATAAAAATCAGAAAAATATGAATATAACACAATATATTTTTCATTTTTATTTACCTAAATAAATAAATGAACAACGATGTAAATTTTATCTTCAAAATAAATCTATCCAAGTTGTCCAATATGATCATGATAGTGATAACTGAGTAACAATAGATGGAATTATTCTTATTAGGGTATCCATGGTATATATTAATCTTCCAACACTTGGTAAGTATCCTATTTTCCTCATGATTTTCTAGAACCATTGATTAAAGATAAAGATAGAGGGATAGGGATAAAGAGATAATTTTATCCACATGTATTTAATACTATCTCAACCACATAATCACAAACACACCTCCCAAGGAGTGGGAATATTCAAATATCCATCCAAATAACCTTATTAGAACTCAAATGTTTGTCCTTAATGAAACATTTCATAATAAGTTTATATGTTACAACTCCTTATAACTATCGATTGATAAATTTTTTAATGTTTAAACATTTTTAGAAATTTTAAAATCTTGATATCAAAATTATATAATGACTAAACCGAGTAGGACAAATGTGGGTAGGATAAGGAAACCAAAGTAAAAAATTGATGTATAACACATAAAAATTACATTCAATACACCATGATGCCATATAAGTCACCATAACCACAATGTATCTTAGCACAGAACACGATGTGGTCTAAACTACCATGACATGGTCGACCTTTTAGAACATATTTCCATAAACCATAACACTAGTGTATAATTTCATAAATAGTAGGGAAAATATTAATTATGATAGAAACTTTGTAAAAAATTGATCAACATTGGAAAATGACATCAACAAAAAGGTGAAATCAACTTGAATTAGTATCTAATTGCAATAAAGAAGCTACAAAAAAGTGATGTGGCTAATAAAAAAGTGACAGGGTGATGTTTTTTGTAAGGACTCTCTAGTGACCATAATATCTTACTAGGATGAAAAGAAATATATTTTTGAGTAGGATAAATTAGTAGAGTACATTTCATTTCACACATTATCATTATTTTTGGTCTGTTTGTTTATGTGAGATTTGTGTGTTTTTATGTAATTTTAATATTTTATATATTAGTTTGTGGATTTATTTTAGTTTGGGTAATAATATCTAAATAATAAGGATTCATATATTGATTTAAATTTATTGATGTATAATTGAATAATTTTTATATTAGAAGATGATTTGTAGGTTTTAAGAAGTATTTGTATATTAGGAGCTAGGCTGCTGATGAATAAACATAACTTCATGGAAAGGTGCAATAGAATTAAATTTTCGGGTTAATACTATTTTACGAGACAACATATTATGAATTGGGTACCTTAAGTATCTATCCCTAAACCAATTTAACCTCAAACCTTCACTTTAGATGGTGTCAAGTTATTAATATAGCTCTCTAGAGATCCATGAGCATTTGTCAAGGAAAATATAATATATTGGAAGGGGACTTGAGAGTATGTAAGAGATAATGGATCCCCTTGTCCGAACATGAGAGTATGATGGAACTCCAATTTAACCCTGATTACTTAATTTGGAGACTACATATATGCCTCAATTGATAATGCACCAATTTATCAAGACTATTCCAGATGAAACATTATGTTTGGGAAACCACTGAGGAATTGTTGTTACAAAAAATGTTTCATGATTTCAAATATATGATACATTTGTGACCCCATAAGTGTAATGGGATAAAGATGAAAATGAACTCATGGAAAATAACTTTACATTATGATATCATGCTTCTAAGAATTCACAAATTTATGAGATTGAAGCTAAATTTATAAGATAATTAGACCCATGTCACATCCCAAGGCTACACTCACACCAACATGACTCACATCATATTACAAGGATAAATTATCAATAAAAAAAGTACTAGGATGAATTATAAGATATTTTGACACTCTAATATAACACATTGGAAGATAATTTGAGACTGAATTGTCTATTTGGCATAATGTTGGGTTCCAAAACAAGATATGTTATCTCCAATGTATACATAGGGATCAAATTTCAAAACTATATTATTTTGTCTCACTTGATTCTGATATTATTTCAAATTTTTTTATATAGACACAAACACCAGATTTCAATTATTGATGCTTAATTAGAATGTAAGGAATCTTGAAAAACGTTTTGGAGTTGTTGATCATTTTTAATGGCATGTAGAGTGTGGGTATGAGTTTTTTCGAAAAAAGAATCACTATACAATATTTTGAAACCAATTCATGACATTTATCAACAAATGGAAATATTGTGCTAGATCCTAGAAATAGAGAAATAAATTCATATTGGAAAGGGTAGTAGAACTTAACTAAAGGAATTAAAAGTTTCAACCATGTGGAATGATTTTGATACCATTTTGACCATGTGTATGTTCATATAAAGGAATTATAATTACATATAGATGATCAATTTTGCTGGGAGAGGATTTTTATTATTCAAATAATAATGCATCACTACTCAATATTCGCAATTTTGTTGAGAATATGGAGATTTTTGATCTTATAGACTATACCATTAGAGGATGCTTCCTTAATGATCAAAATAGAGAGAAATAACTTACTCATTATATTTAGATTATTTAGTATTAATATGTACAGATAAAAACTATTTGTGGTTTTATTGAGTTGTATTTATGAATTGATTCCCAATTCTTTAATTAATATGATTCTATCTCTATTTATTTTTTGTTCATAATTATTTTCTAGTTTGATCAACTTGTAAATGACCTTGGCGGGTGGGTGGAGAAATGAGAATTGAAACCGAATCCATTGGACTTGACATAGGGGATTAGTTATATAAATAAGGAGAGTGTCTTAAGAGGACGAGGAACATACTAGTCATATAACACAATGAGAAAATATTTTTAGTGAAATTAACACAAGAAACCTTACAAGGACCTACAATTGTACAAAGAAGATGACAAGTGACTTTGGAAAGAAAATTTTAAGATATTGTGAGTGTGATAAGTAATAAATAATTAATTAATGAATAATAAATATAAAGAAACAAAACCAATACCAACACCCCCACTGATTCTCATTTGATTTACCATACCTTAAAATTAATTCCCTTATGCCCATATCCTAAAAAATTATTATTTTTTGTTTTCTTCTTCCTTTTTTATTTCATACTTCTTGAAAAATCCAAATAATCCATTTCATGATAACTATAAGTAGGCTCAATTTTGATTGTAACCTTTCATATATATGGATATGAACTGGGTAGAGGCCAAATTAATATGATTTAACACCCCGTTCACTTGTAGGGAGGTTGTGTAAAAACCGCTACATAGTATTTTATCAATCATGTTTGGTGTCATTGTCAAGTATGAAAATGAAAATCCACTTTTTTAGTTTATATTATATAAAAACAAAAAAAAGGACATAAAAATGATACACAATTCTTATATATTCACAATTGTTATTTATTTTACATTATAATTCATTTACAGATAGTATTGTTTCATTTTTTAGGTATATTCACACTACTAGTAAATGTGAAAACATGTTACCTCTTGTTAATGGGATTGAAATAAATTTCTCGAGAGTAAAACTAGTATAACTAAATATATGGCTAAAGCTAACTATGAAATAAAGAACATGAACATAGAGGAACCTCCATATCTTGAATGGATTATCTATAATGAACATGGACCGTGAAGGATAAATGATTTATAAATACATATGGTATTTTTAAAGCCTTTATATATAACACTGATACAAAATAAAAAGAAAAATGAGATGAATAAATACCATCTATAACACTTTCTATTTTTAACTTATTTATTTATAATAATGAATTGGGTTTTTTCAATAAGTTCATATATATTATTCACTAATTTTGACTCAATAGAATGTGTGATAATGATCTCAAGATGAGGTCATTTCCCAACCATCTAAAGGTAATTATTAGTTCTTGATTTTTTTAAAAATAGGAGGAATCATTCAACACATGGTATAATATTTACAATGCATTTATCATGATATTTTACCCTACATTGAGGATTATGGATACAAGGAAGAACTCTGTAATTTCATTCAGAAGTATCAATAGGATTTCTATGAGGCATGGGAAATATTTAATGACTACTATCTATAGTATCCCCATAAATAGTTCTCACACTCTCTACTAATATAATATTTCTATAAATTTATTAATGGTGTGAGGAAAATATTAGTGGACACTTCAATAGGAGCTCAGTAAACTGATATGACAATAGATAAACTAAATAATTACTACAACATGCTTATTATTAATTATAAAAAGAAGTAACATAAAGGTAAAAGATTCAACATCAATGATTTTATATTGAAGTAATATGTTAATGCCAGAATATCTTATTTGAAAGTTTGGATTCACGACCTAGTTTGAAGAACCCAATGAGAAAGTGAATAATGCAATTATTGTGGAATATTTTTCCATAAATCTATGAAATATAAAAAGTTTGATATTCCATCCCATGAATTATAACACGGTCAATTTTATTAAGTATGAAACATGGGTAATATGGGAAAAAACTTATAATAAATGATCCATTTTCTAATACATACAATATGTCATTGTATAATTCCGTAATACATCTGGGAAGAAGCAGGGAATAATAAAACAAGGAGGACAAGGTGAATTTAAATCAAATAAAATATCTTGATACTAATCCACAAGTATTGAATAAGAATATATAAATCATTCCTAAACTTCAAAGAAAGCTTATTTGGGTATATAAAATATTTTAGAAGATCTCAAATAGATCAAGGGATATCAGATGGATATAAAGAAATTTATATTGAGAAAAAAATAAAATTTAGAAAGAATTTACTAGTGGATATATGGGAACTATAAAATCATTTATAACATAAAAATTAATGTTTGATATATTTATAAACAAAACACCTAGAGAGGTAATGGGGGGTTTCTAAAAAATATTTACGAAATATAAGGTAAGGATTTATAGAAATAACAACTCAAAGAGAAAAGAATATTAAAAGAAGCTATGAAGAACAACCTTTACAACCTAAAGTGGAAATTAAACTAAGGAAGGAATATGAACACCAAAAATAAAAATATAGAAAAAAGAACCAGAAATAGAAATGAGAAGCTGAATTGACTGAAAAAAATGACAAAAAAGTGAAAAATGCTATGTGAGAGTAATGCTCAAGCTTGCTGATAGTGATGTGAAATATTATAAAATATAAGATTTATTTCTTGAAAGGGAAAGGAGGATAGATTAATACATGGAAAAATATTTTAATAGGTTCAATAATATGTTTCAAATGATTGGATTTGATTTTATATTTGCTGAGGTACTTTCCAAGATTCTATATTATATGAAATTCTTGAAGAAAATCATCTTAAACAAAATAATGATTGAGTTTCTTGAAACTATGACATTTATAAAGAATTTTATTTATTATTATCTATAAGAATATATACTAAAAACTCAAGGACCTAGTTATATTATATATCCCCAATGAGTTTGAACGAAAAGGTGAGTTCACATGTATTGTGGATCTAGAAGAAAGTATAAACTTGATTCATTGGACTCTTTACAAAGAAAATGGAATTATAGAACTATATTCCACAACTGGTACAATTTAATTAGATAAAAATATCTTAATTAAACATCACGAGTGATAAAATACTTACTAGTTAGAGTCAAAAATCTCATATTACAAACTCGTTTATTTTTATTAGACATGGGTAGTGATAAAGAGGTTCCAGTAATATTGGAACAAACATTTTTATCTATCAGGGGGGATTTAATTAATTTTATCCAAGGAAAAATCAACATAAAAGTTGATGAATATAAAGAAGTTATGTAAATACCCTAACCCTAATATCCTAAAGTCAGTGGTTATTTTATTATATCAATACTAGATATAAGGAATCACATCTCAAAGTACTAAATAGTTTAGTAGTCTTGAAAAAATAGATACATACTTGAATCTCAATTTATAATTGATAAATTAAAATAAAACATAGAATTTTTTTGACTACATCATTATTCCAATTATCATATCCCAATATATCAATAACAACACACTTCATGGTATCCTAGGGAAATAAAACAAAAGAAAGGGATGAGATCTAATGATCAATAATGGTATGAATATAACGAACTCTGTCTTGAATACACAAGGAATAATAAATAAAGAAATTTAAATTACTAAAACATATCCCATTTAGTCAAAAACTTGATCATTAAAAATAATATAGAAGGAATAAATTATTTTCATAATAATTACATATAAATAATCATAGGATCGTGAAACTTATCCATATATATTCCAACTAATCAAATAATCATAAGGTCATAAATAAATAATGTCATAATGAGTGAATTCATAATTCCATACATCATAACAATACTATCAAGGATTTGTGCCAATACATATTACATAAATGGGTAAGGCCTCAACCAAATACCCAAGATAGTTTTTCTTATGAGACCTACCAACGCATCGTGGTGCTTAGTTGGCCCCACTAATAACTTACTAGGTCTAATGAATTTCTCATATGAAAGAGGATAAAAATAATAAATATAAAAAATAATATTGAAAATATATCATATTAAAGGTTAAAAGTCTCCGCAATAAATAATCATAATCAACATAAAAATTCCTATTGGAAAAGTAGTATACATATGTTAATACTTTCTCCAATCAATAAACATAATCATAAACCATCCAAAATACTATGGAGAATGGTATCAAAATAGTACATCCAAATAAAAATAATCATAAACCATAAAGGTAAAAAAACAAGGAAGGTATCATTACAAAATATCACCAATGGATCGCAATTAAAATAATGGTTTTTTCCATTGATGGATAAAAATATCATGAAAATCTCATTAAATTTTTTTAGGAAAAAATACCACTCACTTTGAAAAGTAATCTTAAAGAATAAATTTTGTCATAAAATTAGAAAAAATAGAATTTTATAAGAATCATGTAAAAATTTAATATAATATTCAAATAATTGATTGGTCACGATGGTGGGTAATTCCACACATGCCATTAAAAAAATTCCTTTCACATTATTTTAAAAAGGATAAAAATCACCACATTAAAAAAAGAATAAGATTAATTTCAAATTATTTTATTAAAAGTAAAAAATGGGTAAAATATTATTTAATAAATAATTTGGAGAATGTTAAAATCATTTTAATTTTTTTTATAAAAAATGGATGTAAATGAAAAATAATTTTTTTGAAGAGAGAAATAAAGACAGTTAAAAAAACATTTTCTCAATCATTTTTAGAACCGAAGAGAGAAAAATTGTGATATTAATTAAAAAGTGAATTAATAACCATAATAGAGGAAAATATATTGTTTTTATGATATAAATAATAACTAATTCCCCAATGAAAACATAAAGATAAATAATCTCGAATAATTATGAGATTATGAAATAAACCCTTAAATACTTTTGGTAGATTTTGAATCGTAAGCCTCATGAAAGGAATAAATTTAAAAAAATTAAATACCATGAATACAAATATATCCATATTATAATGTATTAAAGGAGAAATATATACACCAGACTAAAGAAATAAGTGTTGAATATGGAATATGTCTCACAGAAGTAAAAGTGAAATGAGAAATCCATACCTCGTGTATGATTTCCTTCCTTGGTGTTCAAACCTATAGTATAATAAATATATATCTATTATAAATATATTATATAACCATAATAATTTATATTATACCGTATATTATTTACTTATAAACATATATCACTCATGTTTTAACAATTATTCATTAAAATCGCTATTTTGGGAAAACCTGCATCATTTTTCATATATGTTTTGGTTTGGTAGTTTCAGTTCATATAATTTGAACATTTATAAATCATATAAATAATGTTAAAAATTATATAAATATCATATATATTAATTATATATGTATTTATAATATTCCACAAAATTTAGAGATAGATAAATGAGTTACATCATTTATGGAGATGGTATATCGTATGTACGAATAAACACTGTTTCTATTTTTATTAATGAATGGAACCAAATAAAGGTAAATAATATTTCACCATTAAAGAATAATTATTATATCATATATTCTTATATATTAATTAAATATATCATTATTAAAATATATGTTAAAGTTAAATGAAAAGCGTATCAGATCACTATGTGAAGGTGGTAGTCCACACATACACATAAGTGACATTATCATTTTACAATGGATTAGAAGGTAATAAGGAAGATATGATATGATAATTTTATAAGTTTAATTATGTAATATATATAATATATAATTATTAAATCCATAATTATATCTAACCATGATAAGTACTGATGGAAAAAGAATTACCTCGATACCAGAGGAGGTAGTTGGCCGTAAACATGATCAAAAGTTTCGTTTGCCATTTTATGAAAGAGGAGATGGATATAGGTTACTAAATCAAAATAATAACATATAAGTATATGTAATATAATAGTGTTATTATTTTCTAATATTTTTATAATATTTTAAGGGGTTATGTAAAGAAATAAAAAAATATTAATGGTCAAGAACTATACCTCTTCTTTGGAGAACCTCTTTAGGTTTATACCTAAAGCCTTAAAATATTGGTTTTATGATAAAAAAGTTCACTAGGTCATGGGGTGGTATGTAAGTAAGGGATTTTATAAATTATTTTTTTGAAAAAAATGTATCTTTAAGTGTGGAGAGGAGAGTATATGGGGTGTTTTTTGATAAGCAGGGGAGGAGACCTTCTTGGAAAATACTTGGAAATTCCCCAATAGAATATAAAATGATAAAGTCATTCCAAAGTTAAATGATTAAAAATAACCTTATATTATAATATGGGATAATATAAGGTTGAAATATTTCTATTAAATATGATTTTCACATGTTTTATTGGAAAACATACCCATGTATTTTGGTTTAACCCCTCGAGTAAGCTCGCTTTAACATTGACGACAATAATTAATTTTAGTTATTGTCACTATTCATTATGACCAAAAAACAAGTTTAAATTATAACCTAATATATATTACTCTTATTAGAAACATTTAATCTAATTCTCCAAATTAAAATCATATAATTGGAATAATTCAAGTTAAAAGTAATCCCATAAACATGACTAAACAACGAGTTTCCAAAGGAAACGTTTTCAAATGTATAAAAAGTTTTTTTCTCAAATATTAATATATACTTGATTAAAATAACTTAAGTTGGATTATTTATAATTGAATAGAATTAATTTTAATTTTAAATAAAATTTTAAAATGAAATTTAACTTTTTAATTGCTTTAGAAGAAAAGAATGTTGTCAATAACAATCAGTCATTTTCACTATTCATCAAATAATTACACTTTTTATAAAATTCTGAAAAATTAGCTCTAAGATAATTTTAAAATAATGAAGTAAAAAGTGATGTTAATTTTTATAAATAATTTTTCTAATATTTGTTAAAATTAATTTTGAATATGTTTGGAAAACTTGACGAAATCGCTTTCAAAAACAAATGTTGTTTTTCAGAAAAACATTTCCTTTCCTTTCAACTATTTTTTATTTTTATTACTAAAATTTTATAAACAATGATTTTATTTATACTTTTATAAATAATATAATTTTCATAATTTAGTTATTCATATTTTTAAATTCAAATTTAACATCTAGGTTATATTAGTATGTTGTTTTATGGTTCTTTTAGACTTGAGGTTGCTTGTATCACAAGCTATTAAAGAAATATAATTAATTTAAAATTTAACATATCATACAATCATGGAGTGTTAAATTTTTTGAATTTATTTTAGGATATAAACAAGTAAAATGAATTATATTAATTTTTATTAGTATATTTCAATGATCTAAAGGTGAAATATGAATCGAAAAATTACTCTGATTGTAAACAGAATGGAAGGGAATAATTTACTTATAAGGGAGCTAAAAACCCATGGTTGCTGCAGAATATGAGGTAATAAATGGAAGAATATGTTATTAATATTATTTTGAGCATATTAAGGAATAATTTTGTAAATATAGTTTAGTTAGAGAGCCATTAGTAGAATAACCACCAATCTTGCGATTAAAGGCATCACTTTCTAATCTAATGTATGAATACTTGTGTGAAAAAGAGACACTGTTTGTTATTGTGGTAGCTAATTCGGTGGTTGAATAGGAAGATGAGTTTCTTCAAGCATTGAGAAGGAAAATAAAAACTATTCTGTACACCATATTAGATATCAAATTAATTACTCCAACAATATATATACATAAAATTCTCATAGAGGATGAGGTTAAGACAACCATTGAGTTTTAAAGAAAAAATACTCGAAATAATGAAAATGTACATGGGTAGGCTTTGACCATGATCACTATATCCCATGGATATTATTGGTTTGGTAATAGAGTATGGTTTTATAGACATAATTATCTTCTCATGGATATAAACACATGGTCTATTTCTACGGGCACTTACACATAGTTTTAGATTCATGGTTTATAGTCATGAAACCTACACATAGAAATTGAGCTATTACTACAGGTTTTGATCGTAGAAATATTTCTATGACCATGGGAATCAATCGAGGACAAATCCATTGTAAAATTTGAATAATTTCACATAATGAATTTTTAATTAAGATATAAAGTTTATACATTGGAAAATTTACCATCACCAACATAAGATTTTTTATACATACATAAATACACATATATAATTATTAAATAATATTTATTAAATTATAATAATTACCAAAACATAGTTATATTATCCACAACCTTCAATGAAAATTATCAAGGATATAGAACCTTCCCATTGAGTCTAATCTCTATAGGTGTGGGTACCCTTGGCTATAGGGTTTCCTTATTAACATAAAAAACTTATCTAAAAGTGCATAATAGAAAATATGAAAGGATCACTAAGGCTTAAAGTTGTAGAGGAATTGAATATCCTTAGAGAATAATAATATTATAAACCTATATAAAATAGTATAAATAGGAAAAACTATTAATCACAAAAGAATCATTTCCCATGATGGCCAAAGAATTATCTTCTTTTTTTACCTTCTTTCAAAGTATGATGAATCTTTATGCTAGGGGATAGATAATTTCTTCTTTCCCTTATGATATAGGGAACTTACTAGTGAAAACAATGGATTACATTCATATAATTTTCATTAAAATTTGAGCCTACTTTAACCACTAACAAGGGGATATTTCTATCTTAGTAAATAGAAATCCCATTAAGTAAGGATTTATATTCAACGATAAGTGATTTTTTCACTATAGAAGCCATTATATACCATTATCATTAATATTATATGGTTATGTATTATTTCACAAACCTTAATTGTTAAATTGAAACATGAACCATCCGAAACCATTTTTATCCCCATATAGGGTGGAACCTAAGAGACCCATTGGATGGAGGAACCAAGAGAGAAATAAGGTCTACAAATGATGCTAAAAATACTGATCCACTCATTTAATTCATTGATAGAGGTTTAAGTATCACAAATTTTCATAAGTGTATTTATATTTTAGATAATTTTATTACATGGAGTTACATTAACCCTAGTATAATTCTTATCATCCCAAATAGACAAGAAACCAATATCCAAGGCAACCTTATTCTCCATGCATAGGGATCAATTATTTAAATCATTATCAAACTATGAGGCCAATATCTAGTCAAAATTCTAGAGAACTAGTGACTCCTATAAAAATTTTCAAAAAATTCTATGTCAGGTATTCCATTCACTATGAATAAAAAAAATATTGATTCATATTGAGGAATCGAGTAACAAAGTCACTTGGAGGCCAATTGAACACCATTACATTGAATAGATACATCCATGTGAACAATAATTTGACACATACACCAACTGTGGAAGAGAAACTAGACAAGGATAGGCGATTTCAATCACTCAATGCCCTAAGGATCTTCCCCAACTTGTACACACTATTAGGCCTACCTATCAGCACAAACCCTAGTTTCTAGGTTGATAAGTATCTATTTTATGATTTATATCCATGTGAATTCATATCTATAGAGGTAGTCCTTCATGTGATGTACCTAAATAAAAAATCACAAATTACCATCATGACACACCTCTGTAGAGAGACCTACCACTATAGGATGTCTTTCTCATAGTGGTAGAGCTGTCTTTATATGGGATTACTTCCACAGATAGACCTTCCCATGAAATTAGGGTCTCTCATGCTATTATTATACTCAAAATTGGTTTTCTAAACCTTCATATAGACAAAGGTTATGTGACCCATGGTCATGGGATCCTCCCACATTATTCCCATGCTTAATTGTTTTCTTATGTAATATTACATGTTGTAAAAGTGGGTTCACTAGACCCAACTTTATCAGTACATTTTGATTAACATATTATGTATACAATTATTTTTTCATGATGTAAACCGACAATAATATTGATGATATTTCTACATTATCTATTTATATGGTAATTTCCATAAATTATTTTTCATATAAAAAGCTTATAACAGTTCCCATGATCAAATTATATCCTTTATATACAATGACATAAATATTAAACATGTTTCATATGGTCTAAATACACCATATTGTCTGGACATAGATTATGTTTTACTATTTTATGGATGGTATCATAAGAATTGAGACTTATTATAATGAAGTTTAGATTTGGTGATCTTGAGGAGATGATATCAGGATGATTATCCAACTAATAAGATCACCACATTTTTATGTGTCATTAGTTGTTCCTATCTACTAACATGTGTGTTAGTCTCCTCACTGAATATCGTTATCAATATTTACCATTTGATCACATAAATTGAATACAGGAAAAAATCATGAAATTTCTATTTTCGTGAGGTATCTTATGTTAGTTTTATCTTTGGCGGTATAACATTGGTTGAATGATCAAAACAAGAATTTTCACTTCCAAGTTAATGATGTGATATCTTGATCCAAGTTGATCAAGATGGTAGGACCTTTACTAAATCCTTTTTTATGGTAGAAAAAGGTAAGTCCATTAAGTTAGATTAATAAATAATAAAGTAATAAAGGATGATGTCACAAAGTGTTCATCTTGATTTATGAGATATCATGAGACAAATAGAATATATTTCACAGTGTGTGTGATTATAGGAAAGGTTTTCATTGATATGACTATGGACTATCTATTTAGGGGCCTTTATGGGTTTTTATAATTCACTAATATCCTAAGAATAATATTTACTACTATCAAGATAATTTCTAAGAGTGTCACACACAATAATGTATTCAAATGTCTTCCCAATTACGATAATAGGATAATATGACTTGTTGGGGCCCACCATGGGGTTTTATTGATGTACAAGTTTTAAATGATTTCCAAAGAATAAATAAAATCATTATTAGTCAATTAAAAAATAATTGGATTTAAATTTATTTACTAAAGGTATTCACAAGGTATTAAACGAATACATGTAAACAATATTATACGAATGAATATTATTTTAATATTAAAGGTTCATTTAATATTTTTGGGAATTACAAGTAAAGTTAATGGATCAATTTAATCATTTAATATATTTATTATATATTATTATTAGGTTCTAAAATATAAATGATATTTATGACATAGTTAGTTTGTCAAAACAATTCTTTTATGGATTATTTTGTGGGAGTTATTTATATGGGGGATGTGGAACCCATTACTGGTATTTATCATATAATATATAAGGTAGAGGGAGCTATTTTCAGTGGTAATATTTATTACCATGAATTTTAGAGCTTGAATATCCTCCTTCCTGTATCCTGGATAGATAAATCCTTATTCAAGGAGTTTAATCTTCGATCTCCATTATAGATAAAAAAAAGATATTACGGTGTTTATCATGACATCAAAGGATTCATCAGAGCTCCTCACTTGCACCCAAAATTCTATGATTTATATTCACATAGACTCTTGAAGCATGTTTCAAAAATCTATATTGGTTATATCTTAGATCCTTTGGGAAATGAGCATTTGTGAAAAGCTATAGTTGGAAGTTCCACTAATTCACATGAGGTAATAATTCATTTATTTATTTTTAATAAATTAATGAGAAGGTCATTAAGTCTTTAATAGGAATGTTCTTTAATGGTGATGACTTTTTATGCCAATTACCAGAGAATTTTATTAAAATCTCCACCTAATCAGCTTCTGCTGCATGACTCGATACTAAAAATTGGGATCACAACAACTATGAAAATTTTATGATCTAAGAAAAATTAAATTTTATTTAAATTATGTAGAGGGAGTTATTCTGGTTCTAATGGATTTGACTGTGCATCGAGCCAGTATTTCATGTCCAAGTAATGAACATCTTAAAACATAAATATGGATCATTTGAGAAGATTTTTTGGATTAATATAAAAAATATATATTAGTTTTTACCCATAATTATTTGAAGTAATGGATTCTCATAAATACTATTTTTTTGTATGGAACCCAGGAGGTTAGAATAGTGTTTTCTGGTGGGGGTTCATTCACCCTGTTTGTTTAATAACTCTATAATAATATTTTTATTTTTATTGAAAATGTCATATAATTTCATTTTGGAAAAATAATAATAATTATAATCTATGGGTCATGGTTGAAAAAAGGGTCACTAATTTTTTTAAATAAAGGGGGTGGTTCATGATGTCAGATAGTAATAAAAATATTTATAAAAAAATATAATGCTTCAATGAGAAGATTTTTAAGCTACCTACATAAACTAATCCACACCCCATAACTATAATTACCTATGATTTTAATACATATTAATTAAATCTATTTTATGTAAATATTCATTTAATTACACAAACAAATGCTCAGGGATCATAAAGGTATAATGTCTTTGGAAACATGGAAACATAAACAACCAGTTCATAGGTGAACTAAATCATCTCCCACTAATTAATTCATAGCTATCACCCTTATTAGAAAAATCATACACAAAAAATTTCTTTATCACCTGAGGAAAATAAACATAATTAATGGTGAGCTCAAATTCTTAGTAAGTATGAACAGTGGAGTTATATAAATATTACATAAGAATAAGGGTATGGGAATAGGAGTATTAAATTTTAAAACTATACCTCGCATATCAAAGATAATAATCATGGGTCATGGAATAAAGATTAGTATTTTATAATACATGAATCCTAAGGAATAAAATAACATGGGCCATGAGATCATAAAAATGGAATAAGACATAGAATTGTGGTATAAACATAAGCATAGAAAACCATTTCATAGTAGTTTAAGGATCATTATTGAGATTATTATAGTGGAATGGGTTAACTCCCCAAACCATCATAGTAGTTAAGGCTCACTCCCAAGACTACCAAAGTGGATATACCCCCTTAAGGAACTCGGTTAACTCCCCATTCAAGTATATTTTATCTCATGATATATAAATATTTAACCAATACATTGGAGGGATATATAGGTCCCAATAATCACAAAATGAAAACCATACACTTGTGTTCCACAAGATCAGAAAACATTCATTATATAAAAACCTATGAAATGAAATGGGTGTCATAAAAATTATTCTTAATATAACCTAGGGAAAATACAAATTTTTCATAATCATTTCGTTATTTCATCAAAGAATAATCTATGGAAAAATAAGCGAGTTTGATAATATATTATTAAAGGTATAACCTGCAGAAGAGAAACATGTTTCATAAATATATTTTCATCATAAAAATAAAACATTCAAAGAAATAATAATAATGGTATCCTTGGATCATATCCTCAATAAAGAATAAGTTATATAAAAGGATTGCATATTAGATGAAAAATTATTTTGAAATATAAATAACTTTGATAATTTCTTGAGAAAAATATACTTTCTTTGAAAATCACTTCTCTTAAAAAATATTAAAAAATGAGAAAATATTATTAAAATAATTGTATTTATAAATAACCATGAAAATTTATAAAGTAATATTAAAATAAAATAATATCCATGAAGGGCAATTTTTTTCATGTCATACACATTTAAAATAAGATTCCTTTGATATTTTTAGTAAAATCCAAACATGCCATGTTTTGAAAAAAACGTTAAAAATCATTTCATATCATTTATTAAAACATAAAAAATGAGATTAAGTTTATTTAATAAATAATTTATAAAATGTTAAAAACATTTTTGAGAGCATTTTTATAAAACATGGTCATAGAGAAAAAACATTTCTACCGAGGAGAAAAATAAGGACAATATTTTCTTAAGAAAAATATTTTGAACTATTGAGTGCATAAAGAGAGAGAAATGAAGATAAAACATATATTATCTTGAAATAACCATAAAATAATAAAATTCATTTGTTTCTTGGGATATATTTAATAAAATTTTCTCATTTAAAGAACAATCATAATCAATCTCGATAAACAATGATATTGTAACATCAAACCTTTACTACATTGGTATCTTTTGAATCATAGGTCCCATTTAAGAATAACATCAAATGAAATTATTAATATCATTAAAAAATGTTTATCCATGATATAAAATGTCAAATTGGTAGTATATACACTTCATAAAATAATTTATGTGAAAAACATAATTGATCTCCCAAATAAGGAAATTTGAAACAAAACACTATTACCATAAGTCTCGATTTACTTCATAAAAATTCAATCCTCTTGTATAATAAATATAATTTTATTATAAATATATTAATTAACAATAATTATATATATCATTCAATATATTATTTAATTATGACCTTTTATTACTCATCTATTAATAGTTCCATGTTAAAATCACGTTTCAGGTGATAATTGCTTTGTTTTTCGTGTATGCTTTGATTTTATATATTTGGTCCTATTAATTATATCATGATTAAGTAATATAATAAATTTTGATATATATAAATATAAAACATATTCATTATATATTTATTTATAGTAATCCATAAATTATAGAGATAGAAAAAATACACCATTCATTGGGAGGGGTGGTCGTACGTATGCGTGAACACGGTTTCCATTTCCTCAATGGATGAAGAAAAATTAAGGTAAATAATATGTTACTCTTAAATAATCATAAATTAATCATATATATCACATATATTCATTAACTTTATCCCTTATTACCTTCTATTTAAAATGTAATTGGAAAATAGATCACATCACTTCGTGAGGCAGTAGTCCACCGTACACACGAACAACGCTATCATATTCTCTATGGAATAGAAATTTAAAACTTTTTATGTGATAAAATATATTAAATAAGTATATATTATGTTAAAAATATCATATATATATATATAAATTATATCCATCATCATACCCAATCTTGATAGGTGCTGATGGAAAATACATCACATCGGTTCGTGAGGTAGTAGTCTTCCATACACACGAGCGATGCTGTCATTTCCAATTTGAGGGAGAGAAGATGGATGAAGTTCATGATCTTAAAATAAAACAATATCAATATATTTAATAAAATTTTTTATTATATCATCATGGTTTAATAATAATCAAATTATGAATAGGAAAAAATAAACAAATACTCGTTGAATTACTTTTCCTTTGGGTATCTTTCTTAGTTTTCAAACAAAAACCTTCCTAAGATTTATTTATGATATAAATAAGGATTATATTATGATATTTGGGAATATAGGACTGGTTTCGTGTTGGATATCACTAAGAATTTTTTTTTGGAAGTATGAAGAGAAGAAGATAGTGGGTGGTCTTTTATAAGTGTGGTGAGTGGCATACTTGTAATTTTTTAAAAGAAAAAGGTGTATCCATGTTTTTCTCATTAAAAATGGATCAAAAAATAGAAATTTATAGATAATATTAGATATGAGGTCTTAATATGACAATAAAATGGGTTTTGAAAATTTTTTTGGTATTTTTTTAACCCATATATTGTTTAGTTTAATCCCTTGATAAACCAATTTTTTCATAAACCTCGACAAATAATTTTGGTTTTTTTAGTATTAATTATGGTAAAAACTTAAGTTGATATTTTTAGATAATAAAAATTAGGATGATTATAAATATGGAATTAATTGTTTTGAACTCTATTTACTTAATTGGAATCATTTAATTTAAAATTAAACCCATAGTCGTGTTGAGAAAATGGTTTTCCAAATAGAAAATAGTCAAAATTTTAAAAATGTTTTTACATATAAATTAAAATTGAAATTGATTTAAATAAAATAAATTGGATTAATAGATATATAATATAAATAATTTTATAATTTAAACTAATTTTGGAAAATAACCTTATAAATTCTTTAAACGAAAGATAGTTTTCAATGAAAACCAGTAATTTTAATTATTCCTAAAAAATTACTATTTAAAAAAATCCAAAAATTCACCATAGGATAGTTTTATTATGATGACCTCAAAAATGGTGTTTATTTTTTCAAATGATTTTTCAATTTCTAAAAAAAATTAATATATTGTTTTAAAAAAAACTAAATAAAAAAACAATTTTTTTGATAAAACATTAGCTTCAAAACATATAAACATTTCACCCAAAATTAAGAACATTATTATCATTATTCTTTGTTTATATAAAATAATTTTAATTAATATTTAAAATGAGTTTATTTATATTTATTTCATTACTTTTACTATCTAGGTAAAAAAAATAATGTTTAAATGATAATATTAATAGTTTTTTTTTCAGTTTGTTAAAACTCAGTGTTGCATGTAACACAAGATATCGAAGAAATTTAATTTATTTGAAAATAATAAATTCAAATAAACTATAGGTGTTACATTATTACAATCATAAAATGAATTTCTCTCTTTAAATTTTTCCATTTTGGTATAAAGAAATAAGGATACTGATGCCTCATTACATCCTTAGGTTCCCACAGAGCTTCCTCAAATATGGGGATTCACCAAAAAACTTTTACCATGTGAGTAGTCTCATTTCATATAACTTTCTATTTATGATTCAAAATATCCATATAGTTTTTCACATAATAAATATCATGCTCCCTATATATGAACTCTGATTTTATTACATGTATATGGTCAGATATGTACATAATTATGAGAGACACATGGAACACATCATGGTCTGGTAGAAGCACCAAGTGATAGGATATCATCCTGATACGATCAATAATTTAAAAGGAACTGATATACCTAGGGATTAATTTTCCCTTATTTCTTTCATGGATAAATTCATAGAATCACCTTCTCACCAACTTCAAATTTCAAGATCACATAATAATTTATCCTAATAACATTTATATCAACTTTTTTGCTTCCCTTAAATGATATTAAATATCTCAAACCTTATCTTCCATTTCATTACCACTCTTAGGTCATAATATATTTCTTTCTAAAACATCATTTCAACATGTTAGATCTCTACCCTTATTTGCATAGGGGGATTTATAAAAACCCACCTGAATACTTGTGTGAATGTTATTGTTTTATGAAAACTCAACTAGAGGAAGGAGGTTATCCCAACCACGTTTGAAATAAATAGAACATGATGTCAACATGTCCTCTAGGTTTTTAATTTTTCTCTCATTCTGAACATCTTTTTTTTAAGGATAATACATAGTGCTGAAACTCAATTCTCTATCAATAGCTTACTAATGACTTCATCAGAACTTTTAAAAAAAATCTAATAGCGCAATTTATATAAAATTTATTGTGGTACTCCATGAAACCTTACCACTTTTTTAATGTATATCTCGACAAGATGATCCAAATAGAAATATTATATAATCATGATGTTGTGTGATGACTTTATAAGGAGATCTACTACAACCCATCATATAATTATTCCCTATAGATGTTTCGGGGAGTCCAACACCCAAAACCATGGAGATTGTTTCCCATTTACATTATGGTATGAGAAAAGGATATCAATTCCGCATAAACATTTTCTCTTAACCTTAAAATGCTAACATACCATCCGTCAAGATACAAAATATTTAATATATTTCTTTATTCCATTCCACCAAAAATACTTCCTCAAATCTCTATAAATCTTAATGCTTCCTAGATGAATATAGAATAGATAACTACGAGAATCTCATAACAACTCTTTATTTAATTCTGGTTTGGACGGAATAAATACATGGTTCCTATACATTATCATTCTGTCATGATCAAGTTTAAACTCATAAAAATATCTAACCATCTTTTTCATCTCTGTATCTTCCTTTTATGCTTCTTTAATCTTCAAATGGATAGATGATTGAACATTAAATTAAGTAAGATAAAATTTATTATAGTGATCCAATAATCTAAAACATAGATATTACATTCTTTTATACGAATATATAATACATTTCAAAAACACACACCTGAGGACCATAATAGTTTAGCTGTAGGTACACAATATTCTAATTTGGTGAAATATCTTCAATGTTCCCACAAAGATCCTAAAATTTAGTATTCTTCCAAGACATACCATGAACATTAGGGTATAAGAATAAGATCATGACATTTCAAAACCAAATCATGCATATAAAATATCATAATATTGAGTCATGGAATAAATATTAGAATTTTTTAATACATCAATCTTAATGGAATAAAATAACATGATGTGTGAGAGTATAATATTGGCAAAAGACATAGATTATTGGAATACACTTAAATATAGAAAATATTATGTTAAGGATATCCACCAAGACATTCATAACATGCTAGGATTGGGATAACCACCTATGTTCCTACTTCAGGCTTGAGATGACCTCTCGTTTACCCTATTTCATGATTTGTATAACCTCTCCTGCACCTTTTGATAACATATAACATTAATCATTACCCAATTCATTGGAGGGATATATAGGTCCCACCCATCTCATAATGAAAAAGATTTCTATGTGTGCCACAAAATCATAAAATATTAATCATAGCATAAAACATGAACTAAAATGGGTTACATAGAAATCATATAATAAACAATGGTAAAGAGACACATTTAATAATAATTTAATCATTTCATAAAATCATAACCCATAAAACATAAGCATGTTTCATAAGAATATTATCATGGTATAACACATGGAAGGGAAATAGGTTTCATAAACATCATTCCATCATAAACATAGTCTATTTATAGATAAGTAATAATTGTATCCTTAGATCATATCCCCAATGATACATATGTGACATCAATAGATGTCATCTTAGATGGAGAATTATTTTGAACGATTGATTACATGGAACATTTAATAATGAGGATAACTTTTATAGGAAAATAATCATTTTCAAGACTAAAAATTTATATAAAATTTTTAAAATACTTTTATTGAAAATTTATAAAGGAAACTTTAAAATAATTTAAAACATTTATTGAGTAAATATTATTTCCTATTCTATTTTTTTTAAAACATAAAACATTTAAAAAATAATTTTCTGGGCAAATAACCTTTAAAATTATAAATAAATCTTCAATGAAAATAATTTCCATGATTTTGGAAAATTCTATTCATGTCATACATGTTAAGACCAATATTCCTTTGTTATTTTCTATAAAATCAAAATGAGAGTTGTTTAGAAAATTACATGAAGATTCCTTTCAAACAATTTTGTAAAAAATTAAAACCTGGGAAATTTTTTTTATTAAATAAGTTGATTAATGTTAAAAAAAATTGGAAAATGATTTTAAAAAACATGGTTTTGGAAGAAAAATAGTTGTTTGACCGAAAAAATTCTTTTTATTAAAAAATTAACATTGAAATATTGGGTATATAAAGAGTGAAAAATGAAAGAAAAAAACTATTCTTATGAAATAACCAACTAAGACAAAAATTCATGAGTTTATTGAGATATAGATTATAGTATCTCATCATTAAATGTATATTCATAAACAATCCTAATAAATGACGATATTGTAACATAATAAGCACTTTGGTAACTTTAAAACATAAGCCCCCTGAAATAATATCATTAAAATAAACATAAAATATCATGATTGTAAATAAATTAATTATACTAAATGTAAAAGGGTTGTATATACACCTCATACAAGAAGATAAGTTCATAACATAATCATATGTCTTAAAGAATGAAAATTTTGACCAAAATCCCTTACTGATATTGTATATTTTTAACCGCAGTCCATGAAAGAGAGATAATAAAATGGACATATAAGTACCAATAATTTTATGTATATGCTTCATTAAATTCATTCATGGATGTATATACACCACATAAAATAAATAGGTTGTGAATATGGAATCTGTATTATATAAAGTAACAAGTGAGACAAAAATCCCTTAATGCTTTAGTAATATTTTGAGTCATAAGACCAAATAAATAATAATATAAAATAAAAATTTAAATATCATGAAAAAATATTAGATTAAATATATAACATTTCAAATGGGTAGTATATATACACAAAAAAATAAACAAGTGGTGAATTTTTATATGTCTCCCCAAAATAAAACATAAGTTAGAAATCCATTACCTTAAGTCTAGAATTCCTTCATACACATTTTAACCACATATATAATAAGTATAAGTTTATTATAAATATATTAATGAAACAAACACACATAAACACTGAAATATATATTTATATATATCATACTATATATTATTTACATACAACATTTAATTACCTGTTTATTAACAATTCCATGTTAAATTCAGGTTTAGGGAAATAAGTGATTTGTTTTTTATATATGTTTTGATTAGATATTTTTGGCCCTATTACGTTTATCAGGATTAAATAAAATATATAATTTTATACATTATATATATATATAATATTCAATATACATGTATTTATATCAATCTATAAAATAAAAAGATATAAAATGAAATAAACCATTCATGGAGACGGTAGGCCATATGTGCATGAAAGCTGATTCCATTTTTGTGAACATTAAAAGTAATAAAGTAAAATGATTTATTATTATTAAATAATAATTTATATTTAATTTATATCACATATTTTTCATTAAAAAAATCCTTATTGTCATCCCTGTAAAACATGAATGAATCACATCAATTCGTGTGGTGGTAATCCGTCGTACAAATGAGCAGCACTATCAAATTCCAAAAAATGGAAAAAATGAAGGTATATATGATATAATAATTTCTAAATCATAATAATATTATAAATATCATATATATTTAATAAACCCATCATTATTTCCAATCATTATAGGTGATAATTTAAATATTAATAACATCAGTTCGTAAGAAGGTAGTCCACCGTACACACGAATTATGATTTTATAAAAAAATTGAATGAAATTGAGTTTGTTTTAGGTCATTAACTTAAAATAATAATATCTCAGTATATGTAAGATAATTATTTTATTATATAATAATTGTATAATAATAATTTAAGGAGGTGGCATATGAAAAAATTTGAAAACGCTCGTTCATGAACGTTGCCTCTTCTTATGGTATCCTCATTGGGTTTGAATAAAAATACATCCCAGTTTAAATTTTATTAAAAAATAAATCTCTTAGTATGAGTGGATAAAATTTGGGTTGTTATTTGGGAATAGATTTTCCAAACCAAAAGGGGTTTAATATTTTAAGAAGAGAGGAGACGAGGTGGCCTTTTATAAGTGTGGTGAGTGACACACTTATAATTTTTTGAAAGAAAGAATTCCAACCATGTTTTTTCCAAGTCATAAGGTTATAATAATGGAAAATTATAGAAAAAAGAATATATAATTTTTAAATACTTCCTTTAAATTGTAATGTTAAAATTTTTGGGTTATTATTAATCCTTATATTTTTAGTTTAACCCCCAGGTAACCCCATTTTTACCTTAATCACGGTAAATAGTTTTTGCTGTTTTTCCTATTAATTTTGGTAAAAAATTAACTTGAAATTATTATATAATATAAATTATTCTTATTTAACATATTGAATCCATTTTTTCAAATTATATTCACATAAGTGGAAAAATTAAATTTAAAATTAATCTCACATACGCGATGAGAAAATGTGTTTTTGAAGAGAAAATGTTCAAAAGCATACAATGTTTTCATATAGAAATTAAATATTAAATTGATTAAAATGACCTAAATTGTATTAATGGATGTCTAATTGAGCTAAGTTTAATTTAAAACCAACTAAAAATACAATTTATCTTTAAAAATAAATCCAAATAAAAGGCGGTTTTCAATTAAAATTACGTATCTTTCATTATTAATCAAAAAATGAAACTTTTTAAAAAAATATAAACAAATAATCCTAGGATAATTTTTACATGATGATTTAAAAAATAAATTTTATTTATCATAATAATTATATAAAATTTTTAATAATTAATTTTAAAATTGGTGTGCCAAAGGAAATAAAACTGCTTATTAGAAAAAAAATAGTTTAAAACGTAAAATTATATTTATTCTTATCCCATGTCTAAGAAACAAATAAGTTTAATATTAAAAATTTTATTAACTATTTAATATATAAATTTAATTAAAATCATTTAAAAATCATTCGGTTAATTTATTGATGTAAATCACATTCGTGCACATAATAATAGTTATAAAAAACGATTCATTTTTCTTTTTAAATGATTCTTTTTTTTAATTTCTAATCAGTTTGTTTGAAAAGAATTAATTTTATATACATGTTTAAACCCTATTTTTATTTTTTAGTTAATCTTATTCATACCCAACATTCCAATTTATGGGTGATAATTTTCATATTTGATAATAATATTTCAATAATATGTCATGTTTCTTTTAAACTCAGTGTTTCATGTAACTTAAGATAAACCCAGTGTTACATGTAATGAAATACAAACCAAGTTTTGTTTGAATAAATGAATAAAATTTATATTTAATGTAATGAAAAATATAGAATAGATTAATTTTATTCAAAACATGTTCAAAAAACCTTAGTGTGTTACATTCTACCCCCTTAAAATGAATTTTTCTTTTGCAATTCATCACTTTGGTACCAAAAAATGTTGATAAATCTACCACATTACATCTTTATGTTTCCAATTATATTCGTCATGATGGTGGTTTTACAATAATTCACTGACCAGTTGAGTGTTCTTTTTTCCTAGAAATTTCTCTATACGATTAAAAATCTCTTCTGGTTATTCCCCATAAGAAATATCATGCTCCAGTCCTATAACCTTTGAGTTTAACACATGTGATGTATTAGGTGTGTAATTCCTTAAGAGTGATATATGGAATGCATCATGAAACTTAGAGAGGTTCAGTGGAAGCACCAAATGATAAAATATTGTCCTGATATGATCAGTAATTTTAATAGGACTGATATTCATAGGGCTTATTATTCCATTATTTCTTCCATGGATAAATAAATAGAAATATGTTATTAACAAATTAAATTATAGATCACATATAATATTATTAGAATAACAATTATATCAAATTTTTATAGTTATTATATGTTTCTAAATGGATTTAACCTTTTCTATAATCCCAATATCTTGCTTATGTCCCAATAGCATTATTTCTGCAACTTCATTCTAATACGTTGGAGTTCTACAGTTATTTCTATAAAGGAGTTTTTACAGACCCATATAAATACACACGTAAAAGATATTGTTCTAAGAAAACTCAATTTGTTTAAGGTGTGATCCCAACCTCATTTGAAATCCATTGAACAATATCTTAGCATATACTATAGGGATTGAATTTTTATTTTATATTGACCATATGTTTGAGGATGATACATAGTGATGAAACTGAACATCAAATCAAGACCCTATAAAATACTTTTCCAAAACTTCTAGGTGAACTTTAGATCCTGATCAGATAAAATTGAATATAATAATCTATAAATCCTCACCACTTACCTTATTGTAAACCTTTTAAATATTATTCTTAGAGAAATATTCTATGATATAGAGAAATAATGACAACTTCATATGATCGTCAACTAAAATACATATAACATTAATTTCGTTACATGTTTTTTGGAGTCTGATGAATATATTCATAATTATGTCTTCATATTTAATTTTTATTATGGATAATGATTATAAAATTCTATTAGGCATTTGGATAAAATAATATCCTTACTGACATAATAAGAATCAAGATATATACTTATAAATATCTCTACTTATATTGTCCCTTCAGAATTAATATTTTATATAAGAAAGTGGTAGTCATTATACCATTTTCTCCCTTTGGTTGTGGGTTCAAACCCAATGTCCTTTTTAGAGGAAACATGTTTTCTCCTAGCTTGTGAGTTATACTTTTTTCAAAACTATATTTTCACAAAATTATGAAATTTAAATAAACCATAATTAACATAACAAAAAATATAATATAAACCATAAATGTTACAAATACCTTTAATCATGCATTCATAAAAAAGGCATTCATCCTCAAAACCAAAGGGTTTTATCTCTATAAATTTCTCTGAAAATATCCTTGATCTTGATAAAATTCCATCACATAAAACATCATGAGGGGTTTATAAGAATTTTAATATATTATCAACCTCAAACTTATAAAATCTTTATGGAATCAATAACTCTTAAGTTAATCTAAATGGAGACATATATTATCCAAAATATAACATAATCCTTAGATGTTTTATGATTCTTAAAAAAAATACCATTGGAAGAATAATTATAAAACATAATACTTGAATCCTAATACATAAATCCTCCAATCCTTTAACATCAATTATTTACATGGAATTGGTCTTTGCTTGGTATATAAGTTAATTCCTGGGCTAGGTCATTAAGTTGGATAATTCCCATATTCTCCACACATATAACATAGACTCATTAAAAATTTATCACTATTTTACCTTCTTTACAACAAAACAAATATCTTCCCCTCCATTTAATATATCATTATAGGTTACTCTTCCCACCTTATTTACATGTATGATGTTTAATCCTATTTCTTCTATGATCATTATGATACAAATTTTCTAAATGTTTATATTACTCTTATTTTATGCTTTATTATTCTCACCAAGGTTCATGTTGTTAATCATATATCTTGATAGATGATCAGGTATAATCAAAATATCTATATCTCCATTCACCATCCCATTTATTTGATCATTGTAAAATTTTCTATCATATTCAATAGTAACCCAAATACTTTTACTCCCCTCTATTGACTAAAACAAAACATAATAGTGTTAGAAACACTAAAAATAATGAAAAACCACATAATCATGAATTTTTTTTATAGCATGTCAACATCATAAAACCTTATTTTCAATATATGAAACCATTGGTTTAACCAAGGTCATCAATGACCATCATATATTTGAATTCTTAATTATGGTTTGTCAAGTGTTTTTCTACTTACATAGTATATTACCATGGAGTTTCAAACTAGGTGTGTTTCAAGGGACTCTATCATTCATTAAGTAATGATCGAGTCCCTCTAAATAAACCACTTTTAGAGTTATTACCCCTACATACACAATTATATATCCACACCCACTTTTAGTATATATACATAAATGTAATTTCTTGAAAACCAATCATTATATACTTTAACAAAATTCCAAGACATTTTTTATACTTTTTATCATCCTTAGAGTTATCCTTAGTGACATATATAGACATATCCTTAGAAATATCCCTAGAGATCTCACTAAATATTTCTTATACTAGTTTTCAAGGATTAACTAATCCTTTCATTTGATACTAACAAACAAAAACTAGGATTTTCATACTTATATATTATATCATTTTATATGAATATACAATAGATTACACAAACACACACCTAAATACCACAATAGTTTAGTTTATTTGGATACTGGGTACAAAATCATCTAATTTTGTGGAATATATTCAATGTTTTGAACAAATATTTTCCAATTTATTACTATTTATAGAGATACCTTAGTTAAATATTTTTATCATATCCTATGGAAAGGAAACATTAGAAAGGGTGAGATCAGATTCTCAGTAAGGGTAAACAATGAGGAGATGTAATCATAAATGACCATAAGTGTAAGAGAATGTGAGTAATACATTTTAAAACAATACCTTTCTTATACAAGATCATAATCTTGATTCATGGAATAAATATTGGAAGTTCGTAAGACATGAATCATAAGGAAACCAATGAACATGAGCTATGAGAGCATAATAATGAAATAAGACATAGATAAGTGGAATAGACATAAGTATATAAAATCTTATGTTAAGGATACCCACTTTAGGATCAGAGCAAATAATATTTCATGACTACCCACTATTAAATTCATAACAAATTAGGCTTAGGATTACCACCTAGGTACCTACTTTGGGATTGAGATGACCTCCTATGTACCCTTTTTTGGTTTTGGGATAACCTCTTGTATATCCTTTGAGATCATATAACATTAATCATTAACCAATTAATTGGAAGAGGATATAGGTCCCACCCATATCATAATGAAAACCATATTTCTGTGTTCCACAATATCATAAAAAATTCATCATATCATAACCCTTGAAATAAAATGGTTTTCATAAACATCATATCATAACTTGTGGAAAAGTGATAGGTTTCATAATAATTTTATCGTTTCATGATATCATAAACCATGTGAAATAAGTTGTCTTAATAATAATTTCATCATGGTATAACCCATTTAAGAGAAGAATGTTTCATAAACATCATGCCATCATAAACATAAACCTTTCAAATAAAGTATAAGAGTGATATCCTTGGATCATATATTGAGTAAGACATAGGTAACATAAATAGATGTAATCTTATATGTAGAATGATTTTGAAAGATTGATCACTTATAAAATTTCATGATGAAGATAAATTTTCTTTGGGAATAATTTTTTTAAAACTAGAAATTCATAAAACATTTTGAAAATCCATTTCTTTAAAACTTATAAAGAATGATTTAAAATCATTTAAAACATTTATTGAGAATAAAATCCTTTAATATTTGAAAAAAAATTAAAACATATAACATTTTGAAAATAAAATTGAAACTTATAAATAATGTTTTAATGAAAATAATGGTCATGAAAATGGGAAAAAAATTTCATGTCGTATATGTTAAAACAAAGATTCCTTTCACATTATCGGTAAAATACATATATAAATTGTGTGAAAAAAACAATAATATTAATTTATTTATTTTTGTAAAAAGTAAAAAGTTGTAAAAAATTTATTTAATAAACCATTTGTAAAATTTTAATATTTTTTTGAAAATATTTACAGAAAACATGGTTTTGGAAGAAAAATGGGTTTTGGACCGAAAAGATGTTTTTTTTAAAAAAAAATATTTTCAAACTCTTGGGTATATAAATAAAATAAAATTAAGGGAAAAATATATTATTATAAAATAACTACATCAGAAGAAAATTTATTAATTTATTGAGATATTCATCCTAATATTTCCTCATTGGAAGAATAACCCCACACAATCCTGATGAATAATGGTATTTTAAAATAAAACTCTTTCCACCTCGGTAACATTGAAAATTGAGAAACATGGAGGAATATCATTAAATTAAACTTAAAATATACTTAGGAAAAATAAATTCATGATATTAAATTTCAATGTGCTTGTATATACACTTTTTACAGTAAGATAGTTTCATAACATAATCATATGTCTGAAAGATGGAAAATTGTGACCAAAATCCCTTACTGATGTGGTAAATTTTCAAACATTACCTTATTAAATATAGATACTAAAATAGATATGTATGTAACAATAATTTTAAGAATAATCATCATAAAATACTTTCATGGGATGTATATAGACACCAAATAATAAATATGTGGTGAATCTAGCATGTGTCTCACAGAAGTAAAAAGTGGGACTAAAATCACTTATTGCTTTAGTAATAATTTGAATCATATGCCCCAATAAATAATAATATAAAATGAACATTTAAATATCATTAAAATAAGTATATTAATTATATAAAAATTCAAATGGGCATTATATATACACCATAAAAAATAAATGAGAAGTGAATTTTCATAACTCTCCCCGAAATAAAAGAGGGACTAGACACCCCTCACCATATGTCTTGAATTCCTCCATACAGGTTTGAAACTAAATTATAATAAATAATAGTTTATTTAAAACCAATTACATAACCATTTATATATATATATTATACCTTTTATTATTTATTTGTGACCTTTTATTACCCATTTATTCACAATTCCATGTTGAAATCACGTTTCAAGAAATAATTGATTTGTTTTTTATGTATGTTTTAATTGGATATTTTTGTTACTCTAAAATTTATCTCGGTAAATCATATAAAAATGTTAACCATGATATAAATATCATATATATTCAGTATATTTTTATTTATATTAATCTATAAAATATAGAGATAGAAAATAAAATACAACATTCAAGGAGATGATAGACCAAACGTACACATGAATGTTCTTTAATTTTTCTCAATGTATTGAAGTAAATAAAGATAAATGATATATCATCATAATTTTTAGGTAATATATATCACATATTTTAATTGAATACATCATTATTTTCTTCCATGTAAAGCGTGGAGAAATCATATAGCGTCGTGAGCTGATAGTCTACCGTACACATGAGCGACCTTATATTATTCCCAAAAAATGAAAAGCATGAATATATGTGTGATATAATAATTAAATAAGAAATATAATATCATATATTTCCTATATAAATAATAAATTCATCATTATTTCCATAGTGTGAGGTGGTAATGTAAAAAATGAATGACATCGGTTCGCGAGGCAGTAGTCCACCGTACACATGAACAATGATTTGGTAACCCATTTGATGTAAGTAGATATAGTTTTAGTTCATGAAATTAACATAAATTTTTTTAAGTATATTTAATATGCTGAGGTTATCATATCATCATTTTATAATTATAATTTATGGAGGTGGATGAAGAAATAAAACAAAAACACTCATTGATGAACATTACATCTTCTTCTGGTGTCCTCAGGTTTGCTTTAAATACCATCATAGGATAAATTTATGTCCAAAATAAGTCTTATATTATGTGATAAGGGAATGTTGGGATTAATATGAGAAGTTATTGTCAGAATAAAAATGGTTTTAAGGCATGGCGAGGAGAGAAGAAGGGGCGACCTTTTATAAGTGAGGTGAGTGGCACACTTGTAATGTTTTGAAAAAAAAATTCCACCCATGTTTTATTCTGGTCACATTTCTCAAATATTGGACCATTATATAAAATAGAAGATAAAAGGCTGAAATATTTTGAGAAAAATATGTTTTTGAAAAGTTTTAGGTTATTTTTAACCCTTATTTTATTAGTATAACCCCTTATAAACAAATTTTTATGTTAGCCAATGTAATTTTTTACTATTTTTACTATTAATGTTGGTACAAAATTAATTTATAATTATTAAATGAAATAAATTATTCTAAATCATAATATAGAATTCATTTTTATAAATTAAACTAACATAACCATAATAATTTAATTTGAAATTAATCCCATAGACATAATGAGAAAGCGAGGTTTTAAAGAGAAAATTTTCAAAATTTCAAAATGTTTTTATATAGTAATTATATATAAAAATGATTAAAATAACATAAAATTGATTCATAGATTTATAATTGAACAAAATTTTCTTTAATAACAATTTAAAAGTGAATTTAACTTTTAAATAAATTAACTAAAAGGTATTTTTCGATTAAAATTCATTATTTTAACTATTCATCAAAAAATAAAACTTTTTAGAAAAATATAAAAAATTAACTATAAGATAATTTTTACATGATTATTTATAGAGTTAAGTTTATTTTATAAAATTAATTTTATAAAATTGGTAAAAATTAATTTCAAAATAAGTGCACTAATGGAAACAAAAACTACTTTTTAGAAAAATACTATTTTAAATATAAAATTGGATTTATACTTTTATCGTGTCTAAAAAACACATAAAAATAATTTTAAACATTTTAAAAAATATATATTATATAAATTTCAATAAAATTATTAATAAAAACTGATTTTGTTAATTAATTGATGTAAAACATATTTGTACGCCAAAAAAATAATTATCCAGAAAATGAATTATTTTCTTTTCAAATGGATCCGCTTTTAATTTCTATTTTGTTGTCAATAAAGAAATAATTTTATATACATGTTTCAACCATATTTTCTTAATATATTTAATCCCTATTTATACCTATCATTCTAATGGCTAGGTGATAATTATCATATTAAATATTAATATTTTAATAATATGCCACATTTCCTTTAAACTTAATGCTGTGTGTAATACAAGATAAACTTAGTGCTACCATTAATGTAAGAAAAAGTAAGTGTTTCAAGTAATATAAGATAAAATATATATTTTATGTAATGAAAAATATATAAAAGTTTAATGTAATTTTTTTAAAAAAACTCGATGTGTTACATTTCTCCCATTCAATCAGGATTTCCAGATCAATATTTTGAAAATTTATAAAATTTGATCTGTTGTGATTGTCATCATGGATAAGAAAACATGATCCTTTTTACTCAAAGAATTATAAACCTTGTTTTCTTTCCCATAGTGTTAACGTATTGATCAGTCCTAATCATTAATGATCTCTAACCATCTCTTATGAAACATATTCAAATCCCTTTGTGTGAATATATACATTAACCTATTATGACCTGTATATATATATCACACTTTTCTCTATAAATATAATGCCTCCATATATTTATATAAAACATTACCATATCTAACTCCAAATCATCAACTGATTTTTTTTTCTTATGAAACTTCATTTTTCATGAGGCATAGTCTATAACAATGTCATTATGCCAAAGAACCCATCTCAAAACCTTTTTGAATATATAACTATTTATTTGAAACCCTTATACACTACATGGTAATTTTAGAATAGGTGAACTGAATAATATTATCTTCAGTTACTTGAAATTTTCATCACACTCATATGTCCAGAGGAACTTGACTCTCTTCTAAGATAACCTGGTTAGTGGATTAGATGGTTATGAGAAATGTACCAAAATCTATCAGAAATATTCTTCCAAACCAAGAAAACTATAGAACTCAATCACGAGGGTTAGTTTAGGATAACATTAAATTGTATTTGTCTTTAATGGATCTACTGATATAACGTCAATTGAGATTATTTGACCCGAAAATTAAACCTTTTGATATAAAAAAACCAAAAAAAATCTATTTTATCATACAAAATCTCTTTTCTCAGGGCCTTCAGTACAATCCTGAAGTGATATTCATGGTATTACATTCTATTTGAATATATAATAATGTTATCTATAAATACTACCACAAACTGATCAAGGTAATCTATAAAGACTCTATTCATTAAATCCAAAAATATAAAATGGACATTAGTAATACCAAATGAAATCACTGTATATTCATTTTGTCAATACCATATATGAAATGATATCTAGGAATATAATCCTTCTTAACCCTCAATTGATGATATCCATAATGATGGTCAATCATAGAAGAATATTGATATTTTCATAGTTGATCAAATAAGTCACCAATATGAGGTATAAGACACTTATTCTTGATAATGATATTGTGAAAATCCCAATAATCAATGAAAATTCACATCAAACCATCTTTCTTTTTAAAGAATAGAATATGAGGACCCCATGGTGTCACACTTGGCCAAATTAATCCATTATCAAGATTCTTCTTGAGTTTCATCTTTAATTCCAAAAACTCAATCAGGTCCATTCAATAGAGAGTCTTCGAAATAGGTGTGGAACAATTTACGAGTTCTATTGAGAACTAAAATTCACATTTTTGTGGAAGACTGGGAAAATATTCCCAAAATACATAAACAAAATCCCACACAATAGGAATATCATCAATGTTTGAATTTCTCCCCAATAATATAAGATGAAATCAACACTTGAGTACGAATAAAAACCCATACAATGGATTTGATTTCCATCAGATTTTAATATTTATCATTGAATTGATAAACAATCATAGGTTGGTTTGGAACATCAATCATGACGTAACATTCTTAGAAATTAATATCATATATATTAAGATAAATCTAATCCATTCAGAATATTACATCAAATTCAACCAAAGGTAAAATGTCAAGATTTTCAGGAAGCACATTACCACAAACATCAACTATAGAGGAATTATACACTTGAGATGTGATCATCACACAATTAGGGGGTTTCACATATAATTTTTTATTCAATAATTTGGTTGGCATATTCATAACCTTATAAGGTGTTTTATATAGGAAGTAATGGGTAGATCCAGAGTCAAATAAGACATTAATAGTCCTAGAGTGAATAGTAACTGTACCTTTCACCACATTATTATTGTACCTCTCATCAGAAATAATGATTTCATGAGATTTACCATTTTATCTCAGCTTAAGCGTTTTGTTACATCGATCATCGTCACTAACCTTTAGATTTGGATTCTAGTTAGAATAATTCTCATACTCCGTAAATTTGAAACATTGGATTGTGGCTAGATCATTCTAGGGATATTTCTATATATTCACATCATTAGATAAATTTTACCCATGAATTCGTTATTTGATTACCCAATTACCTTCCTTCCTATGCATAAAACATTTAGTATTCCCCTTATGAAAAATTTCCCTATGTATCTTCCAACATAGTGTGAATAAATGAAATCTCCTCTTCTTATATCCATGGTTTTAATATTTTCTTTTAATTTCCATCTTTCTATTCCTATCAAAACCATGAGATTGATATGTAACTCTAAGATCTATTTCCTCCTTGATAGAACATCAAATAACATCTTCATAGCTGCTGAAGTTTTTTAAGGATAATATCTTTTAGATAATTAGTTTTAAGCCAATTAAGTATAGATAAACCTTACATTTAATTTGGATTATAATACCAAAATCATACATTGAATGTATTTTAAAATTTTTCTCATAGTTTTTAAAATTCATTATCCTTTTTCTTTATCTTAAGGGAATACTTTACCATCTTCTTATTAAGAATATGAGGAAGTACATATTGAAAAATATATTTTTTAAACTCGTACCGATCCATAGAGTAAATTTCACCATGTTTCCTCATATTATTGATAATATTCCACCGTTGATCCACTTAAACTTCCTAATGGTTGATATCTAAAATTACTTTATTATGATCCGAACACTGGAGGGAAGAAAATATCTTTTCAATGGCGCTGATCCATTGATTAGAAACAACTAAATCAGAGGACTGATTTTACATTAAAAGACGATAATTTTAATTGATTATATTTAGATATTCAAGTGTTTTAATTTATATAACCATAAATTTTAATTAATTTTAAAAATTAAACTCCATTTTTCATCACATCTTAAATTCATGATTAAAATGAAAATTTGGGCCCAATAAATCATATGTATGTGGAAATCATAATATTCATTTATTTTTTTAATTTTATATTTTGGGATATGATTGATCACTTTTATTGGAACATTTCTTATTTTAAGATCAACGTATGAATCCTAAGGCAAGATGGAGACTATTAGGAAATTAATGCAGACTTTTTCTGGACAAAGCATAATCGGCCCAAGGCCCATCAAACAAAACTGGGGCCCAAATCCAAGACCAATAAAGCTAAAATTTAAACTTTATAAATTTAAAATTATGGGGAAAATTTCATTCAATTATTTTTGGAGATAATTAATAATTTTACATGGTGATCCAGGCAGTCAAGGATGAAAATTAAATTTATGGCCAGATCTAAATGCCCATAAAGTGAGACAACCATTTCTAACGTGACTTCCATAATTATGAAACAATTGCTGTAAAATTTTAATATATGATAGAGGAAACAAGAAAGATAATATTTCTCTTATACCACACCAATTTATTCGGCAAACATAAGTTACAAATTCACACGTCAAAAATGTGGATGAATCTGGATGATTTTTCTGGTCAACATCGAAACATCAAATTTCTCTTGATTTTCTCACACTCCTTCGAATATATCAATTATTGGGGAGGAAATATATTATTTGAGTGTCTAAATAAGGCTAATAATATACTTATAAAAGGATTTTATGGTCAATGGAATTATTATCCAATGTTTTTCTCTCAATTGCAATTTTATGTTTTCATTTTGTAATTGCACCATCATTTTTTACATCTATGTTTTTTTAAACACATTAGTTTCTTAATTAAAAGTTATTGTTCTTTATATTAATTTATTTTATATTTTATATTATCATGTTGATATTGTTTAATAATGTTGTAAATTTATTCACACCAACACTTGCGAATTCAATCACACAATGAGGGAGTGTTCATTTATTTCAATGTTTTTCTTCTTCTTCAATTCTGCCCGATAAGTCTTCTTCCTAATTACACTAGTAGAATAGTATCAATGAAGGGATAACCTATTGTGGTTGATCCAAGGAATAAGAATAGGTATGTATATTATGTTATTTCTTGTACTTAATATTTAAATATTCTCATTGTTTTAGGATTTCTATATGATGAGTTACATTATTCTTTATCTTCACCCACTTTAACGATGACACATTCTAAGTGCTAGTAGGATCCTATTACATAGAGTGATCATGAAAGTGATAATATATGTTCATTGGTGATTATCCTTGGAATTTTGTATGGACTAAATTAGTGAATTATGTTTTAGAATTATCCCAATGTTTGGATACATGTTGAATAAATGATATGAAACTTTATAAGAAAATAAATTCATCCAATCCACTCTAAGAAACAACCTAGGATAAACCCATCAAAATTAATTATTTTAATATAATTAATTTTTTGTTTTTTATTTATTTAAATTAAATCACTTGTTATTTAAATGATGTTATTCTAAATTGTTTTCCACTACATAGCCAAAATCTCCAAAATTTGAGTGTCTTGAGGTTACTTCTTTGGTTCCTATTTATTCGACACAAACATGTACTACAAATATCATTTCAATATATGGGGTAAATTTGGGAACAACCAAATTTTGGTGCCGCTGCTGGTGACCCAATTAAGTATCATATACACTCACCTTTTTTTATCACCTAAAATTCTCTTATCTCACCCCCATTTATCTTATCTTTTCCCTTTTCTTCACTCTGAATCCCAAGTTTATTCTACTCTTATAGAGTATCATCATCATCACACTATAATAAACCAAATATGGAATAAAATTAAAAATCAATATTGGGAATCTCCCCACATAGAAAATCTCACTGATATAACCTTGAATAAATAAACCACACTCGATAACCTATACACTTTTTGAGACGATTAACATTTAAATGATAAATTTCTAACCCTTTCAAGGATGGTTAATGAGATCAATCATAATGGCTTCCATGATCACCAAACTTTTATCCAACCTAATCCCCAAAACATTCTTGAACAATTATGTGAACAAATTTATAAAATGACTTCGGAAGTTTCATCATTGAGATTATAAATAAAAAGAATTGAAACATATATAGAACCCATTCCCACTTAGGATGTCCCTTCATGAACATTAATATAAGAATATTTTTATATAAAAACATCTCATGAAGAACTACAATATGTGACTCTTCCCATGAGTGTGAAAAATAATGAAAAAACTAAAATAATGATTCCCAAACCATTAGATGCTTCAAAATTAGAGGAAAATGTTAAATAACCCACTTTAAAATATAAAAAAAAATCAGAGTTGGATGATGTGGTGAAATTTTTAGGTAATATTTAGAGTCAACATATGGAACCAAAGGGAATTGTTTAAGGGTTTATAAATCAAGATGAAATTGATTTTTTTTCTAAATTCAGATGAGGGAAACTTGTATCCATGTATTTAATCTCTTTTAGATAGACCCAATAGTTACTTTCTAAGATCACCAATGAATGGAACCCTAAGGGAAATCAAAAAAATTGAGTCCATACCCATTCATGACACTCATAAAGAAAATTTTGTGGTTGAAACTTCTTTTTAAAGGTAACCATGTCATTTTATTAATTTCTAAAATTAAAATCATTTTGATTCAGATTACTCACCTATTTATGAAAGTGTTAACCAACCCGAGATCAAATTCAAAGGCAATAAATCCTCTATCAATTCTTCCATCATAGTGGATAATAAAAAACACTATTTCATCATTTAATCAACTCTTAAATATAGTAAAAAAAAATTATCCTCGATAACTTATGAAAGATTAGGAAAAAAATTGGATAGACCCATTTTGATATTATTGGGATTATCCCTTTCACATGGACCCATATGATTTTTCTAGAATAAATTTTTAAACCTTCCCGAAAAACCCAAGGGAGACTCAATCTCAATTTAGTTGAAGTGGAGAAATATGGGGTTTTTAAAATTTTTAAAATTGGTATTGGTTAAACTAAGTTTCCAAGTCAAGAAAACAACTTTGAATTAAGTTCATTCCAGGAGGCTACCAAACTTTTACATTATTTTATTTTATTTTGTTTGTTTTTTTTTGTTTTTTAAATGGACCACCTTGGTGTTTCCAATGTGATCTTATGTCTCTTTTGTGTGATATTTAGGTTTTGATGCATTTTATTATTTCAAAATAAAACCCTTTACTTATAAATTTCAAACCCAACCATTAATTATCTCTAAGGAATCTATGTGTGACATGAAGCCAAAGTGATCAATTTCTTATTAAAGTGTCATCAACATCAAACTAGGTGATTTTATTCCATTATTTAATTTCAAATCACTTTACCACCTCTTTCTTTCCAATTATAATCTCCCTCTTTTATACTCTTTAAAAAATGAGGACAATTTCATTATGAGTTAGGGGGGGTGAAAAATGGGATTTTGAAAAAATTAAATAAAAAATTGGAATTTTATGATAAAAAAATTCAATTAAATAGAAAAAATAAATTAAATTTTATTAAACACATTAATATACATTGTGAAACATGAAATTTATATTTTAAATTATTTTTAAATCCTTGATTATTATTTTAATGTATGTTTAAGTTCACGAGCCTTGTTTTTGGAAGGTGCAGTTGTACGATTTGATTTTTATGCTTTTATATTTTTCATCCTCATTATCAAAATGCCCCAATGCACATTCATAGGATAATGGGTGTAAATTTGAGTTCTTTTGCAACTTTTATCATAACATAGGGTTTGGGGTCACATTCACTTTAATTTGAGTATCCAATAAAAAGAACCATGTAGAGGAATGTTTTTTTTTTCAAAATTTGTGCAATCCAATACACGGGGTTAACGAATTCATTGTTTTCTTCCCAAAGTTTGGCTTTACATCTCTATTATTGACCCTAGAATTGAAAATACTTATGGCTTTCAACACTTGGGGATTGTGACTCTATAGTTGTCTTTCTTAGAGTTAGTTTTTTCATATCTATTGTGGTCAATTTTTTTTAAAAATAATTGGACACTCATTTATGGTTTAATGTGATTACCACCTAGAACTTCCATTTGTTCCCATTAAACATGAAAATGTGCCTCGTGTCTTTTGTGTTGCACAAGAACATCATCATGATTAATTGAAATTAGATGAAATTTGATGATGAATTTTAACAAATGAATGATATTGGTCTTGGAATATGCTTATGAACCTATACTGGGTGAAATTATTTTGAAAGGTTTCTTGATTGATTCCAATTTTTTTTTATTAGAAATTTATGTTAAAATGTTTTCAGAAAAGGGAATTAAATTTGATATTTTTTAGATTATTCTTGCTCGGGACTAGTAAAACTCAAGTTGGGGGGTCTAATTAGCCACTAAAAGAGGAAAAAATTAATTGGTAATATTTAAATATTCAAGCATTTCAATGTCTATAAAAATCAATTTTAATTTATTTTATAAATTAAACATCATTTTTCATCACATGTACAATTCATGTTTAAAATGAAAATTTTGGCCTAATAAATCATCAATATGTTGAAATCATTATATTAATTTTTTTAATTTTATATTTTGGGATATTATTGACCACTTTTATTGGAAAATTAATTATTTTAGGATCAATGGATGAATCCTAAGGGAAGATGAAGATTATTGGGAAATGAATGATGAAATTTTATGGACAAAGCATAATGGGTCTAAGGCCCATCCAACAAAAGTGGGTCCCAAAATCGAAGACAAATGTTGCTAAAATTGTAACTGTTAAATAGAAAATCATGGCTATAATATAATTAAAGCGTGTTTAGAGTTAATTTGGAAGGTATCACGGTGATCCATGCAGTCAAAGATGGAGATTAAATTTATGGACAGATCTCAACGCCCATAAAGTCAACCCACCATTTCAAGTATAACATCAAAAATTCTAAACCAGTTGTCATAAAATATTTAAATATAATATAGGAAACCTAAAAGATCATATTTATCTTCTATGAAACCTACTTATTGAACAATCGTTAGTTAAAAATTCACATGTCAAACAAGATTATGAATCTGGACGACTTTCGAAGTCAAATTTGAAACATCAAATTTAACTTGATTTTCTCACCCTCTTATTAACTCTCTCAATTACCGGTGAATGGATTTATTATTTGGGGATCAACTAGATGGTCCTAATATACCTATATAAGAATCTGGTATTGAATGGAACTTGTATCCAATGTTTTTATTTAAATTGTAATTTTTATATTTTCATTTTATAACCGCACATTCATTTTTTCCATGTATGTTTTTTCAATCACATTAGTTTCTTAATTAAAATTTATTCCTATTTTTTTTTTTATATTAACACATTGATACTATTGAATTAAGGTGTGAATTTATTCACACTAGAACCTGTGATTTTAGTCACACAACGGTGGAGTGTTCGTTTATTTCAATGTTTTTCTTCTTCTTCAATTCTGAACCCATAAGTCTACTTCCCACTTCCATTGGTATAATAACATCAACAGAGGGATAACATCTTATGGTTTGATTCAAGTGAGTATCAAGGGTATGGATTTAATGATACTTCATGTACTTAATATTTAAATATGCTCATTATTTTAAGATTTCCATTTGATGAGTTACACTATTATTCATCTTCACCCACTTTAATTGTGAAACATTATGAGTGCTAGTACAATCCATTTTCTTATAGTGACTATGAATGTGACACTCAATGTTCATTGGTGAATACCCTTAGAATTTTTTATAGATTAAATTTTTGAATTATTTTTTAGAATTATCTTAATTTTTGGATTCATTTTGAATAAGAAATAGGAAATTTTCTCAGAAAATAAATTCTTCCAATCCACCCCATGAAAAAATCTAAGATCAACCCATCAACATTTATTATTTAAATTCAATTAATTTTGTGTTTTTTAGTTCTTCAAATTAAATCACTAGTTATTCAAATCAAATTAATACAAATAGTTGGCGACTCCATGTCCAAACCCTCTAAAATTTGAGTGTCTCGTGGTCACTTATTCGGTCTCTATGGATTTGACCCCTACATATACTACAATAATCACTTATACCTGTAGAGTAAATTTGGATGAAACCAAAGATGCATAGAAAGAATTTTGACATTTCCTCATGAAGTGATCTATAGAATATTGTTCCATAATAAAATAACTAGTCATTATAACATGATTCATAGATTGAGAAAGTTGTGTGATCCTAACAATGAGGTTTTTCATTTCAGTTGCCATAAAATTTTGTTGCTTGGCAGGATAATCATTTAATTTTCCATCACATCCAACATTAATAATATTTATCTAGGTTCCATCCATTGACTAAAATAAAAAATCAGTGTTATCAACAATAATCAAAGTAAAAAACCACATAGTTATTAAAAATCATTTAGGAAATATAAATTAGGACAATTTATTTTAAATATCTGACAACTTTGGTTTAACCTTTGTCCCCCAGGATCATCATCTGTTCAAATCCTTCCTGATGGTTTGTAAATAAAATTTTATTTAACTAATGAAAACCCTTAGAGAGTATCAATCTAGGTGTGCAGTAAGGCCCATTTTCATGAACCAGGTATTTCTTGAGTCAATACCGAATCATCTTTTTCGGTGTTATTACCCCTTAGAACATCTATGCCAGAACTAAATCCACTTATAATATCCATGATGTGATTTATTTCTATGTAAACCACATATTCAATTCTATTCCAAAACATTAGGATGACCCAATATACTTAGGATTATCCTAACGGTTCTCAAAAATTTGTCCTCATACTAGTTTCTAATGGTTAGCTAAATAAATCTGATGATACCAACTATAATGATAAAGGAATTTTAAACATAGTTATTGCATCATTTTTTTATGAACATATTTTACATTATAAAAACTCACACTTGAGGATCATCAAGGTATAGTTCCTCAATAATTTTTTAAATACAAAAAATGGTTTTCTAATTACCTGATAATTTATGAATAAAATTCACTTTATTTTAATGTCCTGTGGATATAGAAAACACAAGAACTATTTTTTATTATTGGATTTAAATGATTGTTAAAAATCATTACTATTGATAATATATCTGTTGAATAGTGATAACACAACTAATATAAATATAAGGTTTTAAAAAATCCTTTCGACATAGACAAAGTATATAATGGCCTCGTCTAGTAGACTCGGGCCGTACATAGCTCATTTTTTAAATCTTGGAAAGGAGGTACCTTCACTAGGAATCACTCTTGACCAAGAAAAATCTATGATTCAACACGTTAAGCTTGAATAAAATTTCCTATGAGAGAAGTTCAAGTTAATAGAGATTACCACCCGAGCGATGTTATCCGAGCCACCCCAAGAGTCTGTCACCATCACACACCTTACCCATATGTATTATGCATATGTTATAAGGGTTTATGTAACAAGGTATTATTTACTTATTATGTAATCCATTTCTAGAAATAAAAGTATTATTCCATTAATTCTGTTATGAGAGTAGTATTTCTTAAAAAACAATGAATTAGGTGAATTGATTTTTGGGTAAAAATAGTACTTTCGAGAAATATATGCATTATTATCTTAAACTATGTTTTTATTAATAATAATATAAAAAATATTCTTATAAATGATTATTATATTAGTTTATTATCTGTAAATTATAAGGCAATCTGTTTGATAAGAGTTATATTTCTATATATTAAAACAGAATGTGAATTTTTAACGAATTTATTTTAAATAATTGATGAATTTTTTAAATAAGTAACATTTTAATAAAATATTATTATTAAAATTATTTTTATTAATTATAAATGAGTATAAAATTTTTATGAAGAAAAATGTTATTTTCTATTAAGGTTTAAAAACAGTTTTTTGTCAAAACCCGCCAGTTTACAATAATTATTGGTTCTAAATTAAAAAGTGAAAATTAAAATATTAAGATATTTATTTAGAAAAAATGAATATTCATTTTGGAATCAGTTTGTAGATATTATCCAATGGTGAATTGTTTATAATTTTTTGAGACAATCAATTTTTTGGGTAAAAATTAAATAATATATAAGTATATAGTGTGTTTTAAGACATCATAATGACCCAATAGTGATGTAATAAATACCATAGAAACGATAATAAACAAAATATATTTTTTATGTTAAAAAATAATTTGATTTTATATTTTTTGACTTATTTTTTAATGCCTTGTTGAATCCTCGAAAATGTATTACATATTTTATGATTTTAAGGTCATTTCATTAATAATGTGGCTCACCCCCACATAAGAAAGAATAATATTTTAATATCTTCAGCACATGTACTTATAAAGTAATTTTTTAAACACCTATTTGTAAAAAACAGTTGGAAAAAACATGGGAGGTTTTATGGGTTTTCAAATTTAATTATACAAATTTTATAACCTAAGATTATGAAATACTAAAGAATTCCCCTCTCATGTCCTATATAAACCCACCCAATATCCAATTATCTTTACAATAAATCCATTGAGAACGTCCCTAATCAGTTATACCCTATCTATAATCCTCCCAAGGTGTCCCAATCTCTTAAGAAGCCTCTTTTCAAGCTTTTGAAGTCACACACTCAAGTAATGGTTTCCTTCCTTTCTTATTTTTTAATCAAAGTTTCATTATATTGTTACACCCTTTTATTTTCAATTAAAAATTATGTGTTATGTTTTGAAACATCCTCCATAATTCCCTAATTATGTTTTAATGATGAGATACCCCTTTCTCTCTCATCAACCCCTCCCATGTACACCCGTTAGTATGCGAAAATTTCATAAGAGTTATTTTATTCATCCTCTTTCTTCAAGTTTCATTATTATGTTACGCCTTCTATTTAAAATTTACATATTTTTTACATTGTATTTATAAGACCATATTACATATAAATTCATGTATTTATTATGAGATACCCCTTTCTCTCTCATCAATTCTTTTTATTACTTTTTATGTCACACTGTTCTACTGCCAAAATTGCACCATGATTTTCCATGCCAAAATCACCGTGTAGTGAATAACATAACCTTTCCTCTATCAAGGTTATTAGAATTTATGCACATATTAATTTGTATATTGATTAATTTCATGTATTTATTCCATATTCCTTGATATTTTAATGAATTATGATGAAAAAAGGATCCATGTTTTATGATCTATACGACACACTAAACCGTTAGAATGAAGTGAAAGTGACGGGTGCGCCCATAATTTTATAGCACTCCAATGAATTGGGTAATGATTAGTATATAAAAGTTCTAGGTGCCAAGGAAACTCGTGGGTGGATGTGACAACTTGTAATTTTTTCAATAACAATAAACAATCCGGGATCAATACAACGATAAACGGAAGACCCCACGGATCGAATCACAGAAATAGACAAAGAAGCAGAATAGTCCCAGAACCACAAATTAGGACCATCATATGTTGATTATAACTAATTTAATTAATTAACAAGAAGTAAATTTTATGGCATTCTTTCTTCTTTGATATTTCTGATCACATTCAGATGTGATTCGTCGTTGCGTCGCAGAAGCCAAGTGTAGACTTCCTCAAATGGTGATCCACACATGCACCACATATCCATGGATGTCGCCAAAGGAGTCTTCGGGTTCTAGTGTCAAGAAACCATTGAATGCATTGTTCGCCTTAGATCGCATTGATACGATTGAGGAGGATCTCTCTCTCGGTCTTGAAAGCATTTTTGGAGGAAGGAATTATTTCGGCCATAAGAGAATTCTCTAGAATTGTTGTGCACAACGATTAAGGAAAAGTGTTGGGGATGTGAGGATATTTATAATAGGGTTTGAGGTTATAGAGTTAAGAAAATAAATAAAGGAATTACACATTTTATTTATTTCATTAAATCTTATTGAAATACCCCCCATGTAGAATCATTAATTCCTTCACATGTGCCCACGCTGATTATAATAAATATAATTTAATAAAACAATATTATCTCCTCAAAATCCCAACTGGAAAAACTACACGGTGCGTAATCATTAATACAAGGGGTGTACTTGTTTTTCATAAAACACCAGGGTGTGTAATTATTAATACACAATGTGTAATTGTTTTTCATTTCCTTTCCAAAATAAAAACTACACAGCGTGTAATCATTAATACACGACATGTATATCTTGTTTTCATTTTATTTTTCCTCCATCACTAAAATGATTTAGGCTTCCATGAATAATTATTATGTCATGTACATGAATAATATTTTTTCTACTTGAGATACTTGTATACACTTAGATTGTGACCCTCTAGGCCTCTTTCTCATTGTCATTAGGTGGGCTTGCCTAAAGTCCAAGATTATTGTCTAGCAACGAGTCAAGGTACCCAAGAGAAAGATGTTGACGCCGCATTGACATGTCACATCATACGAATGATTACCGTGTAATTTAATACCTTTGTCCCAATATCTCATCATGAAGGTTTAATGGTAGTGTCATAAACCTATGTGCTTGATCTGTCATTCTTTGACTTCCAGAAATAAACTCATCGTTACACCATGGACATGGAATTTGGGTGACTGTTATATTTCAATCAAAGGGGCTGAGATATCTACTTCCACAAATATAAAAGGGAAAAATACTTCCTCAACTTATCCATTAAAAATATTTCATTCATGATATACCCAACGTACCCTACTTCCCGCCAACTGTCTTTGTGATGGTTTTCATCAGCAAATCTGAGGGCATGAGTCATGACATGAGTTAATGAAAACATTCTAGTCTAAGGACCATTACACATGCTCGTAGATAGCAATGTCTGATGACATAAAGACATTCAGAATTGATACTGGCAGGTCTGTTCCCATAATCTCTTATATTGGATATTACCAAGTGCGATATCCATGAGAGAGATTCTTGTCTTCTTATGAGTACTCACACATGACAGTCTGTATACTATGTATCCTATAATAGTATGTTTTCCAACTGTAGAACATTATTTAAGAATATTTTTATAGAATTTCAAGGTTCTCATCATAGCAGGGATCTTCCATGACCTTATTAATGCAAGAAATATTCCAGGTCATCATTATATTATAGTCATGTAGAACAATGAACAATATATAATAAGTGTACATTCATCTAATCAAAGTACAAACAGTTGGTTCTTAGGACACCAACTCTAACAAACTCCAATTTGGACCAGATCCAACTGCCTACGACTTTTAGTCCACTAGACCTCACATGATGATCATGTTTCTACTGAGTCAGGGCTTTAGTCAAGGGGTCTTCCACATTGTCTTCCATGAAAATACTGCTCACTTGAACTTCACCTCTCTGAGAAAAATCCCTTAAGAGATAATACTTTCAATGTATGTGCATTGTTAGCTGATGTGACCTTGGATCTTTTGCAAGTGTCACTGCTGCAGTGTTATCACAATAGAGTGTGATAGGATCTTTACTGCTAGGTACTACATCCATCTCTTGGATGAATCTTTACATCCATACTTTTATTTTATCTACCTCACAAGATGTGATATATGCGGACTCTACTGTAGAATCTACCACCACCGCTTTCTTTGACATCTTCCTGCTCACAAAATATCCATTCAAACTGAAGATGTATCCAGTCTGCGACTTCATGTCATCTTGATCAGTCTGGAAACTAGAATCTATATGTCCTCTGATGACTAGTTCCTCATCTCCTCTATAAACCAAGAACATATCCTTAGTATGCCTCAGATACTTAAGGATAGTATTGAATGCCTTCCAATGGCGGTCTCCTGGATCGGCTTGATATGTACCTACCACACTTAATGCGTAAGAAACATCTAGCCTTGTACATATCATAGCATAAATTACTAACTCAATCACGGATGCGTAAGGGATCCTTGCCATTTTCGTTCTTTCCTCATGTGTATGAGCACACATTTTCCTGGAAAGACGAATGCCATGTGACACTAGAAACGATCCACTCTTGGAATGTTCCATACTGAATCTCTTTATTATCTTTTCAATGTATGTACTTTGACTTAGGACTAGAATTATATTGGATCTATCATGATGGATCTTGATCCCAAGAATATATGCTGCCTCACCCAAGCCTTTCATAGAGAAGCATTTATCCAACCATCCCTTAACTGAATGTAATACATGTACTTCATTTCCACTTAGTAATATGTCATCAACATATACAATTATGAAAATGGCTGCACTTCCACTAATTTTTTTGTAGACACAAGTCCCACATTCATTCTTAACAAATTCAATTTCCATTACTGTTTCATAAAAATGAATGTTCCTTGACCATGATGGTTTCTTTAATCCATAAATGGATTTCTACAACTTGAATACCTTTTTGGCATCTTTTGGAGAAACAAACCCTTCAGGTTGTGTCATGTAAACATCTTACTGTAGGTTCCCATTATGGAATGTTATTTTGACATCCATTTTACAAATTTCATAGTCATGGTAAGAAGAAATGGCCAATAGGATTCTGATGGATTTCAGCATCACAACCAGTGAAAAGTTTTCATTATAGTCAATTCCTTGATGTTGTCTAAAAGCTTTCACAACCAGTCGTGCCTTATAGATGCTAACTTGTCCCTCCATGTCCAGTTTCTTCTTGAATACCCATTTATTACAAAAATTCTTTACATCAACTGGAGGATCTACCAAAATCCCGACTTGGTTTTGGTACATGGAATCCATTTCAGAATTCATGGCTTCATGCCACTTGGCAAGGTCTGTTCCTTTAACTGCTTCCATGTAGGTAAGAGGATCATCATTGTCAACCAATAATGAGTCACCATCCTCAATGAAAAGAAATCCATATCGTTCTAGTTCTCTCACCTCTCCTGTTCTCCTACGCAGTTCTTGTGTATCTGGAACAGATTGTTCTTCTATGAGGCTTTGTGGAATCTGTTCTTGTACCAACTCTTAGGTATCTTGAGCCTAGACTTCATCGAAGTCTATCTTTCTCCCACTATCTCTTTTAGAGTTGTGCTCCCTCTCAAGGAATATGGCATGTCTTGCAACTGTAACCTTTTTATCTGAGGGGTTATATAGGTAATATCCCCTTGTATCCTTGGGATATCCTATAAAGATACACTTTGTGCCTCAGGGTGCAAGTTTGTTACATGAAGAGGCCTTAAAAAATGATTCTCTACCCCACACATGTAAATTTGATAACATGGATTTTCATCCACTCTATAACATGCATGGAATACCATTTATATATTTTGTTGGTACTTGGTTTAGTATGTGTGCTACTGTTTGTAATTCATATCCCAAAAAATGATAATTGAAGACTTGCATGACACATCATTGATCTTACCATGTCCAACAGGGTGTAGTTTCTTCTTTCCCTTAAACCATTCCACTAAGGCGTGTAAGGAGTATTGAGTTGAGATACAATCCGAAACCCTCATAAAAAATCAATGAAGTCCTGATTGAGATATTCTCTACCTCTGTCTGAGTGGAGTTTCATAATCTTCTTACCAAACTAGTTCGCAACATTATTCTTGTATTCTTCGAACCGATCAAAATAATATGACTTATACCACATTAAGTAAATATATCCATATCTACTAAAATCATCAGTAAAAGTTATGACGTACAAGAACCCACACCTTTCTTCAACTGAAAATGGTCCACACACATCTGTGTGAACTAATTCTAGAAGCCCTTTAGCCCTTTCACCTTTCCCACTAAATGGGGCTTTGGTCATTTTTCCTTGTAGACACACATGACATACACCAAGTGATTTTAGTTTGGAATAATCTAAATACCCATCTTGATATAATTTTGTCTAACGTTTCTCATCGACATGACCTAGCTGGTGATGTCGATGTTGGGTGTGGTATGAGTCACATGAATTAACTTTGTCATCAATTTCCATTACTTGGTTTGTGTAGTCTAACACATAAAGGCCGTTATATAAATGTTCAATACCAAAAAAAATGATATCTTTATAAAAGTAGAAACATTAATTTCCAAAGTTGAATATGAATACATCAGTATCTAATCTAGATACTAAAATAATTTTTTTAGTCATAGAAGGCACATAATAACAGCTCTTTAACACCAAGATCATTCCAGTTGGCAATGTGAGGTGGTAGTCCATGACAGCTATAGTAGCAAGTCTGGCTCTTTTAGCTACTTGTAGATCTACCTCCCCTCGATCAATCTTCTTGAATATACTTGGTTCCTATATTTGGATACATATATGAGAACCAAAAGCAGTATCAAATACCCAATTTGTAGAAACAGATAGATTTTAGTCGATAACAAACACACATGAAGCTTCCCATTTCTTCCTTGGCTAGGTGCAATTTTTCTTCCAGTGGCCCTTCTTGGCACATGAGAATCAAACAACCTCATGTTCTCTTGACTCCCATTTGATCTTCCTTTTCTTTGAATTCCTTGAAGAAGCTTTGGGCTTATATATCTTCGCCTTCCCTGTCCTTTTATTCACCATAAGGAAAAAAGGCTTTTCACGCTTCATATCATTGTCCTCTTAGAAAATAAGGATAAGAAGATTATATAGAGACTTATCAATGTTGTTCATGTTGAAATTTACAAAAAATTTAGAGAAGATCTGTAAACAACAATGATAAATAAGCCTTCAATATCTCAAACCCTTCCAATCATGCTCTGATATACAGCCTTGGAGATCTCAAACCTTACCTGTCTTGCTCTCTCCTGGTATATACCATGGAGGTGATCGAGCATGCTATAGGAATCCATGTCTTCATGAGACTTCATGATCTCACTAGACATTGATGACAACATCAAACATTGAACGTCGATTGCATCGTTCAAATGTTGATCATAGACCTGGAAATATTCATCACTCGCCCATTGGGCTGGAAAATTAGGAAGTGAGGACTCCAGCACGTAAAACATTCATTCATGGCGTAGGATAATCGGAAGGTGCCTAAACTATTCCTGAAAGTTACTGCTAGTGAGGATATTGTATTTATCCATAATTGATCACAGAGAATATGTGGTTGACAAGTTTGTCATATTGATTTTACAAATTAAAAGAGAAGATTTATCAGTACTTTCGTGATTACATTTTATAAGAAATAATAAATTATTATTAAGTCTCCCACTATTTTATCAAGTCCCAATGGCCCTCACCATTGAACTCAGAATGTCCAGTTGCATTGAAATTTTAGTGGAAATGATCCATATTCCCCTTTGTATTACCCCAACAGGGGTTGGTCAAGCTATTTGAAGGTATTTAGGTAGGCAAGTCTTTTCCAACTGGGAGCTTACAGTTCCTTGATCTGTTGAGTATACTCCACAATCCTGAAATCCCAACTTGGATTTCCTCAATAGTTGCCTCTATTTTACAAAAATTATAGAAAGGGATACTCCTCTTAATGTTAAATATTTAAGTCAACCCGAAACTTTCATAAGACATTCCTTTATAAAAGTATGTGTCCCAACAAGGGTTGGTTAGACACATTGTTTTATTGAGTCTTTCCATTAATCAAACAACATATGTCCTCGTTTGACATAATATGGTTTTGAGGGATGTTATTCTTTATGCATTGTTTCACATTACCACATGCCTATTAATATTAAGTAAATCTTGCTTAAGTGATTAACCATGTTCTGATAATGTTTACGCATAGTCTGGTTTTTATTTTATTCTATCTTTGCATGATTGATTATTTTATTAATTATGTGATTGCGACAACACATAAATAATAAATAAACCATGAAATCAGAGAGAAATAAAATAATATGTCATGATCATGAGATTCTATTGGTTAGCTTATCTAGCAGTTTTGATTTACTAACCATGACCTAGGAAAAAACACATTGAACTGATGGTTCGTGTTTTGCAGATGCCATATATCCACCATTGAATCATCATGGGTTGGTTTATCCTCAGCTTTGGATTTTGAACTGTCTCCTCTGGCTTGGGAGATCCTCCATTACATGGGGTTTACATTAAAGAAACCATGGGCACATAGGCCATACATTTTATTGGAAGAAGGATCATAGGCCAATGAATTTAAAAACATTTAAATGAAACCATACACACACAAAGGTTCTTTGGACTAGCTCATGATCATCCATAGCATGCAACAACATTTACACATATTTAGAACTCAAATTCTTTTAATCGTTCTATTATTCAAGATAAGTCGCGCTTGAATTTTATTAATTATGATCTTATAATTAATCAATTATTTATCTTAAATTCATTTCTGAATTTACTTGAGATTCTTCTCATCCATATTAATTTTATGGTGTATTTGTACTTTTGGAGGAAACCTGGTGAAATTTCATTTATGGAAAGTACACAACGTGTATGCTAGTTTACACGGTGTGTATTTGTTTTCACCCTTTATCCAAAGTACACACTAGGGGCTTTGGCATGTTTTCTATACTTTGGAAATTTTGGAGTACATGGCAAGTAGATTAATATAACATGGCATGTATTTCCTTATTACATGGTTTCCAACCTACCAATCTCGTGTACGCGGTACATGGGTTCTCATTGTACACAGTTTCACTTGGGCCGGATCGGACTACACGACGTGTTGATTCAACATACATGTCGTGTATTCCGGTTTCTATGTGTCGTTCATTTCTAGTCAACATGGTGTAATAAATACTTAGGTATACTTAATTCACATGGCGTGGTTTGGCGGACCAATACCGGTTCATTAAACCTATGTACAATGCGTATAGTTTTCACTACACGTTTTGTATTCTTGTGTTGTACAGGCAGAAAAAGAAGCTCTTCCGAATGAGTTCCTCATTTTTATTTTAATCAAAATTAAAATTAAAAGTTTCTTTCTGTGATGTGAATTGAGAAACGAAGTAGGAAGAAAAGATCTCGTTCATTAAGATTTATAGAACGATTTATCTTGAATTGAATCAAATATAAATGCTTAAATTATAAACCAAAATTAAATAACTATAATCAATGTTGTAACTGGCCTCTGATACCAATTGAAGGATTCAGGCATAGTGGAAGCTCATGGGTGGATGTTCCCAGTCGACTTTTTTTCATTAACAATGATCAATCCGGGATTAATACGACGATAAATGCTAAACTCCACAGATCGAATCATAGAAATAGACAAAGAAGAAGAATAGTCCCGGAACAGAAAATGAAGATCGTCACGGGTTGATTATAATTAATTTAATTAATTTAAAATAAGTACCTTTTAAGGAATTCTTTCTTTGTTGATATTTCTGATCACGTTTGGATGTGATTCATCATTGCGCCGTAGAATCCAAGTGTAGACTTCTTCTAGCGGTGATCCATATGTGCACCACATATCTATGGATGTCACCAAAGGAGTTTCGAGGTGCTAGAATGGAGAAACCATTAATTGCGTTGTTCTCCTTAGATTGCATTGATCTGATGGAGGAGGATCTCTCCCTCTTAGTCTTGATAGCATTCTTGGAGGAAGGATTTCTTTTGACCTTGAGATAATTATTCAGAATTTTTTCACACAACGATTAAGGAAAAGTGTTGGGGTTGTGAGGATATTTATTATCGTGTTTGAGGTTATAGAGTTATGACAATAAATAAACGTGTTACAAATTTTATTTATTTCATTAACTCTTATTAAAAAACCCGCCATGTTGAATCATTAATTCCTTGACATGCACCCATGCTGATTATAATAAATATCATTTAATAAAAAAATATTATCTCCTCAAAATCCCGTCTAGAAAAACTACACATCGTGTAATCATTAATACATGGAGTGTACTTGTTTTTCATAAAACTACACGGTGAGTAATTATTAATACACTTCATGTACTTGTTTTTCATTTCCATTCCAAAATGACAACTCTAAGGCATGTAATCATTAATACACGACATGTGTATCTTATTTTCATTTTAATCTTCCTCCATCACTAAAATAATTTAGGCTTACTTAAACAATTATTAAGTCACATAAGAGAATAATCTTTATTCTACTTGACATACTTGGACACACTCAGTGTGTCACCCTCTAGGCCTCTTTCTCGTTGGCATTAAGGGGGCTTGCCTAAAGTCCAAGATTACTGTCTAGAAACGGGTCAAGGCACCCAAGAGAAAGAATTTGACACCGCATTGACGTTTCACCTCATACGAATGCTTACCATGTAATTTAATCTCTTTGTCTCAATATCTCATCCGGAAGGTTTCATGGCAGTATCATAAACCATTGTGCTTGATCTATCATTCTTTGACATCCAGAAATAAACTCGTCGTTACACCATGGCCATGGAATTTGGGTGACAGTTCTATTACAATCAAAGGGTCCGAGATATCTACTTCCAAAAATATAGAAGGGACAAATCCTTCCATGACTTTTCCATTAATAACATGTCATTCGTGACGCACCCAACGTACCCTACTTCCCGCCAACTGTCTTCATGATGGTTTTCGTCAGCAAATCTAAGTGCACGTGTCATGACATGAGTTAATTCCAATCTTCTAGTCTAAGTACCATTACACACGCTCGTATATAGAAATGTATGATGACACCAAGACATTCGGAATTGATACCGGCGGTTCTGTTCTCATAATCTCCCATCTTGGAGATTACCAAGTGTGAACTCCATGAGAGAGAGTTTTGTTTTCTTTCGAGTACTCTCACATGACAGTCTGTATACTATGTGTCCTATCATAGTATTTCATCCAACTATAGAACATTATTGAAGAATAATTTTATATTATTTCAAGGTTATTATCATATCGGGGATCTTCCATGACCTTATTAAGGCATCAAATATTCCAGGACATTATTATATTATAGTCATGTAGAACAATGTTCAATCCAGGATCAATATGACGATAAATTCCAGACTCCATGGATTGAATCAAAAAAATAGACAATAAAGAAGAATAGTCTCAGAACCACAAACGAGGATCGTCATTGGTTGATTATAATTAATTTAATTAACTGACATGAAGTACCTTTTATGGCGTTCTTTCTTCATTGATATTTCTAATCATGTTCCTATATGATTCGTTTTTGAGTCATATAATCCAAGTGTATAATTCCTCTAGCGGTGATCCACACATGAACCACATATCTCTAGATGTCTCCAAAGTAATATCAAGGTGCTAGTGTGGAGAATCCTTTTCTTGCGTTGTCCATCTTAGTTCATCTTGATCCGATGATGGAGGATCTCTCTCGGTCTTGAGATCATTCATGGAGGAAGTATTTATTTAAGCCTTGAAATAATTATGCATAATTGTTGTGCACAATGATTAAGAAAAAGTATTTGGGTTATGAGGATATTTATAATTGGGTTTCAGGTTATAGAGTTATGAAAATAAATAAACATGTTACGCATTTTATTTATTTTATTAACTCTTACTGAAAACCCGTCATGTCAAATCATTAATTCCTTGACATGATCCAATGCTGATTATAATAAATATAATTTAATAAAACAATATTATCTCCTCAAAATCCCGAAATTAAAAACCACACGGCGTGTAATCCTTAAAACAGGGCGTGTACTTGTTTTTCATAAAACTACACTGTGTGTAATTATTAATAAACGGCGTATACTTGTTTTTCCTTTCCTTTCCAAAATTAAAACTATATAGTGTGTAATCATTAATACATGGCATGTATATTATACATTCATTTTATTCTTACTCCATCACTAAAACTCTTTAGGATTCTATGAATAATTATTAAACAACGTACAAGAATAATCTTTATTCTACTTGAGATACTTGGATACACTTAGTGTGTGATCCTCTAGGCTTCTTTCTTGTTTGCAATGGGAAAGTTTTCCTAAAGTCCATGATTACTGTCTAGCAACGGGTCAAGGCACTCAAGAGAAAGAATTTGATTCCATATTGACGTGTCACCTCATACGAATGCTTACTGTGTAATTTAATCCCTTTGTCTCAAAATCTCATCAAGCAGTTTTTATGGAAGTGTCATAAACCTATGTGCTTGATCTGTCATTCTTTGAATTCCAGAAATAAACTCGTCGTTACACCATGGCCATGGAATTTGGGCGACATTTCTATTTCAATAAAAGGCCCCGAGATATCTACTTCCAAAAATATGTAAGGGACACATCCTTCTTTGACTTATCCATTAACAACATGTCATTCATGACGCACCCAACATACCCTACTTCCCGCCAACTGTCTTCGTGACGGTTTTTGTAAACAAATCTAATTGTTCAATTCATGACATGAGTTAATGATAATTTTCTAGTCTATGGACCATTACACATGCTCATAGATATAAATGTCTGATGACACAAAGACATGAAGAATTGACACTGCTGGGTCTGTTCTCATAATCTTCTATCTTGGAGATTACCAAGTGCGAACTCCATGAGAGAGAGTCTCATCCTCTTACGAGTACTCACACATGATGGTCTATATAATATGTGTCCTATCATAATATGTAATCCAATAGTAGAACTTTATTTAAGAATATTGTTATAGCATTTCAAGGTTCTCATCATAGCGAGGATCTTCCATGACCTTATTAATGCAAAAAATATTCCAGAACATTATTATATTATATTCATGCAGAATAATGGACAATATATAATAAGTGTACATTAATTTAATAAATTACAAACAATTGGTTCTCATAACACCAACTCTAAAAAATTCCCACTTGGACTAGATCCAAATTCTTAAGACTTCTAGTCTGCTAGACCTCACATGATGATTATGTTTTTACTGAGTCAAGGGGTCCACCATGTTGTCTTCTATTGAAATACTGCTCACTGCAACATCACCTCTTAGAAAAAAATTCCTCAAGTTATGATTCTTTTGAAATATGTGATTTTTCTGCTGATGTGACCTTGTCTCTTTAAGTGCCACCGCTGCAGTATTATCACAATAGAGTGTGATAGGATCCTTACTACTAGGGACTACATACAGCTCTTGGACGAACCTTCACATCCATACTGCTTCTTTAGATACCTTAGAAGATGTGATATACCCAGACTCTGCTGTAGAATATGCGACCACACCTTGCTTTGAGCTCTTCCAGCTCACTGCACCTCCAATCAAACTGAAGATGTATCCAGTCCGCAACTTCATGTCATCTTGATCTGTCTGGAAACTAGCATCTACATGTCCTCTAATGACTAGTTCCTCATCTCCTCCCTAAACCATGAGCATATCCTTAGTACTCCTCAGATACTTAAGGATAGTCTTGACTTCCATCCAATGGCGGTCTCTTAGATCGGCTTGATATATGCCCACTGCACTTAATGTGTAAGTAACATCTAGCCCTGTACATAGCATACCATACATGACTGAACCAATTACGGATGCGTAAGGGATCCTTGCCATTTTATTTATTTCCTCATGTGTCTAAGGAAAACATTTCTTAGAAATATGAATTCCATGTGAAACATGCAACAATACCCTCTTGGAAAGTTCCATACTGAGTCTCTTTAGTATCTTGTCAGTGTATGTACTTTGACTTAGGCCCAAAATTATCTTGGATCTATCACGATGGATCTTGATCCCAAGAATATATGTTGCCTCGCCCAAGTCTTTCATAGAGAAGCATTTATCCGACCATACCTTAACTGACTATAAGACATGTACTTCATTTCCAATTAGTAATATGTCATCAACATATACTATTAGGAAAACGACTGCACTTCCACTAAAACTTTTGTAGACACAAAGCTCACATTCTTTCTTAACAAATCCAAATTCCGTTATGGACTCATCAAAATGAATGTTCCATGACCTTGATGATTTCTTTAATCTATAAATGGATTTCTGTAGCTTTCATACCTTGTTGTCATCATTTGGAGTCAAACCATTCAGGTTGTGTCATGTAGACATCTTCCTGGAGGTTCATGTTAAGGAATTCTGTTTTGACATCCATTTGCCAAATTTCATAGTCATGGAAAGCAGCAATGTTCAATAGGATTCTGATGGATTTCAGAATCACAACCGGTGAAAAGGTTTCATCATAGTCAATTCCTTGATGCTATCTAAAACCTTTTGCAACCAGTCGTGCCTTATAGGTGCTGACTTGTCCCTCCATGTCCAGTTTCTTCTTGAATACCAATTTATTACCAATAGGATTTACATCAAATAGAGGATCGACCAACATATAGACTTGGTTTTGTTACATGGAATCCATTTCATAATTCATGGCTTCTTGTCACTTGGCCACATCTGTGCCTTCAACTTCTACCTTGTAGGTAAGAGGATTATAATTTTCAACCAATAATGAGTCACCACCATCAGTGACAAGAAAACTATATCATTTTGGTTCTCTCACCTCTCTCGTGATCCTACACAGTTCTTGTGTATCTGAAACGGATTTTTCTTCCATGGGGATTTTTGGAATCTATTCTTGTACCAACTCTTGTGTATCTTGAGCCTCAACTTCATCAAATTCTATCACTCTCCCACTATCCCTTTTAGAGATGTTATACCTCTCATGGAATATGGCATGTATTTCCACTGTAACATTTTTATCTCAGGGTTTTTATAGGTAATAACCCATTGTTTCCTTACGATATCCTATAAAGATACACTTTATGCCTTGGGGTGAAAGTTTGTTACCTGAGTAGGCCTTAAAAAATGCTTCGCTACCCCACTCATGTAAATTTGATAACATGGATTTGCATCCACTCTATAACTCGTATGGAATACAATTTATCAATTTAGTTGGTACTTGGTTTAGTATGTGTGTTTCTGTTTGTAATGCATATCACAAAAAGGATAATGGAAGACTCGCAAGACTCATCATTGATCTCACCATGTCTAACAGGGTGTGGTTCCTCCTTTAACTTACACCATTCCACTGAGGCGTGTAATGAAGGGTGAGTTGAGATAGAATCCCAAACTCCCGTAAGAAATCAATGATGTCCTGATTAAGATATTCTCCTCCTCTATCTAAGAAGAGTTTCTTAATATTCTTACCAAGATGTTTCTCAAATTCATTCTATTATTCTTTTAACCGATCAAAAGAATCTAACTTATACCTCATTACGTAAATTTATCCATATCTACTAAAATCATCAGTAAAGGTTATGAAGTACAAGAACCCACCCCTTGATTCAACTAGAAATGGTCCACATACATATGTGTGAACTAATTCGAGAATCTCTTTAGCCCTTTAACCTTTCCCACTAAATGGGTTTTGGTCATTTTTCCATGCTGGGATAGGGGTTACCTGATTCCATTATGTTCATGATGCAGTGTTTTAATTTGTTTCCACATTTCCATGTTATGATAATCATTTTATATCATGAATTAATGTTCATGTTTCTCTTATGATCCATTGATATGAATATTGCCTAAAATGAATTGTATTCTTCATGTTACTTCTTGATTACTAACTTATTGGGATTTATAGCTCTCCCCTTTCTTATGAACATTCTCAGGTTATCCCATACAGTGTTAAGTACGAAGGAATGTTGTGGTAATGTAAAATAAGATCTCAATAAAGATGTTTTATTTCAAGTTTTAAGTTGTTATATAATGTTACTACACCCCAAATACACTAGACCTCTTGATCTTCTAACATGTATTAAGTAATATTTTAAGTAATAAATCATATTTAAATATAAAATAAAGAGTAGGGTTGTTATAGTTGGTATCAAAGGATAAGTATATTTATTTTTAGGGTTAGGAATAGATATCCCTAGTAAATGACTTAGGGATAAGATGAAGTATAAGAAAAACATCTCTAAATTTTGGTAATTATAGATTAAGTTTCTTATCAAGAAAATACATCCCTATCTGAATACTAACAAGTAGAGGTAGATCCATCTAGGGGTAAGACCCAAAAACACCACTTCAAGCTAGAATTGAACTAGAAATGGTGCACGATAATGAACCTTTCTGCACTATTAGTTTGACACTTCTAGGGGAAATGCTTTGTTAAATTCATAAACTTAGTATGAACCATTATTAAAGGATAAAAAAATTCCATGGTCATATACGTTAGAAAATAGTTCATGGATTACATAGATTGAAGCATTGAAATTCATAAGTTAAGTAAATAAATGTAATTTATATGTTATCCTTTTTTCACTAGAATCCCATTTATATGTTTAATATTTTAAAATAATTACACCGAATTGTTATTTTTTTCTAGCCAATGGTCATTAATAGGAGGACCCAAGATAACAACTGATGTGAAGATCAGTGTGATGACTATTCTAATGAGATTCCCAATCTGATGGGAGAGGAAAAACAAACTTTTTCAGGATAATCTCATAGTTAAATCAAGTTTTTAATAAAAACATGGGTGAAAAGGAATGTACAACCACCCCTAGGAAAGAACAAGTCACAATCGAGAGCTTAATGAGACAAAACCCACATACTTTCAATGGATATTCTGATCCCTCAATCGCTAAACAACAGATCAACTCCATTGAGATGATCTTATCCATACTTCAATGTTATGAACAAGATAATGTTCTTCTAGATTCTTATAATTTAGAGGGTGAAGAATATCAGTGATGGGAATTGATAAAAAATACAAAGCATGAGGAAGATATCAAGGCGATGAGATGGAAGGATTTCTAGAAAATATTTTTCGATAAATATTTTCCCGCACCCTATGTCTTAAGATGGAAAGATATTTAATTGAAATCATGAAAAATGTTGATGAATCTATTGGGGTGTATGAGGAAAACTTCACTAGAATTTCATGATACACCTCTGGTTTTATCTTTACCCCTAAATGAAAGGTTGACCTCTTATTTTGTGGGCTAAAAACTAGCCTACAGAAAGCCTTCATGATCCGTGACATTGACATATATGAGGAGATTGTCTAATGCAAAATTAAATTTAAAATGGAGATCAGTGAATATCATAGGTATCATGGGGATAAGAAGTAGAAATTGGACTTTAATTCTAGAATTATGATGGATAAATCCAATGGTGATAAAGAAATTCCATCATCTTACTTTACAAAAGTGTGGAAAGAATAACCCTAGAATTCTTTTGAAGGGGACTAAGATATTATTTAGGTAAAGGAAGGAAGGAAACCTAGATAGTGACTTCCAGCAATAAAAACCCTCTACTACAATTAAGGAAAGGAACACTTTGATCGATCCTCAATGAATTGTTCTTTTCTACAACCCCAAATAACTAGGGCACTTTGAAAACTAGTTCCCTAAGCTAAGGGTTTTTGGTGGCAACCAATAACCTTCAAGGCAACAAGGGTGAGCTTTTTTCCATTACTACCGCAAAAGTGAATCCAGATAACAAAGTGGTGGTAGGTTGGCTGGGTTTTCATCCAAGGATAGAGAACATACTTTTTGATTCTAGTTCTATACGTTCTTTTATATCCTAAAATTTTATTAGAATAATTTAAACATCACCACAAAGAATAAAAGTAGAGATGTCAGTAAAAAAGACAAATGGTGAAATTATTGAATTTCATGAATATAACTCTACCTCTATCACAATTTGTCGGTTGAACTTCTCAGTGAACCTCATCATACCTCCCTTGGTAGAATTTGATATAATTCTTGTCATGTATTGGCTTTACCTACATAGAGCCAACATAAATTATCACAAGTGGTAAATCACTCTCTATATGGGGAATTGATCCCGGATTAAGTACAAGTGAAAGGAAGAGGATGAATAATTTTTTAAAACCATCATCTCAAGAAAATATATTACATACCTATGATAAAACCTATAATTCTCAGATGATTCAGTCTAAGGAAGGATCCATCCTCGAAGAAATACCTATTGTGAGGGAATTCGTTGATGTGTTTCCTGAGGAATTTCCTAGTCTTCCTCCTAGAAGAGATATTTAATTCTAAATTGATATTATACAAAGGTTATTTCCAATATCCATGAATGAAAATCTAATGGATGTTTTTGAACATGATGATCTAAAGAAACAGCTATAGAAGAAAACAGATAAAGGGTTTATATGCCCCACTGCTTCACCATGGGGTGCACCAGTTTTATTTGTCAAGGAGAAGGATGGGTCATTGATCCTTTTCATTGACTATCGTGAGCTCAAAAAATCCATGATAAAGAACATGTATCCTTTTCCACAAATTGATGACTTAATTGATCAACTAAGTGAAGCACAATAATTCTGAAAGTTATATCTATAGTCTAGATATTACCAAGTAAGTGTGAAGATGGAGGATATCCCAAAGAATAATTTTCATACAAGGTACAGGCACTATGAATTCATAGTAATACTTTTATGACTCAATAATGCTCCAGTAATCTTTATGGACGTGACGAATTGAGTCTTTAAATATTACCTCAACAAATTTTTTGTATTCTTTATAGATAATATTTTAATATACTCCAAAACTAATGAGGAACCTAATGATCATCTAAGCACTGTACTAGAGACCTTGTAAAAATATATTCTCTATAAAAAGTACGTCAAGTGTGAGTTCGGGTGAAAGGAAGCCTCATTCTTAGGGAATATCATCATAAAAAAGTGATATCTATAGATCCTTATAAAACAAAAATAAATTGAGGGATGACCGAGGCCAACATCTGTGTTGTATATCTATAGCTTCCTGTGGTTAGTTGGATATTATTACTAATTTATGATAAATTTATCAAAATTTTCAAAACCTTTTAACAAGATAAATTTGAAAGGAGTAAAGTTTTCTTTTAATGATGATTTTGAAGAAATATTCAATGAGTTTAAGAAGAGGCTAATCACCCCAGCTATGCTTAAACTACCCAGAAGTGGGGTTCTTTTTGGTAATCTTCAGTGATGCTTCCATGAAGGGCCTGAGGTTTGTGTTGATGCAGAATAAAAAAGTAATCACCTATTCCTCAAGGAAGATTTAAATTCATGAGAAAAAACTATCCTAAACCTAATCTGAGTTGGAAGCTGTGACATTTTCATTGAAAATATGATGAAATTATCTCTTTGGGGAAAAGTGTGAAATATATACAGATAAAAAAGTCTCAAATATATATTCAAACCGAAAGAGTTGAACATATGCCAATGAAGATGGTTAGATCTCATCAAGGATTATGACAGCTCAATCCATTACCACCCTGGGAAAGTGAAAAAGGTGGTAGATTCTATAAGTATAAAGGACCCATTGATTCTATCATTGATAAGAATTGAAAAGTATCGAATCCTCATAGATCTTGTAAATATGGACATGGGAATCACAAAAAAGGGAACATAATTAATCCTTCAATTAATGATTGATCAACCGCCTCTTTTGGAATGGTTAAAGGATTCTCAAAAAGATGATTCAAGAATTCATAAGACAGTGAAAGCTATCAAAAATGAGAAATCCACAGAGTTTAATGTTAATGAAGAAGGAATTGTGAGATTTGGGTCAAGACTATGTGTTCCATGAAATACAATGTTAAAGAATCAAATTATGGATGATGCACATAGTTCTAATTTCACCATTCATTGAGGAAATACAAATATGTATTAGGATCTCTAAGAGCATTATTGGTGGGATAACATGAAGATGGAGATCACTGAATATACATCAATTTTCCTGGTATGTTAGCAAGTGATGTGTGAGATGAAAAAATATAAGGGGATGATACAACCATTACCCATACTGACATAGAAATGGGAGAACATCACCATGGAATTTTTCACCAGAATTATGAAGACATCCAAAGGAAAAATGATCTCTGGGTTGTGGTGGATCATCTTATAAAGAATTCACACTTCAATTCAATTAAAGAGTATTTCTCATTGGATCAACTAGCACGGATATAAATTAGAGAAGTGGTAAGTCTACATGGTGTAACAATATCAATTGTATCCGATCAAGATCCAAGATTCACCTCTAAGTTCTATAAGAGTATCCAACATGCTCTGAATACTGAGCTGAACTTTAGTATAACTTATCATCCTCAAACTGATGCCCAATTTGATCAGACTATCCAAACACTTGAGTAAATGTTGAGAGAATGCTCAATGGATTTTAAATGAGGATGAGATCAACACCTTCTTCTGGTTGAGTTCTCTTACAACAACAATATCCAATCAATCATCCAAATGGATCCTTATGAATCCCTTTATGGGAAGAGGTGAAGAACACATTCAAGTTGGGATGAAGTTGGGGAGTGAAAAATTCTAGGTCTATAAATGGTCGAAGAAATGGTGGAGAAGGTTAAGACAATATAGTATCACATCAAAGGTGATTAGATTTGACAAAAGAGATATGCTGACAATCATTGACGAGTCCTATAGTTTAATGCTGGAGATATGTTTTTCCTCCCCATATCATCGTGGAAGTCGTTTATGAGATTTGGGAAGAAGGGAAATCTTATTTCAAGGTACATCAGCCCTATTGAGATCCTTGATCACATTTGAGAAGTGGAATATCACCTATCACTATCACCGAACCTATCTCAAGTACATGATGTGTTCCATGTATCACTCTTAAGTAAGTACATACCAGACCCATCACATGTACTCAATCTAGAGGTGGTACCATTGGAGAATGACCTCTCCTATAATGAGAAGCTGGTGAATATCTTTTATCATAGGTAAACAGTTCTATAAAATAAGAAAATTCCCCTTATCAAAGTGTTGTGGAGAAACCATAAATTTTAAGAAGAAACATGGGAACCGAAGGAAGTGATGAGGTAGAGATACACTTATCTATTTCAGTGTGGGAAACGAAAATTTTGAGGGTGAAATTTCTCAAAGGTAAGGTTGTAATGACCTGATCATTTAGGAATAAAATTTCCTTTATTTTAATGTATTATGGACATAGAAAACAAAATCACTCTTTATTATTATTATTATTATTATTGAGTTAAAATGACCATTAAGTATCATTACCATTTATAATATATCCCTTAAACAATGATCACACAACTAATATAAATATAAGGTGTTAACAAATCCAATCGACACATAAAATAGAGATGATGGACTCATCCAGTAGACTCACGATGTACACATATAATTTTTTAGAGCTCAAAAAGGAGGTAGAATCATTGGTCTTCGATCTTGACCAAGCCCAATCCTAGCTTTAACATGTTAAACTTGAACAGAATCTCTTACAGGAGAAGTTCAAGTTAATAGAGATTTCCACCTGGGTGATGTTATCCGAGCTGTCCCAAAATTCTATCACCACCACACACCTTAACCTTAGGTCTTATGAAGGTGTTATAAGGGGTTATATAACAAGGTATTAGTTACTTATTATTTAATACCTTTATATAAATAAAATTTTTATTCCATCAATTCATTCATGGGGTAGTCTTTCTTAAAAAATGATGAATCTGAAAAATTATTTTTTTGAGTAAAAATTGAAGTTTTGAAAAATATAGGAATTATTATTTTAAACTATTTTTTATTAATAAATTTAAAAAAAAATTACTATTAATGATGATTATATCAGTTCCTTATCTGTAAATGATTATGTAATCATATTGATAAGATTTATATTTTTATATGATAAAACATAAAGTGTATTTTAAAGAATTTATTTTAAGGAATTAATGAATTTTTAAAATAATTAATATTTTTATAAAATATTATAACCAAATTAAATTAATTAATAATAAATCAGTATATAAATTTTATGAAGTCTAATGTAATTTTTTTAGGTTTAAAAATAGTTTTGTCAAAACCCGTCAATTTTCAATAAATGTTGGTTCTCATTTTAAAAGGTTAAATTCACATAGAAATAAAATTATTTAAATAAAATTAATTCTATTTTTTAAATCATGATATCTAAATTATTCAGTGGTGAATTTTTCATAATTTTCTGAGATAGTCAAATTTTGGGTAAAAATTAAGTAATATATAAGTATATAGTGTGTTTTATGACATCATAATGACCCAAAAATGATGTAATAAATTCCATTAAAGGTATATATGGACAAATATATGTTTTAAATATAAAATAATGGCATTTTATATTTATTTAACTTATTTTTTAATGCCTTAGTGAATCCTCTAAAATGAAAAACATATTTTATGATTTCAGGTTCATTTCATTAATGATGTGACTCACTTATACATAATCAGGGATAATATTTTAATATATTAGGCCCATGGACTTATAAAATAATTTTGTACACTCCTATTTGGTTAAAATCCTAGGAAAAAAACATTTAATGTTTTGTGGTTTTGAATATTTAATTATATAAATTCTTAAACCTCAGTTTGTGAAATATTAAAGAACTCTCCTCTCATTTCCTATATAAAACCACGAAAATACCACTTATCTTCACTAAAAATACTTGGATAATATCTCTGATCTACCCTAACCTATCTATAATCCTCCCAAGGAACCCCAATCTCTTAATAATCCCCTATTCAATATTTTTAAGTCACAATCTCAAGTAAGGGGTTCCTTTCATTTTCATTTTTTATCAAAGTTTCTTTATATTTTAACACCCTTTTATTTTCAATTAAAAATGATGGTGTATGTTTTTTAAACTCCTCAATACTGCCCTTATTAAGTTTTAATGATGTGATACCACTTTATCGCCCATTAATCCCTCCCATGTACACCTATTACCTTGCCAAAATTTCGTAAGAGTTATTTCATTCCTCCTCTTTCTTTAAGATTTTTTATTATATTACGCCTTCTATTTAAACATTACTTACATTTTAATATATATTTATATGAGCCTATTATTTACCATTTCATTTATATATTATTTTATACCCCTTTATCTCTCAACAACTCTTTTTATGAATTTTTATGTCACGCTGTTAGGCTACTGAAATGGCACCGTGATTTTCCATGCCAAAACCGTTGTCTAGTGAATAAAATTTCCATTCCTCTATCATGTGTATTTAACTTTAAGCACATATAAATTTTTTTATTGAGGAATTAAATGTATTTATTCCACACTCCTTGATTATGGAATGAATTATGATGAAAAATGTATCCATGTTTTATGATCTATGTGGCACACTTAAGCATAAGAATGGAGTGAAAGTGATGGGTGTTCCCAGAATTATATAGCGCTCCAATACATTGGGTAATGTTTATTATTATGATATTTTATCTTAGAAAACTGGTTTACATGATTCCTTTTAGGAAAATTTCCACCATGATGGGATAGGGGTTACCTGATTCCTTTATGTTTAGGATTTAGTGTTTTAAGTTGTTTCCACATTTCTCTGTCATGATATTCATACTATATAGTGCATTTGTTATTGTTTCTATTATGGTCCATTAATATGCCTATTTCATAAACTATATTTTTTTCTTCATGTTACACCTTTTTTAATCCCTTATAGGGATTTATATCTTACCCCTTTCTTGTGTATAACCTCAAGTTATCCTATGCAGTGTTAAGTATGTAAGAATGTTGTTGTCGTGTAAAAGAAGCTTTCAATAAAGATGTTGTATTTCATGTTTAAAGTTGTTATGTAATGTTCCTAGGCCCAAAATAAACTATAACTATATATTTTATACTTTTTATTATGTGCATGTTTTTGTAACAAATCATGTTTAAATATGAAATAAAGAGCAGGGTTGTTATGGGTTTCATAGGTGAACTAAATTATCTCCCACTATATTCTTCATAACTAGAACCCTTATTAGAAAATATAGATTTATTACATTTCTTCATAACATGGGGTAAGTAAATATAAGAATATGGGGATTTAAATTTCCAATAATTTTTAAAAATGTAGATACATAAACATAACACAAGCGGAAGGGTATAAGAATATGTGCAGAACATTCAAAAACCATACCCTGTATATTAGAGAACATAATTTTGGGTCATGACATAAAGATTTGTATTTTATAAGACATTAATCATAATTAAATAAAATAAAATGATCCATGAGTTAATAAAAATGGAATAATACATTGAATTATTGTATACACGTAAGCATAGAAACTCATTTCTTTATTAGTTCAAGTCTTATTGTCGAGAATATCATAGTGTAATGATTTCACTCCCAAAACCATCATAGTAATAAATATTTACTCCCAAGATTATCATAGTGGATATATTCCCTTACTAAATTGGTATCACTCCCCATTCCAGTCTTATTTATCTCATGATATATCAATCTTTACCCAATTCCTTGGAGGATGATATCAGTCCAACCCATCACATAATAAAAATCATACATATACGGACCATAAGGTAATAAAAAATTTATCATATTAGAACCCATAAAATAAATATATTTCATATAAATTAATAATAACATAACCTATGTAAAATAAATAGGTTTCATAATCATTTAATAATTTCATCAAAGAATAAACTGTGGAAAAATAAGCAGGATTCATAATCATTTTATCATGGTATAACCAGTGGAAGAAAAATAGGGTTTATAAACATATTATCATTATAAACATAAAAAATTAAGATAAATAATAATAATGAAATACTTGGATCCTATATCCTATTAATAATAAGTTATAAAAAAGTATGTCATCTAAGATGAAAGATAATTTTGAAAGATAAATCACTTAGAATGTTTCTTGGGGGATATATCATTTCCTTGAAAATAAATATTAAAAAAAATTAAAAAATTAAAAAATATTATGGTAATATATTTCATTGAAAGTAACCTTAAAAAATTATAATATAATCTTAAAAAAAATAATGTTCATAATGATGAAAAACTATAGTCATACTGTACACGCTAAAACAAAGATTCCTTTCATGTTTTGTGTAAAATCCTAACTAACCTTATTTGGAAAAAGACATGAAGATTGGTAAAATTGTTTTTTTTAAATCATGCATGGGTAAAATTTTCTTTAATAAATAATTTGGATAATGTTAAAAACATTTTTTAAATCATTTTTAGAAAACAGGGTTTTTGAAAAAAAATGTTTTCGACCAAAGGGAAAAATAAAGAAAACATTTTTATTAATTTTTTTTTGAAATATTGAGTGCATAAATAGAGGAAAATGAATAGAAAACATGTAATCTCATGAAATAAAAATAGTATAAAAAACAAATTGAGTTTATTAAGTGATAGATCATAATACTTCATCATCAAAAGAATAATCATAAACGAACCTCACAAACATTGATATTGTAACATCTAACCTTTACGACACTGGTATCTTTTGAATTATAGGACCCATTAAGAATAAAATATAATGAAACATATAATATAATAAAAATAAAGAGATTAATTATATAACACGTAAAAGGGGAAATATATACACCTCATATAATAATATAGCTGCATAACATAACTTATGTCCAAAAGAAGGCAATTTGAGACAAAAAACACTTTCCTTAACTCTTGACTTAGTACATACAAATGAAAATCTCATTTATAATAAATATAATTTTATTATAGATATATTAAAGTAAAATAATTTTATATAAAATAACATCTATTATTTACTTATGAAATTTTATTACCCTTTTATTAACAATTTCATGTTAAAGTCACATTTCAGAAAATAATTGCTCTGTTTTTCATGTATATTTTTTTTATATATTACATTAATCATGGTTAATGTAACACCCGAGATTTTTATGAGTAATATTTTTTTTATGTTATATATATATCATCAAACGAATCTTTCACTACACACTAGCTTGGCTTACTTTACACGCAATCGCGACCTTCCTCGATAGCTTGCATTGTACGCAATACCGAGTTTCACTAAACGACGATATGCTATTAAAATATTATTTAAAATAGCCGTTATGAATAGTAATAACCATTTTTTGAAATTTTATCTATCAAAATGGGCTTCATTTTTGGATTCGGGATACCAAAATTAGCCTAGGGTGAAATTTTGGTATTTTTCTGAAAACTTTCAATTTTTGATGAATAGTGAAACCACTAAGTGGTAGGTTAAAAACTGAATTTTGCATAAAACTTAATTTTACCGCTTCTGTGAATGGAATTTCGAAAATCCGACAGACACGGTTGATATCAGTAAGTAAAATGTGGTTCAATGAGATAAAAATAATTTTTTGGTGAATAGTATCTTTTTACTTTTTTTACCGCGGTTAATAGTAAATAGGGTAACTAAGGGTAAATATAATATTAATATTACCCTAACACATGTCCTAATTCTATTGGATAAGTGTAATTAGACCAAAAACAACCTTATGAATATAATATGACCATTTAGGTCCACTTGGATTAGATTATGACATTTAATATTATATTATTTAATGAATAGTTAAAATAGTTAAAATCAAAGTTTAATAACTAAAACATTTTTAATATGGGGTTATACATAAGATAAATTCGACTATAAATATTCATTAGAAATATAAAAATATTTCCTACATAATGATATTTTATTTATAATTTTTATACTTTAAATAAATTAATTTATTTATGACACAACGATGATGTAGTAATTACCATTTTAAGGAAATGTTAACATAATTGATGTTATAAATGCTCAAATAAATGTAATTTGAGACTTTTTATGAATTACACTAATTTTCTAGGTTACTATGATATATTAGTGTTGATTTCATAAACTTGTATTGAACATATAATTCTGTTATGACTTTCACAAAAATCATATATCAAATAGTGTCAAAATTGACACAAAATAGTTTTTAAATAAAATATTATATTATTAATTTTTATTTTATTCCTAAAAATCTAAGGTTCGGAAAAATGACTTAGATAAGGATATATATATTAATTATAAACAACTTGGGGTTCGTTTGGCATGTTATAGTAAGTGTATTAACCATATAGTGTAAGAAAACAAAAAGTCACGGTAAAAGTTAAATTATTTAACTTAGAGTTAAATCTAATTGATAAGGTAAAAATAATAACCTAAACTTTTCTAAATCTTATTTGTTGATAGGATTTAGACCCATCCCCACTTTACCTTCGAAATAAGACCCTTTCGAACCATTATAAACCGATTTTGACTTTAATATAAAATAATATTTTGAGGTATTCCTAAGGTTCCCCTCTCCTCCCTTATAAAAGGGAACCTCCTCCCCCTCCTCCTCACACCAATTTGAGCACTCAAGCTCGGCCAACCCCTGCCAAAATCCCTTCTCCACTTCCCTAGAATAATCCTAGAGGTCCTGGTCTTCTTCAAAGACCAATCTCAGTTCCCTAAGTGGAGGATTCAAAGAGGTGTTTCAAAGAAGAGGTAATATCCATTACCGATCTTTTCAATTTCTTTCTTCTTCAACTTATTCTTCTTTAGTTGTTTCATGATAAAGTAATGACATAAGTATTACTTACATACTGAAATGTTATTATAACTATGAAACAACCCTAATTCACCTTCTATCCATCCTACGGAAAAATGAAATCAATGCGCGTGCGTACGTACGGAATACCGTCTCCACGCCGCGGTGTACTCTATTTTCCACCATCACCTTACAAGGATGGGTATAATGGTGTAATGAGTAACTATACATGATTATTATAAATTGATATTGATACTGAAATCGTATAAATACACTTAAATACAATTCCACGATCATGGGAACAATATCATCACTCGTGCGTACGTACGGAATACCGTCTCCACGATGTGATGCGACTCGTTCTACATGATCATCATTACATAGTAATTATATAAATGAATTGAATGAATAAATATGATATATGTTACACTAATACCATTCTGGATATAAGGTATCTATAACCTTAAAAGAAGAAAAGAATTTATTCAGCAAGACATGCATAAGAACAATAGGCAATAAAGACCCGAGTAACAAGTAACAATGAAATATAACTAATAAGAAGCTAAGAATATGACCATATATGATATCATATCAATATGTATGATTCTGGAATAAGTCAATAACATTATTTAAACCATTATACAGTATCTTCGGAAACGTACAAAGCAAATCGGACCTAAGGTACGGGAAATATCACAATCTCACTTTTATCCGAGATTGTTTTTACTTTGGTAATTACTGGGGTGTATTTTATCATCCACATCCATGTTCCCTCAATATGTAATATTATTTCCATCCTTCTACAATAGTTTATATCCAATTTTACCCTTTGGTGAGTTTTTAGTAAAAGATATGAAAGGAATCTTTTGTCGTTTTTCGTACGAGGTACTTTTTGACTTTTCCGACAAAAGTACGAAGAATGTTTTTTTTAACTTATATGGAAAGAATGGATTTTTAAAACATTATTTCCAAGAATCTTCCTTTATATGTTTTCAAGTTTATTTTTAATCAACTTCTTTTAGTTTATAATTGTATGACATGTGAAGAAAAGAAAAGTGTTTTTGAAGTAGAAAGGATATTTTCCTCAAGAATGGAGTTCAAATGTTTTATCAAAATTATTTTCCATCTAAGATAATATAGGGTTCTGTTTTATCCCTATTATTACATTGATTTGATTATGTTTTGAGGAAATTATTTTTATGAAGTCATTTACCTTATATGATTTGTTTTATGATGTCATGATGTTTCAAGAATCCCATTTTTGTTACATGTGTTATGCGATGATGTATGATTTATGATTATGTGGCACACATAAGAAAGGATTCATTATAAGATGGGTGGGACCTATATCTCCCTCCAATGCATTGGGTAAAGATTTATATCTCATGAGATAGACATGGCTGGAATGGAAGGTTATTTCGGTTTAGTGATACAGGACTGAAACGAGGAGTGAACTCGGTTCAGAAATGGACTTTGTCTGCTAAGATAGTCTTGGCAATGAGTCATGACTAACAAGAAATGATTTTCCATGATTATGTGTGCATGCCACAATGTTTCATGTTTTATGTTATTATTATGGTAATCTCATTTTCACATCTATGATTTATTCCATGTTAAGATATTATGATCTCTTTTGCAGGTTATGATTTTCAAAAAGATATGATATGATTTTTATTTCCTTTATTTGCCCTTGCTGAGCATTTGAGCTCACCCTTTTTTGTATGTTTTCTTTTCCCCAGGGCAGGAAGATGGATATTAAGTAGAATATGCTAAAAGGGACCCTAGATATGATGAAATAAATGGGAGACACTGTAGAAGATTTATGAACCAGTTTTTTATGTTTCCCAGTTTCTAAAGACACTATACCTATACGGTCCTTTGTGGTTTTGTCATATGTTGTAATACGTGTGCTTCAATTTTGAAGTATTAACAATGTATGTAAAGTATGGGTCGTTATAGTTGGTATGAGAGGAAAGGTATAGTCAACCTTTGGAAACTTGTATGTGAAAGCCTTAGTAAGAACCCTAAGGATAAGTCTAAGCATAGAACACAATCTTAGTGTTTTAGAAATGGCCATGAATAACCTAGGATAAGACCTTAAGTGTGAAAATTTTATTCTTGAATTATGTGGTTTTCCTATTATAATTAGTGTTGCTCACACTATTCTTTTTAGTTTTAGTCAATGGCTGAAACCCGAAGGAACCGTGTTAATGCAGAATGTGATGGGCAATGCAATGATTGTCCCCCTGAGCAACCAAACGATATGGGAGCTGGAATGCATAATCTTGTAGCCATGCTCACAAAACTTTCTCAAGCTATAAATCATGCAAGACTTCCAAACGAGCAAAGGAAGGAGCAACATTCTGTTGAATCCTTCATGAGGCAGTGTCCACCTTCTTTCAGCGGGTCTACTGATCCATTAGTTGCTGAACAATGGATTAGTACTACTGAAAAGATATTTTCAGTTCTTCAATGTTCTGAACATGATAAAGTCATCCTAGCAGTGTATCGTTTGGAAGGAGATGCTGATCAATGGTGGAATCTTATTAAGAATACGAGGAAAAGGGATGAAATTGAGTCCATGGAATGGGACGAGTTCAAGAACTTATTTTTCAATAAGTACTTCCCTCGTATTCTCTGAACAAAGATGGAGAAAGAGTTTCTTGAACTGAAACAAAGGGATGATGAATCTGTTGGTACCTATGAAGCAAATTTTACAAGACTTGCAAGGTATGCTTCTGGTATTATTATCAAACCTGAGAGTAAGATCGATCGATTCTTTAGTGGCTTAAAACCAAGTCTTCGAAGGGTGTTATCCATATGGGACTTCAATAGCTACGAGGAAATCGTTCGATGTGCTCTCAAAGTCGAGATGGAGATTGGAGTAACCCATCAGTCATATGGGTTTGATAAGAAGAGGAAAATGGAATTCAAAGTAAAATCTAAAGAGAACACTGAAAAGAAGATGAGCTTTCCCTTATGCTCAAAGTGTGGAAAGAAACATGGAGGGAGTTGTATTAAAGGGACAAGTAACTGTTTCAAATGTGGAAAGGAAGGTCATCGGGCATTTGAATGCCGTGATAATGGGAAGAAGATGTCCAATGATGCAAACAAAGGAAGGGATACACAGAATGAACCTACTGCACTTCAATGTTTCAAGTGCAAGGAGATGGGGCATTATGCCAATCAATGCCCAAATCCAATGGTTGATGATGATGGTCGACGTCAACAAACTCTTAAGGATAAAGACAAAGGAAAGTCACATGCAATTTCTATCAGCGATGTGGATTACGATAACGAAGTGGTGAAAGGTACACTTACCATCCACTCTAAAGTATCAAATGTTTTATTTGATTCTGGATCCACACACTCTTTTATTTCTGAAGAATTTTCTTAGGGTATCACCGTATTACCTCAAAAATTAGATGTTGAGTTAGCTGTGACAACACCTAATGGCACATCAATCGCATCAAAAGTTTATAATTCTTCTCCAATTGACGTTTGTGGGAAAGTGTTTCCTGTAAATCTTTTGATCCTTCCTTTAGTGGAATTCTATGTGATTCTTGGCATGGATTGGCTTTCTTTATACGGAGCTCATATCAATTGCCAAAGAAGGGAAGTCACATTTCATATTCCAGATCAATCTATGATCGTCTATCAATGCAAGGATGAACCTAACCTTCCAGTGGAAATTTCTTCCATTTTATGGGTATTGATTCCACTAAATTAAGGTTATTTATCTCAAATGGTTGGTGAGAAACTCGCGATTAAGAATATGCCCATCGTACGGGAGGTTGATGATGTCTTTCCGGAGGAATTACTGGGACTTCCACCAAATTGTGAAGTTGAGTTCTCAATAGAACTCGTACTGGGGGCTTTGCCTATTTCAAAGACACCTTATAGAATGGCCCCAATTGAGTTGCAGGAATTGAAGAAGCAACTCCAAGAGAATCTTGATAAGGGATTCATACGCCCTAGTGCATCACCTTGGGGAGCACCTGTTCTATTTTTTAAGAAGAAAGATGGATCAATGAGACACTGAATTGATTATCGAGAACTTAACAAGATCACTATCGAGAACAAATATCCTCTCCCACACATTGATGACTTATTTGAACAACTACACGGAGCTCAATTCTTTTCCAAGATTGATCTTCGTTCAGGGTATCATCAATTAAGGGTCAAAAGGGAGGATATACCAAAGACGGATTTCCATACAACGTATGGACACTATGAATTTATAGTGATGCCATTTGGTCTTACTAATGCCCCTACTATCTTCATGGATCTGATGAATAGAGTCTTTAGAGACTATCTTGATCAATTTGTGGTAGTCTTTATAGATGATATTCTTGTCTATTCAAAGAGCAAGGAAGAACATGAAGATCACTTGAGAATTATATTGAAGACCCTGAGAAAGTAGAAGCTTTATGCCAAATTTACCAAGTGTGAATTTTGGCTTCAAAAAGTTTCATTTTTGGGTCACATAATCTCAAAAGAGGGGATATCTGTGGATCCAGCAAAAAGAGAGGTTATCGAAAGATGGTCGAGACCAACAACAGTAACTGAGATCCGAAGTTTTCTTGGTTTGGCTAGATATTATCGACGTTTTGTGAAAGATTTTTCACGATTATCTAATCCACTCACTAAGTTGACTCGGAAAGGAGTTAAGTTTGTCTTGACGGAAGAATGTGAAGAAAATTTCAAGGAGTTGAAAAGAAGGTTATCCAATGCACCTGTGCTCACACTGCCATGTAATGGAGAAAGGTTTGTGATCTATAGAGATGCATCCAAGAAGGGATTAGGGTGTGTTCTTATGCAAAATGATATGGCGATAGCATATGCCTCACGATAGTTGAAAATCCATGAGCAAAATTACCCAACACATGATTTGGAGTTAGCTGCGGTAATCTTTGCATTAAAGATTTGGAGGCATTACCTTTATGGTGAAAGGTGTGATATTTATACTGATCATAAAAGTTTAAAGTATATTTTCACACAAAAGGAGCTGAATATGCGTCAAAGAAGATGGTTGGAGCTGATTAAGGATTACGACTGCTCAATCCATTACCACCCTAGGAAAGCAAACAAGGTGGAATATGCATTAAGTCGACAAGACCATGCCAGTTTATCCATGATGAGGATCACAAAAGATCCAATATTTATGGATTTACAAAGGATGGATCTTGGAATTATAATGGAAGGGGAAAAATCTTATCTTTCTCAAATGAATGTTCAACCATCAATACATGTGAAGATTAAAGAGGCACAGAAAGAAGATGTCGAGTTACAAAAGAAGGTGAGAAATGTTCCTGAGTTCAACCTTGATTGTGATGGGATAATAAAGTTCAGGAATCGGGTTTGTGTTCCTCCCATCCCCGAATTAAAGAAGGAGCTGCTGGATGAAGCTCATAGTTCTTCATTCTCTATTCATCCTGGAAGCACGAAGATGTATAGGGACCTGAAACAGTACTTCTGGTGGGATGGCATGAAAAGAGATGTTGCTGAATATGTCTCTCGATGCTTGGTTTGTCAACAAGTTAAAGCTGAGAGACAGAAGTCTAAGGGGATGTTACAACCATTACCCATACCCGAATGGAAATGGGAAAACATCACTATGGACTTTGTCACAGGACTTCCTAAAACATCCAAAGGCAATAATGCTATCTGGGTCATAGTTGATCGTCTTACAAAGTCTTCACACTTCATTGCTATTAGAGAGGATTTCTCTCTAGATCAGCTTGCCAGGATATATGTAAAGGAAGTGGTAAGATTGCATGGAGTATCACTTTCAATTATATCTGATCGGGATCCAAGATTTACCTCGAAGTTCTGGTGATGTCTTCAGCATACTCTGGATACAGAGTTGAGTTTCAACACTGCTTATCATCCTCAGACAGACGGTCAGTCTGAGAGAACAATTCAAACCCTTGAAGATATGTTGAGAGCTTGCTCTATGGATTTCAAAGGAGGTTGGGATCAACACCTACCGTTGGTGGAATTTTCTTATAATAATAGATTTCACTCCAGCATTCAGATGGCTCCATATGAAGCTCTCTATGGAAAGAAATGCAGGACTCCAACTTGCTGGGATGAAGTTGGGGAAAGAAAGCTATTAGGACCCGATCTCATTGATGAAATGGTAGAAAAGGTCAGATCTATTCAACAACACATAAGAGCAGCTCAGAGTCGACAAAAAAGTTATGCCGACAACCGAAGAAATGACCTAGAGTTTGAAGTGGGTGATAAAGTGTTCTTACGAAGATCTCCCTGGAAGAGGGTTATGAGATTTGGAAAGAAGGGGAAGTTGAGCCCTAGATATATCGGTTCTTTCGAAATACTGGATCGTGTTGGAAAGGTAGCTTACCGATTGGCGCTTCCACCGAATCTCTCTCAAGTTCACGATGTGTTCCATGTATCTCTCCTGAGAATGTACATACCTGATCCTTCACATGTACTCAGCTCAGAAGTTGTACCGCTGGAGCAAGATCTTTCTTATGAAGAACAACCGATAGAGATTCTGGATCGTAGAGAAAAAGTCCTACGAAACAAGACCACTCGATTGGTGAAAGTTTTATGGAGGAACCACCAACTTGAAGAAGCTACATGGGAGCTTGAGGATATGATGAAGGAGAAGTATCCTCATCTGTTTGTTACAAAGTGACGAATTTCGAGGGAGAAATTCTTTTTAAGGGGGGTAGAATGTAACACCCGAGATTTTTATGAGTAATATTTTGTTTTTATGTTATATATATATCATCAAAGGAATCTTTCACTACAAACTAGCTTGGCTTACTTTACACGCAATCGCGGCCTTCCTCGATAGCTTGCGTTGTACCCAATACCGAGTTTCACTAAATGACGATATGCTATTAAAATATTATTTAAAATAGCCATTATGAATAGTAATAACCACTTTTTGAAATTTTATCATTCAAAATGGACTTCATTTTTTGATTCGGGATACCAAAATTAGCCAAGGGTGAAATTTTGGTATTTTTTTGAAAACTTTAAATTTTTGATGAATAGTGAAACCATTAAGTGGTAGGTTAAAAACCGAATTTTGCATAAAAATTAATTTTACCGCTTCTGTGAATGGAATTTCGAAAATCTGACAGACACGGTTGATATCAGTAAGTAAAATGTGGTTCAATGAGATAAAAATAATTTTTTTTGGTGAATAGTAACTTTTTACTTTTTTTACCGCGGCTAATAGTAAATAGGGTAACTAAGGGTAAATATGATATTACAATTACCCTAACACATGTCCTAATTCTATTGGATAAGTTTAATTTGACCTAAAACAACCTTATGAAAAAAATATGACCATTTAGGTCCACTTGGATTAGATTATGACATTTAATATTATTTTATTTAATGAATAGTTAAAATAGTTAAAATGAAAGTTTAATAACTAAAACATTTTTAATATGGGATTATACATAAGATAAATTCGACTATAAATATTCATTAGAAAGCTAAAACAATTTCCTACATAATGATATTTTATTTATAATTTTTAGACTTTAAATAATTTAATTTATTTATGACACAACGATGATGCACTAATTAACCTTTTAAGGAAATGTTAACATAATTGATGTTATAAATGCTCAAATAAATGTAATTTGAGACTTTTTATGAATTACACTAATTTTATAGGTTACTATGATATATTAGTGTTGATTTAATAAACTTGTTTCGAACATATAATTCTTTTATGACTTTCAAAAAAATCATATATAAAATAGTGTCAAAATTGACACAAAATTGTTTTTATATCAAATATTATATTATTAATTGTTATTTTATTCCTAAAAATCTAAGGTTCGTCCAAATGACTTATATAAGGATATATATATTAATAATAAACAACTTGGGGTTCGTTTGGCATGTTATAGTAAGTGTATTAACCATATAGTGTAAGAAAACAAAAAGCCACGGTAAAAGTTAAATTATTTAACTTAGAGTTAAATCTAATTGATAAGGTTAAAATAATAACCTAAACTTGTCTAAATCTTATTGGTTGATATTATTTCGACCCATACCCACTTTAACTTCGAAATAATACCCTTTGGAACCATTATAAACCGATTTTTACTTTAATATAAAATAATATTTTGAGGTATTCCTAAGGTGCCCCTCTCCTCCCTTATAAAAGGGCACCTCCTCCCCCTCCTCCTCACACCAATTTGAGCACTCAAGCTCGGCCAACCCCTGCCAAAATCCCTTCTCCACTTCCCTAGAATAATCCTATAGGTCTTGGTCTTCTTCAAAGACCAATCTTAGTTCCCTAAGTGGAGGATTCAAAGAGGCGTTTCAAAGAAGAGGTAATATCCATTACCGATCTTTTCAATTTCTTTCTTCTTCAACTTCTTCTTCTTTAGTTGTTTCATGATAAAGTAATAAAATAAGTATTACTTACATACTGATATGTCTTTATAAATATGAAACAGCCCTAATTCACCTTCTATCCATCCTACGGAAAAATGAAATCAATGTGCGTGCGTACGTACGGAATACCGTCTCCACGCCGCGGTGTACTCTATTTTCCACCATCACCTTACAAGGATGGGTATAATGGTGTAATGAGTAACTATATATGATTATTATAAAGTTATATTGATACTGAAATAGTATAAATACACTTAAATACAATTCCACGATCATGGGAACAATATCATCGCTCGTGCGTACGTACGGAATACCGTCTCCACGATGTGATGCGACTCGTTCTACATGATCATCATTTCATAGTAATTATATAAATTAATTGAATGAATAAATATGATATATGTTACACTAATACCATTCTGGATATAAGGTATCTATAACCTTAAAATAAGAATAAGAATTTATTCAGCAAAACACGCATAAGAACAAAAGGCAATAAAGACCCGAGTAACAAGTCACAATGAAATATTACTAATAAGAAGCTAATAATATGACCATATATGATATCATATCAATAATTATGATTCTAGAATAAGTAAATAACATTATTTAAACCATTATACAGGATCTTCGGACACGTAAAAAGCAAATCGGACCTAAGGTAAGGGAAATATCACAATCTCACTTTTATCCGAGATTGTTTTTACTTTGGTAATTACTGGGGTGTATTTTATCATCCACATCCATGTTCCCTCAATATGTAATATTATTTCCATCCTTATACAATAGTTTATATCCAATTTTACCCTTCGGTGAGTTTTTAGTAAAAGATATGAAAGGAATCTTTTGTCATTTTTCGTACGAGGTACTTTTTGACTTTTCCGACAAAAGTACGAAGAATGTTTTTTTTAACTTATATGGCAAGAATGGATTTTTAAAACATTATTTCCAAGAATATTCCATTATATGTTTTCAAGTTTATTTTTAATCAAATTTTTTTAGTTTATCATTGTATGACATGTTAAGAAAAGAAAAGTGTTTTTGAAGTAGAAAGGATATTTTCCTCAAGAATGGAGTTCAAATGTTTTATCAAAATTATTTTCCATCTAAGATAATATAGGGTTTTGTTTTATCCCTATTATTACATTTATTTGATTATGTTTTGAGGAAATTATTATTATGAAGTCATTTACCTTATATTATTTGTTTTATGATGTCATGATGTTTCAAGAATCCCATTTTTGTTACATGTGTTATGCGATGATATATTATTTATGATTATGTGGCACACATAAGAAAGGATTCATTATAAGATGGGTGGGACCTATATCTCCCTCCAATGCATTGGGTAATGATTTATATCTCATGAGATAGACATGGCTGGAACGGAAGGTTATTTCGGTTCAGTGATACAGGACTGAAATGAGGAGTGAACTCGATTCAGAAATGGACTTTGTCCGCTAAGATAATCTTCGCAATGAGTCATGACTAACAAGAAATGATTTTCCATGATTATGTGTGCATGCCACAAAGTTTCAAGTTTTATGTTATGATTATGGGGATCTCATTTTCACTTCTATGATTTATTCCATGTTAAGATATTATGATCTTTTTTGCAGGTTATGATTTTCAAAAAGATATGATATGATTTTTATTTCCTTTATTTTCCCTTGCTGAGCATTTGAGCTCACCCTTTTTTGTATGTTTTCTTTTCCCTGGGTCAGGAAGATGGATATTAAGTAGAATATGCTAAAAGGGACCCTAGATATGATGAAATAAATGGGAGACACTGTAGAAGATTTATGAACCAGTTGTTTATGTTTCCCAGTTTCTAAAGACACTATACCTATACGGTCCTTTGTGGTTTTGTCATATGTTGTAATAAGAGTGCTTCAATTTTGAAGTATTAACAATGTATGTAAAGTATGGGTCATTATAGTTAAATAATATAAAAAATGTTATAATGGACATAAATATCATATATATTCATTAGAAATTAATTTAATATAACCCATAATATTTATAGATAGAAATTGAAATTCATTGTTCGTGGTGACAGTAAGTCATGCGTACACATTAATGTTGTCTCTGTTTTCTCAAAGGATGAAGAAAAAAAAAGTTAAATAATATATTAAACTTAAAAATAATATATATACATAATATCATATATATTCATTAAATATATCCCTTATTTCCTTCCATTGAAAATTGAAGTGAAAAATGGATCACATCACTTCTTGAAGTGGTAGTCCAGTATACACATGAATGACTTTATCATATTCTCTATGGAATGAAAAGTAAAAAACGTATATGTGATAAAATATTTAAATAATTATAGTTATGCTAAAAAATAATATATATATATATATATATATATATTATATTTATCATTATACCCAACCATGATAGGTGTTGATGAAAAACTTGTCATATTTGTCCGTGAGGTAGTAGTCACTACACACATGAGCGATATTACCATTCCCCATTTAATGGAAGCAGAGATTTAGGTAGTTAAATACCTTGAAATAAAAATATATTATTATGTTTAATATATTTAGGTTATTATATCATCATGTTTTAATAATAATCAAAGAAGGTGGAGGAAGAAATAAAACAAGAACAATCACTGAAGAAAGTTACCTCTTCTTAAGGTAACCACATTGGGGTTTCACAAAAAACCATCCTAGGATAGATTTATGGTAAAAACAATGTTCTTAGGGTTACATGAGGTATGCAATGAATTAAGTTTAGTAGGTCTCTTAGAAAAAAAATGGTCTTGAAAGTGTGAAGAATAGAGGATATGGGATGACATTTTATATGTGAGGTGAGTGGAACACTTGTAGTTTTTGGAAAGAAAAAGCACACCCACATTTTTATCAGGAATAAAGGTTAAAAAATAGAACATTATAGATCCTATAAGATAGAAATTTTAAATATTTCCATACAATTGGTTTTAGACATGTTTTGTGTATTTTTTAACCCTTATTTTTTAGATTAATCCCATGGTAAACCCATTTTTACCTTAACCATGGAAAATATTTTTTAATGTTTTTACAATTAATTATTTTCAAAAAATAATTTAAATTTATTAGATAATATAAATTATACTTATTCAAAATATGGAATCCATTTTTCCAAATTATATTCAATAAAGTGAAAATTTAAAATTTAAAATTAAACATGTGGTCGCAATGAAAAAATAGTTTTCTAAAGATGAAATGTACCAAATTTCAATTTGAAAATGATACCAATAAAAATTGTTTTAATTGATATATAACTAATATAAATTTACCTTTAAATATATTTTAATAAAAAAAAATTTATAACTTCATTAGACAAAAATATAGTTTTTTTATAAAAACTGGCATTCTTTACTTTTATTCGAAAAATGAATCTTTCAAGAAAAATCCCAAAAAATAACAATAAATTTTTTTGATCTGATAAAATCAAAAAAGAAATTTATTTTCTAATATTAATTATTGAAAGGTTTAAAATATTAATTTATTATTGTTCACAAAAAGTTATATAAATCTTTTTTTTTGAGAAAATAATATTTTAATAAAACAGAAAGACTTTACCAAAACATATGTAATTTTTCGTAAATATATTTTTTATATAAAATAAATATACTTAATATTTAAAATTTTGTTATTCATAATCATGGCTCCATGTTTAATGATTAGGTAATAATTTTTATGTTTAAATAATAATATAAATAGTTTGTGGAGATTCTTTAAAACACGATGTTGCAAGTAGCATAAGCTATCAAATAAATTTAATTTATTTGAAAAAAATTGTAACACCATAATAATTTAAAATATATTTATATTAGAATAAATTTAATAACATTTGATACACACAACCTCAAGTTTAAAAAGAATTTTATTTTATCACACTTTCTAAAACTAATTCAGAATTAATTTTTTACACTTTCAGAAAATTCATTTGAAAAAATAAAATTTATTTTTGAAATCAGCAAGTAAAAATTTTCTTATGGTGAATTTTTGGATTTTTTTTTGAAAAGTTTCATTTTTTGACGAATTGTGAAAATAATGAATTTTAATTCAAAACTGCATTTTCATTTGAATAATTAATAATGTTAAATTATATTTTGAATTATTTTTAAGTAACATTAGTTCATCTTTATAACAATTAATCCAATTTAGTTCACTGGAATAATTTTCATATAGAATTTTGATATAAAAATGTTGTAAAATTATGAACATTTTCCCTTCAAAAACCAACTTTCTCATCGCGAATACAAGATTAATTTAAATTAAAAAATTCCACTTATATGAATTTAATTTAGAAAAACTTATTAAATATTTATAATCATCATAATTTATAATTTATAACATTATAAAATTACTTTTTACCAAAATTAATAGTGAAAATAGTAAAATTTAATTATCATGGTTAAGAAAAAAACTGATTACCAAGAGTTAAACTAAGAGGATAAGGGTTAAAATGACTTAACCAATTTTATAACACCATTTGGATGATTATATTTAAATATAATATATTATAGTCTCTATAATTTCTATTTTTGGAAGATTCTGGCATGATAAAAATGGGTGTATGATTAAATCATTTCAAGAAATTATTAGTATTCCACTCACCTAACTTATAAAAGGCCACCCCTACCTCCCTTATTCACACATTAAGAAAATATGGTTAGGATAATACATAGCCAAATCACTTCCAAAATTCTCCCCTCATCCTATAATTATTATCTAGGGAATACATATAACCTAAGAAGGTTTTAGTGAAATCCTAAGCGAGATACCTGAAGAAGAGGTAACATTCTTCAATCATAATTTTTATTCTAATAGATTTTTCAGCAGATTCTATTAAATAATTATTATATAATAACATGAGTATGGTTTATATATTTTTATGTTGTTATTAAAAATTCATGACCTAAAAGAATCTCCACTTCCAATACATTTGTTATGTAATCATTGTTTTTGTATACATTGGACTACCGCCTAACTATCCAATGTCGTTCATTCATCCATTCCCACCTCTCACGGTTGGGTATGATGATGGATTTAAAGTATATATATGATATTTATAAAATATTTATACATATTTATTCATTATATTATATATATAACTTTTTAATTTCCATTCCATTGGGTATACAAAAATACTGCTCATGTGTACGGTGGACTACCACCTTGCGAAGTGATGTGATTTACCCTTAACCAATGATTTACATGGAAGGTGATAAGGATACATTTAATGAATATATGTGATATAAATGAAATAATTATGATATTAATAAAATATTTATGCTTCAATAAAGAGAATATATCATTTTAGTTTCAAAGATTTTCACCCACTTAATGATGATAACATCATTCGTGTACATTTGGACAACCACCTTCACAAAGAGATGTGACTCTCTTTTAATCACAAAATCCCATGAAAGATTTATGGATTTATATTTTAAAAAATAATATTATATTATGATCATTTTGGGATGTTAAATATTAATTACCTCTTTTCCTTAATGATCATTGAAAAATGGAAATTTTACTCATGCGTACGTACAACATACCATCCCCATAATCGTAACATACATTGTTTCTCAAAAACATATTGTATGATTTGTCTAAAAAGTATAATTCATACAAAGATATGATAGATATGTCAAAATTATTATTTTTAAGGTGATGTAACTATATAATATTCACAATAATATGAACTTTAATGACAAATCATGAATGAGAAAACATGGAAATTAACACACGAAACAATGAAAATAAGGAAACATTATTAATGAATGAGTGATAATATGTCAAAAAAGGATCATATATGTTATTAAAAATAATAATATGGTTCTTTTATAAGTTAATAAAATATTTAAACCCAATATAAAAGAGGTTAAATAATTCTCAACCAAAAGGAAGTGTAAGGTAAGGTATTTCATCTCAATTTATATTCCATTGAGACTTAACACCATTTAAATTATATGTGGTGTATATACCTCCCCATTTAAATGTAATATAATGATTCATTCATAATTTATGGTATTTTAATTTTCAATTTAAATCATTTCATCAATGGAGTTTTTAATTGAAAATTATAACGTGCTAAAAGTTATTGTACAATCTCACTTTCTTTTGTGATTGTTAATTTTATCTTTAAAAAATCAAATTATTATAATATTTTTCCATCATGAAATATATTTTTCTTAAATATAAATATTATTTTATGATTTATATGATTATTACCTAAATTGTATACCATTTATCCATATGCCGTTTACTTGGAAAGTTATTTGATTAACTGGGGAAATATTTATAATTCCATATCACTCAATACAGATATTTAATGATAAGGAATATTCATTTATGAAATAAATATATTAGTAGATATATGAATAATTTTTTGGACCTAAAGAGATGTGTCGGGCCCAACATTATATAAACCCTGATTGCATTATTATGTCTAATAAGACAAATGAGTTGGCCAAATTAAACGGGTTTCCACGTATAATTTAAAATGTTTAGTGAAAGGTCTCGACAGTATATGTACCATGTGTCTTATACATGACATCCAATACTTATGAATTGAATTAATTCATAATGTATTTATTATTATCGATTATATTATTACAATGATGTTATCTTTGAACTTATTTCATTCTTTGTTTATTGATTAATCGACATGTGGTTTTAGTTATTTACCTTTCCATATTTATTATTCTTTATTTATTCATGATATATTCCTCTCAATTTTACCCTTACTATGAATTTGAGATCACCCTTATTTTTGTTCCTTTCCCCAGGCTTTGAAGACAAATCCTTTGAATGTGTTTTCAAGAATGATTATAAATTCATTTTTATGAACTATTTTTTATTTTCTATTCCCAATATGATATTTGTGTAATGTAAGTATTAGGTTCTCTAAAACTACTAAACTAATCAGTCCTTCATGATTTTATTCCTTGTATCTATGTTAATGTAATAAATAAAGAACCAACTCTAAGATACTAGGGTCATGGTCATTACAGTTGATATCAAAGGATGTTTAGTATAAACACTAGAAACTATATTTTGGAAAACATAAATTAAAGAACATGACCTAACGATAGACATTGAGTATGAGTATAGAGGAAAATCCTAAAATTTTGGTAATGTAGATATTGTGTAGTTTTTTCCTTTCAATACATCCCTATTTTTATACTAAGAGTGAATGTGGTTATAGAAGAGAGGTACCAATGGGTTGTAACTCTAAAAAGGGAACATTGGGTTGGAACTGATCATTACCTGGTGCATGAAAACATTCCTTACTTATCACATTTTCCGACACTCCTAAGATATATTATTAGGATAATTAAATTTTTTTATAGACTATTATTATAGATTTGAAAATAAATATATCCCTAATGAAACCAAGTATATAATTATAAGATTACAATTTAATAAATTTCAAAATTTATGTTAAGTGTTACACCATATTTGGTACTATACATTGTTTTTTAAAATTCATAATTTTATGAGAGAATCTAGTATAGGACATTGTTTAGCAATGGTACATGAAAAGAAGAAGGGAATAAATACTCATGGACAATGTAGGGGTTACATTGCTTTGGAAGACAATATAGTTGGTATTGAAACTGAGAAACTTATGGCCATATTATTGAAGATTAAACAGGTTATGAAAAATAACATTTCATGGGAGGAGAAAACTATTCCACGGTGAGATTATCATATTTTGGATCACTTTATGTGATAGAATCCCACATAATTTTGTGGGACTACTAATCCAATGGCCACTGAGAAATGAATTAAGTGTCTGAATAATTCAGTTATGGACTTAGGATGTAATGAAAATGAAAAGGTAACACTTGTATTGTATTATATATAAGGTTAAGATAATCAATTTTGGTATTTTATTAAGATTATAAGGGAGAAAGATAAAATAGAACTCATGGAATAGAAATATTTTAAGAAAACGTTCTTCAAAAATATTTCCCTCATGAGAATCAAATTGAAATGAAGATAGATTTACTTAGATTAATGAAAAAGAAATAATAAAGTGTAATAGTTTATGAGGATACCTTTACAAGGTTATCAAGTCTTTCAAAGGGTTACATATTCAAAAAGGAGTATAAGATTTACCATTTCATTGAAGGGATGAATCTAAGTCTCTGAAGGCCACATGTCTCTCAAACTTTTCCTTCATATGATTAAATAGTTTTATAAACCATCAAAAGAGATAATTAATTATCTAAATATTACATATTTAAGGGAGTAAAATTAAGGAAAAGGAAATATAATGACTAAGATAAATGGAATACATCAAATAAGAATAAGAAAATGAAGCAATTCCCACCTTATGATAACTATAGAAATAATCACCCGTAAAGTTTTTAAAGGGATCAATAGTTAATTATAACTGTAGAGATAAGGGTCTCTAAGATAAATAATAAAATAGTAATAAACAAATAAATAGTGTTCAATGCTTCATCTATAGATAAATGGGGAATTATTTACCACAATTCCCCAAGTGTGAAGGGAATTCACCAAATAATATTCCATAGGAGGATGTCTATGCTTATGAGATCTCTATAGTTGAGGAGGAAGTATCCAATGGTGTTGTTCTGGGTACTTTAATACTAAATTAGAATTTAGGTAATGATTTATTTGATACTTTATCCTCATACCCTTTTATATATTCACAGTTTTCTAATAAAATTATATATTTCCATTTTAATTTAAGAAATAAGTTTTTAATCAAAACACCTAAGAGAAGTTTCAATAAAATAAAGATGTTCTTGGTAGTCCCCATTATGGAACATAAATTTTCTCTATTTTTTTACCTTAATTATCAAAAATATAGTTGAATTTTATAAAATCCTTTTCATGAAATATATTTCAAAATATTAAGACAAAATATTTTTTAGGAGACGGAAGTTAATATTTGTGAGGAAGGTGTATAATTCCTTATCTCTAGAGAAGATACTTTATTATATGAGTCATATATAGATTCACCCCCACTAGCTCTACTGAATGATATTATTGGGGAAGAATATAAAAAACTAGGGATGGTTAAGTTATTATTCAAATTGAGAATGTACTAATTGTACCAGAATACATTGATGTATTTTCTAAGGAATTACCTAGACATCCCTAAAAGGGTGAAGTCGAGTTTTCCATCGATTTAATCAATGAGAAAATAACAATATCCAAATATCCCTTTAGAATAGAAAATACTGAATTAGTGGATTTGAAGAAACAACTAGAGTATTTGAGGGATAAGTTATTTATTATTCCTACTATTTTTCAACAGGGAGACCATGTACTCTTTGTTATGAAGAAAGATGGATCAATGATCTTACACATTGATTATGGGGAAATCAATGCTATTATGATAAAGAAAAAAATTCATATTCCCCGCATTGATGCATTATTCGATCAACTTCCAAGAGGCCAATATTTTTAAAATATTGAACTTTAATTTTGGTATCATCAATTGATAGTAAATTAGAAATAAATTATGAATACATGTTTTTGAATGATGTATGTACATTACAATTTTATAGTAACACCATTTGTATTGACTAATGAAACCTCTATTTTATAGATAAAATGTATAGAGTATTCAAGGAATATCTTGATGATTTTTTGGTATTAATTGATTGAATTTTGTTGTGTTCTAAAACCTATGAGGACCATGCGAATCACATTCAAATTATTCTTTAGATTCTTACAAGGAAATAGTTATTTGGGAAATTTAGTAAGTTTTATTTATAGATTCCAAGAGTTTCTTTTCATGGCCATATTGGTTCCAAGGATCAAATATATGTTGATCCTAAAAAGTAAATGGAATTTGGAGAGTGAACTATACCAATGAACATAACTAAGGTATGTAGTTTCATTAGTTTTACAGGTTACTATCAGTGATTCATTCAGAATATTTTTTCGATTGGATAACCCATTAACAAATATTACACATAAATAGATTAAGTTTTTTTTGGGAAAAGGAATGTGGAGAATGTTTTAATGAACTAAAGAAAATATTGGTCAATTCCCTCATTTGAACTCTACCATATAGAAATGATGAGTTTGTGATATATAGTTATGCATAAAATATGGGACTTGGTTGTGTCCAAGTAAAAAATGAGAAAGTTATTACATGTGCATCAAGGAAATTGAAGAACCCCGGATAGAACCATCCAACTGATGATCCCGAGTTAATATCTATAATATTTTTTTTGAAGATATGGAAAAATTATATTGATAGTGAAATATGTGAGATATAAATGGACCATAAATACTAAAATACATATTTTCACTGAATAGGTCAATATGAGGCAAAAGAGATTGCTCAAGCAACTTAAGGATTATGATTACTCAATACAATACCACCCAGGAAAATATAACATTGTAACATATGCATTGAGTAGTAAAGATCATGAAGTTATGACCCAATTGAAGATTGAAAAGAATCACATGTTCATAGATCTAGTAAATATTGATATGATAATAATAAAGGGAGTTGAAACATCACTCATTTTTTAAATAATAGTGAAACTATCTTTATTGGGAAAGTTAAAAAGAGCTCAATCTGATGATGAGAAATTTTAGAAAAAAATTAAAGTGTTAAATGATGGAAAATTATCAAACTTTATTTTTGAAGATGGTATTATGAAATTTAGAATCATATTATGTGTTATATATATACCTAATCTAAAAAGGGAATTATTGGATGATGCTCATAGCTAGAATTTCTCTATATACCCTCGTAACACATATATGTATATGTATTTGATGGAATATTCTTGGTGGGATAAAATAAAGAAGTAAATTATTGATTATGTGTCTAGATATATAGTTTTTCAATAAGTAAAAGTTTGGAGGCATCATCTTAGATGACTCATTAAACCTATTCAAATTCCTATGTAGAAATGGGAATACATTACTTATGGACTTTTTCACAGGATTGAAAAATACTTTTCGATAGTACAATTTAATAATGGTTATCATTGATCACCTAACAAAATTTGAAAATTTCCTTACTATAAGAGAAGATTTATCAGTTTATTTACTCACAAGGATCTATATTAATGAATTTTTAAGACTTCATGGAGCATATATTTCAATTGTGTTTAATTGAGATCCCTATTTTACATCAAAATTATGCAAGATTCATCAGAAGGCTCCTGATGATAAGATTAATTTAGGCATTTCCTTCCAACCTCAAACTAATATATACCTCAAAAAGACTATTGAAAAAATTAAATACATTCTGATTTCATTATTACATGACTTTTATGGCCTATAGGATCAATATTTACCTTTAGAAAAGTTTTCCTTTAGAAATAGTTTCCATTAAAGTATTAAAATGGAGGTTTATGAATCATTATATGGAAATTTGTTTCACACTAAAAATTTTTGGGATGAAGTTGGTGGAAGAAAACTCATAGTATCATAAATTTTTAAAGATACAATGACAAAGGTAAAGGCTAATCAGGCTTACATTAAAGAATTACAATGTAGGTAAACAAGTAATGCCGATAATCAGATAGAAGACATGTAATTACATGTGTGAGATTATATTTTATTGAGAGAATCTCTAAGGAAGGTTCTTATAAGTTTTAGTAAGAAAGGGGAACTTATCATCTAGTACATTTGACCCTTTTATATTCTTTAGATAATTGCAGTTTTTGCTTATCATTAGGAAATGCCTTAAAATCTCTTAAAAGTACATGAACCATTCCATATATAATTATTAAAGAAGTACATTCTAGACACAATGATTGTACAAAACTAAGATGATAAATAAGTAGAGTGTGATCTATCCTACTATTAAAGAACCCATCCATATTTTTGATACTATATTGAAAGTATTGAGTAATTAGATGATGTTTATAGTAATGGTTCTTTGAAGATATCACAAAATGGAGGAAGCAATGTGGGAACTGGAGGATGTTATGAAGAAGAACTAAACTCACATATTTAAAAGGTAATATCCATGATATTTGAAGGATATATTTTTTAATTATGGGATAATGTAAATCCCCTTTACATTGTAATATAAAATTGTTATAATAAATTTCATATCTTGCAACAACCACAACACCGAGTTTAAGGTACACAATTTAGTCACACTTTACATACTAAATTTAGAATTATTTTTTATAAAATTTTGAAACATTATTTGAAAAAAATATAATATAATTTTTCAGTCATTATATCAAAATTATATTATGGTGAATTTTTTATATTTTTATGAGAAGTTTAATTTTTTGATGAATTGTGAAAAAGATAAAATTTTAATTCAAAATTGACCTTATTTATATAATTTTTAATGATGAATTATATTATGAATTTGTTTTAAATTAAAATAGTTCGATTTTATATAAATTAATCCAATAAATTTCATCAGTATCATTTTCATGTTGAATTTTCATTTAAAAGCATTGTATACTTTTGAAAATTTTCTCTTTAAAATCCTGCTTTCTCATCATGTCTGCAAGATTAATATTCATTTAATGTTTTTCCACTTCTATGAATTTAATTTAGAAAAAAGATTCCATATTTATAATAATAATAATAATTTATAACTTCTAATAAGTTCAAATTAATTTTTCTCTAAAATTAATAGTGAAACTAATAAAAATTGATTTCCATAGATAAGGTAAAAACTTATTTACTTGGGGTTAAACTAAGAGGATAAGAGTTAAAAATAACCAAAAATCTTGTAAAAACCAATTTTCTATAAATATGGAGACCTCATATATTCTAATTTTTAATAATCTATTTTTTAAGCTTTTGGAATGACATAAATGTGGGTATTATTGAATCATTTAAAATAATTACATTTGTTCCACGCACCTCACTATAAAAAGCCATCCACTCTTATCTTTTCTTCACACCTTAAAACACATTTTTTATCCAATACAAGACTAAATTACATACCAAATTTCCTCCCCTCTTCCTATAAGAATTATCATTGTAATAAATCCATACTAATAAGGTTTTAGTAAAAACCTATAGATGTTACTCGAAGAAGAGGCAATGTTCTTCATAGACCGGTTTTATTTTATTTATTTCTCCACCACATTGAATTTTTACTAAAACATGATTATATAGTATCCTCAGTTTATTAATAATAACTGTATATTTTTATAATAAATTCATCATATAAAACCATCTCCACTTCCATTAAATGGGTTACACAATCATCATTCGTGTGTATGACAGACTATCCCCTCATGAACCGATGTTATTCGTTCTTACATTACCACCTCTAATGGTTAGGTATGATGTTGGATATAAATTATATAAATTATATTTATAATATAATTATAATTATGGAGTCATTATAACATATATAACTTTTTTTACTTTCCATTTCATAGGGTATACGATAACGGTGCTCATGTGTATAACCGATTACCGCTTCCCGAAGCGATGTGATTCGTCTTTCACCAACACTTTACATAGAAGGTGATAATAATAAATTTAATAATTATATGAGATATAAATTAAATAATAATGATTTTATGACATTTTTATCATTCTTTAAATATAATATATCATTTTATTTTCTTACATTTTCACTCTCTTAAAGATGATAACGTTGTTCATGTACGTGTGGTCTACTAACTTCATGAAGCGATGCGACTCTCCCTTCATCACTACAAAAAATGGATGATTTGTGTAATTATATTTTAATAAATAATATATTATTGTGATCTTTTTGGAAATTTAAAATATTACTTACCTCTTTTCCATAATGATTTTTGAAAAATGAAAATGTTACTAATGTGTACGTGCGACCTACCTTCTCCATGATCTTAACATACTTTATTTCTCAAAAACATATTTTATGGTTATTTTAAAAAGTGTAATTGTGATATAAATATAATAATTATTTAATTATTATCATTATATAGGTGGTGTAAATATATAATATTAACAAGAACCATAACTTTTATGAAAAATCACGAATCAGAAAACAAGGCAATTAACACCCAAAATGATGAAAATGATGAAATATTGTAAATAAATTATTGAGAATATATTATAAAGGATTATATATGTTTTTATAAATATTAATATTGTCATATTATAATTTAATAACATGATTAAAACCACTATATATGAGTTTAAAGAACAGTCATCTAAAAGTAAGTGTGAGGTAAGCGATTTTGTCTCAATTTTCATTCAATTGAGACTTATTTGTTATTATGAACCAATAAAATTTTATGCGGTGTATATACTTCCCCTTTTACATATAATATAATGATTAATTTATAATTCATGTAATTTATTGTTTCACTTTTAATCATTTCATCAAAGGTGTTTTGACTTAAAAATTACCATGTGGAAAAAGTTATCGTACAATCTCACATTATTTTGTGATTATTAAATTTATATTAAAACTATCACTTTCTTATGATAATATTTCATTATAAATTAAATTTATATTAAATATAAATATTCCTATATAATGTATAGTATTATATACTAAACTGTATACTATTTTTATATATGATGTTTTCTTTTAATGCTATTTTATAAATTGGTGAAATATTTATAAATCCATATCCTTTACACAATATGGAAATTTGATGATAATGTATATTGACTCATGAATTAAATAGAATAATAGATCATATAGGAATTACTTGGACCAACAATGTTGGGTGGGGAATGACATTATATATCCCCTTGATTCATCAGTAAGTCTCATGAGAAAAATCAGTTGCCAAAATTAAATGGGTTTTTACCTATCATTTAAATTGTGTTGCGAAAGGTCTTGATTGTAGAGGTATCGTGTGCCTGAGTCATGATGTACAATAATTAATAATTTCCTTCACTAATAATTTATTTATGATTATCAATGATATTTTCAAAATTATATTATCTTTTGATGAATTTAATTCTCATTTTATTGATTAATTGACATGTGTTTTCAGTTATTTACCTTTCCATATTTATTATTCCTTATCTGTTTATGAAATCATGTTATTTAAATGAAATATTTATTTATTTTTTACCTAACCATATTGATTTTGATTTACATATTCTATGTTATCTTCCACAATACATAAAATATACCAAGTATTTGAGCTCATCCTTATTTTGTTTCCTTTCCCCATGTTATGAAGATGAAACCATGGAATATTTTTTCAAGGATTTTTAGAATTTTCTTTTGTTATGTACTATGTTTTTTCTATTCCCCATGTAAAATGAGAATCATGTCCATATCTGGATCTCAATAACTACTAAACTAATCTATTCTTCAGTATTTATTCTTTTTATATATGCCAATGTAATAATGTATCCACTGGCTCTTGGCTACTGGGGTTAGAGTCATTAATAAAATTAATAAAAACTTTAGGTGATATAATCACCAAAATGGATTCCTCTCATCAATACTATCACCACTCACTTCAGCCTCTATAGTAACCACCACCACTAGTTCCTTCTTCTCTACTCGACTAGCTGTCACGGAGTATGCATGAGAACCCTTTGTTAGTAGCTTCGTTGGTTCCACCCCTCATCGCCATTCACCCACCTTCAACTTGGTAGTTCCAGTAGCACCTCTAACCTCATGAACTCCCTTATTCTAGGTCACCCATAGATTAAAGGCCCCACCTTCACCCATCTCATTCCCAACTAGCATCTACATGATTGACCCCCCCCCCCTCATTGAAGACCGCCTGGTCCCAAACTCCAACACCACACCATCGATAGCTTCACCATCCAACAACACCCCATCACCGATTCCATCACCGAGGCTATTCTACTCTAGAAAGATCTAGTTTCTCCTATGTCTAGGTGACTAGCACGTGGCCCATACCACAA